>CM055118.1:673845350-675045350 GCA_029206835.1 Rana muscosa
TTCCTGTCCCTTCACACCTCAGATCAGTCCCAATTCCTGTCCCTTCTTCCCTCAGATCAGTCCAAATTCCTGTCCCTTCACACCTCAGATCAGTCCCAATTCCTGTCCCTTCTCCCCTCAGATCAGTCCCAATTCCTGTCCCTTCACACCTTTAGATCAGTCCCAATTCCTGTCCCTTCACACCTCAGATCAGTCCCAATTCCTGTCCCTTCTTCCCTCAGATCAGTCCAAATTCCTGTCCCTTCACACCTCAGATCAGTCCCAATTCCTGTCCCTTCTCCCCTCAGATCAGTCCCAATTCCTGTCCCTTCACACCTCAGATCAGTCCCAATTCCTGCCCCTTCACACCTCAGATCAGTCCCAATTCCTGTCCCTTCACACCTCAGATCAGTCCCAATTCTTGTCCCTTCACACCTCAGATCAGTCCCAATTTCTGTCCCTTCACACCTCAGATCAGTCCCAATTCATGCACCTTCACACCTCAGATCAGTCCCAATTCATGCACCTTCACACCTTAGATCAGTCCCAATTCTTGTCCCTTCTCCCCTCAGATCAGTCCCAATTCCTGTCCCTTCACACCTCAGATCAGTCCCAATTCCTGTCCCTTCTCCCCTCAGATCAGTCCAAATTCCTGTCCCTTCACACCTCAGATCAGTCCCAATTCCTGTCCCTTCACACCTCAGATCAGTCCCAATTCCTGTCCCTTCTTCCCTCAGATCAGTCCCAATTCCTGTCCCTTCACACCTCAGATCAGTCCCAATTCCTGTCCCTTCACACCTCAGATCAGTCCCAATTCCTGTCCCTTCACACCTCAGATCAGTCCCAATTCCTGTCCCTTCTCCCCTCAGATCAGTCCAAATTCCTGTCCCTTCACACCTCAGATCAGTCCCAATTCCTGCCCCTTCACACCTCAGATCAGTCCCAATTCCTGTCCCTTCACACCTCAGATCAGTCCCAATTCTTGTCCCTTCACACCTCAGATCAGTCCCAATTCCTGCCCCTTCACACCTCAGATCAGTCCCAATTCCTGTCCCTTCTCCCCTCAGATCAGTCCCAATTCTTGTCCCTTCTCCCCTCAGATCAGTCCCAATTCCTGTCCCTTCACACCTCAGATCAGTCCCAATTCCTGTCCCTTCTCCCCTCAGATCAGTCCAAATTCCTGTCCCTTCACACCTCAGATCAGTCCCAATTCCTGTCCCTTCACACCTCAGATCAGTCCCAATTCCTGTCCCTTCTTCCCTCAGATCAGTCCAAATTCCTGTCCCTTCACACCTCAGATCAGTCCCAATTCCTGTCCCTTCACACCTCAGATCAGTCCCAATTCCTGTCCCTTCTCCCCTCAGATCAGTCCAAATTCCTGTCCCTTCACACCTCAGATCAGTCCCAATTCCTGCCCCTTCACACCTCAGATCAGTCCCAATTCTTGTCCCTTCACACCTCAGATCAGTCCCAATTCCTGCCCCTTCACACCTCAGATCAGTCCCAATTCATGCACCTTCACACCTCAGATCAGTCCCAATTCATGCACCTTCACACCTTAGATCAGTCCCAATTCTTGTCCCTTCTCCCCTCAGATCAGTCCCAATTCCTGTCCCTTCACACCTCAGATCAGTCCCAATTCCTGTCCCTTCTCCCCTCAGATCAGTCCAAATTCCTGTCCCTTCACACCTCAGATCAGTCCCAATTCCTGTCCCTTCTTCCCTCAGATCAGTCCCAATTCCTGTCCCTTCTTCCCTCAGATCAGTCCCAATTCCTGTCCCTTCACACCTCAGATCAGTCCCAATTCCTGTCCCTTCACACCTCAGATCAGTCCCAATTCCTGTCCCTTCACACCTCAGATCAGTCCCAATTCCTGCCCCTTCACACCTCAGATCAGTCCCAATTCCTGTCCCTTCTCCCCTCAGATCAGTCCCAATTCTTGTCCCTTCACACCTCAGATCAGTCCCAATTCCTGTCCCTTCACACCTCAGATCAGTCCCAATTCCTGTCCCTTCTCCCCTCAGATCAGTCCAAATTCCTGTCCCTTCACACCTCAGATCAGTCCCAATTCCTGCCCCTTCACACCTCAGATCAGTCCCAATTCCTGTCCCTTCACACCTCAGATCAGTCCCAATTCTTGTCCATTCACACCTCAGATCAGTCCCAATTCCTGTCCCTTCACACCTCAGATCAGTCCCAATTCCTGCCCCTTCACACCTCAGATCAGTCCCAATTCCTGCCCCTTCACACCTCAGATCAGTCCCAATTCATGCACCTTCATACCTCAGATCAGTCCCAATTCCTGCCCCTTCACACCTCAGATCAGTCCCAATTCCTGCCCCTTCACACCTCAGATCAGTCCCAATTCCTGCCCCTTCACACCTCAGATCAGTCCCAATTCATGCACCTTCACACCTCCAGATCAGTCCCAATTCCTGTCCCTTCACACCTCCAGATCAGTCCCAATTCCTGCCCCTTCACACCTCAGATCAGTCCCAATTCCTGCCCCTTCACACCTCAGATCAGTCCCAATTAATGCACTTTCACACCTCCAGATCAGTCCCAATTCATGCCCCTTCACACCTCAGATCAGTCCCAATTCATGCACCTTCACACCTCAGATCAGTCCCAATTCATGCACCTTCACACCTCAGATCAGTCCCAATTCATGCACCTTCACACCTCAGATCAGTCCCAATTCCTGCCCCTTCACACCTCAGATCAGTCCCAATTCATGCCCCTTCAAACCTCAGATCAGTCCCAATTCATGCACCTTCACACCTCAGATCAGTCCCAATTCATGCACCTTAACACCTCAGATCAGTCCCAATTCTTGTCCCTTCACACCTCAGATCAGTCCCAATTCCTGTCCCTTCTCCCCTCAGATCAGTCCAAATTCCTGTCCCTTCACACCTCAGATCAGTCCCAATTCCTGCCCCTTCACACCTCAGATCAGTCCCAATTCCTGTCCCTTCACACCTCAGATCAGTCCCAATTCCTTCCCATTCACACCTCAGATCGGTCCCAATTCCTGCCCCTTCACACCTCAGATCAGTCCCAATTCCTGTCCCTTCTCCCCTCAGATCAGTCCAAATTCCTGTTCCTTCACACCTCAGATCAGTCCCAATTCCTGCCCCTTCACACCTCAGATCAGTCCCAATTCCTGTCCCTTCACACCTCAGATCAGTCCCAATTCCTGTCCCTTCACACCTCAGATCAGTCCCAATTCCTGCCCCTTCACACCTCAGATCAGTCCCAATTCCTGCCCCTTCACACCTCAGATCAGTCCCAATTCATGCACCTTCATACCTCAGATCAGTCCCAATTCCTGTCCCTTCACACCTCCAGATCAGTCCCAATTCCTGCCCCTTCACACCTCAGATCAGTCCCAATTCCTGCCCCTTCACACCTCAGATCAGTCCCAATTATTGTCCCTTCACACCTCAGATCAATCCCAATTATTGTCCCTTCTCACCTCAGATCAGTCCCAATTCCTGTCCCTTCTCACCTCAGATCATTCCCAATTCCTGTCCCTTCTCCCCTCAGATCAGTCACAAATCCTGTCCCTTCTCACCTCAGATCAGTCCCAATTCCTGAACCTTCACACCTCAGATCAGTCCCAATTCCTGTCCCTTCACACCTCCAGATCAGTCCCAATTCCTGTCCCTTCACACCTCAGATCAGTCCCAATTCCTGTCCCTTCACACCTCAGATCAGTCCCAATTCCTGCACATTCACACCTCAGATCAGTCCCAATTCCTGTCCCTTCACACCTCAGATCAGTCCCAATTCCTGTCCCTTCACACCTCAGATCAGTCCCAATTCCTGTCCCTTCACACCTCAGATCAGTCCCAATTATTGTCCCTTCACACCTCAGATCAGTCCCAATTATTGTCCCTTCTCACCTCAGATCAGTCCCAATTATTGTCCCTTCTCACCTCAGATCAGTCCCAATTCCTGTCCCTTCTCACCTCAGATCAGTCCCAATTCCTGTCCCTTCTCACCTCAGATCAGTCCCAATTCCTGTCCCTTCTCCCCTCAGATCAGTCACAAATCCTGTCCCTTCTCACCTCAGATCAGTCCCAATTCCTGCTCCTTCAACCCTCAGATCAGTCCCAATTACTGCCTCTTCACACCTCAGATCAGTCCCAATTCCTGAACCTTCACACCTCAGATCAGTCCCAATTCCTGTCCCTTCACACCTCCAGATCAGTCCCAATTCCTGTCCCTTCACACCTCAGATCAGTCCCAATTCCTGTCCCTTCACACCTCAGATCAGTCCCAATTCCTGCACATTCACACCTCAGATCAGTCCCAATTCCTGTCCCTTCACACCTCAGATCAGTCCCAATTCCTGTCCCTTCACACCTCAGATCAGTCCCAATTCCTGTCCCTTCACACCTCAGATCAGTCCCAATTCTTGCACATTCACACCTCAGATCAGTCCCAATTCCTGTCCCTTCACACCTCAGATCAGTCCCAATTCCTGTCCCTTCTCCCCTCAGATCAGTCCCAATTCCTGTCCCTTCTCCCCTCAGATCAGTCCCAATTCCTGTCCCTTCTCCCCTCAGATCAGTCCCAATTCCTGTCCCTTCTCCCCTCAGATCAGTCCCAATTCCTGTCCCTTCTCCCCTCAGATCAGTCCCAATTCCTGTCCCTTCTCACCTCAGATCAGTCCCAATTCCTGTCCCTTCTCCCCTCAGATCAGTCCCAATTCCTGTCCCTTCACACCTCCAGATCAGTCCCAATTCCTGCCCCTTCACACCTCAGATCAGTCCCAATTCCTGCCCCTTCACACCTCAGATCAGTCCCAATTATTGTCCCTTCACACCTCAGATCAGTCCCAATTATTGTCCCTTCTCACCTCAGATCAGTCCCAATTCCTGTCCCTTCTCACCTCAGATCAGTCCCAATTCCTGTCCCTTCTCACCTCAGATCAGTCCCAATTCCTGTCCCTTCTCACCTCAGATCATTCTCAATTCCTGTCCCTTCTCCCCTCAGATCAGTCACAAATCCTGTCCCTTCTCACCTCAGATCAGTCCCAATTCCTGCTCCTTCAACCCTCAGATCAGTCCCAATTACTGCCTCTTCACACCTCAGATCAGTCCCAATTCCTGTCCCTTCACACCTCCAGATCAGTCCCAATTCCTGTCCCTTCACACCTCAGATCAGTCCCAATTCCTGTCCCTTCACACCTCAGATCAGTCCCAATTCCTGCACATTCACACCTCAGATCAGTCCCAATTCCTGTCCCTTCACACCTCAGATCAGTCCCAATTCCTGTCCCTTCACACCTCAGATCAGTCCCAATTCCTGTCCCTTCACACCTCAGATCAGTCCCAATTATTGTCCCTTCACACCTCAGATCAGTCCCAATTATTGTCCCTTCTCACCTCAGATCAGTCCCAATTCCTGTCCCTTCTCACCTCAGATCAGTCCCAATTCCTGTCCCTTCTCCCCTCAGATCAGTCACAAATCCTGTCCCTTCTCACGTCAGATCAGTCCCAATTCCTGCTCCTTCAACCCTCAGATCAGTCCCAATTACTGCCTCTTCACACCTCAGATCAGTCCCAATTCCTGAACCTTCACACCTCAGATCAGTCCCAATTCCTGTCCCTTCACACCTCCAGATCAGTCCCAATTCCTGTCCCTTCACACCTCAGATCAGTCCCAATTCCTGTCCCTTCACACCTCAGATCAGTCCCAATTCCTGAACCTTCACACCTCAGATCAGTCCCAATTCCTGTCCCTTCACACCTCAGATCAGTCCCAATTCCTGTCCCTTCTCCCCTCAGATCAGTCCCAATTCCTGTCCCTTCTCACCTCAGATCAGTCCCAATTCCTGTCCCTTCACACCTCAGATCAGTCCCAATTCTTGCACATTCACACCTCAGATCAGTCCCAATTCCTGTCCCTTCACACCTCAGATCAGTCCCAATTCCTGTCCCTTCTCCCCTCAGATCAGTCCCAATTCCTGTCCCTTCTCCCCTCAGATCAGTCCCAATTCCTGTCCCTTCTCACCTCAGATCAGTCCCAATTCCTGTCCCTTCTCACCTCAGATCAGTCCCAATTCCTGTCCCTTCTCCCCTCAGATCAGTCCCAATTCCTGTCCCTTCTCCCCTCAGATCAGTCCCAATTCCTGTCCCTCCTCCCCTCAGATAAGTCCCAATTCCTGCACCAAATAAGTGCTATAAATGACTGGCTTTGTGAGTACTGCAAAGCCGGATATACAGCATTACTCACGAAGTCAGTCATAAAGCATTACTTATAATGCCGGATATAAAGGGGTACTCACAAAGCCAGTTATAATGCGTTGTTTAGAAAGCCAGATATAATGCATTACTCACAGAGCCAGATTTAAGGGAGTATTGCTTTATATCTGGCTTTGTGGAAAATGCTTTATATCTGGCTTTGTGAGTATGGTATTATAACTGGCTTTGTGAGAAATACTTTATATCTGGCTTTGTAGTACTTACAAACCGGTTATAAAGCATTTCTCCCAAATCCAGTTATAATACCGTACTCACAAGGCCGGATATAAAGCATTTCTAACAAAGCCAGATATAATACCGTGCCCACAAAGCCAGTTATAATATCATACTCACAAAGCCAGATATAAGGCATTTCTCACAAAGCCAGATACATTATATCTGGCTTTGGGAGTACAGTATTATATTTCTCACAAAGCCAGATGTAACGCATTACTCACAGAGCCAGATATAAAGGAGTATTGCTTTATATTTGGCTTTGTGAGAAATACTTTATATCTGGCTTTGTGAGTACGGTATTATATTTGGCTTTGTGAGAAATACAAAGCCAGTTATAAAGTATTACTCACAAAGCCAGTTATAATACCGTATTTACAAAGCCAGCTATAAAGCAGTATTCCTTTATAACTGGCTTCGTGAGAAATACTTTATAGCTGGCTTTGTAAGTATTTCTTTTAGTAATACCTACAAAGCCTGTAATATTTTTAGAAAACCTGTTAAAAATTGAATCCACAGTCAACATGGTCTCCCCTTAACCTTGAGCCAGTTGTGTGGCTGCTTAGGGAGAGAAGAAACAGAGACAGCAGATGCACACTGATCAAAAAAAGCCTGGGCATGAGCTGGCTGAATACAAGACTGCTGCTGCCTAGGGGAAGAAAAAAAATGCATTATTACCAAAGGTGCAATGTCTGTCTTGAGGCGTTCTGCCCTCCGACTCACTCAATGCACAGATAGTGAAGCCGATGCCAGCGGGAAGAGAGGTGGGCGGGAAGACAAGTGGATGGGAACCAGCCTAGACAGATAGTGAAGTGCTCAGCTGATGCCAGCAGGAACCAGCCGCACAGCTTCTCCTTCATGCAGCCGCAGCACCTTAGCCGGCATTCATGTTTGGGAGGTGGGTTTCCCCGGGATTGGCCTGGAGGGTGGCCACCTGCCATCCCATTTTTGTATAGATAAAAAAAAAAAACATTATAAATACCTTTTTTTTTCCTTTTTATAAGTGATCGCATTCCCTCTGTTCTCAGTTGCATAAGAGCTGGGGGAGGAGAAGCAGCAGCATGCTGAGCTTCCCAGTGAATGGCTGTTTAGTGTGCAGGGGAGGGCGTGTCGGGACAAGTCTGTTTGTTGGAGGATAGCAGGTTGAGTTCCCAGCATAGCTAGAGAACTGACCACGGTGTGTTCTCCTGCTTAGTGTGGTCAGTTTTTATTAGGAAAGCAGGCAGGGATTTCACATAAAGGAAGCTATACAAAGAGAATAGGATACTTTCCCATACAAGTACACGGTACACCAAGCATATATCAGGAATATGAAGTGTTGGGGTAAAAGACGCTTTATAGCCTCAAGCACTTGAGCACTTTCGGGAATTTGGGGTAAATTACTGGCATATTTCTATCTTTGGGAGAGAAATCTGCACCACACAAGCGGCCATAATAATGAATGGCTGTACGCCGGTATACAACATGTATGGGTAAACTTGCATTGAACAGCCATTCATTACTATGGACAGCAGTACCCTGCACCTGTCTCTCCAAGGCAAGGAAATAAGCGAAATTGATGTTGGATGCTCAAAAGTGTCCATGGGCATGCAGTCTAATAGTAAATGTATTTGAATATAATGTATTAATAATAATGTTTGATTCATCTTCTTTTTTTTTTTTTGTTAATTAAAGTGACTGCAAAAAAAAAGCATTCTGGTAAAAGTACATTACTAATACTTAGTGGTCTGGTCTGGTGAATCTAGTCATCACTGTCTTGCAGAGCTAAACACGTCATTAAAATGTTCAGCATCCAGCTGCATGTTGTCGCTTTTATCTACCAGCCGCTACATTCCTCGTGTTTCCTTGCAGCTCTGTTCCAGCTCTGTTCCAGCTCTGTTCCTTGCAAGGCATTGGAAAAAAGACAGTTTTTTGGTATGTGGATATGCATTTGGGGGTCATTCAAAATTAATGGGCTAACTCAATGCAACACACCAAAAAAGTGTGAATGGGCCCTAAGAGTAGTAATCCATAAAGTAATTTTAATTGTATAAATGTAAAGTCCTACTATGAATACATTTCCATATAGTATATTTATTTCATCATGGCAAGAAAGCGTTCAGAGGTGTAGTAGCCTATCATAAAACCGGCATGTTTGGTGTCAAATAGTTTGTGTTTGCACAATCACACTTTTATAGGTGTTGTTATGATCTTGTGCCGCATGGGAAGGGAGGTGTTTGATATTATCCTTTCCAGATTTTTTGAAGGTTAAAATGCACACATCTTGTCTCAAAAGGCTAAGTGAAAATTTTTACACCTCAGTGATAAATTGGTGTTCAGGGAGGAGCACACAGGGTCTAACTAATGGTAAAAAAAAGGTACATAAGTCCAGCTCAAGTGCCTATAGTCATTACAGCAGCGCTACTGTCATACTAAATTATGATCAGCTTTCATGTGTTAGTGGCACACGAGGAATATGTGTTAGTGGCACATAAGGAATATAATTGACAGATGGTGGGAGAAGTCCAAGATGACACACAGATGGTGGGAGAAGTCCAAGATGACACACAGATGGTGGGAGAAGTCCAAGATGACACACAGATGGTGATTCTACTGTGGTTAATAAATGTGCACCTCACACCAGAATCCATGCATCACACACCCTTTCGGGCAGTGGCGTACTAAGTGGGGGGCGGGGGGCGGGCCGCCCCCGGGTGCCACACACTGGGGGGGTGTCAGACCGCCCCCCCTCCGCGACTGAAGCAGAGACAGTGCCGCGGGTTTAGGCAGCGCCGCGGCAGCGAGCGGTGACAGGACACACATGGAGAGCCCGAGGTAGTGGCTTTGCGGGGGGGGGGGGGGTATTGCGAGCCGCACCCGAGCCAGTCGGCACACCCGGGACCCGGTGCAACAATCCCATTCTCTCCTTCTCTCAGTGGTCGCGGCTCTGATCAGTCTCTGCAGCAGGTTTCATAGCCGAGCAGAGTGAAGCCACCTCCCCCTTCTCCATTATGTCTACACAGTGCTGTGCATGCAGGAGAAGGGGGAGGCGGCTTCATTCTGCTCAGCTGTGACAGCGGTTCCTGAGACTGATCAGAGCCGCGAGTCCGCCTCATCAGAGAAAAGGAGAGCATGGGATCATGGTGCCGAGTCCCGTGTGTGCCGACTTGTTCAGGTGCGGCTCGCAATACCCCTCCCCCTGCAAAGCCACTACCTCGGGGTCTGCACTGTAGGGGGGTCTGTATTGTTAGGGGGGGTCTGTGTACTGTAGGGGGGTTTGCACTGTAGGGGGGTCTGTGCACTGTAGGGGGGTCTGTATTGTTAGGGGGGTCTGTGCACTGTAGGGGGTCTGCACTGTGGGGAGGGGTCTGCACTGTAGCAGGGGTCTGCACTGTAGTTTGTAATGTAAAGGGGTCCAGAGGTGCAGGGTGCTGTGTAATGTAAAGGGGTCCAGAGCTGCAGGTTGCTGTGTAATGTAAAGGGGTCCAGAGGTGCAGTGCTGTATTATGTAAAGGGGTCCAGAGGTGCAGTTGTGGAGAGGGGGTACACAGTAGTGACAAAAAGATATTGAAGGATGCAGAGGTATGCAGGGGGCACAGTGGGGTGTTTTTACATTTTAAGGTGGGGGGGGGGGGTGCCAGATATAGGATCTGCCCTGGGTGCCAAATGCTCTAGGTACACCCCTGCTTTCGGGTTTACACTCACCAGAGAGATGAACACATCGGGCATTGATATGTTAACCACCGCTGTTCTTAGTATCATGGAAGGTGTCGCAGCATATCCTGGGGTCTCCACCGGTACTCGGACAGAAAGAAGGCTCCCATAGCGGAATTCCTATTTTTCTTTCACGATTTATTAATTTCCAAATAGGTATATTCTATAAAACACCATCAGTCAAACTTTATAAGAGACTGTCTAGTACGGTGACCACATTTCCAAACTACCATTCAGGGACACCCTTCCCTCCCAAAAATCAGCTTGTGCTGTAACGAGTCACAGCACAGTGATTGGACACAAGAGGCGGGATTTATGATTTCTCCAATCACAAGCAGGGGGCCGGATTGTGCTCCTCCAGGCATTCCCGGCCAGGACAAGTACTATCAGTGAGTAAAGCAGTGATGTGGCGGCCTTTTTTGGGGGCATCAGATTGGCCCGGGGTGGTGGCTGTGTCAGTTTCATTCCGGGACACTGTATCGTCCTGGCATGAATGTGCCCGGGACAGACCTGCAAAATGCGGGACTGTCCCGGGCAATCCGGGACACGTGGTCACCCTACTGTCTAGGCATAAACAAGCTTTCCACATGACCGAGGAGATGATGAGACTCACACTCTGTAGGGAGGCAGCGTCCACTGTTTACTTCCTGGTTTGTCTCTTCCTGATCATGGAACGCACAGGTCACTTCCAGTTGCCGTAAAGTCACGCCTTGGCGTGTTTTCGTGACGAAATGTGTCAGAGCCTGACTTTCAGTTCAGGGTCAGTTTACTCTAGAACATGCTTTTTTTTCTGCACTAAAAATGCATGCACAGTGTTATACAGCTAAGGAAACGGCTAATTAGGTATTATATTGAGTTTGCTGCGCAAACATCGCGTGACATAAAAAATTGCAACAACCACCATTTTATTCCCCAGGGTCTGCTTTTCACTGATTTTAATGTGTATGAACAATGAACAAATTGCCCTGGATCAAACGGTTGAATTAAAGTGGTTCTAAAAGTCCATTCTGTACAATGGAACCGTTCTAATAGGAGCGACTCAAGTCGCTCTGACTTAGAAAAAGGTTCCTGTACTACTTTGGGGCGACTTCAGAGCGGCTTGCATTGACTTCTTTACCGAAGTCGTTTTGCAAGCAGCGCTAAAGTCGCGCTGTACAGGGCCGCTTCAGAGTCGGGTGACTTTGAAGCCGCCCCTGTGTGAACAGGCTCTAATGCGTTGTGTGTAGCTACCCCCCTCCAGCCCCCCCTTACACTTACATGAGCCCTATGTCAATCCAACACTGTGCATGAGTACAGGATCACTGCTCTTTCTCTTTCCTCACTGGCTCAGACACATCAGCAGGAGCCAGTCAATCACAGCTAGTAAGCAGGGAGTGGGGGCGGGGCAAAGCCACATTGTGTGTCTGTGTGAATGGACAGAGCAGCTCAAGAGAGAGCCTGCACGAGTGCCCCCATAGCAATCGGCTTGCTATGGGGACACTCAGCAGGGAGGAGGAGCCGGGGGCCGAAGAAGAGAAGAATCGGGGCTGCTCTGTGCAAAACTTTTGCATGTTTCTCATTAAATTGTTTTTTAACTTTTCTCTTTAAAATAACTTTAAAGTGGAGTTCCACCCTCTTTTTCAACTTTGTTGCATCCTCTCTAGTAAAGTCCCCTTAAGAACAATTGGCATGTTATTTTTTATTTTTTTTAAAACTCACTGTTTGCTATGAATCTTTCTACATCTCGCGCCGCGGCCGCAGCAGCCTTCCCGCGTCATCCTCTCATCGCTAGGCCTCCTGGGAGATGTTTGTCATCATTCCCAGGAGGCCCAGGGCCGTAGTATCGCGTTATTTCTAAGCAGGAAATTACGCGATGCACGACGACGCCCGGGGCCGTTTTATGTAAGGGAATCCTGCCTTTGTTTGCCAGTGTTTATCTACTTGGGCAGTCAGGGTGATCAGTGCGGTGGGAGAGTTACAAGCACTGATCACCCTGTATGGGTTTCAAATTCTGACAGCCGGTGCGTTTCTCCGCTCCCCCCGGGGCTTTCAGATGCTTTAGTAAAACCAGCAGTGATCGGTGCTTGTAACTCCCCCACACACGATCACGGCTGACTGTCCCCGCATCCTCCTCCAGCCCCCTCCGTTCTGCTGCTGTCCCCCTCTGTGTCCCCCTCCATGCTGCTGTTCTCCTCCATGCTGATCTGTGGTGTTCCCCTCTCTTCTCCTCCGTGTCCCCCTCCGTGTCGGTGTCCCCATCTCTTCTCCCCCTCCGTGCTGGTGTCCCCATCTCTTCTCCTCCTCCATGCCAGTGTCCCCATCTCTTCTCCCCCTCCGTGCTGGTGTCCCCATCTCTTCTCCCCCTCCGTGCTGGTGTCCCCATCTCTTCTCCCCCTCCATGCGAGTGTCCCCATCTCTTCTCCCCCTCCATGCGAGTGTCCCCATCTCTTCTCCCCCTCCGTGCCGGTGTCCCCATCTCTTCTCCCCCTCCATGCTGGTGTCCCCATCTCTTCTCCCCCTCCATGCTGGTGTCCCCATCTCTTCTCCCCCTCCGTGCCGGTGTCCCCATCTCTTCTCCCCCTCCATGCCGGTGTCCCCATCTCTTCTCCCCCTCCATGCCGGTGTCTCCATCTCTTCTCCCCCTCCGTGCCGGTGTCCTCATCTCTTCTCCCCCTCCGTGCCGGTGTCCCCATCTCTTCTCCCCCTCCATGCCGGTGTCCCCATCTCCTCTCCCCCTCCGTGCCAGTGTCCCCATCTCTTCTCCCCCTCCACCCCCTCAATCTGTCAGAATGGAGAGCGGAGGTAGGAGCCGGTAAACCCGGCTCCTTACTGTTCCGAATGAACAGAGTCCGTGATCACTGACTCTGTCCATTCACATAACTGAAACATCGTAAACTGTGTTTACAATGTTTCAGTTTATGAATGGAGAGGAGCCGCTGTCTTCTCTCCATTCATTTTCAGCGCAGCTGAGACTGCTGAGAAAGGGACTGGGGAATCTGTGTCCCTAGTCCCTTTCCCTGTCTCAAAGGGGAGATGTCAGAGGTCTGTTAAGACCCCTGATATCTCACCAAAGCCCCCCAACAGGGCTGATAAAAAAAATGGCAATAAATAAATAATAAAGAAATGAATTGTAAAAAAATTGTAAAAAAAATTATAAAGAAATGAATTGTAAAAAATAATAATAATAAAAAAAAACACACTGATACTGTCCACCCCCTCCCTTAAAAAAATAAAAACATTGTAAAAACAAACATAAATTGTAAAAAAAAAAAAAAAAAAGTAAAAAATAAATAAAAAAAACTACTGACACATGTGCCACTGTCACATGAGATTAAAAAAAGTATCGGTAATCGGTATCGGCGAGTACTTGAAAAAAAGTATCGGTACTTGTACTCCGTCTTAAAAAAGTGGTATCGGGACAACCCAATTTGGCAGATAATGGGATTGTATTCTATGGAACAGTAGCCAAATCAGCCCATTGTACAGGACTCAGGAACCATTAAATCATGTCGTATTTCTGATGCAATGTGCTGTAAAGATGCGATTCGACGTGCTGGGGGTGATGCAATGTTGTGTGGGCCATGCGATTCGATGTGCTGGGGGTGATGCAAAGTTCTGTGGGCCATGCGATTCGATGTGCTGGGGTGATGCGAATCGATGTGCTGGGGGTGATGTAATGTGCTGTAAATGATGCGATTCGATGTGCTGGGGGTGATGCAATGTGCTGTAAATGATGCGATTCGATGTGCTGGGGGTGATGCAATGTGCTGTGATTGATGCGATTCGATGTGCTGGGGGTGATGCAATGTTCTGTGGGCCATGCGATTCGATGTGCTGGGGGTGTTGCAATGTGCTGGGGTGATGCGATTCAATGTGCTGGGGTGATGCGATTCGATGTGCTGGGGGTGATGCAATGTGCTGTGATGCGATTCGATGTGCTGGGGGTGATGCAATGTGCTGTGAGTGATGCGATTCCATGTGCTGGGGGTGATGCAATGTGCTGTAAATTATGCGATTCGATGTGCTGGGGGTGATGCAATGTGCTGTAAATGATGCGATTCGACGTGCTGGGAGTAATGCAATGTTCTGTGGGCCATGCAATTTGATGTGCTGGGGGTGATGTGATTCGATGTGCTGGGGGTGATGCAATGTGCTATGATTGATGCGATTCGATGTGCTGGGGGTGATGCAATGTTCTGTGGGCCATGCGAATCTAGATGCATAAATTAATTTTGTTGCTCGAGATTAGTCTTTTTTTTTTAATGAAAAGCTGTACAGAAAAAAGTAGCCGCTGTGTGTGTGTATATGTATGTATGTATGTATGTATATATATATATATATATATATATATATATATATATATATATATATATATATTTCTTGAACATGTAGTATATTTACTTTTTACAGCAGGGAGGAGGGGAGGAGAGGTTTGCATAGAAAAGTGTCAACTTCCTCTGACACTGCCGTTGCTATGGAAACCTGACCTGAAACCTATTACACTGCTTGTGCAGCACTGAGCATGTGCGAGATCTGCAATCATGATTTCCAGGAAGTAATACAGTCTGGCTTCAGATGCCCACACATAAGATGGCCCTGGTCTATTTCTAGTTTATAAACTTTAAAAATGCTGTAATAACCTAACAAAACAGACCTCAGTTTACAGACTAACTTTACTAGAATACATTAAGCTTGTTTATTATAGAGGTATTTTTATTAAAAAAGTGTAATTTCGGCCGGAACACCACTTTAACCTTGTCCTTGCTTAAAGGGGAGTTCCAGGCTTTTTTATGTTTATTAAAAGTCAGCAGCTACAAAAAGTGTAGCTGCTGGCTTTTAATAAACATATACTTACCTGTTCCACTGTCCAGCGACGTGCCGCCCGGAGCTCCGCTCCTCTCCCCCCCTTCTCCGCCGGCGCCTCCATTCATAGTGTGGGCACCCGGCCGTGACAGCTTTCGGCTTCACGGCCGGGCACTCACTGCGCATGCGCAAACGGCGCAGTGCTCCCTGGGACCTGTCACGTCCCAGGTGATCGCCTACAGGGAGGGGCCGCCAAAAGGCGATATGACATATCGCCTAGGCGACCCCAGGGCGGAAGGAGGAAGTGGGATGGGAAGTCCCACTCCTACTGAAGCCCCCACTCCCCCCCAAAATAAATTACATGCCAAATGTGGCATGTAAGGGGGCGAGGAGTGAATTAAGCAGAAGTTCCAAATTTGGGTGGAACTCTGCTTTAAAGTGGAGTTCCGCCGGAAGAAAAAAAATCAAAGCCGGCAGCTACAAATACTGCAGCTGCTGACTTTTAATATTAGGACACTTACCTGTCCAGGGCGCCCGCGATGTCGACACCCAAAGCCGATCTGTCCCTCGGCTCTCGGGTGGAGGCGCCGCCATCTTCAGTAAGGGAATCAGGAAGTAAAGCCTTGCGGCTTCACTCACTTCCTGGTTCCCTACTGCGCATGCGCGAGTCGCGCTGCACGATCCCACTGGTCCCTGCTGTCTTCTGGGACCTGTGTGTCTCCCAGAAGACAGTGGGGGGGGGGAAGTAGGCGTCGGACATGGCATAGGTCGCCGCTGCAACCAATGCCCGGAAGTGGGAGCAAATACCTGGATTACACAGGTATCTGCTCCCTCCCTCCCCCCTGAAAGGTGTCAAATGTGACCCTGGAGGGGGGGAGGATTCCGAAAAGCGGAAGTTCTATTTTTGGGTGGAACTCCGCTTTAATCATGAAAAAAACAGTTTATGACAATAAGCAAAAGAAAAATACTGTATATTCTCTACAAACTTACACTCTCTTTTTGGCTTTACCATGAGACAACCCGAATGTCCGTTTTTTTGTTGCATGCTAGTCTCATGTCGAAAGTGGTTACTAACATGTGAAAATTCTCGTACGACATAATACAACTTCAGAACGGACGTAATATGTTGACTAGTTTTGTATGTATTCTTCCATTTCTGAGCGTAGTCTTGTGCGTACGATTTTTTTCGTACGAAAACCGTACTAATGAAACGAAAATCGGACGTTGAGGTCGCGTAGGACAAACATTTTATTGTCTGCCCATCCATCATTTGTCTGATGAAAAAGCGAAATCAGGTGTCGAAAGCACCGTACTAACGATCTGAAAATCGGCAGATCGTTCGTCGGACTAAATTTTATTTCTGATTTTCGTATTGTGTGTACGAGGCCTTAACCTCCCTGGCGGTATTCCTGAGTCTGGCTCGGGGTAAGATTTCAGTACCATTAGAGGAAACCCCGAGCCAGACTCGGACTGCATCGCAGGATACAGGGAGAGTTATTTACCTTGTCCCCTGGATCCTGCAATGTCTCCCCGCAGTGTGTGAGAGCTGTCTCCTCGCTCGATTCACACAGTGCCCGAGTGCCGCCAAGCTCCGTTCACTGCGACGTTGCGGCGCACGGGGGCGGAGATTGGCGCCAAATTCAAAAAAGTAAAAACACAGTATACATACAGTACCCTGTAATCTTACAGATTACAGTACTGTATAAAAAAATTACACATCTCTTTTGACCCTAGTGGTCTGTCCAGTGTCCTGCATGCACTTTTATATTAGAAATACAGTTTTTTCTGCCTGGAAACTGGAGATTGTCCATAGCAACCAAAAAGTGTTCCTTTATGTCAAAAGCGGTTTTAGACCAGCTAGAAAACAGCGATAATAAATTAGAATCACTTGCAGAATTGAGAGATAGTGATTTGTGGGGAAATTCGTCATCAAACACTAATGACAGCGACAATTCTGCAACTGAGCAAATTTCAGTGTTTTTGATTTGATTACATTATTGAATAATTTTTATTATTATTATTTATTTATAGTTATTTTATTATATTATAATTTATGATTTTGTGTTTCAAACTTAATCATACCCGGGATGTCTACTAGACTCCTGTTTGGACAGATTTAAAGTGGAGCTCCACCCTAAATAGCAACTTTTGCTATTTGGAACCCTCCCCCCCTCCGGTGTCACAATTGACACCTTTCAGGGGGGAGGGGGGTGAAGATACCTGTCTAAGACAGGTATTTTCACCCACATCCGGGAGTCCTGTCTCCGGGAATCTGCGGGAGTTACGTCACTTCCCGCAGACTTCCCTTGGTGTTCTGGGAGACACTCGGCTCCCAGAACACAGGAGCACCAATCAGAACGGCGCAGCGCGACTTGCGCATGCGCCGTAGGGAACCGGGCATGAAGCCGCAGGGCTTCACTTCCTGGTTCCCTCAGCGAGGATGGCGGAGGGAGCAGCAGAGTGACGAGCGATCGCTCGTCCTCTGCTGCGGACATCGCTGGACTCCAGGACAGGTAAGTGTCCAATTATTAAAAGCCAGCAGCTGCTGTAGCTGTAGCTGCTGGTTTTTAATATTTTTTTTTCCGGCGGAGCTCCGCTTTAAGTGAGTTATTCCCAAGAATTACAGGCCTACAATATAAAACGCCAAATTTCCATGCAAAATAATGGTACCGCTTTCAGCACCTAAAATCAGAAATAATCATACCGCCAGGGAGGTTAAGGGACCGATCAGACTTCCTTTCAACAGCGTAATCCTGTCACTGAATGAAGAAGGTAATTGTAGTATGTCAGTAGTACAATTAGGAAAAATAAATATGCAAAGAAGCTTAGATGTATTTAATTGTCATAAAAAGGGAATTGAGCATTATTGTATTTTGCTGTGTATATATTATATAGAAATAACTAAATACACAATGGCGTTATAAGAACGTGACATTGCAGCGGCTTGTGTTTCCTATGGAAAGTGTAGCTACTGCTCTTACACACATGGCCTGACATTAATGACTGAAAGATTAACTAGCATGGCTGAAATCTCTGAGGATCAGTATGCATGTGTCAGCTCGCAGGTTCATTCTCACTCCAACTGGTTTTACCCAAATCACAGCTTCCCCCGAGCTACAGCGTCTATATATTCACATTGCTATACATTGCTGTGGCAGATTCCATCTTTTATTGCTGAAAGGGGACGACAACCTGCAGGTACCAACAGTTCTATTGTGTGGCTTATATGGTTGTAATGGAAATGTCATTTTTACATTAATCAATATTGTGTATTATCCTTCTTATATATACTGAATTTTATAAAATGTATCAATATTGTGTATTATCCTTCTTATATATACTGAATTTTATAAAATGTATCAATATTGTGTATTATCCTTATATATACAGAATTTTATAAAATTAATCAATATTGCGTATTATCCTTATATATACAGAATTTTATAAAATTAATCAATATTGCGTATTATCCTTCTTATATATACTGAATTTTATAAAATTAATCAATATTGTGTATTATCCTTCTTATATATACTACATTTTATAAAATTATTCAATATTGCGTATTATCCTTCTTATATATACTGAATTTTATAAAATTAATCAATATTGTGTATTATCCTTCTTATATATACAGAATTTTATAAAATTAATCAATATTGCGTATTATCCTTCTTATATATACAGAATTTTATAAAATTAATCAATATTGTGTATTATCCTTCTTATATATACAGAATTTTATAAAATGTAATCAATATTGTGTATTATCCTTCTTATATATACTACATTTTATAAAATTAGTCAATGAAGACATTAACCAGGATGGAAATGTTTTGAGCTTGCATGGAATAAATAATTTGAAGTTAAATTTGGTGAGAAATTGGTGGCAAGATTTTAAACTGGCTTTGATTTTACCAGCATGGGTGTCAGCGACTGGCAGGGTGCCCATGCTTTTGCACATGCCAGGATATTTGTTAAACAGTAATTTCACTTAACTTATTTTCACTAAGAAGATCATAAAAGCCCGAACCTTTGCATATGACGATATATGGGTGTGTATATGTATACATGTGTATGTATCATATATTTATAGGACAGTTTAATAGGTAGACTGTTAAAATGCTTTTGTCAGTCTACCAAAGTTACCCATTCAACTTCCAACATTCCAAGTAATGAAGGGGGGGGGGGGTGTAAAACTAAGGTTAAATGCAAAGTAGTTCCTCCCTATAGTGGGGTTTATTTACTAAGGCTAGAGAGTGCAACATTTTTAATTTTCTAAGGCTAGAAAGTGCAAAATTAATCACATTTCTGCAGAGAAACCAATCCGCGTCCAGGTTTTATTACCAAAGATTAATTGAACAAGCTGAGGTTAGAAGCTGATTGGTTTCTCTGCAGAAGTGTGACTAATGCTGGCCATACACTATACGGAAAATCGGCCGAAATTTGGTCATTTAGACAGTTCGTTAGTTTTTCAGCCAGTTAATGGGCACATAATCGATAATCGCTGTCATGTTTTTGAGCCGAAAAAATATAAGGACAAGTTTGGAAATTTTCTGCCGCACGAACGATAAATTGAAAGGTTAATGTGTTTCCCGTCCGAACTGTCTGCACTATGTATGTGTAAAAAAAAAACGAACAAAAAATTGATTCATATATGTCCACGGAGCGATTTATCGGTCATTACATGATGGCACATCGTTTGCGCTCACGGCCGAATGTTCGTTTTTTGAAAATGGGTTCGGCCGATTTTTCGTATAGTGTGTGTGTGTGGCCAGCAATAATTTGCACTCTCTAGCTTTAGTAAATAAACCCCAAAGTGTCCCTTACCACCGATAGAAATGTTAGGATTTCATAGCTTGTCACCATGTTTTTTATGTTCCTTATGAAGCCTACAAGTCTGTATGTGAAGTCATGTACTGAGATAGGAAAACGGGTGTAGTTGCAAGAATTCTAGCTGCTGGGTGTGTCTTGCTTCAGTACTTTCTACTCTGAGTCAGTGACCTGCAAAAGGCAAGCAACTAGTAAAGTTTCTGGATATTTCTTCCAGTTCAGTGACTCAAAGTTGCTGGGTTAACCCTTCATTCGGATACGGCTGACAGCAGGAGTCCAGTGCATCCCGGTTCTCCATTTTAGTGGCAAATCAGATCTGGATTTTTTGCCTGAATTCGGACCTGGAACAGAGCCAAAGACGCACAGGATCTGTGCAATCCACCCTGCAGCCGTCCCGGAGATGTGTGTACCGACTCCATTGAGAGCCGACCACACTCTCCTGTCATGCAAATTGGATGCCGGGAAACCTAAACGTCTGTTTAACTGCGTTTAGCCACGTTTGCGTTTTTAGAAGCGTTTTTTTTTCAAATTGTCAAAAATTAAAAATGCCTGTAAACGAAACATTGCTAAACGTGAGTTAGCGTCTTTACCGGCGTTTCCGTTTACCAGCAGCAGTGTACGTGAAGCCTAATGCCGGGTACACACAATCAAATTCCGCCAAGGAAAGTTTGATGTGAGCTTTTGGTCGGAAATTCCGACCGTGTGTAGGCTCCATCTGACTTTTTCTGTCGGAATTTCCAACAACAAAAATTTGAGAGCTGGTTCTCAATTTTTCCAACAAGAAAAGTTCTTGTCGGAAATTCCGATTGTCTGTATGCAATTCCAACACACAAAAAACCATGCATGCTCTGAATCAATTCGACTCATGCTCGGAATCATTGAACTTCATTTTTCTCGGCTCGTTGTAGTTTTGTACGTCACCGCGTTCTTGGCGATCGGAATTTTGTGTGACCATGTGTGTGCAACACAAGTTTGAGCCAACATTCCGCCGGAAAAAAATTCATGGTTTTCTTGATGGAATTTCCGATCGTGTGTACGCGGCATAAGAGATGAATACCTCATACATTTTAGAGTTAAAATAACTCATGCGGTATTTACCTCCAAAAGTAGTCAATTCACAAAAAAAGAAAAAAGCATTATTTACCTAATGCGTTTAATATTTATGTTTTGCATTGTTTTTTCACAAATGTTATTTTTACATGCTAAGGCTTCATGTACACTGCTGCTGGTAAATGGACATTTAGAAGCAGTTGGATGTTTTTTTCAGCTGCCCCTGAACTCTCCTCTGTTATCTTTATCAGTACATGTACACAGGCAAAAAAATGCGTTCAGGACAGATGTTCAGAGGCATTTGAAACGCCAAATGCTTGTAACAGCCTGTAAACGCGGTAACTCACGTTTAGCATTCACAGACATTTTGAATTTTTGACAATTTAAAAAAAAAAAAAAGTTTCTAAACTCGGCATGCAAACGCGGCAAAACTGACATTTTCTTCTAAACGTCGGTTACTATCTATCAAGTTAAATAGCTCAGGAGAGGTTGTAAAACGTCCCGTGTACATAAGCCTAAGGCCCCTTTCACATGGTCGGACCGTTCAGGTCTGCTGGCAGTTTTTTCGGCGGACCTGAACGGCCGCTCCATGCTTCTCTATGGAGCGTCGGATGTCAGTGGTGACATGTCCGCTGACATCCGATCCGCTAAAATCAGACGGATGGCGATACGTCGCCATCCGTCCATATCGGATCGGGTGAGATCTGATGAAAACGGACACGGTGTCCGTTTTCGTCCGATCTCTCCATAGGAGACAGCGGCGCTGGACAAGCCCCTCCCCGCTCAGTGAGCAGAGAGGAACCTGTCATCCGCCGGCTCAGCGGAGATCAGCGGAGAGATCTCCCGCTGAGCTGAAGGACCGCTGCAAGAGGATCTGTCCCCGTATGGAAGGGGCCTAACACTGCACCAGAGGAAGATGGCTCTGTAAATAAATGCACACAGAAATATTATCAAACTGTGAAAACACGCTAGTATGCTCTCATTCACGGAGCGATCACCCGCTGGTGAAATGCTACAATTTTATTTTTATTCCCGGGCTTGGAAATTTTTTTTACTCTTTCGTCCATGGACCGACACAGCTTCTCTATTGACAAAGTGGGTATTATCCGTTAATTAGGAGTGACTAGGCAGAAAAACTTGTAAAAAGTGTTGCATCGCACCTTCTACAGTACCGCCCAGGGGGCGGACCCTCTGGGGATACCCTCTCAGTCTGCATCTTCGCAGATCAGTTTTTTTCTGTCTAGCAAGGAGTAGGACATGGCTCCCTTCGGGCCCATTGGTCCGGGGAAAAAAGATATATATATATATATATATATATATATATATATATATATATATATATATATATATATATATATATATTTTTTTGCTACATTTGTTGTTTCCTGCGATCTTCGATCAACTGCCGACTGGGTGACAGGCTGGATCCTCGATCCTTGTAGTCTCCCCAGGTTCGGCCATCGAGCGTGTGCCGACCCTAGCTACGCGCTGGGTTTTCCACGACATGCCCGTCGCTCCACGGGTGGCCGGTGAGCTTACGCTCCAGGGCCTGCATCGGACCGCTCAGCTTCGGCTGACCTTACGGCCGAGTCGCAGCAGCCTGGCCGGTGAGCTTACGCTCCAAGGCTTGCATCGGACCGCTCAGCTTCGGCTGACCTTACGGCCGAGTCGCAGCAGCCTGTCCGGTGAGCGTCATGCTCCAGGGCATACATATGATCGTCCCTTCTGGGTCCAATCACAGCATGCCTGGTCAACAGTCACCTTCCGTGCGCGGATGATGATCTGTTTGGAATGTCTTCCAGCAGAATACATGCAGGATAGGTAAGTAAAACTCCCCTGCCTCGGCTGGGTGATTTAGCTGGACATTCCTGGAGAGATCAAGTAAGTGGTTGTGGCCCCTTTCTTCCCTCTCTCCCTGCCTTTCCCTCCTCCCTGGGCTTCTAGCTAAAGGTTGCTGGGTGCTGGGGGTCACCTAGGGGGTCCCACTGGAGCGGGGCTGGCTGTAACTAACATTTAAAAGAAATGTCATTGTTTCTTACTTGTGTTTGTGTCCTTCCTCCTCCATGCTGTCGGCGGCCATTTTGAGGTGGTCCATGCCAAGTTTGGCCTCTTGTGACTGCCCGGCGGCCATCTTCCTGTGGTTCGGCCACACCCACTGGCCCCTATCAGCTGATCGGCGGCCATGTTTGTCCACCCTGTATGCAGATATTGCCGTTCGGCGGCCATCTTTTTGTGGGCTATGGCTGCTTGACCTCTATCTTCTGTCGGCGGCCATTTTCTTAGAGCCCACATTATCTTCCATACAGACGTTTTTGGCAACCATTTTGCGAGAGCCTCCGGCCTCTAGGGTGCATTACACTGGCGCGAAAATTCACACAGGAAGTGCTGATAAAAGAAGCAGACTGACACAGCAGCAGAGGGACAGCATCACAGGCGCAGCATAGCAGTACCTATCCAGGGTGGTGAGTCCTCTGGGTGACCCAGCCTCTCTGCAGCACAGGAGGGTGGCCTATTGATATCTTGCCTGGAGCCCTGTGGGTGTCAGCGTGTGGTCAGCATGGCATCTGAGCCAGATGTCTTCTCCCCTGAAACACCAGATTTAGCAGCTGGTGTCCCTGAGGTGTCTATGGACGCTATGTCGGAAATCCTAGAGGCGTTTGCTGCCAGGGTGGAAGCAGCACCTGGGAATACAGGGGGTAATAAACGCCCCCGTCCCCTGCAATCTTCTGGGGATATTTCTGATGCAGAACCAGGTCCAGCTACGGCTCCTGGCCCAGATTCTGATGCATCAGAGACTGCAGACCGTGACCGATCGGACAGTGAGGAGGACTCCAAGTCCAGGTCAGTACGCGAGACGGCTTTGGTATCTGACCTTATTACTGCAGTGCGGGATACGCTAAAGTTGGAAAAGACTGCAGAAGTAGTAGATACTCCAGTCCCCTTTGGGTTTCGTAAACCTGCCCGCACTGCTAAGGTGTTCCCTTGTGTGTCTTATTTTGACAAACTCTTATACAAGGAATGGGAGAACCCACTGAGGGTCTTTACAGCCCCAAAGAGGTTTGCAGTACGGTACCCCTTTGAGGAGAGTTTTCTGAAGATATGGACCTCTCCCCCTATAGTGGACCCTTCGGTGTCCAGACTTAATAGAGCCACCACTATTCCAGTAGAAGGGGCTCCTGTTTTCAAGGACCCTGTGGATAAGAAGGCTGAAGCGCTCGCTCGCTACCTATACTCAGTGGTAGGCTCGGCAGTACGCCCGGCATTGGCGGGGGCCCTAGTGTCTCAGACACTTACTGAATGGGCAAAATTGCTACTCCAGGGGTTAAAGGAGCGAGATGCTCCTCCTAATGAGATAACTTTGGCCGACCAGTTGGTCCAGGGCCTTAAGTTTGTCTGCGAGTCAGACATGGATACTATTCCCCTGCTGTCAAGAGCTTCAGTTTATGCAGTAGCAATACGCCGCCTGATCTGGCTAAAGGGCTGGTCTGCGGACCAGACTTCCAAGAAAGCCCTGTTGGATCTGCCTTTTAAGGGCGACAGACTTTTTGGGGCTTCTCTGGATGACATCATCAAGGATGCCACAGGAGGTAAAAGCACTTTGCTTCCCCAAACTAGCAAGGGTAAGGGACCACGCCAAGGGCAAGGGCCCTCCTTTACTGCACGTAAGCGGTTTTTTCGCCCCCTTAAGGCGACAGGGAAAAGACCCCAGGCCGATAAAGTGCCTGCCCAAGGACAGAAGCGTCCTTGGTTCAGCAGACCCATCAAGCCTGCGGACAAATCTGCGTCCACATGAAGGTCCGCCCCCACCCAGCTCTCGGGTGGGGGGACGTCTTCGCAAATTCGCGACTCAGTGGACTGCTCTAGTCTCCGACAGGTGGGTTTGCGAAGTAATCTCCTCAGGCTACAAGATAGAATTTCTCTCTTGTCCACCAGACAGATTCATCACCTCCAATCTCCAGCTACTACCGACCCGTCGGGAGGCCCTGTATGGGGCGGTCCAGGGTCTACTGGAACGCGGGGTAGTTATTCCAGTTCCAGAACAGGAACGGGGTCAGGGTTTTTACTCAAATCTGTTCATTGTGCCGAAGAAGGAGGGGGTTCGTCCAATCTTGGATCTCAGAGCCCTCAATTGCTTTGTGAAGGTACAAAGATTTCGGATGGAGTCGGTTCGATCTGTAGTCACGGCTCTCCATCCGGGGGACTTTCTGGCCTCCTTGGACATCAAGGACGCATACCTGCATGTCCCCATATACTCCAGACACCAGAGGTTTCTGCGATTTGCTATCGGGAAGAACCACTACCAGTTTGTGGCCCTCCCGTTTGGCCTTGCCTCAGCACCCAGGACGTTCACCAAGGTGCTCGCTCCGATTCTGGCACTTCTAAGACAGCGGGGTATCGCTATCACAGGTTACTTGGACGACCTTCTGCTGAAGGCCCCTTCGAACTCAGAATTGGAGGTAAGTGTGTCCATTACCTGTCAGACTCTTCGAGACTGTGGTTGGATACTAAACACGCAAAAGTCAGTATTGGTGCTGACTCAACGCCTAGTGTACCTGGGGTTGATTCTGGATTCCTCAGAGGCAAAGGTATTCCTCCCTGTGGGGAAGTTGCAGACCCTCCGGGCTGCAGTACGGCAGCTGACTTCCAGGAATTGGTCGTCACTCCGTTTTTGCATGCGAGTGTTGGGCCTCATGGTAGCCTCCTTCGAGGCGGTCCCATATGCTCAATACCACACTCGAGTGTTACAGAAGGAAGTTCTGTCCAGATGGAACAGATGCCCTTCATCTCTGGATTATCAAATCCGACTTAGCCACCTAGTCAGGAGATCCCTGGTATGGTGGCTGACAGCACCGGCTCTAATGGCCGGGAAGTCATTTCTTCCGGTTTACTGGATAGTGATCACGACGGACGCCAGCCTTACAGGTTGGGGGGGAGTCTGGGGTGTCCAGTCGGCGCAAGGTCGCTGGACCCCAGAGGAAGCCCTCCTGCCGATCAATGTCCTGGAGATCCGGGCGATCAAGCTGTGCCTCTTCAAATGGTCTCAGAGGCTGCAAGGGCGTCCAGTCAGGATCCAGTCAGACAACGCCACAGCAGTGGCATATGTCAATCATCAGGGAGGAACAAGAAGCTCAGCTGCAGCATCGGAGATCGCTCGCATCCTGAAGTGGGCAGAGAGGAGCGTACCGGCACTGTCGGCCGTGTACATTCCGGGTGTGGAAAACTGGCAGGCGGACTACCTGAGCCGCCAGATGCTGGACCAGGGAGAATGGTCCTTATACCCAGAGGTGTTCCAACTCCTCTGCCAAAGATGGGGCACGCCAGACGTAGATCTTCTGGCTTCCCGACTCAATCGGAAGGTATTGAGATTTGTGGCCCGGTCAAGAGACCCATGGGCAGACGCAACGGACGCGTTGGTAGCATCGTGGGGTCAGTATCGGCTAATCTATGCCTTCCCTCCCTTAAGGCTTCTTCCTCTTCTGCTCTGCAGAGTGGAGGCAGAGGGAACTCCAATGATCCTAATCGCTCCAGATTGGCCTCAGCGTCCTTGGTACGCCGATCTAGTACGTCTGGTAGCAGACGTCCCCTGGCGCCTACCACTACGGAAGGACCTGCTATCGCAAGGTCCCATATTCCATCCTGCTTTACAGTCATTGGCTTTAATGGCATGGCTGTTGAGAACCAGGTACTGAGAGACCGGGGCCTGTCAGACTCAGTAATCTCTACTATGAGAAGTGCTCAAAAACCGTCCTCTAGGAAGGTCTATCACCGCACTTGGAGGGCCTACATCTCCATGTGTGAGGAAATGAAATGGCATCCGCGTACCTATTTGGTTTCCAGAATCCTGCTGTTTTTACAGCATGGGGTGGACCAAAGGCTTGCCCTAAGTACGATTAAGGGACAGATATCTGCCCTGGCTGTCTTTTTTCAGCGACCCCTGGCGACTCACTCTCTCGTGAGTACATTTGTGCAGGGGGTCCGACATGTGGCCCCTCCGGTCGTCCCCCGTTACCTCCGTGGGACTTGAACCTGGTCCTCTCGGTGCTCCAGAAGGCACCGTTTGAGAATATTAGAGATATTCCCCTGTTGACACTTTCTCAGAAAGTGGTCTTTTTGGTGGCTGTTACGTCAGTTAGACGAGTCTCTGAGCTGGCAGCCTTGTCCTGCAAGGCTCCCTATTTGATTTTCCACAAGGATAAGGTGGTGCTGCGGCCGCAGCCTTCCTTTCTTCCGAAAGTCGTTTCGGCTTTTCATCTCAACGAAGACATTGTACTTCCATCCTTGTGTCCTCAGCCGTCGAATCCTAAGGAGTCGGCGTTGCATTCCTTGGACGTTGTCCGAGCTTTGAGAGTATACCTATCTGCTACTTCCCTGTTCCGGAAGTCAGACTCACTGTTTGTTTCGGTGGCTGGTCCCAAGAAGGGCCAAGCAGTCTCATCGGCCACCATCTCTAGGTGGATCCGACAGATAGTAATCCAGGCTTACGCCTTAGAGGGTCAGGCGCCCCCCTTTCCTGTCACGGTGCATTCGACCAGGGCAATAGGTGCCTCTTGGGCTTTCTGACATCAAGCGTCTGTTTCCCAATTATGTAAAGCGGCGACTTGGTCATCCGCTCACACTTTCACAAAATTCTACAAGGTTGATATAGGTGCATCTTCGGATGCCTCTTTCGGCCGCAAGGTTTTGCAAGCGGCTGTTTAGAGTTGCAACTCCTCCGTTGGAGGAGTGCTGTTTTTGTGTTTTGGGGTGAAGTTTGTTTTTATGCTGTTACCACCCCTCGTTTTTTTTCTCTGACACTGCTTTGGGACGTCCCACTTTGTCAATAGAGAAGGTGTGTCGGTCCATGGACGAAAGAGTAAATAGGATTTTTTACTCACCGTAAAATCCTTTTCTCTGAGTCCATGGACCGACACAGCACCCACCCCTCCTTTTAAGTTTGTACTGCTTTTTGACGAACTGATCTGCGAAGATGCAGACTGAGAGGGTATACCCAGAGGGTCCGCCCCCTGGGCGGTACTGTAGAAGGTGTGATGCCACACTTTTTACAAGTTTTTCTGCCTAGTCACTCCTAATTAACGGATAATACCCACTTTGTCAATAGAGAAGCTGTGTCGGTCCATGGACTCAGAGAAAAGGATTTTACGGTGAGTAAAAAATCCTATTTTTCACACTGATACATTGAATACTTTTAACGTACTGGCAGGTGCTGAGTTCCCCTCATTATTATTTTGTACTTTGCTAAAATACCGACTGCTTACTGCCAGGCCATAAATAACGAATGTGTGTGTTCTTTAGTGAATTGACTTTAAACCTGCGTTCACACTGTAGCGATGCGGGAACCAGTGCAATTCCAGCGCCGGTTCCCACATCGCATCTTTCCCGCAGCCAGTTCACATTGCCTTCTGTGAACCGCTGCGGTTGTCAATACAATGTTAATGACACCCCCAGATCAGTTCACAGATCGCAGTGTGCGAATTGTAGATTCGGACAGGAATCTGATCGCATGCAGGGGAAAAAAATAAGTCCCTGCACCTTTTTTTTTCTTAATGCAAATCCAATGCAAGTTCAGCCATACAACTGTATGGCTGAACTCACACTGCACAGACATCGCATGTGATCGTCAGCGCACTGCTGGTGCGAATCATATGCGATGTCTGACATCGCTACAGTGTGAACCCGGGCTAAACCTTTACAAAAACTGCCTATGCAGGAAAGGGATGTTTGTAGTTTAAAACAAACTGAGCAGCTCTGACTAAAGATGAATAATACCCTTGCTATAGGTGTAGGCCATTTACATATCTGAAAAGACAAATTCAAAATCAGTGCAGCGCAACACTATGTTAACAACAATATCAAAATGTCATTTTGATATTGTTGTTAACATAGTGTTGAGCTGCACTGATTTTGAATTTGTATATTATCAAGGGTTTAGGAATTATCCTTGTAGTGTTCAGCTGGCAACCATCTCTTTTATTGCGTTTTAAATACCATCTGCGCTGAATATTTTTTTTTTGTGACATACCTTATGAAGCCTGACTGGAATACTCCCAGGACGTTGCTATGTGAGGCCTAGTCATCACTGCTCACCTCCACCATCACAGGAGGTGAGCTCTTTCTCTGATTCACACCCCTTCACATACTCTTTCTGATGCAGTAGCTCGGAGCTCAGCATTTGAGAGCTCACACCTGTGATGGTGGAGGTGAGCAGTGATGACTAGGCCTCACTTAGCAACGTCCTGGGAATACTTGGAAACGTCCTGGGAGCATTCCAGTCAGGCTTCATAAGGTATGTAAATGGCCTACATTTATATCAAGTGCTTTATTCAACTTTAGTCAGAGCTGCACGGTTTGTTTTTATTTACAGGTGCCTCTTACCTGCATAAGCAGTTTTGTGGTAAAGGTGAACTATCCCTTTAATGATTTATCTTATTTTTTTTTGCGGTATTTACCTCACATTGATATTTTACTTTGATGCATTGACTCTCTTATTATCTCATGCATTATTTCCAAAAAATGAGTCACGTGACCTTCATATTACATGCGGAGTGCTTTAGTGAATTGACGCCATAACGCATCTGTATGGGGCACAGCTAAAGTATTGGATGGATGACTTATTTTCTGTGCCCTTCAAAGGTCCGGGTAACAGCCCTGTCGCTGATATACTATATGTGGTGGTCCTTGCTGGATTCAGAGAAAAGTAAAACAATAAGAAATGAGCTTCATTCACAAACTCCTTATCAAGCTGGTTATTATGTTAATACCACTTGGAATACTTTGAAAACAATAAAAAGTTGTTAACAGCACTTTCTACTAGGGTGACCACATCTCAAAACTGCCATTCAGGGACACCCCCCCCCCCCCCCAATATGATTTTTGACATTTTCTTTGCCGATTTTTGGGGCAGGGGCGTATGAAATCAGCGGACCCGTGTGCAAGATCAAAAGTGGGCCCTAGGCAACAACAGGAACAACAATATGGCGCGCAAAGCGCGTCGCGGTGAACGGTGGACATGTCTTAAATTGCGCTAAATATTGGCTTAAAGGGGGTGCTGTTAAAGAGAGTCTGAGATGACTTGTATAGTGCAGAATGTGGTAATGTTAAATAGGGAATGCAGAGTGTAATGGCGGGGGGTAATATGTACAGGAGAGGAGTGCGGGGGGTAATATGTACAGGAGAGGAGTGCGGAGTGTATGGCGGGGGTAATATGTACAGGAGAGGAGTGCGGAGTGTATAGCGGGGGGGAGTAATATGTACAGGAGAGGAGTGCGGAGTGTATGGCGGGGGTAATATGTACAGGAGAGGAGTGCGGAGTGTATGGCGGGGGGTAATATGTACAGGAGAGGAGTGTGGAGTGTATGGCGGGGGTAATATGTACAGGAGAGGAGTGCGGAGTGTATGGCGGGGGGTAATATGTACAGGAGAGGAGTGTGGAGTGTATGGCGGGGGGTGGTTAGTGGAGAGAGGAGGAAGAGGAGTGCAATACCACCTCCTGATAGTCTGTCAGCCACTGCTATACCACTTTGGTGGTGGGGCACTCCGAAGGATGTAAGGGGGCACTCTGGAGAAAGTAAAGGGGCACTCTGGAGGCACTAAGGGGGCACCCTAGAGGTTGTAAGGGGGATGTAAGGGGGCAGTCTGGCGGTACTAACTTAGTCAGAGCCCCCTTACATCCTCCAGGGTGCCCCCTTAGTGCCTCCTTAACATCCTCTGGAGTGCACCTTACATTCTCCTCCAGAGTGCCCCCTTACACCCCCCTTCACAGTGCCCCCTTACACCCCCCTTCACAGTGCCCCCTTAGATCCCCCTCCAGAGTGCCCCCTTACATCCCCCTCCAGAGTGCCCCCTTAGTACTACTGTACTGTCCTTAGTACTACTGTCCTTAGTACTACTGTACTAAGGGGCACTCTGGAGAAAGTAAAGGGGCACTCTGGAGAAAGTAAGGGGAGGAAGTAAGGGAGCACTCTGGAGGCACACAGATAGTACCTCCAGAGTGCCCCACTGCAGAGAGTCCTGAGGAGTGATGGCCATTAATCCATGCCAGGTGAATGTTAGGAAAAGCAGAGCACACCACCCACCTCATGGCTGCCCTATTCCACTACTGCTTGCTCACTCCCTGCCACAGCCCTGTAGAGCCTGCAGAGTGGTCAGAGGGGCCGCAGAGTAGTCAGAGGGGCAGTGGGATGGACAGGGGGACCGTGGGATGGACAGGGGGATCGTGGGATGGACAGGGGGACCGTGGGATAGATAGGGGGACCGTGGGATAGACAGGGGGACCGTGGGATAGACGGGGGACCGTGGGAAGAACGGAGGGGGACAATAGAAAGGAGGGGGACATGGAGGAAGAATGAAGGGGGACAGCAGAACAGAGGGGGACACGGAGGAAGAATAAAGGGGGACAGCAGAACAGAGGGGGACACGGAGGAAGAACGGAGGGGGACAGCAGAAAGGAGGGGGACAGCAGAACGGAGGGGGACAGCAGCAGCAGAACAGAGGGGGACACGGAGGAAGAATGGAGGGGGACAGCAGCAGCAGAACAGAGGGGGACACGGAGGAAGAACGGAGGGGGACAGCAGCAGCAGAACAGAGGGGGACACGGAGGAAGAACGGAGGGGGACAGCAGCAGCAGAACAGAGGGGGACAGCAGAACGGAGGGGGACACGGAGGAAGAACGGAGGGGGGACAGCAGCAGCAGAACAGAGGGGGACACGGAGGAAGAACGGAGGGGGACAGCAGCAGCAGAACGGAGGGGGACACGGAGAAAGAACGGAGGGGGACACAGAGGAAGAACGGAGGGGGACACAGAGGAAGAACGGAGGGGGACACAGAGGAAGAACGGAGGGGGACACAGAGGAAGAACGGAGGGGGACACAGAGGAAGAACGGAGGGGGACAGCAGCAGCAGAAAGGAGGGGGACACGGAGGAAGAACGGAGGGGGACAGCAGCAGCAGAAAGGAGGGGGACACAGAGGAAGAATGGAGGGGGACAGCAGCAGCAGAAAGGAGGGGGACACGGAGGAAGAACGGAGGGGGACAGCAGCAGCAGAACAGAGGTGGACACGGAGGAAGAACAGAGGGGGACAGCAGCAGCAGAACAGAGGGGGACACGGAGGAAGAACGGAGGGGGACAGCAGCAGAACAGAGGGGGACACGGAGGAAAACCGGAGGAGGACAGCAGCAGAATGGAGGGGGACAGCAGCAAAACGGAGGGCGGGGACAGCAGCAGCAGAACGGAGGGGGGACAGCAGCAGCAGAACGGAGGGGGGGGGGCAGCAGCAGAACGGAGGGGGACAAAGTGTGAGTGTAACAAAGACAGTACAGTGAGTACACTAACCTGTCCTGGTCCTGGAAGTCAGACTGGCTGCTGGCACTGACTGCAAACTTGTGGACCTCGACGTGGGCGGGAGGAGCAGGAGCCTGGCTGGAGGCTGCACAGGAGAGTGGCTCTGCCTGGTCACTGGCGTCAGGTCAGCCGCATCACTCACTCTCTGTGCTAGCTCTGGTCGGTCGTCACTGGAGGAGGTGGACTAGTCTGGACGACGAGGCTCTCTCAGGCTGGCCTGGCTGGCTAACGCTGTGCACAGGTGAGTGCGTGAGTGGCTCCGCGTCACGGTCACTCACTCTGTGCTGGCTCTGGACTGGCTGGTGGATGCGGAGGGGAGGGAGGCGCGCACGCTGGCTGCTCTGACTCAGCGTAGTGTGCGCCGGGCGGGTGCACACTGCACTCACTGCCCACACTGACAGGTCCCCAGCTCAGCTGACGTCACTGGTTGCTAGATGCGGAGCGGCCCCTAGCCTAGCAACCAGACTGGCAGTGGCAGCCGCAGCCTATGTGTTTATGTTATTGATCAGTGTGATAACATTTATAAGGTGGTGGCGGGCTGCGGACAGGCGGAGCGGACTGGTCACTGTTTTCTTTTCATTCCGGGACGTCTGTATTGTCCCGGAATGAGCTGCTCGGGACACGGGACAAAAATATTCAATCAGGGACGATCCCGGGCAAACCAGGACACGTGGGCACCCTACTTTCTACCTTTTTGTAATACGGCATGAGACTCCTGAAATCTCTGGCACCGGGCAGGTCATTCTAAGCCTATCAATCTTTCAAGGAACATTAACTGGTAACGAGGTACTTTCTAGCAGCCAATATTTCATTAAGTATAAACTGCCCCAGATGCTAAAAAGGCAAGGAAACCATTTACACTTCTGTGCTTTAGATATATTTCAATGCCCCTAAAGTTCCGTTCACACTGAATCCGACTTTGAAATCATGCGACTGCCCTTGAAATCGCACAGTTTCAAAGCTGCAGGTCAGTGCAACTTCAGGTGCGACTTGGCTGACATTTGTGCAGCTTCATGCACAGGTGTCTATGTAAGTCGAACCTCTGAAATTGCAAAAAATAGCGCAGGAACCTTTTTTCAAATCAGTACGGCACAGCAAATTCAGAGTCGCACCAAAAAAAAAGCAGCAGGTTATCATTTTGTTAAAAGCGCTGGAGCTGACCATACTGGTGTGAACCAGGGCCTTTGAAATGCATGGCAAACAACTGTGCATGTATTCTGGATGCGCTGAGCACCTCACTTCTACTTTTGAATACAAACTTTTTGCATAAAGTGAAAAAGAGTGAAAACATCTTTCAAGTTTGTAGTACAATAAATGATAGGGGTATATGCTTTGATCTGTGTTGTGCCCTTTATTACTACTGTTATTTACCACTTCCAACTGATACTTTCTAGACTGGTAGTCCTTTAACTGAAAACTTGCTATAAATCAGGGGTCTCTAAACTTTTTAAGCAAAGGGCCTGTTTACTGTCCTTCAAACTTTAGGGGGGGGGGGCAGACTGTTGTCAGCATGAATAGAAAATGTTCTGGTGTCAGTGGGAGTAAACAGTGTCCCCTCATTGGTATTAGTGGAAGGAATAGTGCCCCATCATTTGTGTCAGTGGGAAGAATAATGCCCTGTCATTGGTGGCAGTGGGAGGAATAGTGCCCCATCATTGGTGTCAGTAAGATGAATGGTGCCCCATCATTGGTGCCAGTGAGATGAATAGTGCCCCATCATTGGTGCCAGTGGGATGAATAGTGCCCCATCATTGGTGCCAGTGGGATGAATAGTGCCCCATCATTGGTTTCAGTGGGATGAATAGTGCCCCATCATTGGTGTCAGTGGGAGGAACTATGCCCCACTGTTGCTGACAGTGGAGGGAATAATGCCCCAAGGGCCAGATAAAAGCAAGTCAAAGGCTGCATCTTGCCCCCTGGGCAGTAGTTTAGAGATCAGTGCTGTACATGAAGGAGATGACATCCTAGTTTATAAGGGCACATTGCTGTGTTGTGTGAATTATCTTCTCAGTAAATATTGAATTGTTCCCTCTCATTATCAGATAACAACAGAAAGGATGGATGTGCCTATTCTGGCATATGATGAGTATCTTGTATCTCGATCAATTTACTCCGAACTCAACTTCCAGCAAGAAAATGAAAAAAAAGAAACTATTAAAAAAAGTATTCCAAAAAGACTGAAAGACAGCTGCAGGTGGGTAGTGTTTCTCACATCCACATCCATTGTGTTTATTCAGAATTTCTAATTGCGAGGAGACCGTTTATCTACAAATCTAAATAGGCGAGCCGGACACCAGGTTTAGCAGTGTGTCTATGGGAATGTTTTCCAGGCCTTCTCGTCCAACATCAGTGCCTGACCTCCCCAATGCGCTTCTGGAAAGAATGGTCAAACATTCCCATAGACACACTCCTATACCTTGTGGACAGCTTTCCCAGATAAGTTGAAGCTGTTATAGCTAAAAAGGGTGGGCCAACTCAATATTGAACCCTACGGACCAAGACTGGGATGCCATTAAAGTTCATGTGCGTGTAAAGGCAGGTGTCCCAATACTTTTGACAATATAGTGTATCTTGTTATGCACCTGTACAGATTTTGAAAAGCATGGTTATTTTCTGTGGATTAATTCTCATTTACACATAGTGTAAGAGAACAAACAGCCACTGGTAGACACAAAATGGGTGTCCTGTATAATACTCTATTTTTCTTTACCCATTTAATTGTATACTTTTTTTTTGCTGCATTTAAAGTATTAAAGAAATATGAATTGTGTGATTGTTATGAATAAAGTTTTGTTGTTTGATATACAGTTGCACACCGGTAACAGCTCGCCATAAACTTAAGAGATTTTTCCCTGTCCTTAACTGGCTGCCCAAGTACCGATGGAAGGAATGGTTTGTACATGACCTTGTCTCAGGACTTTGCACAGGACTCGTTGCCACTTTACAAGGTAAGCTTTTTCCTCATACAAGTTTTGTTTGTGATATATTTTACTAAACATTTATTGTATACTTAAATCTTTGGATAGCGTCTTTGTAGGTAAGGCTAAATTGTCTTTTACCTCTAGTCGCAAAAAGAGTACCTCCTTGTCTTCGGCAATGACCTGCACTGCACTGAGCGCACTATATGCTTCATTTATGTAATTAATCAAGATTTTTGTACACCCCCCCCCCCCCAATCCTTTCCTCTCAATTCAGTTTGGTTAAAGCAGAACTCCATCAAGAAAAAAGATAAAAAAGAAGAGCTCATTAAGCCCCGGTTCACACAGTAAAGCCCTGTACACACGCTCGGTTTTCACGGCGGTAAAAAGTCCGCCGGGAAAGCCGAGAACCCGGCAGGAAAACTGCCATGGAGCTTTGACCGGCAATCCATGCCGTGTGTATGCTCCATGGGCACTGCCTCGCAGTGTTTTCCATAGAGTATTAGTAAATCCGGCGGAAAAAAAAAACGCCGGGAGTCCCGACGGGAAAATAGAGAGCAGGTTCTCTATTTTCCCCGCCGGGATTCCCGGCAGTTTTCCCGGCGAGGGAGCATACACACGCCCGGTTTTCACGGCAAAAAGCTCTCCCAGCTGTTTTCTTGCTGGGAAAACTGTCCATGTGTACGAGGCTTCACCTACATACACTGCGGTGTGATTTGAGCCCCTTCATTTTGACTGGGCTCAAATCACATTGTATTGCACCAAAAGAAGTGAAGGCACCTTTTTTGGAGCCGCAGCGCAACTGGAACGCATGGTCGGGTTGTAGCATGTGATTTGGTGCAGGCAAACCTCACTGTGTTCAATGCGTTTGGGGTGTCGGTAACTTTGTATTGACACTCGCAGCGGATCGCAAACACAGTGCAGTGCCGGAAACGTGCGGGGATCGCTATGTTTCCCGCACCACATATGTCATCTAAGCTAAAAGATAATACATAAAAACAACTTTTGCTGCAATATTTACCTTCAATTCAGAGCATTTCGAATTTTTGAAACTTGTAGACCTTAAAGTGGTTGTACAACCACTTTCACCTACAGGTAAGCCTAGATTAAGGCTTACCTGTAGGTGCTGGAAATATCTCCTAAACCTCCACGGTTTAGGAGATATTTACAATAGAGACGTGCGCCGATGTCTGCGGTGCATGCGCCGTAGACAACGGCGCATGCACACTTTAGAAACGGAGATCGTGTCGTTTCTATAGGAGGTCATGCCGTGACTGGCGGCTCACACGCGCATGCGTGGGAGTAACGTCACGCGACTCCAGCCAGTCACAGAGCCACTTGTTGCAAGTGGGGACAACGGTGTCATCGTAGGCTTCGGTTTCAGGTAAGTGACACATAATGGGCTACTATGTGATGCATAGTAGCCCATTATGCTTTACCTTTGCGGGGAAATAAAGAGGAAGTAAAACCCATCAGGAATTGCTTCCTCTTTAATTTACACTTTACCTTTCTATGAGGACCTTTGCAAACTGCTTTAGCATGCCACAGCCAGCCATAGGGGGAATTTACTAAAACTGGAGCAGACAGAAGGTGGAGGAGCTGTGTATAGTAGCCTGTCAGATTCTAGCTTCTGCTTGTTTAGTTAAAGGGTAACCCCACTTTTGTGGAAAAAAATATCAAATTAAGAAAAATGAATATAGCGTATACAATTGCAACACAAGTCATATTGTAATTGAATGTCATTAAAAATCACCTTTCCTTTTCAATTTGCAGCCACTGTCATTTTCTATAAAAAGGAAAGCAATATGGCCGCCTTGAGTTATTATGTACACAGAATGTATACAGAACGTCCCCTAGAGACATCATTTCCAGCTTGTGTGATTGGCTCACCAATTTCCCCAGAAGTCTGCCTAAAATACGAGTCAGATTTCATTTTTATACAGTTTTATAAGTGAAGAACAGAAGATTTTGTAGCTTACTCCGTAGAGCGCGACCTGTTGCTAGCGATTTTATTAGTACGATTGAGCTAGTGTAGCTGCCAGTAAGCAGTGAAATTGTTTGGTGTAAACACTGAATTGAAATTAAAATCCCCCTTCCAGCTCTACTTTAACCTCTCTCCTTAATTATTGCACATAAGATACGAAGATACAGAAGAAAGAAAGAAAGAAAAACAGGTTTTAAAAGGTGTTAAAAAGTGCCACAAGGCAAAGAAAGTATGTATTCTAGAGAGAAGTAAGATTTTGGCCAAAAATGTCCAACCTAAAGCCTCATACACACGATCGGATTTTCTGCCGACAAAGCGTAGGACTTTTGTCCGAAGGGCGTTGGCCATGAACTTGTCTTGCATACAAACGGCAAAGAATTGTCGGCCAACAAACGCGAAACTACGTGGTTTTTCAGCTCTTTAGCGCCACCCTTTGGGCAACTTCTGCTAACGTTGTGTTATGGTTAGCATTGCTTCTGAGCATGTGTGTTTGTACTTTGGAGTTTTTTTCCGACAGACTTCTGTACACACGATCAGATAAATCGACAACACATATTTGTTGTCGGAAAATTTTAAAGCATGCTATCCAACATTTGTTGGCGGAAAATCCGACAACAATTGTCCGATGGAGCATACAAACGGTCTCATTTTCCGACAACAGCGTGTCATCACACAATTCCCGTTGGAAAATCCGATCGTGTGCCTTAATAAATGTATTTAGTAAACCAAGGTCATCTGTTGTAGTTGCAGGTGCCTTGCTGACTATGGATTCTGAAAGTTGGGATCATAGTCATTGAATGATTTGTATTCTTGAGGCCCATACATACGATTAGACTTTTTGACAACAACAGTCCGACGGACGTGTTTGATCGGACAATCCGACCGTGTGTATGCTCCATCGGACAATTTTTTTTTGTTTTTTTCATCTGACAAATGTTCGCTGTGAATGCTCTCAAACTTTACGGCAACAAATGTCCGATGGAGGATAATACGATTGTGTGTACACAAGTCCATTAGACTAAAGTCCAAAGTACAAACACGCATGCTCAGAACCAATGCTAAAGATCAGACAACAATAGCAGAAGTTGCCCAAAGGGTGGCGGTAAAGAGCTGAAAAACCAAGTGATTTGGGGAAAGTTGGCTGAAAATGTTCTGCCGTGTGTATGCAGAACAATTTCCTGGCCAACGCCCATTCGGACCAAAATCCACGGAAAAGTCCGATGGAAGTCCGATCGTGTATATGAGGCTTTAAGCCTCGTACACACGATCGGATATTCCAACAACAATTGTGTGATGGAAGGGTTTTGTCAGATAATCCGACCGTCTGTATGCTCCATCGGACAATTGTTGTCGGAATTTCTGACAACAAATGTTGGCTGTGCATGCTCTCAAATTGTCCGACAACAAATGTGTTCCGTCGGATTATCCGATCGTGTGTACACAAGTCCGTCGGACTAAAATCCAAAGTACAAACACGCATGCTCCGAACCAATTCTAACCATCAGACAACATTAGCAGAAGTTGCCCAAAGGGTGGCGCTAAAGAGCTGAAATACCACATAGTTTTGTATATGTTGGCTGAAAAAGTTCTGCCATCTGTATGCAGAACAAGTTCACGGCCAACGCCCTTCGGACAAAAATCCACGGATTTGTCCGATGGAAATCCGATTGTGTGTACGAGGCTTTAGCCTATTGGTTCCTTTGCAGAGCTGTTTGGTTTTGTTCTATACACATCTACCTGGTGACATTTAGGGTAGGGTGACCAGACATCCCCGGTTTCCAGGGACAGTCCCCGGATTGAGGACACTGTCCCCGGACCAAGTCTGTGCCCAGTTTTGTCCCCGAATTGGATTTGAACAGGGGCTGAGGCAATTTCAAAGACAGTTAGAGCGGAATAAAAAAAAAAAAAAAACTGAATTGCGCACCCCAGACGCTCCTACTAGGTTAGGGGGGTGTATTTTCCATTATCTGTGCCCCTTTCTGGAGATCATGTGCTGGTCGGAGCGGATGGAATATTTCTTCAATTTCGGGTGCATGCCCATTCAGCTCCGCTCGCATGTTCTTCTGCCTTGACTCAAGTCCCGGCCAGCCAACTGCCTGCTTATCTCCTTCCCTTCCCTGGCGGAGTGATCTTCCTCCGCTCCCCACCCAGTAGTAGCCGGGGCTCGGAGAGTAACACTTGACAGGCTGTGAGGCTGGCGGCAACGGGCAGAGAGTCGCTGATTTCCACCATTACTAGTAAAAAAAAAAATATGTCCCCAGATTTCATTTTAAAAATCTGGTCACCTTAATTTAGGGGTTGATTTACTAAAGGCAAATAGATTGTGCAATTGCAGTGTGCAGTTGCCCTCTGTAAGTGCAGTTTCTCCAGAGCTTAGTAAATGAGGTAAAGCTCCACTTTGCAAAGAATACCCAATCACATGCAAGGAATTTTTTTAAAAACAGCATTTTTTCTTGTACATGATTGGATGATGGAAGTCAGCGGAGTTTCTGGTCATATACTAAGCTCTGGAGCAACAGCACTTTGCAAAGAGCACAGTCTATTTGCCTTTAGTAAATCAACCCCTTAGTGCCCGATGCCATCCCTGTCTATTTGAACTTTGTATACTCGCATACCTTTTAGGTAACTAACTTATGTCCATATCTGCAAACATAAGGTGGAGTATTTTGTTGTATAGGATGTATAGTACATTTCCATTGTGCTCCCTGACAGAATTATACAAATAGAATATTTACAAAAAGAAGAAATAAGCTAGTCTTGCACATTCTTTGCACTTCTTACATCGATCAGGGTGAATCGTATCTCTTTTTTTGCACGCTTGTACCATGATAAGTGTTTGAAGAATTCAAAGGGCTTCAAGATATGTCAGCATGGTCATGATATTTTATCTGTAACTTTTTTTTATACCAGTCTCTCTACATGATATTTTTATTTTTTATCTGTGTTTTCAGATACCTACAAAGTGAATCTTACAATGCACCTTGAACTCTCTTAGCCTTGCAGGATACATCCTTAAAATATAACCGTTTCTCACAACTAAGGACGTTTTCACCTTTTTGATTAGATAGAATGTACGAATAGAGATTGTGACTCTGCTCTCAGTTACACCATATTGCTGCGGACAGACATTGATTGCATAATCTTACGTAAATAAGTTTGACACATTAACTTAGTATTTTTATTATTATTATTATTATTATTATACATGATTTATATAGCACAGTTTACTTTACAACATGAGGGCAGACAGTACAGCTACAATACAATTCAATACAGGAGAAATCAGAGGACTCTGCTCATTAGAGTTTACAATCTAAAAGGAAGGTTCACGTGACATCAAAAGGTGATAATTGTGGGGGATGAGCTGATGGAGAAGATAAAAGTACAATTGTTAGATGCAGGCAGGATCGGCTTCTCTGAAGAGAAGGGTATTCAGGGATCGCCTAAAAGTGGACAGAGTAAGAGATAGTTGGACAGATTGGGGTAGGGGATTCCAGAAAATCCAGAAGTTCCAGAGAGACTTGGTAGAAGTCCTGGAGACGAGCATGGGAGGAGGTGACAATTGAACTAGAGAGCAGGAGGCCTTGGGAGGAACGAAGAGAACAATTTCGTTGGTATTTTGAGACCAAGGACCACGGCTATGGAACGCTCTACCCACGGACATCCGCATGGAAGAAAACCATCGGGCCTTCAGGAAAAAACTTAAGACCCACCTCTTCTGATGGATCAGGACGTCACTGGATGCAAAGCGCCTTGAGGCGATTCAGTTCGCATTTGTAGCGCTATATAAGTTATTCACTCACTCACTCACTCAGACTAGGTTAGTGATGTAGCTGGGGGCCGAGTTGTGGATGGCTTTGTAAGGTGTTGTTAGTATTTTTACTTTAATTCATTGGGAGAGCAGAAGCCAGTGGAGAAATTGGCGGAGGGGGGAAGCAGACACTGAATGGTTACTTCTGGGTATCACAGCGCCAGAGCCGCGGGAGCCACCGATAATGGCACATCTAACTGAAGCATGTCATTGCTTCAGTGCACATGTGCTGATCACTTTGGCACATGCAGACACAGGGGGATATCGCCTAAACCGTGCAGGTTTAAGAGATAGCCAGGGTAGCTACAGGTAAGCCTTAATATAGGCTTACCTGTAGCATAAAGTTATAAAAATGGGTTTACAACCACTTGAACATCCTTTTCTGGGGTCCTTGGCTCCTCCTTGTCTCCTTGTGCCCCCAAAGCAAGCCACTTGCTATGAGGGCAGACAGTTTATGCTCTCTCCCGTGCTGTGTGTGTGTTTTCCTCCTCACATTGTCTGACAGCAATAGGAGCCAATGGCTCTTGCTGCTTCCTGAGTTCCTGTATCAAGAGGAAGAGAGTAGAGAGAAGACTGCAGCCATACACAGAGTTGGATCAATTGAGGAGTCAGGTAAGTATTTAGGGAGAAGGGGGAGGACAGCAAGATGTAAAATGTTTTTTTACCTTATTGCAGGGGATGCATTAAGGTAAAAATCATATTGGCTTTGGAACCACTCTCATGATGGACTGAAGGGGGGATAGCCTATGTAAAGGTAATCCAATGAGGAAGGAGTTGCAGTAGTCGAGGCGAGAGATTACCAGGGGTGGATTAGAAGCTTTGTGGTGTCATTGGCTAGGAATGGGCGTATTTTGAACATGTTGCAGAGGTTAAGTGGCAAGCTCTGGACAGGGATTGGATGTGGGGCTGAAAGGAGAGTCCAGCTTTACTCCTAGCAACCTGGCATGCAGGGACGGTTTGATAGTTGTGCCACCGATCTTGACAGAGAAGCCAGGGGAAGCGGCACGCGGGGGAGGAAATATTATAAGCTTAGTTGTAAATAGGCTGAGTTTGGGCAAGTGGTGTGATATATCAATTAGTAAACTAGGGATGTGTGAGAAGACTGAAGTAGTGAGCTCAGGGTTAGAGAGATCGATTTGGGTGTCATCAGCATAATGCCATGGGAGGCATCAACTGCTCATATTTAAGGATATACAGGTCCTTCTCAAAAAATTAGCATATTGTGATGAAGTTCATTATTTTCTGTAATGTACTGATAAACATTAGACTTTCATATATTTTAGATTCATTACACACAACTGAAGTAGTTCAAGCCTTTTCTTGTTTTAATATTGATGATTTTGGCATACAGCTCATGACAACCCAAAATTCCTATCTCAAAAAATTAGCATATCATGAAAAGGTTCTCTAAACAAGCTATTAACCTAATCATCTGAATCAACTAATTAACTCTAAACACCTGCAAAAGATTCCTGAGGCTTTTAAAAACTCCCAGCCTGGTTCATTACTCAAAACCGCAATCATGGGTAAGACTGCCGACCTGACTGCTGTCCAGAAGGCCATCATTGACACCCTCAAGCAAGAGGGTAAGACACAGAAAGAAATTTCTGAACGAATAGGCTGTTCCCAGAGTTCTGTATCAAGGCACCTCAGTGGGAAGTCTGTGGGAAGGAAAAAGTGTGGCAGAAAACGCTGCACAACGAGAAGAGGTGACCGGACCCTGAAGAAGATTGTGGAGAAGGACCGATTCCAGACCTTGGAGGACCTGCGGAAGCAGTGGACTGAGTCTGGAGTAGAAACATCCAGAGCCACCGTGAACAGGCGTGTGCAGGAAATGGGCTACAGGTGCCGCATTCCCCAGGTCAAGCCACTTTTGAACCAGAAACAGCGGCAGAAGCGCCTGACCTGGGCTACAGAGAAGCAGCACTGGACTGTTGCTCAGTGGTCCAAAGTACTTTTTTCGGATGAAAGCAAATTTTGCATGTCATTCGGAAATCAAGGTGCCAGAGTCTGGAGGAAGACTGGGGAGAGGGAAATGCCAAAATGCCTGAAGTCCAGTGTCAAGTACCCACAGTCAGTGATGGTCTGGGGTGCCATGTCAGCTGCTGGTGTTGGTCCACTGTGTTTTATCAAGGGCAGGGTCAATGCAGCTAGCTATCAGGAGATTTTGGAGCACTTCATGCTTCCATCTGCTGAAAAGCTTTATGGAGATGAAGATTTCATTTTTCAGCACGACCTGGCACCTGCTCACAGTGCCAAAACCACTGGTAAATGGTTTACTGACCATGGTATTACTGTGCTCAATTGGCCTGCCAACTCTCCTGACCTGAACCCCATAGAGAATCTGTGGGATATTGGGAAGAGAAAGTTGAGAGACGCAAGACCCAACACTCTGGATGAGCTTAAGGCCGCTATCGAAGCATCCTGGGCCTCCATAACACCTCAGCAGTGCCACAGGCTGGTTGCCTCCATGCCACGCCGCATTGAAGCAGTCATTTCTGCAAAAGGATTCCCGACCAAGTATTGAGTGCATAACTGAACATAATTATTTGAAGGTTGACTTTTTTTGTATTAAAAACACTTTTCTTTTATTGGTCGGATGAAATATGCTAATTTTTTGAGATAGGATTTTTGGGTTTTCATGAGCTGTATGCCAAAATCATCAATATTAAAACAAGAAAAGCCTTGAACTACTTCAGTTGTGTGTAATGAATCTAAAATATATGAAAGTCTAATGTTTATCAGTACATTACAGAAAATAATGAACTTTATCACAATATGCAAATTTTTTGAGAAGGACCTGTACATGCGGCTGCAGCGAGAGGTTTATATCTGCCACATATGATTGGCTATCCACTTTGACAGCTTCCTGGTGGCATAGCTCAGATGAGTTTAGACTCATTTCCGAACACTGGAACACACTTGAGCTCATCCCTGGCCACTGCATCACCCCTCAGCAGTCATATAGTCACTACATCACACCCACCCTCCCCCACTCTCATCAGGCATAGAGCCACCACATCACTTCCTCCACTCTTACATAGACACCACATCACCCCCCCCCCCCACTCTCAGCAGCCATATAATCACCACATCACACCACCCCAACACTCTCAGCAGTAATATGGTCACTACACCACCCCCTCCACTTTAAGCAGCCATATAGTCACTAAATCATACACCCCCCACTCTCAGCAGCCATGTAGTCACTACATCCCCCCCCCACTCTCAGCAGGCATAGAGCCACCACACCCCCCTCCACTCTTTTATATAGTCACTTTATCACCCCCCCCCCCCACTCAGCAGCCATATAATGACCTCATCAACCCCGCCCCCTCAACACTCAGCAGTTATATGGTTACCACATCACTCCCCTCCACTCTCAGCAGCCATGTAGTCACTAATTCACCCCTCCCCCCACTATAGGCAGCCATATAGCCAACCACCCACCACACCCCCCCCCCTTCAGTAGCCATATAGTCACCACATCACCTCCCCATTCTCGGCTGCCATATAGTTATTACATCATCCCCCACCATCAGCAGCCATATAGTCACCACACTCTCAGCAGCGATATAGTTATCACATTACCCCCCAATATCTGCAACCATAGAGCCATCACATCATCCCCCACCATCAGCGGGCATATAGTGATCACATCAACTCCCCACCCTCAACAGTCATATAGACTGCATTCCCTAACATGAACAATTATGATGTTCCACCTGCGGGAGTACAACGTTCATGATTCCCTGGCAGCTCCATTCAAAACACCCACCAAACAGGACATGTTGACTTTGCTGAATACTGCCTGTACACAGGTATCAGTCCTTCCTGCACAGAGTGTGAGTGCACCACACAGTTGGCATGTAAGCACAGCCAATGCTAGAGTCCCACATACTGACTTATCATCCTCTCACCTTCCTGTCTAGGACATCTCTGAAGAAGCAAGTTGTCTGGCCCTGAACACTGATCTTCAAAAATAGTGCAGAGCACTTCTAGGACCACATGGCGCACTCTTACAGCTTGCGCTGTACATCACTTGTAATCATAGAGGAAATCTTTGGCCACAATTCTTCTAGTTAACACCCAATGATGCCAGAAACAGCCTGGGACATGGCACCACTGGGACAGACACCTGAGATGCGGGGCTGTCCTGGCAAATCAGGGACAGTTAGCATCTATGCTACTTTGTGAGTTACTGACCTGGAATAAGGGTATAGCTGGTGAAGTTGGAAGCTCTGACTTGTAAGCTTCTTTCAGGCAGTGACCTAGTAAGTAGTGAATAGTGATGAGCCGAACACCCCCGGGTTCGGTTCGCACCAGAACCCGCGAACGGACCGAAAGTTCGTACGAACATTAGAACCCTATTAAATACAATGGATGCGAACGTTCGAATTCTAAAGTGCTAATTATAACAACTATTATGCATGTTATTGTCCTAAAAAGGGTTTGGGAACCCGGGTTCTGCACCAGGGGACATGTATCAATGCAAAAAGAAGTTTTAAAAACGGTCGTTTTTCGGGAGCAGTCATTTTAATGATGCATAAAGTGAAAAAAAAAAAGTCAAATATTCCTTTAAATATCGTACCTGGGGGGTGTCTAAAGTATACCTGTGAAGTGCCACGTGTTTCCCGTGTTTAGAACTGTCCCTGCACAAAATGACACTTCTAAAGAAAAAAAAAGCCATTTAAAACTGCTTGCGGCTTTAATGTAATGTCTGGTCCCGGTAATATGGATGAAAATCTTTAAGAAAAATGGCATAGCTGCCCCTTTGGGTCTTGTATGGATATTAAGGGGAACCCCGCACATAAAATAAAAAAGGCCCTATATACTCTGAACAGCCGTATACAGGCGGTGCATACAAGACAGGGACTGTAGGTTTGTTCTTATGTAGAATCTGTTTGTAATTTTGAACAGGTACATTGTTGAAGTGTAGCTCCAGCCCAAAAATCTATTTTTAAACTTTTTGGAAAACATAGGTAAGGGTTATCACCCCTGTAACATTTGTTTTGCTGTCTGTGCCCCTGTTCAGAACATTTCACCTCACTTTCCGTCCCAATGACAACTGTTTTTGAAATGTGGTGTTTTTCTTGAAACAAGGATTGCTGATAAAGCATCAGTACAGAGGAGACACCTTTCTCCCATATTTATTCTTACAGGAGAGAATTTTCCTTCCTAGTGGTAGATTTCCTCTCACTTCCTGTTGTCTTCTTGCGTTTGCAAGTAGGAGTCGTTTGTAAGTTGGATGTTTGAAAGTAGGGACCTGCCGTATATACTCTGCAGAAATAGGCCCCTTAGTTGTTGGTGTTGGCACAACACTGTAAGCACTCACAGTTACTCTTGGTTGGTGCTGGAACGCCCTGCTGTCAACTATTATATCAGGAATTTTAATTACATATAATTGTTGAACAGTGGTAGTAAAAATTGGGCCTTTGATGGTGGTGCTGGTGCCACAACACTGTAAGCCCTGACAGTTACTCTTGGTGGGTGCAGCAATGGGCCCTGCTGTGAATTATTAGATCAAGAATTGTAATTGCATGCCCCTGTTGAACAGGGGCTGAAAAATTGGGCCTTTCGTGGTGGTGGTGGTGGTGGTGGTGTTGCCACAACACTGTAAGCCCTCAGAGTTACTCTTGGTGGGTGCAGGAATGGGCCCTGCTGTGAATTATTAGATCAAGAATTGTAATTACATGCCCCTTTTGAACAGGGGCTGAAAAATTGGGCCTTTCGTGGTGGTGGTGGTGGTGGTGGCGTTGCCACAACACTGTAAGCCCTCAGAGTTACTCTTGGTGGGTGCAGCAATGGGCCCTGCTGTGAATTATTAGATCAAGAATTGTAATTGCATGCCCCTGTTGAACAGGGGCTGAAAAATTGGGCCTTAGGCACTGGTGGCACAACACTACAACCCCTCACAGATACGTTACTTGGAGCACAGCAATGAGCCCTGTTGCAAAGTATTGCTTCAAAAATTGTAATGACACGCCCCTGTTAAACAGGGGCTGAAAAATTGGGCCTTAGGCACTGGTGCCACAACACTCCAACCCCTCACAGATACTGTACTTGGAGCACAGCAATGAGCCCTATGGCAAATTATTGCTAAAAAAATTGTAATTACACGCCCCTGTAAAACAGGGGCTGAAAAATTGGGCCTTAGCCACTGGTGGCGGCACCCATAAACAAAAATGATCTTCCAAGCTATCATCATCAATCGTATCATTGAGGACTCGGAGGAGGAGGATAGCCAGTCAACATAACAGCACAGGCACTCAGCATCAGCATCAGTCTTGAAGGGATGTGACATGTTAAAATCAATTAGTCTGTTATATCAGCATCAGGTGTGTGGTAGCTGGTGGTGATCCAAGACTGGTTCATCTTGATGAAAGTCAGTCGATCAACCGAGTCGGTGGACAGGCGCACCCTGTGATTCGTGACAAATCCTCCAGCAGCACTGAATGTGCGTTCCGAAAGAACGCTGGATGCAGGACAGGCCAGTAGCTCAATTGCATACTGTGCAAGCTCTGGCCAGTGATCCATCCTCAAGACCCAGTAAGCCAGAGGATTTTCGGTGGGGAAGGTGTCCAAGTCTGACCTTGCCCCTAGATATTCCTGCACCATGTTTATCAGACGCTGGCGATGGTTGCTGGAACCGATCATACTTTGGGGCTGCGGACTAAAGAATTGTCTGAACGCATCGGTCAGACGGCCACCTTCCCCACCGCTCCTTCTTTGACTGGCCGAAGCCTCAGCAACTCGTTGTCCAGGACCAGGAGTTTGTAACCTCCCAGTCTCTGGGAACGCGTTGCACAGACCTTTCTGCAAGGCCTCCCGGAGTTGTCTCATCCTCTGCTCCCTCTGCGAAGGTAACATAAGGTCCGCAACCTTACCCTTGTACCGTGGATCAAGGAGAGTGGCCAGCCAGTAATGGTCCCTCTCCTTGATCCGAAGAATACGAGGATCCTTCCGCAGACTTTGCAGGATCAGGGAGGCCATGCAGCGTAGGTTTGCTGAGGCATTCGCTCCGGAGTCCTCTGGGTCACTAAGGACGACATGATCCGCAGCCACCTCCTCCCAGCCACGTACAAGTCCACTGGTTTCTTGGGACTGTAAATCATCCCTAAAAGACTGCTGCTGATGATGCTGAGTGCCAGCCTCCACCTCCATGCTGACACAATCCTCCTCCTCCTCCTCCTCCTCCTCTTCCTGTGCGATGGGTGGGACAGAAGGAACACTGTCTGGGTAAAGGGGGCCTTGAGAGGCAAGGAAGTCCTCCTCTTCCTGCCTCTGTTCTGCCTCAAGTGCCCTGTCCATTATTCCACGCAGCGTGTGCTCCAACAGGTGGACAAGAGGTACAGTGTCACTGATGCATGCACTGTCACTGCTTACCATCCTCGTGGCCTCCTCAAATGGTGCCAGGACAGTGCATGCATCCCTGATCATGCCCCACTGGCGTGGAGAAAAAAAACCAAGCTCCCCTGACCCTGTCCTGGTGCCGTAGTCGCACAGGTACTCATTGATGGCCCTCTGCTGCGTGTGCAGCCGCTGCAGCATGGCCAACGTTGAGTTCCACCTGGTGGGCATGTCACATATAAGGCGGTTCTTGGGCAGGTTCAACTCCTTTTGCAGCTCAGCCAGGCGAGCACTGGCATTATAAGATCTGCGGAAATGCACACAGACTTTCCTGGCCTACCTCAGGACATCCTGTAAGCCCGGGTACCTGCCCAAGAACCGCTGCACCACCAGGTTAAGGACGTGAGCCACACAGGGCACATGGGTCAGTTGTCCCTGTCGGAGGGCGGAGAGGAGGTTGGTGCCATTGTCGCAAACCACCATTCCTGGCTTAAGCTGGCGTGGCGTCAACCACCTCTCGGCCTGGCCCTGCAGAGCAGACAGGACCTCTGCCCCAGTGTGGCTTCTGTCCCCCAAACACACCAGCGCAAGCACGGCATGGCATCTTTTTGCCTGCGTACTTGCGTAGCCCCGTGAACGGCTACGGAGCACCGCTGGTTCATAGGACAAACCACAGGAAGAGGCCATGGAGGAAGAAGAAGAGGAGGGGGTGGAGGAGAGAGGTGTGTCACAACCAGTAGTAGCATTTTGGAGGCGTGGCGGTGGAACAACCTCCAACACTACTGCACCTTGTCCTGCATCCTTCCCAGCTGCCAAAAGAGTGACCCAATGGGCCGTGAAAGAAAGGTAACGTCCCTGTCCATGCCTGCTGGACCATGAGTCAGCGGTAATATGCACCTTACCGCTGACCGCCCTGTCCAGCGAGGCCAAGACATTGCCTTCCACATGCCGGTAGAGAGCCGGAATAGCCTTCCGTGAGAAAAAGTGGCGTTTGGGAACCTGCCACTGAGGAACCGCACATTGCACAAACTCACGGAAGGGGGCCGAGTCTACCAACTGAAAAGGCAGCAGTTGAAGCGCTAGCAATTTAGCCAAGCTAGCATTCAACCGCTGGGCATGTGGATGGCTGGGAGTGAACTTCTTTTGACGGTCCAGCAGCTGGGGCAGGGAAATTTGCCTGCTAGAATCGGACGTCGGTGTACTGCTAGCAGAGTGGCCGCAAGTACTTGGCTGTGACACACCTAATTCTACACCTTCATTCCTCTCAGTGCATGTTTCAGAGAGGACTGAAGTTATAGTGGGGTTGGAGATCCCAGCTGATGCGGTGCAAGGAGAGGTCCGCTTTGTTCTTTGGTGTGGGTCTTTGAGGTAGGCTTGCCAACGAGCTGCATGGCAGGTCAACATATGTCTGGTCAGGCATGTGGTACCCAAGCGGCTGATGTTTTGGCCACGCGATATACGCTTGAGACATATGTTGCAAACAGCAGCTGTGCGATCTGATGCACTAGCCTCAAAAAAGGCCCACACCAAGGAACTTTTTGAATGACGGGCAGAGGCAGCGCCCTGCACAGGCGGAGCTCTGCGGTGTGATTCCGTCGGTGTACTGCCCTTACGCTGGCCACCAAAGGGCATCCTGCCTCGTTGGAGATGTGCCTCCTCCTCATCCTCCTCCTCCTCCTCTCTCCTATTAGGCACCCACGTGGAGTCAGTGACCTCATCATCCCCTCCCTCCTCATCACTGGAGCCAATCTGGCAGTATGCTGCAGCTGCTGGAACATGACTGCCAGATTGGTGTCCTTCTTGAGCATCCCCTCTGTCTGCTCTCACGCTACTGCCTTCCTGTAGCTGGGTTTCATCATCAGACCCTTCGAAACGCTGGGCATCCTCCTGGAGCATGTACCCAACACTGTGCTCAAACAGTTCGGGGGACTCCTCAGGAGGACATGGTGGGTCTAGGGAAGGAGTGACTGATGATGAGTCTGACATTGATACCAGGGAAGAGGACGCTTTGGCAGCTGCTTTGCCAGTACCCTGAGCCTGGGTGAGAGAGGATGAGGAGGAGGAGGAGGGCTTGGTCATCCACTCTACCAAGTCTTCGGCATGATGTGGCTCAACATGTCCAGCTGCCGAAAAGAAGGACAAGCGTGTCCCATGGCCATGTGCTGATGACAATGCACCGCGTCCACGACCAGCACTGTTGCCCCCAGACACAGAGCCTGCTTGCCCTCTTTTATTGCCTCCTGACTGTCTGCCTCTCCTTGTTTGCCTTCCAGACATTCTAATAGATGGCCTGCAGGGAGATGGGAAAAAAGCAATAAGGGCTACCTTCAGGTGTCCTTCTCTGTCCCTTTACTTAAGGATTTCTAAATATGGTTGAGGATTATTGCTTTTGCACAGAATAGCACAACGACAATTTCCCTGACTGTCCAAAAAACAAGGATTTCAAAGATGGTTGATGAGGAATGCTTTGGCACACTATAGCACAAGGAGAATTCCCCTCACTTTCCTTCTTTGTCCCTAGAAACAAGGACTGGCACAGTGAAAGAAACTGACACTCTCCCTACCTACAGTTTTCTGTCCCTAGAAAAAATGTTTTTTTAAAGCACACTATAGCACAAGGAGAATTCCCCTCACTTTCCTTCTTTGTCCCTAGAAACAAGGACTGGCACAGTGAAAGAAACTGACACTCTCCCTACCTACATTTTTCTGTCCCTAGAAAAAATGTTTTTTTAAAGCACACTATAGCACAAGGAGAATTCCCCTCACGTTCCTTCTTTGTCCCTAGAAACAAGGACTGGCACAGTGAAAGAAACTGACACTCTCCCTACCTACAGTTTTCTGTCCCTAGAAAAAATGTTTTTTTAAAGCACACTATAGCACAAGGAGAAATCCCCTCACTTTCCTTCTTTGTCCCTAGAAACAAGGACTGGCACAGTGAAAGAAACTGACACTCTCCCTACCTACAGTTTTCTGTCCCTAGAATTTTTTTTTTTTTAAAGCACACTATAGCACAAGGAGAATTCCCCTCACTTTCCTTCTTTGTCCCTAGAAACAAGGACTGGCACAGTGAAAGAACTGACACTCTCCCTACCTACAGTTTTCTGTCCCTAGAAAAAATGTTTTTTTAAAGCACACTATAGCACAAGGAGAAATCCCCTCACTTTCCTTCTTTGTCCCTAGAAACAAGGACTGGCACAGTGAAAGAAACTGACACTCTCCCTACCTACAGTTTTCTGTCCCTAGAAAAAATGTTTTTTTAAAGCACACTATAGCACAAGGAGAAATCCCCTCACTTTCCTTCTTTGTCCCTAGAAACAAGGACTGGCACAGTGAAAGAAACTGACACTCTCCCTACCTACAGTTTTCTGTCCCTAGAAAAAATGTTTTTTTAAAGCACACTATAGCACAAGGAGAATTCCCCTCACTTTCCTTCTTTGTCCCTAGAAACAAGGACTGGCACAGTGAAAGAAACTGACACTCTCCCTACCTAGAGTTTTCTGTCCCTAGAAAAAATGTTTTTTTAAAGCACACTATAGCACAAGGAGAATTCCCCTCACTTTCCTTCTTTGTCCCTAGAAACAAGGACTGGCACAGTGAAAGAAACTGACACTCTCCCTACCTACAGTTTTCTGTCCCTAGAAAAAATGTTTTTTTAAAGCACACTATAGCACAAGGAGAATTCCCCTCACTTTCCTTCTTTGTCCCTAGAAACAAGGACTGGCACAGTGAAAGAACTGACACTCTCCCTACCTACAGTTTTCTGTCCCTAGAAAAAATGTTTTTTTAAAGCACACTATAGCACAAGGAGAAATCCCCTCACTTTCCTTCTTTGTCCCTAGAAACAAGGACTGGCACAGTGAAAGAAACTGACACTCTCCCTACCTACAGTTTTCTGTCCCTAGAAAAAATGTTTTTTTAAAGCACACTATAGCACAAGGAGAAATCCCCTCACTTTCCTTCTTTGTCCCTAGAAACAAGGACTCGCACAGTAAAACACACTGACACTCTCCCTACCTATCCTTCTCTTTCCCTAAACTAAAGGAATCCAGGTTAAGCAAGAAAGAAATAAATGTCACTGTCCCTGCCTATGCTTGTCTTTCCCTGCTCCGGAACACACTACACTAGGCCGCCGTGCTGACGGCCTTTTATAGTGTGGGGCGTGTACTAAACACCCTCAGCAATAATTGGCCACAGGCATCCTGCCTGTGGCCAATCATTGCTCTCCTCGCTGCCGGCGCTGTGATTGGCCAAGCATGCGGGGTCACAGTGCATGCTTGGCCAATCACAGCGCCTGGATGACACTGCAATGGCGTAGTGCATTGTGGGCCGTTCGCGTCACTCGAATTTGGCGCGAACGGCCCAAATCGTTCGATCTTCGTCGAACGATCGAACAGCCGATGTTCGAGTCGAACGTATGTTCGACTCGAACACGAAGCTCATCCCTAGTAGTGAAGGCTAGAGGATCTGCAAGATGGCCGGGTCACTAGCATTTTTTTAGGTGCACAATGATGGCAGCAGGCACATTTTTTCATAACATGTTTCCTTTAATGCTTTTAATACTGTAAAGGTTTGTCTTATTGTCTTATCCAGCAAGATGAGGACACTAGTAGAAATCTATGACAAATAAAATTATGATATCTTTTGTCTGTTTGCAGGTCTGGCTTTTGCATTACTTACTGAGGTTCCTGTCGGATACGGCCTTTATTCTTCATTCTTCCCCATTCTTACTTACTTTTTCTTGGGAACATCCCGGCACATCGCAGTTGGTAGGTAACATAGCCAACAGCACTCTTCAGTGATTTATTCTTTATAAAGACTATAGAAAGGAAAAGGTCTCTGTGTTGCCCACGGCAGCCAGTCTGATTCTTACTGAAATATTCTCACCAGTTCCAAAATTACAGCTAGAATCATATTGGTCTTTACTGGAAATACATAAAGCACTTCCTTTTATATCAGCGGGCCAGCCTAATGATGTTTCCATTCAGTACAGTGCCCACAATTAATAATGTTCTACCACTGCAGAATCTAAAGTATCTTTAACAACTATTTAAAGTAGATCTAAATATAATCACTAAAATCTTTTATTAGCTTTAACATGTTGATGTAATTTCTAAAGTTGTTTTTAAATCTGTGGTTTCATTAAAATAATACCTGTTGCTCTTACCATGAAGGTGCTTGTCCAAGCCCCATCTTTTATGAAATGACAAATGTGTCTCAACTGTGCTTCTCCTATGTCACCTTCTCACATGCAACCCGGTGGAGACTATAGGTGGCCATGTGGACACACGTTTCACAGGCATGTTCCTCCTTTGTAACTATAAGGAAACTTATCCAAACAATGGTAGAATGAGATAATGTTTACACAGTGCTTTATTAAGTTTTATGTGATCTGGGATCTACTTTGATGGGTTATTCATTATGGGCATCCATTCGTTCCCCTTAGGACCATTTCCAGTTATCTGTTTGATGGTGGGACAAGTCGTGCTGTCCATGGCTCCAGATGAAAAATTTATAATTACTAACTCCACAGACTTAAATGGAACAATGATAGATTATGAAGCTCGAGATGCTGCAAGAGTTGTAATTTCAAGTACACTAAGCTTCTTGATTGGAATCATCCAGGTAACGCACATCATATTTCTTATATTATAGCACAGGTATTTCCTGTGCTCTGTTTTTAGGTAGTATGATAATAACAGTCGTGCTTCCACTGTGTCTTGGGGTAGACGGCTTCAACTATAGGAAATTTTGTATTTGCAGCGAAATCCCGCAAAGCAGTTCAAATTGTAATCTATGTCAATCAGTTGTGTTATGTTTACAGCAGGGGTGCCCAACCAGTGGCCTGGGGGCCACATGTGGCCCACGGAGCCCTCTGATGTGGTCCGCGACCTTCTGCTCTGGGATGGAATACAATAGAATAGAATACTGTTATTAAAGGTACCGTATATACTCGAGTATAAGCCGACCCGAATATAAGCCGAGGCACCTAATTTTACCACAAAAAACTGGGAAAACGTATTGACACGAGTATAAGCCTAGGGTGTCCATCTGCATGCCTCACTGTGCCTCACTGTGTCCATGTGCATACCTCACTGTGCCCATGCCTCACTGTGCCCATGACTAGACTGACGTTTAACATGGGAGTCTATAGAAGGGGTGCCCGGATTTGAAAAATTGCTGCTCCCCAGCCGTAGGTCCCCCAGATAAACTTTGCACACTTGTAACCAGGGCTGCTGTTAGAAATCACGGGGCCCCATACAGCCTACCTGACAGGACCCCCCAGGCCCCCCAAAATATATCAAAACAATATTTTCACAAACAAATACACTAAAATCATTATTAGTGGACACAAACATAATAGAGAACCTGTGTGAATTAGCCCTTTTTTAAATAGTTTTTAAAAATCTTTAAACTTTTTTTTAATATAATTTTTTAAAGAATGTTAAAATGTATTAAAATCTATTTTATTTTACAATTTGTTATTTTTTTAAGAGACAGGTAAGCCAGCAGTGCCGGGGGGGGGGGGGGGGGGAAAGCACAGGGACAGGAGGCACAGAGGGGGATCAGAAGCAGGCAGAACAGGGAGGGGGATCGGTGCGGGGGAAGTAATTCTGTAATTGCCCCTCCATCCAACAACAATGATTCCCTCTGCTGTCCGGGCCCCCCTGTTTGCCCGGGCCCCCTACAGGAGGGCTGGTGAGTCTCCCCTATCAGCGGCCCTGCTTGTAACTAAGAAATGGGGCTACATGTGTGCCAAGTTTGGGGTCCAGGGGACATACGGCTGGCCGGTACCGGGTCCCCAAAGTCCAGGAGATCAGGCGCAAAAAGGTGACTCGAGTATAAGCCGAGGGGGCATTTTTAGCACAAAAAATGTGCTGAAAAACTCGGCTTATACTCGAGTATATGCGGTAAGTTTATTACTAAAATCACAGTGTATATATATGGGCATATCTTTTCTGCAGTGGTTACTGGGCTGCTTTTAAACTGATCCACAGGTGCAGAACAGTGCACCTGCGGGTTACCTGCACTGAGCCATAGACTTCTATTACCTGTGATTTTGGTGTGCTTTCTGAAAGTGCACCACACCTACAGGATATAATAGAAGTCTATGGCAAAGTGCAGCTAACCTGCAGGAAAGCCACAGGTGAACTGTAATGCACTCGCGGTGTGGGTAAACAACCATGCATCAGTGTAAAAGCAGCCCCTTTCACTTGGTCAGTCCGACCCAATCGGACCCACTATTTACCTCTAAGGAGTGGCAGATGTAAATGGACTTGTGTCTGTTTACAAACGCCTACCTCCAATCCGATCCCCTAAAAAAAAAAAAAAGAGTAGAGTGGGCTCTATAGAGTAGAGTGGGCTGCCATCCACCCGCTCCGCTCATTGTGGCCCCCAACCCTTTTCCAAGTGGCCCTCGCTCTTCAAAAGGTTGGGCACCCCTGGTTTACAGCATTACCCCCTTACAAGTCATGGAGTAATCAAAACCTTTGTGACTAGACCACATTTCTAAGTTTTGGTATGCACCAATTTACCAAATAACTTCTTAAAACCCTTTTTAACCTTAACCTTTTAAAAACCTTTAACCTTAACCTTTAGCCTTCATTTGGTAGTTTGTTTTAAAAAAAATATATAGTTACAGAAAAAAAAAAAGCCTTTGCTCTTACAAGACTTCCAGCACATGGTGTCTCCCTCTTTTTCCTAATAAATATTTAGAGCAATGTTTTTCAACCTTTTTTCAGTCAAGGCACCCTTGAAAAATTATGGACAATCTTGAGGCACCCTTTAAAAATTATGGAAAGCCTCGAAGCACCTCATTCTAAAATGTAAAATCTATTCTAATGCCGAGTACACTCGGCCGTTTTTCTCGTCCAAAAAAACAAAATTTTTCCCATTCGACGAGAAAAACGATAGTCTGGGCTTTCTGTCGTTTTTTTCGACGAGAAAAACGGCATTAAAAACAACGAGAAAAATTAGAACATGTTCTAATTTTTCTCGTCGTTTTTTTCGACATGTTTTCCGCGGCAGTGTTTCCCATAGGGAAACACTGCCGTGGAGCCCACAGACGGTCGTTTTTCTCGTCAAGAGAAAAAATGACGTGAAAAACGACCGTGTGTGGGGAACAAGCTGTTCCCCAGTTTTAAATGACATTATTCACGGCGGTTTTTTAACCGCCGTGAATAATGATCGTGTGTACGCGGCATAATAGTTTTATATATTGCAGCAACATCGACAAGTCCAAGTAGGACACCCAACGTTTGAGGTGATTTATTCTTCCAAAGCAAATACACTTTTGCAAACTGGTACTGACTAGTATTCCAAAGTTTCTCTTCTCCCTCAGTTTTTCTCTATCACTCAGCTAATGTGACCCCAATGCTGATGAAGAAAGGCAGGGGAGGGTCAAACAAGGATGCTATGCAGGCGACTGACATCCTCCTTATCAACTGATGACACCATTGGTCATTATGCCGCGTACACGCGGTCGGAATTTCTGATGGAAAAGGTCCAACAGGATTTTTTCATCGGATATTTCGACCATGTGTATGCCCCATCTGACTTTTTCCGTCGGAAATTCCGACGGACTTAGAGAACATGTTCTCTTTTTTTCCGATGGGAATTCCGTTCGTCTGTATGCAAATCCGACGGAAAAAAAACACGCATGCTCGGAAACAATTCGATGCATGCTCGGAAGCATAGAACTTAATTTTCTCGGCTCGTCGTAGTGTTTTACATCACCACGTTGTTGACGGTCGGAATTTAGTCTGACCGTGTGTATGCAAGACAAGCTTGAGCGGAATTCTGTCGGAAAAACCATCCGAGTTTATTCCGACGGGAAAACCGGTCGTGTGTACAGGGCAATAGAATGCTGGCAGCTAGAAGGTTGTAATGGTGCACAATGAAAACCTGTGACGTAGTGTAATTAAAAGGCAGCCTTCACCCACACGCTGGTTTGTATACAATTTTTGGTAAATTTTTAGGCATTTTGCCAAGGCGCCCCAGGGTGCCTGGGCACCCTGGTTGAAAAAGGCTGATTTAGAGACCTCCTGTTCAGGTATATTTTTCATCCATAAAATACAGTGCATCTGGAAAGTATTCACATCGCTTAACTTTTAACACATTTTTTTATGTTACAGCCTTATTTCAAAATGGATTAAATTCATTATTTTCCTCAAAATTCTACAAACGATACCCCATAATGACAATGTGAAAAAGTTTGTTTGAAATCTTTGCAAATTTATTAAAGTTAAAAAAAGAAAAACATAAGTATTCACAGCCTTTGCTCAATACTTTGTTGAAGAACCTTTGGCACCAATTACAGCCTCAAGTCTTTTGGAGTATGATGCTCTAAGCTTGGCACACCTATTTTTGGGCAGTTTCTCCCATTCTTCTTTGCAGGACCTCTCAAGCTCCATCAGGTTGGATGGGGAGCATCGGTGCACAGCCATTTTCAGATCTCTCCAGGGATGTTCAATCAGGTTTAAGTGCGGGCTTTGGCTGGGCCATTCAAGGACATTCACAGAGTTGTCCCGTAGCCACTCCTTTGTTTGTTATCTTGGCTGTGTCCTTAGGGTCATTGTCCTGTTGAAAGATGAACCTTCACCCCAGTCTGAGGTCCAGAGCACTCTGAAGCAGGTTTTCATCAAGGATGTCTCTGTACATTGCTGCATTCATCTTTCCCTCAATCCTGACTAGTCTCCCAGTTCCTGCCGCTGAAAAACATCCCCACAGCATGATGCTGCCACCATCATGCTTTACTGTAGGGATGGTATTGGCTAGGTGATGAGAGGTGCTTGGTTTTCTACAGACATGACACTTGCTATTCAGGCCAAAGAGTTCAATCTTTGTTTCATCAGACCAGAGAATTTTGTTTCTCATGGTCTGAGAGTTCTTCAGTTGCCTTTTGGCAAACTCCAGACGGGCTGTCATGTGCCTTTTCCTGAGGCGTGGCTTCCATCTGGCCACTCTACCATACAGGCCTGATTGGTGGAGTGCTGCAGGGATGGTTGTTCTTCTGGAAGGTTCGCCTCTCTCCACTGAGAAACTCTGGAGTTCTGTCAGAGTGACCATTGGGTTCTTGGTCACCTCCCTGACTAAAGCCCTTCTCCTCTGACCGTTCAGTTTGTCCGAGCAGCCTGCTCAAGGAAGAGTCCTGGTGGTTCCAAACTTCTTCCATTTGATGGAGGCCACTTTGCTCATAGGGACCTTCAATGCTGCAGACATTTTTCTGTACCCTTTCCCAGATCTGTGCCTCAATATAATCCTGTCCTGGAGGTCTACAGACAATTCCTTGGACGTCATGGCTTGGTGTGGCTTGGTTTGTGCTCTGACAGGCCTTGTATAGACAATCATGTCCAATCAACTGAATTTACCACAGGTGGACTCCAATCAAGTTGTAAAAACATTTCAAGGGTGATCAGTGGAAACAGGATGCCCTTGAGCTCAATTTTGAGTGTCATGGCAAATTTTGGGCTGTTAATACAGATGTACATGTTTCGTTTTTTATTTTTAGATTGAATATGTTTTATTCAAGTATTTTTGCAGAAAGAGCAGTGTAGGGTACAAAAGAGAAGAAAGGAAGAGGGGATTGCAGTAAACAAATACCAGAGATCAGCATTATCATGAATATATAAACTAAACATCTTTACTGGCTGTAAAATATCACAAAATATAAACAGGTGGCTAAGTTTAGGTGGATTGAGCTCTAGTGTGCATAGAAACAAAGATAGATACTGTGTTCCGTATTTCCTTTTTAATATAGTACCCAACAGGCAAATTGATTTTATGTCAATCAGAGCTGCAACAACTTCCAAGCATGGTCCACATCAGTTATAAGGAAATCTATCCTACAGTTACCTATGAGAAAAACAAAATCCTCCCACAAATAACAACATAAACCAAAATTCCAGGCAAACATATGAGTGACTGATAAAAACTACTCGTATAGGAGGGAGAACTACACCCTCTAGTGACCATGCCGTGGAATTGCAGTGGTCAGTATAAAATTTCTAAACTACCAAAGACAGTCAGTGAAGGCTCTGCAAACCCTAATGTGGGGAATGTGGGAAACACACACACAGGGCCACCCCCAACCTATGAAAAAAAATGTACAATAACAAATATTTGCTGTAACTTGTAGTGTGGAGGGAGTCTCTAGGAGCAGGAGATATCAAACAATACCAAAATTGTAAAGACCCTGATAAGGGAATACATTTCCCGAAAATTCCCTTCCGCACAGTGCAGAGAAGCTCAATACCAACAGCATATAATAGAACATGACAGTAACGGTACAATAAAAGAACATTGCTATGTCATTGATATGAAAACAGGCAGAACACATCAGCTGCCCAGGAAAAAGCAGGGCTCAACGGACCCAATAGGAACTAGGTTAAAACCAAACAGGGGTCTCTGGTCCCTCCTAGGGCTATTAGAAAAAGAACACCATCTTCAGGTGGGAAGCATGGAGAGTTCATCCAGCAGGGGATTTGGATGCGTTTTTTCTTAGCTTGAGTTTCCTATCCAAAGTCAGGGGTAGGCCAGGTGCTTCAGCTTTAAGGGGCCAATCTGGGATGCTAATTTGGGGTATAGTTCAAATGTTCCTAAGAAATTGATCAGTTTACAAAGTGTGACTTGCCGTAGTAAGATGCAGAAAGTTGAAACGGGAAACCCCATCTGTATTTGATCCTTTTGGCTTGTCTGTAAGAGGCTTAAGAGCTTTTTGCATTGCTAGAGTCTGTTTGTAGCAGCATGACTGGGGTCTCATTGAAGAGAATGGAATCCTGTGACCGTGCTGCTTGCATGATGTCAGCTTTGATTTTAAAGAAATGGATTCTGCAAATCACATCCATTGGAAATGCTAGGTTAGGGCTGCAGGGGCCCAGGGACCTGTGGATTCAGTCTATTTCTATCGGGTTCTTTAGGTTGATCAAGAAGTTGATTAAATATGGCGCTAGCCGCAGTCGCCCGGTCTTTGGTTTCCACAGATTTGGGTAAACCTCGAATACGGATATTGCTGTGATGGCTTCTGTTCTCTTGATCATCTAAGCCAAAAAATAATTGCTGTATCTATATCGTGTGCTCCCGGAGGATTGCCTCGTGTATTAATTTTAGTGGCTGAGCACTCCACTGTACTTTCAATATCTTCCATGCGGTGGCCCAGATCCCTGGAGAGGTCAGTTAGTTCCTGTTTATAGGACCTTTCAGCCTGTTAACATAGGCTTCTATGTCCTGTCTGGTCGGCAATGCCTTTATGTAGGACTCCAAGTCCCATCCCTCTCTGGAGCTTTGGGATATGGGAGAGGGGCTCCTGGACCGTGTGGAGCGAACGTGGGTGCTGTCTAGTGTGCACCTGTGATGTAACCTGCATGCCTGCTGAGCGGGCCGGCGCAATCTTGGAGGCCCAGAGAGCTCCTGGTGTCCGGGATGGTTCTCTGGAAGAATCAGCCGACCTCACGTAACTTCTATTCCCCGCTGGGTCGGGGCCCAGCACTGCTGCTGCGCCTGGCCATTGTGGGGTGGATGTCGGTAGAGCAGAGATTCAGAGTGGCCGGAGCGGGAGCTCAGAGAGGACACGTCCTATCCCGCAATGCGCTAAGCCACGCCTCCCCCATTTCCCATTTTTTATTTTTAATAAATTTGCAAAGATTTCAAACAAACTTCTTTCATGTTGTCATTATGGGGTATTGTTTGTAAAATTTTGAGGAAAATAATGAATTTAATCCATTTTGGAAAAATGCTGTAACATAAAAAAACGTGGAAAAAGTGAAGCGCTGTGAATACTTTCTGGATGCATTGTATAACCACAGCAGTAGCATATTGAGGATTGATCAGCTTTTCAGGAGCACACAACATCCACAGCTGAACTGGCTTCCCAGTTCTTTTCTCAAAGTGCGTAGATAGGCTTAAAGTGGTTGTATACCCAAAATTTGTACAAGCACCTACAGGTAAGCCTACATTAAGGCTTACCTGTAGGTGCTTGCAATATCTCCGAGACCTACACAGTCTCGGAGATATTTGCAAAAAAGACTGTACCGCTATCTACGGCACATGCGCGCCGTAGATAACGGCGCAGGCGCACTGAGCGCGGCGGCTCTTGAATGGGAGCCTGCCGGACACTGCCGGAAATTCGCGCATGCGCTGGGATCGTGCCGTTCCCCGCGCATGTGCGGGAGTGACGTCATCGCCGCTCCGGCCAATCACAGCGCCGGAGCGGCGATACCCGAAAGTCACTCCGGGTATCATGGATGCGACGGAGGACGTGTCCGAGGACCGCTGCGGGGGCTTCGATCTAAGGTAAGTGATTTATAATGAGCTAGTATGCTAGTCATACTAGCTCATTATACCTTTGCCTTGCAGGTTGACAAAAAAAAAAAAAGTTTTGCGGTATACAACCGCTTTAAAGGGGTTGTAAAGGTTTATTTTTAATTTTTTTTTTAAATAACAAACATACCATACTTACCTCCACTGTGCAGTTCGTTTGGCACAGAGTGGCCCCGATCCTCGTCTTCTGGGGTCCCTCGACGGCTGTCTCGGCTCCTCCCCGCAAGAGCTAACCCCCCCTCTGGGAAGCGCTCTCCCAAGGGGGTTAGGTTGCGGGCGCGCTCCCGTGTGATTCAGTGGCGGCCATAGCCGCCAAGTGTATCACTCGGCCCCACCCCCCGATGCGCCGCATCATTGATTTGATTGACAGCAGCGGGAGCCAATGGCTGCGCTGCTATCAATCCTCCAATGAAGAACTGGGGTAAAGCAACGCGGGATCGCGCCCACGGAGATTCGGGGCTCAGGTAAGTAAAACGGGGGCTCAGGGGGGGGGGGGAGAATGCAAGTGTTTTTTCACCTTAATGCATAGGATGCATTAAGGTGAAAAAACACATAACTTTACAACCCCTTTTAACTGATCCCCACTCACAATGTGAAAGATAGCCTTCCTCAGCATGATATCTTGTGCTGGGGGAATCACAACTAAGGTCAGCTGTGCAAGCTCTTAGTTCCAAGACTCTCACAGACAATGTAAAAATAATATAGGTAGGCGGATAAGTCATAGATTTAACTGAATTATACTAACACTGCTAAAAATTGGTCTGGATATCTAGGTTTCAGTGACCTCATGAAAGATTTAAGACTACATGTAAAAGTTATTCTCATCAAGTTTGTAAGCAACAATCTCCTCTACATACACTGCCGCTTACCGACTCCAAATTATCTCCTATGACGGGAGATCACATGCACTTTTGGCTGTACCTGTGAGGGATTATACCTGGGAGGACACTGGGACCATTGCTTGGTAACCTAAAGGGCCGGGCTGGGTATTAAGCCAAAAGTGCATGTGATCTCCCGTAATAGGAGATCATTTGGAGTCGGTAAGTAGCAGTGTGTGTAGAGGTGGAAGCTACATCTTTCCTTGTCACAATTCTTGGGTGCATTGTGTGTCAGTCTCACATTTGAAATTTATCTTAACATAATGGACTATTTAGAATATGACACAATGTGATAACCAATCAATTTTACAACTGCACGGAGTCACTTTATATGGAAGTACAACAATATTTTTGTTCATTGTATAGATTCACTTTATAAGAAGGTTTAGCGCAACTTAATATTGAAAGTATATATACAGCATACCTACAGTATTTATCGGCGTATAACACACACTTTTTTAGAGGGCAGATTGTGTGTGTGTGTTATATGCCAATATTGTACCTGGCTGCCTCAGAGGGGAAGGAGGGGGCCACATTACACAGAGCCTGGATCTCCTGTGTATTCGTCGCTCGCAGTCACACACAGTCCCGCCTCCTGAACCAGCTCTTAGGATAGACATTGGACCACTGTCTATCATAAGATCCTGTGTTCTATCGAATTATGCCTCCCATCGGATAGTACCTCAGACAAGTCTGAGCAGGACGCAACATCACTCCAGCTGGCTTTGATCAGCTGGCGTGATGTCAACACAGTGCATGCGCAGATCGTCTGAGGCATTATCCGACGCTCTGCAAGTGCTGAGAGAGAATGTAATTGTCAGATTCTGCCTCGCTGTTGCAGGGCAGGTTTTGGCTGTGTTGAAGGAACGGTTTTGTATATGTTGCAATCCGCCCTTTGACACCTGCCCTGCAACACACACAAAACCCGCCCTTTAACACAGCCAAAACCCGCCCTTCAACTCTGCCAAAACCCAACCTGCAACAGTGAGGCTGAATCTGACCTTCTCCCTCGGTGCAGAGCATCGGATAATGCCACGGACGATCTGCGCATGCGCTGTGTTAATTTCACGCCAGCTGATCAACATATTAGCTGAAGTGACGTTGAGTTGTCTAGTCAGAGGCAGTACTCAATAGGACAACGACCAAGGAGGCGGGACTGTGTGTGACCGTGGGCACCGAGTACACAGGAGATCCCGGCTCTGTGTAATCCGGCACAGATCAGTCTGCAATGATGGGCAATGGTGAATCTGCATATGGGCACAGATCAGGCTGCATTGATGGGCAATGGCGAGGCTGCATATGGGCACAGATCAGGCTGCATTGATGGGCAATGGTGAGGCTGCATATGAGCACAGATCAGGCTACATTGATGGGCAATGGCGAGGATGCATATTGGCTAAGATCAGGCTCCAATAATTGTCAATGGCGAGGCTGCAGATGGGCACAGATCAGGCTGCATTAATGGGCAATGGTGAGGCTGCAGATGGGCACTGATTAGGTTACATTGATGGGCACTGATCAGGCTGCATTGATGGGCACTGGTGAGCAGTGTTGCCAATCCCCGAGGTGAAGTTTACTGGTAGGATGCCAAAATGTTAAAACGGCACCATATATTTACTGGCAAAAATCATGAAATTTACTGGCACTGCAAAAAAGTACCTAAAATTACAGTTTTCAGTGCTAAACAGTGCAAATATCAATATTTAAACTGTAAACACATAGCCAGTGCTATTAGAAATGTGTTTAAGTTAAACAAAAGTCAAAACCCATATTTCTCTATTGACATGAAGGTCAGCTTACTATAACCCAGCCAGCACAGAGTTCCCCCTTTCAGTGAAAAGGAACTATTACGTAAAGGGGAACGCTGCAGATCATGATCTAAGGGGGAACTCTGATGTAAGGGGGGGCTCTAGTGACTAGAGACTAGACATGTGCACACTGAAATATTTTGTTTCGGAATTTCGTTTTCGTCCGAAAAATAAATTTATTTAGTTACTCCCGAAATTCGTTTTTATTTATTTCGTTCTTCGTTAGGAAATTCCATTCGTCCGAAAATCTGAATTAATTAAGGTCGAATCTGTCATTGAAGGCTTATGGTGTCTGTCGAATGTTCAAAGAAGATTCGACGGAGCAGCGAAACTGTACGACGCTGCAATCAATCATACATTTCCGGTCGAATGTTCCGCCTACAAGCTATAGTAGAATTCTAATGTTGTATGACTAGTAATAGTTATATTTATTAATTACTATTATTAGTCAACCAACATTAGAATTCTTCTATAGCCTATGGGCGGATGCATTTGACCGGAAATGTACGATTGCAGCATCGTACAGTTTAGCTGCACCGTCGAATCTTCTAACTTTCGACAGACACCATAAGCCTTCAATGACAGATTCGACGTTTGTATGTTTTTCGATGCTTTGTCGAATCTTCGTCGTTCATGTTGAATTCACAAGTTAGTTCTAGCTATTTTACTGCTCCTCCTCTTTGGTTACAATCAGCCAATAACATTCATCATCATCATCATTATTTTTATTTTACTTCCCCCACCCAATTCCAGCAGCAATCTTTTCTCTCTATAATGTCGAGTCTTTTCTCTCTATAATGTTGAATCTTTTCTCTCTATGTCGAATCTTTTCTCTCTATGTAGAATAATCTTGGACTAATAGAGTTAAGGTTAGGCACATTCGACCACAGGTTCGATAGACACAGATTGTTATTGTCAGCGTCACGTCGAATCTCCTATCTATATCGAACTGTTGTCGCAACGAAAATAAAGCATTTGTTTATGTCGGATCTTTCGGTTTTCGGATTCTGTGCTTTCGTTTTCGTTTTGTTAAAACGATAACGAAAATACCTGAAATTCGGACGAAAATGCATTCGGACGAAAACGAATGCACATGTCTACTAGAGACCAACTTCCGCAGAGTGAATACACTAAGGTAAGGGGGGATTACTAATATAGGGGGGAACCTTTATATCAGTGCCCCCTTACATTATTGTATTCACTCCCCCCCTTACATCAGCACCCCCCCCCCCAGACTGGCCTGGTGGCGCTGTCACTGATCTCCTCTCAGGTGCACCGTGAAGGGCTCAGTCAGACAGCTCCAGCTTGGTGGCTCTGGTTTTATTCTATAGTTTCCTCTCCACAGTCCACACACCTCTGACTCCTCCTATGACCCCCATCCTGGCTGCGCTCTCCTCTCCAGACTCCTCCTCAGAGACTGCAGACTTAATAAAAGACAAGAGATGGTCAGAGGCTCCAGACATGATACAGGAGGTGGACAGTGGCTGCGGACATGATACAGGAGGTGGACAGAGGCTGCGGACATGATACAGGAGGTGGACAGAGGCTGCGGACATGATACAGGAGGTGGACAGAGGCTATGGACATGATACAGGAGGTCGACAGAAGCTGCAGACATGATACAGGAGTTGGACAGAGGCTGCATACATGATACAGGAGGTGAGGCTGCGGACATGGTACAGGAGGTGAACAGAGGCTGCGGACATGGTACAGGAGGTGGAGACAAAGGCTGCAGACATGATACAGGAGGTGGAGACAGGCTGCAGACATGATACAGGAGGTGGACAGAGGCTGCAGACGTGATACAGGAGCTGGAAAGAGGCTGCAGACGTGATACAGGAGGTGGACAGAGGCCGCAGACATTATACAGGAGGTGGACAGAGGCCGCAGACATTATACAGGAGGTGGACAGAGGCCGCGGACATTATACAGGAGGTGGACAGAGGCTGCGGACACGATACAGGAGGTGGACAAAGGCTGCAGACATGATACAGGAGGTGGACAGAGGCTGCAGACATGCTCCACATCAGTGTGTCCTCCTCCTGTGCCCCTTTCACCTCTCCACAGGGCAGCACATCAGTGTCCTTCTCTGTCCCTGCACGGCTTCACCCCTCCAGTACTGTCCTCCTCTGCCCCCTTTTTGCTATCCCCCAACACAGTCAGTGTCACTCTCCTCACCCTTCCTCGGCTCCTCCTCTGCTGTGGCGAGTGCAGTAGGCACCGCCGCGGCACCGCCAAGATTGAGTGGACTGGCTTCTATTCAAAAATGGCGCCAGGCGGCACCATTACGTTACTGCGCATGTACCGCCCGGCCGGATGTGTACGATGTAAATTATCAGGCAGTTCGCAACACTGCTGGTGAGGCTGCAGATGGGTACTGATAAGGCTGCATTGATGGGCAATGACCTTATTTTGTTTCAAAGTTCTTTATTTAAAATGTAAGTTTTTATTCCTGAAACTGCCCTCATAAAATTAAGGTGCGTGTTATACGCCTGTGCATGTTATACACCAATAAATACTGTAATTATTAATCTAAGTATACGCCTATGCATGTTATACACCAATAAATACGGTAATTATTCATCTAAGCAATCTTTAAGTCTATTAAACAGGTAAATTGAGGCAGGCAATATCTTTATGGTTTGTTTGTAGTATCTGTAATCAATAGAGTTTTGTCCATAAAATATTAGTAATCTAGCTGTGTTTTCAGATATTGTGTTGGGCGATACAGCTTCACTGTTTCTTAATTTTTACCTAGAAGAGACACTGTTGCTTTGCCCATGCAGAGAAAAGTGTCATTGTCTCTGCAAAGGGGGTCCCCTGCCCTGTTATACTCAGCTTGCCTGTGTTCCCTCACCACACTTTTCTTTTCTATGTTGCAGAAGAGGTGATGAAACTTCTTCAGTTACGTAACAGTGCTTGGGCCTAGCAATTGACTGCTAAGCTTTAAGCAATGCTATCTAGGGGCAATGGCTGTGATGGAAAAAGGTGCAGTGGGGGGCTTTGGCAAGGTGAGTATAAGTGGGTCGGGGTGGCCTGTGCAGAGACACTGTCAGATTGTTCTGCATTGTTACATTCTCTTTAACAATGAGTGGTGTTAAAATATTGTTTATTTTGAGACTTTGAACTTGCAGCTACAAACATCATTTAAAGTTGTTGGCAGATGCCTTATAACAGGGCTCAAAATTTCAAGTCCTGAGCTACTAGCCAGGCCTTAAGAGTTACTCGCAACCAGTTGCCCCACCCAACCCCTACCCTGCCCCATCCATAATTCAGCCCCTAAACACGCCATCATAAATTATCTCATAAAAATTACACTTTTAAATGTTTTATGCAGAATTAAGTTACAAAAATAAATATTAACAACAACTTTAACAATATTAACATAAAGCATATTTCATTGAACTGACTGTGATAAATAAAATAAGGATAAAATATGATTGGCTACTATAGGCACTGTACACATCATTGCGGCCTTGTTAAGTAAATATGCACTACGTACTGAGTGCAGGGTTGAGAGGTGCGCTATGTACCGAGTGCAGGGTTGAGGGGTGAGCTATGTACCGAGTGCAGGGTTGAGGGGTGCGCTATGTACCGAGTGCAGGGTTGAGGGGTGCACTATAAACCGAGTGCAGGGTTGAGGGGTGCGCTATGTACCGAGTGCAGGGTTGAGAGGCGCACTAAGTACCAAGTGCAGGGTTGAGGGGTGCGCTATGTACCGAGTGCAGGGTTGAGGGATGCGCTATGTACCGAGTGCAGGGTTGAGAAGTGCGCTAAGTACCGAGTCTTCACTACACTTCATATATGCCTGTTTCCTTTTCTTGTCTCACACTGCCAGAACCTCTCCCCCATAACAGCCCTTATATACAGGAATCTCTGCCCTATACGAGATTCTAGATCCTTTGGGTTCTACAACCTTCTATCCATTCCACAGACTGATCAAATTGGTCAGATCTACATTACTCAAGCTGTAAAACTGTTTCTATAACTAAAACAAATTGAACTGTTCTTATTTACAAATGCACTATCAACCAAAATGATGAGATGTCCATTAAGATGAAGAAGTGTTTACAAAAGATAGAGACCTACCTTTTGTATTCATTTTATCAGCAGGAACTGATCTAGAAAATAGGATATGGGGAAGCTCTTTGTGCTAACACAAGCCAAAATTTCCCCCTTTACCTTATATACAGTAGCTGGTTGATCCTCTAGATCAGTGATTCTCAACCTTTTAGTGCTGTGACCCCTTGATTAAATTTCCCAAGTTGTGGGGACCCCTAACAGTAACAAAAAATTTGTAGCGTGGGTTGTCAGCATCCAAGGCAAGGCAAGTAATTTGCGCCCCTAACCCACGGACATTTAGCGCTCCCTGAGTCCCTTCCACTCGTACAGTATTAAAACCCTTATGGTACATTTTAGGATGTACCACTCTCTCTTTGTTCTCCTTTCTTTCCCTTTTATCTCTCTCTATCCTAATTTCTTGTCTTTTTTCCCCATCGGTCTCTCAAGGTCATCTGCTAATCTGAGAACTGTAGTGGGGACTTTTAATGGCAACTCTAATCACAGCCTGGTACTGTTACTCACTGTGTCTCCAGCTATGTGGTGTCTCGCAGCAGTGACACTTATGCCAAAATCAGAAGATAGGGTCTCCTCCCACTCCTCCGACTTCACATTCCTCACCAGTCAGCTGACCTCTAGTCTCTCCCCCCACCCATGCCGTGAACTGAATGGGCGGCTCCGAAGAGGCAGAGTGGGAGGCCGCAGGCTCCAGTAACAGCCAACCTGGGACGGCCATAGGCTCCAGGGACAGCCCTGCTGGGCAGCCGCAAAAAGGCTGGGAGAGCGGTACGGGCTTCAGGAACAGCCCAGGATTTGGTGACCCCTGGCAAATTGTAATTTGACCCCCGTGGGGGTCCCGACCCCCAGGTTGAGAACCACTGCTCTAGATGCATAGTAGAGCGTACAGCTTTAATCATACTCCTGCCCAAGCCAAGCGGACCTGGCCTCGCCCGAGGCGAGCCAGCCAGCCCTCCTCGCTGCCCGAGCTGACCTTTCCCCCGCCCTGGCCTCCCCACCTATACGCCTGAGCGGACCTGCCTGAGCTGAGCCAGCGTGTCGGCCAGACTGCCTCCCTGTACGAGTCGAGTGGACCCCCCCTTGCCCGAGCCGAGCCGGCCGCCTTCCTGCCCGAGCCAAGCCAGAACACTTGCCCTCAGCTGTATTTCCATTCACCAAATGCTAGCTGGCAAGTGAAATTTTTTAGGGCTGCCTTATAACAATAATTGTAGTTTCAGCAGTTACATTTGTTGCTTATGGCTACATATACAAATATCCATTTATAGAGGCAACCGGAAGAGAAAGAAAATCACTTAAAATTTTGAGATTTTCCCTTCCTAAACCACTGTCAGCAGAACAGGTGTCTCTTTCATTTAATTTCATCTCTTGTTCTGTTGACAATTATAAAGTTTAAATTTCCCATAACTTTCTGTCCTTGTGACAATGGTCTCCAGAACGAAAAAGGGCGTTTATTCTCTCCATTGGAGGCACAGACAGCAATAGAATCCTGACTGGGGTTCTATCCCGTCCATGCTATCCCAAACTAGGAAAATAAGTTTTGCTTGTGCATACTTAGATTACATACCTTGGCTCTCAATGTGCAACTTAATTTATCATTATACTTGTGCCAAATGCCTTATAATGGCATGAAACGAAATTTTCAGAGTACTGTAAACTTTTATGTAGTATATATTCAATTTTGCATGGACAGTTTAACAGTCTTGTCATTGTCTTTCCCTTTAGCTTATATTGGGTGCTCTCCAGTTTGGCTTCGTTGTTAGGTATTTGGGGGATCCATTAGTTCGTGGATTTACCACAGCTGCTGCAGTTCAAGTTCTTATCTCACAGATTAAATTGATACTAAATGTACCCTCAAAAAACTACAGTGGAATCCTCTCAATGGTCTATGTAAGTATGTAAAACTGAGCTTACATTTTATTTATATTACACACACTTGATAGAGCTACTGATATCATTCACAAATATGTAGGTAAAAGTATGCTCAGCTGTATAAAAAGAAATGTCACATTTATGGAATTTATGAGCTGGAAGATTTGTCTCTGACTACTGGAAAGGAAGCCAGCCGTGGCCTTGAAATGATTACTTATCATTGTACCAGCTTCATTGAATAATCTATTATTCTGAAACCTCCTCAGTTTATTTGGTGTGGTTACTGGCAAACTGTTTCTCATGCTGGTTACTTACACATCAGCCAAGCTAGTGACCAAAAAGCTTCTGGGCATTCTAGTTCCATCAAATTTTCCGCAACCATCATAATGTTTAATGATGGTGTCACCCCCCCCCCCCTCCCCTTTTGATTCTCCATAATACCATGGCCACTAAAAAGTCAAATGATGATGTCGATGTCAAATTGTAATGTATGTAGCATTCAGTCTTCTCATAGAGTTATTAATGCTGTTATTAGGTTATGATATTTATCCAGAGAGATTATAGTCACGTGATGGAAGGGCAATAAATGAGTCTACTTATTAACTTACATACACATGTGATATTTTTATTATGCACTGGAAATGGAGTCTTGATTGAAAAATGTAACTTTTTGTTTGTATCTAGAGTATTTATATTACATAAACTCAATGTACTTTATAAAAAATAAAAAATAAAACATTCTTTTCAGCATTCATTGGGGTACCCAAATTTAGTTCTGCATATAGCTGCTGCCTCTAGGACATTGGACACTAGACAAAGCAAAAGTCACAGCCACATCTAGTGTCTATAGCTTTGCATGCAGAGCAAAACATCAGTTGAGCTTAGCCATCCTGAGGAGTCGGGGAAATTCATAAAGGATATCATAGACACTTTGCACCAAAATTACAAGACTCAGTTACCTGTCAGAAACATAAATTTCTCAGAGGCCAGCACTGAATTCACTCTGGACACTCCTTCACCGGTGTTCTCCTTTCCCGGCCACTGCGATTGTTACACAGACAGCGCATGGCCATGGAGTTTTATAATGGTGTGGGCAGAGTCTAATCGGGAACTGCAAGACTAGGTACTAAACAGGTCCACCTTCTTTTTTGATTGACTGTGCGTGGAAGTGGGGGGTCTATAGCCTCTATTTAATCCAATATCAGCTTTTAAATCCACCCAATGCCAGTCAAAAGCAAGGTGGACCTAATGGAAAACTAGTTTCTCAGTTCCCTGTCAGGAACCCACCCAACAGATGCTACAGAGACTAGGTCCCCATCAGGTCTACCATCCCTGTGGTTTAAGTCTAAAGGGGCACGAAAAGGAGTTGTACTTACCAGATCACCTGATAACCAGTGTTTTACCCTACTCTCCTACACTCCTGTAATTAACTGCCCCTCTGCATCCTCCCATCCAGTGTAGGGCTGTGGGCTCTGCATTGGACTTGATGACATCAGAGGATCTACGACTGCCAGAGCATAGGGGAGAAGATGCTTTGGGAACCTGTCTTACAGCTTAGAGGGAGCCTGTGACTGAATATTGTGGCCGGCTAGAACTAAATGAGCATTTAACCCTTGCAGTGCAGGGGCAGCTCCACTTTAAGGGAGCATTTCTTTCTTTCCCTGTGGTCCAGCTTTAAGGCCAGGGAACTAGTATTTTCAGAAGGTGGGATCAGCAATCCCTTCCCCATTACTTTCTCACTATAGGTTTCCTTTCATTAGTTGTACTTATAGAGCCCAACAAATCAAACAAAGTTTTTAAACGGTCTCCTGCTTTTCCAGTACAGCTCAACTTTTCTATAAATGAATCAAAAAAACTACAAATTCCAAAGAAGTGCTATTTAGAGAGTATTTCATTCCATTCAGTGGATTTTATTTTCTATCTTGAAGAAAATCTGCCTTTCTCCCGGATCAATGATATAGCAAAATATATTATTTACAGCAGCCTTGTAAGCGAAGGAATCCAGGGATGGAGTTTGATCAGGGCATTTGGAGACGAGAAAGATGTCTGAAATGTTGTAGCATAATTTGGAACTGTATAATGTACATTATGTTGATGTTTTTATGTGTATTTCCTGGGGGGCAACAATTTCTATTCGTTTTATACTAAAAACATAACCATATGTTTTTTATTTTATTTAGACAACAATGGACATTTTTGCAAACATTGGTAAAACCAACTTCGCTGATCTAACTGCTGGACTCATAACTTTAGTGTTATGTTTGGTGGTGAAAGATTTAAATGAAAGATATAAACGTATTCTACGCATTCCAGTTCCTATTGAAGTAATTGTGGTAGGTTAAGTCCCTGAATATGTTAATAGCTATATACAGGCATACCCCGCTTTAAGTACACTCACTTTACATACACTAGCGAGTAAGGACATACCCGCGAGCAGGGCCCGACAAACCCCGGGCGCCAGGTCGCCATTGCGACTAGAATTAGCGACCTGGGGCAGCACAGCTGGGGAATCCTGTCTCTCCGTGCCCCCCCTCCGCGCCGCGGGATCGCGTCGGGCCGCGCCAGCCGGTAATTGAGGCCGCGGCTTTGCGGCCTTCTGCAGGCCTATGCTTCCTTCTGTGATCTAGCGCCATCTTGAGGTAGTAGTTGGTATGACAAGACAAACAGCAATGCCAATGGAGTTTCCCTGTCTGTTTTCACTGCCATCTCCTTCCCTCTAATTAGAACCCCCAAACATTATATATATTTTTTATTCTAACACCCTAGAGAATAAAATGGCGGTCGTTGCAATACTTTATGTGACACCGTATTTGCGCAGCGGTCTTACAAGCGCACTTTTTTGGGAAAAAATACACTTTAAAAAAAAAAAAAAAAAAAAGACAACAGTAAAATTAGCCCAATTTTTTTTAATATTGTGAAAGATAATGTTACGCTGAGTAAATTGATACCCAACATGTCACGCTTCAAAATTGCGTCCGCTCGTGGAATGGCGACTAACTTTTACCCTTTAAAATCTCCATAGGCGACGTTTAAAAAATTCTACAGGTTGCATGTTTTGAGTTACAGAGTAGGTCTAGGGCTAGAATTTTTGCTCTCGATCTACCGATCGCGGCGATACCTCACGTGTGGTTTGAACACCGCTTTCATATGCGGGCGCTACTCACGTATGCGTTCGCTTCTGCGCGCGAGCTCGGCGGGACGGGGCGCGTTCCTGGCTCCTAACTTTTTTAGCTGGCTCCTAGATTCCAAGCAAATTTGTCAAGCCCTGCCCGCGAGTATATGTAAAGTGCCTCACAAGTACTGTACAGACATTTTGCAGCCGCAGTATAAGGAGCTGAAGCTCCGAGAGCATAGCCCACCTTGTTCCAGTGTGCCCCTGACACCCCCACTACAGCCCCTGAGACTTCAACTACAGCTCCAGACACCCCCACTACACCCTAGAAGTGAAAAAGGGTATTGTTTCACTTTAAGTACATTTTCGTTTTACATACATGCTCTGGTCCCATTGTGTACTTAAAAGTGGGGTATGCCTGTAGATGTAAAACTTTGGGTTCATTATCAGTCATTCTAATGTGTAAATAAAACCTATTTTAGTTAAAAAAAATATATAATTATTGTTGAAACAATGTGACATGAGTCATCAGTATCTTTTAAAAAAACATGCTATTTAGGTTTATATAAATACTATGTTAAAATAAACTCGTAAAGACTGTCTGATATTCTGATTTAAATAAGATTTTAAATATTGATAAGAATAATTTTGCTTTATAATCCTTTTTTTTTTTCCCTCTTATGAATGCTTTAAGTTGTAGTTTACTATGCAAAAGAAATGTTTTATACCTCTGACGGTTATATTATTCCAATTAACTTATTTAGTATTGTGCATAGTAGAAAAGGGTGTGCAATATTGTTTTGCAGTAGTTTCTTTTTATTAGTTGTGTATGCTATGAAGCAGTAGTTCTTAAAGGGGTTGTAAAGGTTAGTTTTTTTCACCTTAATGCATCATATGCATTAAGGTGAAAAAAAACCTGGCAATGACGGCCCTCTTAACACCCCCGTTTTTACTTATCCGAGCCCCGAATCTGCTGTGCGTGTCCCCTTCTCCTCGGAGTCTGGCCGTCGATTGGGTAGATTGATAGATTGATAGCAGCGCAGCCATTGGCTCGCGCTGCTGTCAATCACATGCAATGACGCGGTGCACCGGGGTGCGGGGCCGTGTGATAAAGTCGGCGGCTATGGCCGCTGGCTGTATCAAGGGAGTGCGCGCGCAAGCTAACCCCCTTGGGAGAGAGCTTCCCATGAAGGGGGTTAGCTAATGCGGGGAGGAGCCGAGAAAGCCGCCGAGGGACCCCAGAAGACCAGGATCGGGGCCACTGTGTGCAAAACGAGCTGCACAGTGGAGGTAAGTATAACATGTTTGTTATTTTTATTTTTATTTTTAAACGGGAACCTTTAGCGTCCCTTTAACCACTTCAATACAGGGCTTTTTATACCACTTCCATACCGGGCCTATTCTAGCACTTCTCTCCTACATGTACAAATCATCATTCTTTTGCTAGAAAATTACTCAGAACCCCAAAACATTATATATGTTTTTTTTTTAGCAGACACCCTAGGGAATAAAATGACGGTCATTGCAACTTTTTTTCTTGCACGGTATTTGCGCAATAATTTTTCAAACGCCTTTTTAAAAAAAAAAAAAAAAATGGTTTCATGAATTAAAAAATAACAAAACAATAAAGTTAGCCTAATTTTTGGGGAAAATATGAAAGATGATGTTACGCCGAGTAAATAGATACCTAACATGTCACGCTTTAAAATTGCGCACACTCATGGAATGGCACCAAACATCGGTACTTAAAAATCTCCATAGGCGACAATTTTTTTTACAGGTTACCAGGTTAGAATTACAGAGGAGGTCTAGTGCTAGAATTGTTGCAAGCGCTCTATCGCACGCGGCGATACCTCACATATGTGGTTTGAACGGCGTTTACATATGTGGGCGACTTGCGTGTGCATTCGCTTTTGATCGCGAGCTACCGGGGACAGGGGCGTTTTAATTTTTTTTTTTTACTTATTTATTTATTTTTTTACAATTATTTAACATTTTTTTTTTTGATCACTTTTATTTCTATTACAAGGAATGTAAACATCCCTTGTAATAGGAATGTGTGTGACAGGTCCTCTTTATTGAGAGATGCGGGGTCAATAAGACCCCACATCTCCCCTCCAGGCTGGAAAGCATGAGATCAGTGAAAAATTTTTCACTGATCTCATACTTACTAGCTGCAATGGCGGCTTTGTTTACATTTGAGGACCCGGGCGTGACGTCATCCCATCGCGCCCGGGCCTCCGACGATCATAGAGATGACCCAGAGACGCACCAGATGGCGGCAGGAGGGGGGGTGTCCCCTCCCGCCGCCTATAGGAACGATCAAGCGGCGGACCTGCCGCTATGATCATTCTTATGGTGCACAGAATCGCCGGCACTTCAAAAGGATATCTGAATGATGCTTCTAGCTGCAGGCATCATTCAGATATCCCCCTACAAAGCCAGGACGTCATATGACGTCCACCCAGGATGGGAGATCCCATCTGTGGACGTCATTTGACTATGGCTGGGTAGGGAAGTGGTTAAGTACAACAGACAGTGAGTTATTCACAATTCACAGGTCATATAAGAAGTATGACAACATTAAAGTGTTACTAAAGTAAAACATTTTTTTTTTAAATTTAAATAACAAACATGTTATACTTACCTGCTCTGTGCAGTGGTATTGTACAGAGTTGCCCCGAATCTCCTCTTCTCGGGTCCCCGGCGGCTATCTTGGCTCCTCCTCTTCTTCTTGGGACTACCATAGCCAGCCGCTGGCTATGGTGAGAACAGTCTGCACACTCCCGACCTGTGTGTCTATGTCTCCATAGACTTACACAGTTATACTTAGGCCCGCCCCCCACTTCCTCTTCACTGCATCTGATTGACAGCAGTAAGAGCCAATGGCTCCTGCTGCTGCTTGAGTGCTGTGTAAAGAGGAAAAGAGAGGAGAATAGATCCAGCCGTGCACAGCGCTGATCTCTTCTCCCCTCTCTTCTTCCCCTTCACACAGGGGAAGGGGGCACAGAGAAACGAAAAAAGTATTTTTTACCTTAATGCAAACAATGCATTAATGTAAAAAACGTTTTTAGGTTTAGTAACACTTTAGTGTAACAAAACCCTTATACAACACACTCCCTATATGCCCCTTGCCCGTGTAAGGTGGCGAGCAAAAGAATCAGACCTCCGATATTGTGTTGTACTCCTCTACATGTTTACTTTCTATTTTCTCCCTGGCTGTTGTGCTTCACTGTTCAGGCACTTATGCAAGCTCCATATAAGTGAAAGAGTTAGGCTCTCCCATTTATTCATTAATTTACCTTTTATGACTAATGTTGTCACACTTGCAATCAGGAAGAAAACTGAAAGTAATTACTGTCTGGTACCATTGAAAGCCAGGCAGTATAGGCCAATACTGTGCTGCATTTGAGGCCTGATTACCGTGCTTACTACTTGGGGGAAGGGGGGGATGGGGGTCACAAAGGGAATTTTTTTTAAATAAAGGTGCAGCTTTCTCAAAATATTACTATTTAATTGCTAATTGTGCTCTCATCAGGAATTAGAAAAGTCATGAAATATTATTGTCTACATGGTACTTTCACCCCCTTTCCTTTTGTAAATCATTGCATTCTGTTTTTATGTAGAGTTTTCATTTTTTTGGGGGAATTGGGCCTGTAGGTCCTGACTTGTTGTAGAAATTGTATACATATTATGCATGTTAATCACAATACTGTACTTACTTTAGGTTTATTGCATCATGCATTCTGTTTAATACTTGCTTATTTACATATATTTGACTTTATTTGTAGGCAATAGTTGCAACAGGGATTTCATATGGAGTCAATTTGGAGGATAACTATAATGCTGCTATTGTGAAAAATGTTCCAAGTGGGTAAGTGTGGCCAATATATCCATTTGTTTGTGTTAATCGCATATTTTTATAGGATTAGTTATATTCCTTGAAGCGGGGCTATGAGTTGACTCAAAACCTTTTTTATATCAGTTTCCCACAGTAGATGAGCTTTTTCTGTATATTCCCCTCTCTGGTGGACTGTGTTTCCTACCTTCTTCCACTATACTGTTGCATCTCCATCAGACCCGTCCGCTTTAGATGCTTTCAGGAATGTCAGTTGCCTGTGTCTTTCAAGTTGTGCTGAGGTTCCATCCTCTGCCTAACAGAAGCTGCAGTCTTTGAAATAAGAAAAGGTAGAAGGCATGGGCTGCTGGAGAGATCAGTATAATACTCTATCTATCTATCTATCTATCTATCTATCTATATATATGTGTATGTATGTGTGTGTGTGTGTGTGTGTATATGTATATGTATATGTATATATATATATACTACTCCAAAAAATTAAAGAACACTTTGAAAACACATCAGATCTCAACGGGCAAAAATCTCATGCTGGATATCTATACTGATATGGACTGGGTAATGTGCTAGGAATGAAAGGATGGCACATCATTTGATGGAAATGAAAATTATCCACCTACAGAGGGCTAAATTTAAAGACACCCCGAAAAAGAAGTGAAAAAATTATGCCGCAAGCTAGTCCATTTTGCTGAAATTTCATTGCAACAACTCAAAATGGTCCTCAGTAGTTTGTATGGCCCCCAAGTGCTTATATGCATGCCTGACAACATCAGGGCATGCTCCTAATGAGACGACGGATGGTGTCCTGGGATATTTCCTCCCAGATCTGGACCAGAGCATCACTGAGCTCCTGAACAGACTGAGGTGCAACCTGGCGGCACCGGATGGACCGAAACATAATGTCCCAGAGATGTTTTTTTGGATTTAGGTCAGGTGAGCGTGGGGGCCATTCAATGGTATCAATTTCTTCATCCTCCAGGAACTGGCTGCATGCTCTCGCCACATGAAGCTGGGCATTGTCGTGCACCAGGAGAAACCCAGGACCCACTGCACCAGCGTAGGGTCTGACAATGGGTCCAAGGATTTCATCCCGATACCTAATGGCAGTCAGGGTGCCATTGTGTAGCCTGTAGAGGTCTGTGCGTCCCTCCATGGATATGCCTCCCCAGACCATCACTGACCCACCACCAAACCGGTCATGTTGAACGATGTTACAGACAGCATAAAGTTCTCCGCGGCTTCTCCAGACCCTTTCACGTCTGTCACGTATGCTCAGGGTGAACCTGCTCTCATCTGTGAAAAGCATGGGGCACCAGTGGCGGACCTGCCAATTCTGGTGTTCAATGGAAAATGGCAATCGAGCTCCACAGTGTCCAACAGTGAGCACAGAGCACACTAGAGGACGTCTGGCCCTCAGGCCACCCCCATGAAGTCTGTTTCTGATTGTTTTGTCATAGACATTCACACCAGTGGCCTGCTGGAGGTCATTTTGTAGGGCTCTGGCAGTGCTCATCCTGTTCCTCCTTGCACAAAGGAGCAGATACCGGTCCTGCTGATGGGTTGAGGACCTTCTACGGCTCTGTTCAGCTCTCCTAGAGTAACTGCCTGTCTCCTGGAATCTCCTCCATGCTCTTGAGACTGTGCTGGGAGACACAGCAAACCTTCTGGCAATGACACGTATTGATGTGCCATCCTGGAGGAGTTGGACTGCCTGTGCAACCTTTTTAGGGTCCAAGTATCGCCTTGTGCTGCCAGTAGTGACACTGACCCTAACCAAATGCAAAACTAGTGAAAAACAGTCAGAAAAGATGAGTAGGGGAAAAAAATGTCAGACACCTCCACCTGAAAAACCATTCCTGTTTTGGAGGTCGTCTCATTGTTGCCCATCTAGTGCACCTGTTGTTAATTTCATTTAACAGCAAAGCAGCTGAAACTGATTAACAACCCCCTCTGTATACACCCCTCCCCCTCTGCTACTTAACTGACCAGATCAATATCCCAGGAGTTCTGATTCAAAAGTGTTTAATTTTTTTGAGCAGTGTGTGTAAATATATATATATACACACACACACACACACACACAGTAAAACCTTGTGTATATAAGACAAGACAAGCAAAAATATTTAATAACTTTTGACTTGATATACAAGCGATGTCTTGATATAAGAGTAGCGCCATGTCACAACTGGGTATAAAAGAGAAGGGAGTCACCTCTAAGTGTAGCAATATGGTTACATTTAATGAAGGTGCAACATTTAGCAACATATTGCTACACTTAGAGGTGCCTCTCTTCTCTTTTCTAATCTCCTTGTGGAGGCTTGCATTTGTGGATGAACATTTTATGGTTATACAACCTGGTCACATTGCTATAATCTTTTTTATATGGACTATAAACTGAAGGATTTATGAATAAATGGTTGTGGAACAAATCATTTGAGTTTCCATTATTTCTTATGGGGAAATTCGCTTTGATATACAAGTGCTTTGGATTACAAGCGAGTTTCTGGAACAAATTACGCTCGCAATCCAAGGTTTTACTGTGTGTGTATATATAGATATATAGATATATAGATATAGATATAGATAAATATCTATAGAGAAAAAAAGTGTACAAATCAGGCCTAAAGTGCACCGCTCAGCGCCAACTAATCCTACTCTTCCTGAGTCACAATAAAGGTTATGCAGAAAATATATACAGAATAAAAACCGTTAATCCTCTGAATAAATCAGAGAGTGAAAAAGCAGCTGTTTAAAAATTATAATGATACAGAAATATTATAAAATAACACAAGGAGCAGTCCAATTCTTGCAACAGTCCAATGTTACAACAGCGCTAATTATTGGATAAGTGTCCAACTCCACATTGAAACTATGATGATGTAGCAATTGAATCTAAAATGGTGGGTGATCCTGGGTAGTAGTCGGTCAGTGCACCCTACACCACCTCTCAGTCTTCACCACGTGAGGCACTTTTCCCCTATGGGGTTAAACTCACCAGAACAATGAAAAATATCAGCCTTAAGTAATCCTTTAACTAGATTCCCATCATCAAGTGCAGAAGGTAAGTGAATGTTGTACTTCAATCGGGATCATAAAATACAAAAAATGCTGACATAGCGTAATCCTGTTTTATTAAAACTTCCCCAAATACAAATACCCTCCTGATATACGTACAAAAACAAACTGTTAATAAAGCATTGTAAAAGAACGAGTGCAGTCACCGATTCACTGTCCCCTGAACTCGCTCGTGTTGTATACACGGCGCTCGCGATCACTTCCTGGTTGGGATCAGCTGACAGTGAGATGCACTCGTCACTTCCGGTTTAGCAGTGGGAGTCACCCCTTACGCGTTTCGTCATATCCGACTTCAACAGAGGTCGGATATCACGAAACGCGTAAGAGCGTGACTACCACGGCTAAACTGGAAGTGACGAGTGCGTCCTACCATCTGCAGTTTCCAACCGGGAAGTGATCGCGAGCGCCGTGTATGCAACACGAGCGAGTTCAGGGGACAGTGAATCAGTGACTACACTTTATCTTCAACCCTGCTTTATTAACAGTTTGTTTTTGTACGTATATCAGAAGGAGGGTATTTGTATTTGGGGAAGTTTTAATAAAACAGTATTACGCTATGTCAGCATTTTTTGTATTTTATGATCCCGATTGAAGTACAACATTCACTTACCTTCTGCATTTGATGATGGGAATCTAGTTAAAGGATATCATTATTAAGGGCTGATATTTTTTAACGTTCTGGTGAGTTTAACCCCATAGGGGGAAGAGTGCCTCACGTGGTGAAGACTGGGAGTCGGTGTAGGGTGCACCGACCGACTACTACCTAGGATCACCCACCATTTTAGATTCAATTGCTAAATCATCATAGTTTCAATGTGGAGTTGGACACTTATCCAATAATTAACGCTGTTATAACATTGGACTGTTGCAAGAATTGGACTGCTCCTTGTGTTATTTTATAATTAATATATATATATATATATATATATATATATATATATATATATATATATATATATATATATATACACTGTGTGTGTGTGTGTGTGTGTGTGTGTGTATGTGTGTATATATATACATACATACATACATACATACACATATATATATTGTGACAGCAGGAAGGTAAAGTCACCTGGTTGCATCCAGGGGGGTAGATATATTTCGCCCAGATTCAGGCTTTACGCCGACTTATACAACTAGGTGGAGAGTTGTATAAGGCTAGTGGGCTCATGGATGACTCATACCTCTAGGGAGAGTGTGGGGCGTCGTACAGACAGGGAGTTGATGAGGCCAGCTGAAGCTTGTCAGCTCATTTAGGCCTCTATAAGAACTCCCAGCTTCATTAGATGTTAGCTCATGCCTGGAACCAGACCTGTGTGGACTGTCTAGGGAGAGTGAACCCCTGTGCGGTGAGAAAAAGCCTGTGTGGCTATTTGCTTGGACATTTAAAACCAGGGACTTAGGGACTAGGACAGCACTAGGCTGATCCCAGTTGTTAGTTAGGAAACCTGTATGTTTAGTCAGAGGTCAACTTGACCAGGATTTATTTTGGTTATGTTTCTTTTGCTTTGCTGTGTTTTGTCACTGTAAATAGAAAATAAACCGCACCTTTTTTTTGATTTTGAAAACCACAACCTCCGTTTGCTGGGCCTGTTTTGTGTGGGGAGCCCATCCCGGGGGTCACACACACCCGCTGCCGAGCTAACCCCCTCACAGTTGGTGGAGAACCAGTGGCAGTTTTTTTTAAGCCAGCATGGAGGAGATACTGAAGCAGCTGGCTCTAGCAAATGCCAATCAACAGCAGACAAATGCAGGTTTGCAAAGGAGCCTTGCAGCCCAGCAGCAGACAAACGCAACTTTGCAACAGAGTCTGGAGGCTCAGCAACGAGCCCAGCAGCAATCTGAGGCCCGCTTCATAGACCTGTTGCAGAAGCAAGAGCAGAGACTACAACAACAGATGGAAGCAGTAATGCAGCAACGTCCGCAGACCAGTGAGGAAAGCCGTCCCACTAATACCGCGTCCTTTGGGGTGAGTCGTTTATTGACAAAAATGACTGGAGAGGATGATCCAGAGGTATTTTTGACCACATTTGAAAGGACCGCTGAAAGAGAAAAGTGGCCTGAGGAGCAGTGGGCTGGACTGGTGGCTCCTCTGTTAACTGGTGAATCGCAGAAAGCTTACTATGACCTAGAGCCTAACCAAGCAAAAGACTATGTGATGCTAAAAGCTGAAATATTGGCAAGGCTGGGTGTCACCCAGGCTGTCCGGGCTCAGCATGTGCATAACTGGACTTTCCAGCTTGGAAAACCCCCCAGGTCTCAAATGTATGATCTCATTCACCTGAGCAGAAAGTGGCTACAGCCAGAGACTTTGTCCGCACCAAAGATTGTGGAACGTGTTGTAATGGATCGGTTTTTGAGAGCTCTTCCTACTGCCATCCAAAAGTGGGTAAGCCATGGAGACCCAGAGACGGCCGATGGTCTTGTGGATCGTGTGGAGAAATACTTGGCTACAGAGAACCTGACGGCCTCTTCCAGAGACACTCGGACTTTCCACCCTAAGACCAGACCATCCCCAGGGGCGGATAAGAGGATTCCAAGGGGTGAGGGTGGAGAGAGTGAGAGGGTGGGAGCTCTACCCCAAGTTTGGCGAGAACAGCCTGGGAAATCAGCGGCTCAAGAGGTGGCAAGAAGGATCGTTTGCTACCGCTGCCGGCAAGCGGGACATATTGCAGCCAATTGCCCGGTTGTGGAGGAACCCATGCAGTGTGACTTTCTGACGGGCAGACGTCAGTCGCTGTGTGCGACAGTCGCATGCACTGCCATTCGAGGAACTGAGAAACATTTATGCAAAATGTGTGTTAATGGTAGAAATGTTGTGGTATTGCTGGATTCAGGTAGCCTTGTGACCCTGATAAAGGCTGAGTTAGTTAAAACAGAGGTCTCTGGGAATAGCAAGGTAGCTGTTATTTGTGTGCATGGGGACACCCGAGAGTATCCAGTGACTACAGTGTGTTTCGAGACCCCCAAAGGTACCCTCTCTCATCCAGTGGGCTTAGTATCTCAGTTACCGCATGACGCCATTGTGGGAAGGGATTTTCCGAAGTTCTGGGAACTGTGGGATGATCCTGAGCCCCTCACTGGTGCCCCTATGTACCAGGAATGTGATAGCCAGAACTCCCCTGAGAGTGGTGAGGACTCTCCGGAATTTCCCTTATCAGTATTGGCAGGGGAGACTCAAGAAACTGGAGAGGAGCCCACCTCCTCAGACGAAAACCTACCGTCTGTGGAGTTTTCTGATCTTGAGGTTCACAGGGAAAACTTTGCCACAGAACAGTTGAAAGACCCCGCCCTAATAAAGGCACGGGAAAACGTAGTGAAAATAGATGGCGAGTTAGTGAACCCAGATAATACCTGCACTTACCCATACTTCAGCGTAGAGAAGGACCTACTGTATCGGGTGGCAAAAAGGGCAGAAGAAACCGTTGAGCAGCTTGTGGTGCCCAAACCTTACAGGAAGTTGGTGTTGGAGTTGGCCCATGGGCACATTCTTGGAGGTCATCTGGGGACAGAGAAAACCCGAGAGAGGGTATTACAGAGATTCTATTGGCCGGGGGTGATGAAGGACGTAGAAAATTATTGTTCCTCCTGCCCTGTGTGTCAGAGGTTGGCCCCGATGCCACATTTCCGTAGCCCGCTGGTCCCTCTACCCATCATTGAGGTCCCGTTTGAGAGGATCGCCATGGATTTGGTAGGTCCTATAATCAAGTCCGCTAGGGGGCACCAGTACATATTAGTTATAATGGACTATGCCACCCGTTATCCAGAAGCGATCCCTCTCCGAAATACCTCGGCCAAAACCATAGCCAAAGAGCTATCTCTTGTTTTTAGCCGGGTGGGTATTTGTAAAGAACTGCTTACGGACCAAGGTACACCCTTTATGTCCCGGGTTATGAAAGAGCTGTGTAAATTGTTCAAAGTGACGCAATTGCGTACGTCTGTGTATCACCCCCAAACCGATGGGCTGGTTGAAAGATTCAACAAAACCCTAAAACAAATGTTGAAGAAAGTGGTGGATAGAGATGGAAAGGATTGGGACTGTTTACTTCCTTATTTGATGTTTGCTATTAGGGAGGTGCCCCAATCCTCTACGGGATTCTCCCCCTTTGAGTTACTGTATGGGAGACACCCAAGAGGGCTGTTGGATATTGCCAAGGAAACTTGGGAAAGTGAGAGTTCTCCCCACAGGAGTGTGATTGAGCATGTCGCCCTGATGCAAGATCGAATTGCACAGGTAATGCCCATCGTGAAGGAACATTTGGCCCAAGCGCAGTTGGCACAGCAGAGAGTGTACAACCGTGGAGCCAAGACCCGTACCTTTTCCCCGGGGGATAGGATATTGGTACTTGTCCCTACGGTTGAAAGTAAATTCCTTGCCAAATGGCAAGGCCCCTACGAGATAATGGAAAAAGTGAGCGAAGTGAATTACAAGGTCAGACAACCAGGAAGGCGAAAGCCCGAACAGATCTATCACGTTAATCTGTTGAAAGCCTGGAGGGATAGAGAGTCCCTAGTCGCAGACACTTGGTCACCAGCTCAAACTGGTTGCGTGATTCCTGAGGTTGGAATAGCAGCCACCTTGTCACAACCCCAACAACAGGAGGTTAAGGAGTTTGTGCTTCGCAACAAGGAGGTATTCTCTGAGCTGCCGGGACAAACATCTGGGGTAGAGCATGACATCATTACCCCGCCCGGTGAAAGGGTGAAGTTAAAACCCTATCGGATCCCAGAGGCTCGACGGGAGGCAATACGGGAGGAAGTACAGAAAATGCTGAACTTAGGGGTGATAGAGGAGTCCCAAAGTGATTGGTCTAGTCCCATCGTGTTGGTGCCTAAACCGGATGGGAGCTGGCGATTTTGTAACGATTTTCGTCAGTTGAACAAAGTTACAAAATTTGACACCTACCCCATGCCACGTATAGATGAGTTGATCGACCGGCTGGGAACAGCCCGATACATGACGACTCTTGACCTCACAAAAGGGTATTGGCAAATCCCCCTGGCCAAGTCGGCCAAAGAGAAAACCGCATTTGTAACCCCAGACGGGGCGTTCCAATATAAAAGAATGCCGTTCGGGTTACAGAATGCGCCGGCCACATTCCAGCGGAAAATGGACCAGATGCTGAGGCCCCATCGGAAGTATGCTGCGGCTTACCTGGATGACGTAATTGTCCATAGCACAGATTGGGCCTCACATCTGCCAAAAGTGCAAGCAGTCCTGGACTCTGTTCGGGAAGCGGGGTTTACGGCTAACCCCAAGAAGTGTACCATTGGGCAGGAGGAGGCCAAATATCTTGGGTACACCATTGGGAGGGGAGTAATAAAACCCCAACTCAACAAAGTCGAGGCCATCCAGAGTTGGCCACGTCCCAACAGCAAGAAGCAGGTACGAGCCTTTCTGGGAATCGCTGGGTATTATCGGCGATTCATTCCCCACTTTGCTTCTAAGGCTGTGCCCCTAACCAACCTGACGAAGGGGAAAGGGTCGGTCATGATTAAATGGACCCCCGAGGCTGAGGCAGCATTCCAATTCTTGAAACAAGCCTTATGTAGCCAGCCAGTGTTGTACTCACCCGACTTCTCTAAAGACTTTGTCGTACAAAGTGATGCGTCAGATGTGGGGTTAGGAGCAGTATTGTCCCAGGTCTGGAACGGGGAAGAGCACCCAGTCATTTACCTCAGCAGGAAGTTGAAGTCCCATGAGGTAAATTACGCCACCGTTGAAAAGGAGTGTTTAGCGGTGAAGTGGGCTCTAGATTCCCTTCGGTACTACCTGCTAGGTAGGCACTTTGACATGGTTACGGATCACGCTCCGTTAAAGTGGATGGCTCAAAACAAGGAAACAAATAGAAGAGTGAATAGGTGGTTCCTGGCCCTCCAGGAATTCAACTTCACAGTAAAGCATCGCCCTGGCGTTCAAATGGGGAATGTGGATGCTTTGTCTCGAGTACATGAATGCCTGATTGCTGGTGTTCCAACCCCGAGGTTAAAACAAGAGGGGGGGGTATGTGACAGCAGGAAGGTAAAGTCACCTGGTTGCATCCAGGGGGGTAGATATATTTCGCCCAGATTCAGGCTTTACGCCGACTTATACAACTAGGTGGAGAGTTGTATAAGGCTAGTGGGCTCATGGATGACTCATACCTCTAGGGAGAGTGTGGGGCGTCGTACAGACAGGGAGTTGATGAGGCCAGCTGAAGCTTGTCAGCTCATTTAGGCCTCTATAAGAACTCCCAGCTTCATTAGATGTTAGCTCATGCCTGGAACCAGACCTGTGTGGACTGTCTAGGGAGAGTGAACCCCTGTGCGGTGAGAAAAAGCCTGTGTGGCTATTTGCTTGGACATTTAAAACCAGGGACTTAGGGACTAGGACAGCACTAGGCTGATCCCAGTTGTTAGTTAGCAAACCTGTATGTTTAGTCAGAGGTCAACTTGACCAGGATTTATTTTGGTTATGTTTCTTTTGCTTTGCTGTGTTTTGTCACTGTAAATAGAAAATAAACCGCACCTTTTTTTTGATTTTGAAAACCACAACCTCCGTTTGCTGGGCCTGTTTTGTGTGGGGAGCCCATCCCGGGGGTCACACACACCCGCTGCCGAGCTAACCCCCTCACAATATATATATATATATATATATATATATATTTGTACAATCAAAGCTTTCTCTTGCAATACTGACTTGAAAAATTATTTATTTTCAATGCAGTTTTAAAACTAGTGTTTCTGAAGATAAAGAGTGCACTTTTTTTTCTATAAATTGTCCCATTAATGACAATTTTTTTTTTTTTTTATTTCTGTATTTAAAATGCATCACTGACAGAAAAATGAAACAAACTAAACACATTAAAATAGGTTAAAACAATAAAAGTAATAAAAAAATGATATATATATATATATATATATATATATATATATATATATGTTAGTAGAAGAGAATGTAGTTATTGTTGTTCTAAAGGCAGACGTTTTTTTTTAGCTTAATTCATTCTCTGCATTAGGGTAAAACACCTTCATAAGTCTTTGCCTACCCCCTTCCCTAAACACTTACGTGACACCACTCTTGATCCAGGGCCATCCCCACTGTCAGCCTCATTCTGCTCTCTTCCTGGATGCACAGGCTTTGCTAAGACCAGCAGGAGCCATTTTTTTTTCATAAAGTGAATATAGATAATTTATCTATAATATAGAAATTATAAATGTGTTCTTTCTTTTAAATACAGCTTTATTCCACCTGTGGCACCAGATGTAAGCTTGTTCTATCAGATGCTTGTACCAGCCTTTTCCATTGGAATATTGGCTTATGCCCTAGCTGTCTCTTTGGGGAAAGTGTATGCCATAAAGTACAACTATGAAATTGATGGAAACCAGGTACAGTACAGGAACATGTAAAAATGTCATAGCCCATTCTGTACATGGACAGACCGATATGTAAAATATATCTCGTGCATGTAAATCGAATTAACAAAAATGTTATCTTCCATGGGAAAATACTTTTATATTCTATGATTTCCTTTATAGGAGTTTATTGCATTTGGCATCAGCAATATATTCAGTGGATGGTTCTCTTGCTTTTGTGCTACAACGGCCCTGTCCCGTTCTGCTGTGCAAGAAAGTACTGGTGGTAAAACACAGGTGAGGAAGTACAACAGATTTAAGTTGTGTAGTTGTCCTTGACCATTCTATAGTCAGGATCCATTCTGCCTTCTCTCTCCCCCACCCCCCTTAAATTTACATACATTAAACAAATTTTGCTATTGCAGTATTCTTATTTATTCCAGTTTTGGTACCTAATACTAAGATATTTGATCTGTTTTATTCAGATTGCTGGTTTGATTACTGCAGCCGTTGTCATGGTATCCTTGCTCTCAATTGGTACATATCTGGAGCCTCTGCAAAAGGTAATTGATAGCTATGGGAAGTCTCACAGAAAATGGACAGGATGCATTGTAGTACATTGGTACAGACTGTCACAGAATTAATTTTTCATCTTGCAGTATTATGTGAAGGAAATATTTAAGAAATTGAATCATACCTATGTAGATAGGAAGATGTAGAGTGCCTGACATATTCATGTTCTGTATATATTTTGGGGGCCCCAACTGAGGATGAAGCATAATACTTAAACCTCCACACAGATAACAGTGACCCATGGAAACTGGTAATCAACGCATTTCTTTCAGAGGCAATAATCTCCTGCAACTGAACAAAAAAGGCCAAGGAAAAAATCCAAGGAGAATTCCAAGCTCTACTTACCGACCAGCCTGCGACCAACCAGATTAACCTGTCTAACAGTATGCGTTTAAAACAGGGGTTTAGTTGCACAAATTTTCAAATGCATGCGTATGCTACAGAGCCCCGCCAAGGCACCCTGGTATCTGTAGTCCTATCTCTAACTTATAAGAGGCTCCACGGTGGAAGCACATGCATTCTGATGAGATAGATAAAGGCAGATGGACTGGAGGGAGCCCACCTCTCTTTAAAGGTACAGGGGCTCATTGAACACCCAGCAGGTGTCACAATGGCTGCAAAGGTGTCAATGCGTTGCCTGACCTAAAATCAAGCATACAAAAAATTGTCCACTGCTTTCCCCTATAATTGGCCCTTACAGCAAGGAGCTTTGGAAGACAACACATAACAAAAAAGGACCAAGGAAAAAATCCAAGGAGAATTCTAAGCTCTACTTACCGACCAGCCTGCGACCAGCCAGACTAACCTGTCTAACAGTATGCGTTTAAAACAGGGGTTTAGTTGCACAAATTTGCAAATGCATGCGTATGCTACAGAGCCCCGCCAAGGCACTCTGGTATCTGTAGTCCTATCTCTAACTTATAAGTGGCTCCACGGTGGAAGCACATGCATTCTGATGAGATAGATGAAGGCAGATGGACTGGAGGGAGCTCATCCCTCCTTAAAGGTAACTGAAGCATGCATAGGATCATATACAGTTACTTCCAGTTTAAGTCACCTTCCATCAATGCTGGTCAGAAGTATGCAGCCAAAGACCCCCTGAGTCCCAGGTGACCTCTGAGACTGATTATGAACACACGTCAGAAAAACAGTTCCCCCCAATACATTTTGTGTTGGGTAATGTTTTTGTTGTAATAATTTCCTAAAATATTGTAAAATGCGCACATGTGTTTTCTTTATAGTCTGTTTTGGCTGCCATAGTTATATCCAACCTGAAGGGGATGTTCTGGCAGGTGGTGGATGTTCCTCGCTTGTGGAGACAAAGCAAATGGGACACAGTAAGCATTAATGCTAATATTATCCTTTTCTCAAGCATTTTTATTTAAAAAAAAAAGTTCAAACTATTCAATGTAGATGTCTATCAGTTTATCATACTAGAGTACTCCTTTACAGTGATATCGCTGGATTCTGAAGGGTGATGTCATAATTTGTTTACAGATAGTTTGTAATTCCACAGGCAAAAAATAATGCAATATATTACTGTACATAACTAAATGGCACAATATGTTATATATCACATCAGATGTTCCCTGTTAATCATTTCATAGCTGCAATTGCAGTAAGTTAGCAGCCATTTAATCTTTATCTACCATATATGACAATCAACCTATCTTAGAGCATTTAGAGCATCCACTTTCATGACAATACAAATGCATTTAAATATGATACACGATTCATTTGGTTATATTTAGCTAGAAATTCTTTTATAAAGGTTCTCTGTGTAACAGGTTTTAAATCATACTAAAACAAATTGAATTCTCCCGCCACAAATAAGAAACCATCCATTATTTCAGGGGTGAGTGGCTCCTCCTGGCCTTAGCTGGGCTACTTGTTAAGTACCCTGTTCTCTGAGAACCAGCAAAGAGGGTTTTCTTCCCTCTATGGTATCGCTGGCACTTGGTCAGTCAACATGCAACGTGCTTGTGTGCCTTCTGCACAGTTCAGTTGGATAACGATGAACAATATTACAGAATATTGTCCTGCCAAACACCTTTGTCATGCCACTCAAAACAAAATAAATTGTTGTGGTGGAGGTCTTAGCAGCTGAAGATACGCAATTTAATGGTGTATATGAAGCCTGTTGTCTTTTATACCACAGTGTGTACTCTGATAAAATCATTAAATGGCCTTTTATGCACTGAATGTTAGTTTACAAAACTTATATACGTGTTTCATTTCAGGCTATCTGGCTCTTCACATGTTTTTCATCTCTGCTCTTGGACATTGATTTAGGATTATTGGTTGGTATCATCTTTGGACTGTTTACCATATTCCTTCGTGTCCAGTAGTAAGTATGATATTTTGCTTCTAGAACCACCATTATTGAATCACAGCCAGGACGACCAATACTAGAGTTAAAGGGACACTTTCACAAAGAAAAAACATATGTTATAAAAAAAGCCATTTTTTTTTCCAACAAATATATTGCATTTTAATTCTGGTATAGAGACTTAAAACATTACCTGTTTTTGAACCAAAATGTAGCACAAAGTTTGGGGAATGGCTGCTTTGTAACCCTTAAAGACCCCTTAAAATGCTGGTTAGAATTACAAAAACTCTGGATCTGACCTCTTCCTCCTTTTGTTAATCCAGACCATAGCTTTTACACCTGCAGTGATGCTACAGATAGAGCTAAGAATTCATTTATGTGAGATGTAATTTGGTGTTCCAAGTCTTTGCAGCTCTAAAACAGCATTCTGCTACAGCTAATAGTGGGATGGATTCTGACTGGTGGGGGGCAGTGTTGATTACTGCATTCAACTTAATATTAATAAATTCCTCTTCTCCCCTGTTAGATTGCTAAGCAGAAAAAACAACATCTAGCTTATTTGGCAGGTAAAACCTACTTGCAGCACCACCCTAAGTGTCTTAAATTACCGATCCAGTGACCCACTAAGAAAAGGGGGTGCAGGCATCCAGGAATGCTTCATCAAGAGAGCAACATAGCTATCCAATATAGGGACGCCGCACACCAACAGCTCAGCATGTAATGGTGGATGGAAATGGCCTCAGCACTAGCTCCTCATTGACTACACCCATTTAGCAATATGCCCCGGGGCGGGGGCAAAACACATTAGGGGCGTAGTCAAGGAGGAGCTGAGAATGAGGCCATTTCCTTCCATGATCTCATGCTGAGCTGTCGGTGTGCAGTGTCCCTATATTGTATAGCTTATTTGGCAGATCATACTAGCTTATTTGGCAGGTCATGGGACTAGCACACTCTGTTAAAATATTATTTGTATCTGACTTAAAGCGGTTGTATACTCTGTATTTGAACTTTTACCTACAGGTAATCCTATAATAAGGCTTACCTGTAGGTAAAAGGAATATCTCCTAAACCTGTACGGTTTAGGAGATATTCCCCTCGCAATGAGCCGCTGACTGCAGCGGCGCATGTGCAGCGGGGATTCTCGGGCCGGCAGCCGCCGGACCTTGCCGACGCGCAGGAGTGACGACATCGCCGCTCCAGCCACTCACAGCGCTGGAGCGCCGATACCCGGAAGACACGCAGAGGCAAGATGACTTCTCCCTCGTCGTGGACCAGGTAAGTTACCGATGCCTCGTTCTAAGGTAAGTATTTAATATTGAGCTAGTATGCTGTGCATACTAGCTCATTATGCCTTTTGCCTTTCAGGTATGTAAAAAAATAAAAAAAGCAGCAGTGGGTATACAACCGCTTTAAGTTATTACGAGAAGGAGTATTTCTTTTGTTATTAAATACGTTTTATAATCAGTGGTATTATGCTTTATTAACTGTTCATTATACTGAGCTAATATATTAGAGAATATGTGTCAACTGTACTTTCATTTATTTATTTTTCAGTCCATCATACAGTTCTCTTGGAAATATCTCTGGTACAGATATCTACAAAGATATTGAAAAATACAAAGATGTATGTATGAAATAACACTAGAAAATTTAACAATTAACAGTTCTGGAATTAAAACACATCTACACCACAAACCTTTTTTTCTACCTTTTGAATAGTGTGGAAGAATCAAAACCTTTTTATTGCTGTCTATGCGCCCATTGGGAAGATCTCCCCTCAATTCCTGTTCTAAAAAAAGAGACTGGAAGTAAGAGGAAATCTCTCCAAAGTATTAAGGGAACAGTGCCTTGACAGTGACACCAAAACAGGGAAATTTTGTCTATTTCTTGGTGACAACTGTAATGAAAATTGAAATCCCCTCACTTTGTCTTGGTAACATTGAGGACACAAATCGGTTAAAGAGGAGCTCCAGTCGTTTTTGTGTTTATTAAAAGTCAGCAGCTACAAAAAGTGTTGCTACTGACATTTTTAATAAACACACACTCACCTGTCCCATGATCCAGCGATCTGATCACCTGAAACCTTTTCTCCTCTTCCTCTCCTCTCCCCGGCGTTGGCATTTCAGCTGTGAGCACCCTGCTGTGACAGCTTGTGGCTTCACAGCCGGATGTGTACTGTGTGTGCACGAGTCGCGCTGCACCTGCTGAATGGTCCTGCAGTCTTCTGGAACCTGTGACATGACCCAGAAGACTGCAGGGAGGGAGGGGGAGAGGAGAACTTCTGCTTGGAATGCCTAGGCGATCTGAGCGGAGGTGGGAGCAGGTACCTGTCAAAACTAGGTACCCACGTTCCCTCCAAAAAAAAAAAATGACATGCCAAATGTGGCTGGAGAGGGGGGAGGACTGCTTAAAGCGGAACTTCCCCTTTTGGGTGGAGTTCTGCTTTTAATACCTAACCCTATTCACCGCTCTAAGTAAAACTAAAAAAAAAGGATACACTGGAGTTACACTTTGAAAACAAGGCAGGCTTTATAGATGAAAACTTGTGATATATTACAATCCCAATTCAAAAACAGTTAGGACGCTGTGTAAAATCTACATAAAAACAGAATGCAATGATTTGCAAATGTCTTAAACATATAATTTATTCACAGTAGAAAGTAGAAAACACATCAAATGTTTAAACTGAGAAAATTTATAATTTTAAGAAAAAAATAAGGTCATTTTGAAACTGGCCACAGGTCAGTAACATGATTGGGTATAAAAAGAGCATCCTAAAGAGTCAGAGTGACTCAGAAGTAAAGAGCAGAGCTTCACTAATCTGTGAAAAGCTGCATCTAAAAATTGTCGAGAAATTTCAGAATAATGTTCCTCAGCATAAAATTGCAAAGAATATATCATCATCTACAGTACATAATATCAAAAGATTCAGAGAATCTGGTGAAATCTCTGTGCACAAGGGACAAAGCTGGAACGCAATGCGTATAATCTTGAGGCCCTCAGATGGGACTGCAATAAAACAGGCATGATCCTGCGATGGACATTACTGCATGGGCTCAGAAATAAAAAAATCACTGTCTCTGAACACAGTTCGCTGTGCCATCCAGAAATGTACATTAAAGTTCTATCATGCAAAGAAGAATCCATATTTAAACATGGCCAAAGTGCATTTTAAATGGTCTGTTGCAAAGTGGAAAACTGTTCTGTGGTCGGACAAATCGAAATTTGACATTCTTTTTGGCATCCATGGGTCCCGCATCCTCTGAACTAAAGAGGAGAGGGACCTTCCAGCTTGTTATCAGTTCAAAAGTCTGCATCTCTGATGGTATGGAAGTGCATTGGTGTGTATGGGATGGGCAACTTGCACACCTGGAAAGGCCCCATCAATGCTGAAGGATATATCCAGGTTTTAGAGTAGCATATGCTCAAAACAGAATGGGACAACATTCCTCTTCCAGAACTACAGCAACTGGTCTCCTCAGTTCCCAGACATTGTTAATAGAAGAGGGGATGCCACACCATGGTAACATAGCTCTGTCCCAGATTTTTTGGAATTGGGATTGTACTTTGCCAGCTTTTTGTTGCCCTGCCCCAACATTCTTTTGAGATGCAATGCTGCCATTCATTTCAAAATAACCTTATTTCTCTTACCATCCATGGACTGACACGGTGTCTCTTTACACTTTACACGTGGGTTATGTCCCTGCTTGCAGGAGAAGACCTAGGCAGAATGTGAGATGTTATACATACATTCTAAAAGCCAGAGCTGAACAGCCCCACCCAGGGGGCGGTCCCTCCGGACATAACCCTCCCACTACAGTCAGCAGACTTCAGTTTTTTCTGCCTAGCAGAAGGAGAAGACGTGGCTCTCTCAGGAGCCAGTCTCCTGACCTATTTGTATTCCTTTTCTGGAATTCTTTTTTATTTTATTTTTGAGAATCTTCTATCAACTGTCGGCTGGGCAACAGGTTGGGTACAAGATATCCTCGTAGTCTTCCCTGTCCGACCATCGAGCGTGCTGATCCTCGCCTTGTGTGCGTGAGACTCAGTTCACGACAGGCCCCATGACTCCAGGGGTGGCCGGGTTTGCTTTCATGCTCCCACGGTCCTCTCAAGACTGAACAGTTCCTGACTGACTGTATCTTTCGCGGTGGACCGGGCCGACAGCTACTCAGTACTGCACTGTGATAGTCCTGTCAGAAACACACCAGTGGGTCCCTCAGGGGACGGGTAAGTAGTCTCTCCTGCCTGCAGGTGAGTACAAAAAGCTGTGTGTTTCTCTGTGGGGGATTTTCCCTGTCTCCCCCTGTATTTCATTGTCACTCTCTGTCACCATTGCTGGTGCTGTGCTGTGTGGGGTGCCTGGGGGTCACACTGTTCTTGGAGGGGCTAATGCTGGTCTGCAGATATGCTTGGGGCCTTTTTTTGTGTGTTTTGGGGCCTAAACGCCGAGTGGCGCTGTGTGTGTGTTTTTTTCACTTTTGCTGAGTCATGGCGGCCATCTTGCTGTGGATCGCCTCAGTGAAGTGCGGCGGCCATTTTCTTGTAGCCCGCGCACTCTTCAGCACTAGTTTTGGCCTCTAGCGCTGCTGTAACAGCACGAATCTCCTCACAATCTCCTCACAGCTCACCAGCGCTGACACAGCGCGGTACAGACAGCGGAACTGAGCGGTCCCTGGTCCGGTTTGGTGAGTCCCCTGGGTGCCCCCTCCTCAGTCAGCACAGCCTGTGGGTGGACTTTTTATCTGAGGAGTCTCAGAGGGGGGCAATATGGAGTCTCTGTCACCAGCTTCCCCTAAATGTCAGTGGACAACAGGCAGTGCTTCAGCACCTGCGGTCCCTAGGGACCAGTTGTGGGCAGTCCTGGAATCATTTCTGACCAGGATGGGAGCTGTGTGCAAGCGCAAGGGAGCAAAAAAGCGCCCTCCCCCACTTCACTTCATGAGGGCAGTGCGCTGATTCAGATATGGGCCTAGCCACTACCGCTCAGGACCCTAGTTCTGAATGTATTGGATGGTTTTGAACAGGACATTCCTTATGAGGAAAACTCCAGTTCTGAGTCAGTAAATGACAGGGCGCTTGTTAGTGTACTCATGACTGCGGTGAGGGACACTCTCAAGCTAAAATGCTGCGGATGCAGAACCTCAGGCGGATACAGTCTCCTTTGGTTCTTTTAAGGCCAGGCCTTCTAAAGAGGTTTTTCCATATGTACTTTCTTTGACCAGCTCATTGATAAGGTCTGGGAAAAGCCGCAGAAGAATTTTTTTATGGTCCCGCGGCGTTTGTCTATCAGATACCCCTTGAAGATGCCCTACTTAAAAAGTGGGCTTCTCCCCCAGGGTCGACCCTCCAGTCGCCCGGTTGAACAAGGCCATCACTCTCCCGATGGAGGGGACTCCTGCATTTGAGGACCCCACTGACAGGAGGTCAGAAGTGGTGAGCAGAGCCATGTTTGCCTTGTTGGGATCCGCCCTACGGCCTGTGGTAGCGGCGACCCTTGTGTCTTAAACACTTACAGGTTGGGCAAAAATGTTGCACCTAGCTGTACAGGAGCATAATCTTCCTCCAGACACAGTTGCTCTGGCCCACCAACTGGTTCAGGGCCTGGTTTATGTGTGCGACGCCACGTTGGACGCGGCCCCTTTAATATCCAGGGCCTCTGTCTCGGCGGTGGTATTGCGTCGTCTTATCTGGTTGAAGTGCTGGTCTGCTGACCTAGCCTTAGGAAGCTCCTGACAGATCTACCATTTAAAGGTGGTAGACCTTTCGGTGCTGCTCTGGATGACATCGTCATGGATGTCATGGGAGGTAAATGCACTCTTCTTCCTTAGACTAGCAAGAGTGAGGAGGCCCGCCGAAAACAGGGGCCTTCCTTTCCAGCAAAACGGGGTTTTTTCGTCAGTCAGAGTCCACGGGTAGGTCCTCTCAGGCTGACGGCAGTGCGGCTGGTGGGCACAAGTGCCCCTGGGTGCGTAAGCCGAACAAGCGGCTCCCAAGCCCGCCTCCGCGTGAAGTCTTGCCTCCGCCCAACTCTGGGGTGGGGGGACGACTTCGCAGGTCACGAATCGGTGGTCCTCCCGAATCTCCGACTGGTGGGTGTGTGAGGTGGTCACCTCAGGATACAGGATAGTATTCCGATCCTGGCCCCCAGACAGATTCTTTCCCTTGAATCTTCCTCTCCTTCCTACCTGTCGGGCAGCCCTCTTGGGGGCTGTACAGGATTTGATCAGGTCCGGAGTGATTGTGCCGGTTCCGTCACAGGAGAGTTTTCAGGGATTCTACTCGAATCTGTTTGTCGTCCCAAAAATAGGACGTGGTTCGACCTATCCTGGACCTCAAGGCCCTGAATGCCTTCGAGAAGGTGCAGAAATTCCGCATGGAATCCATTCGCACGGTGATCGCTACACTCCACCAAAGGGATTTTCTTCTGGCGTCCTTGGACTTCAATCAAGGTCCTATGTTTCATCCGGCTTACAGTCTCTGGCTTTAACGGCAGGGCTGTTGAAAGCCAGGTGTTGAGGGTCCGAAGGTCTCTCGGACTCGGTCATTTTGACCATGTTAAGGACACGGAAGTCTTCCTCCAAGCAGATCTATCACCGTGCCTGGAAAGCTTATATCGCCATATGCGAAGCGCTGGACTGGCGTCCTCGGACGTATTCCGTCCCCAGAATCCTGCGTCCTCTGCAGTGTGGAGTGACCCAAAAGCTTGCTTTGAGTACCATCAAGGATCAGATTTCGGCCTTGGCCGTCTTCTTTCAGCGACCTCTAGCGGGTCATTTCTTGGTTAGCACCTTGTGTTGGGGGTTCCCCATGTGCTCCCTCCTGTCAAGCCTCCTCTCCCACCGTGGGATCTGAATTTGGTGCTCTCGGTCCTCCAGGAACCTCCTTTTTTGGGAATATCCAGGATATTCCCCTCTTGTCTTGTCTCAGAAGGTGGCCTTTTAGTGGCAATCACTTCTGTTTGACGGGTGTCTGAGTTGGCAGCTTTGTCCTGCAAGTCGCCATATTTAGTCATCCATAAGGATAAGGCGGTGTTGCATCCGTGACCTTCCTTTTTGCCAAAGGTGGTGTCGACCTTTCACCTACATGAGGACATTGTCCTCCCGTCCTTGTGTCCTCACCCATCGCATCCCAGAGAGTTTGCGCTGCACATATTGGATGTGGTACAAGCCTTACGGGTGTACCTGTCTGCTACTGCTTCTATTCGAAAGTCTGACTCACTGTTTGTGACTGTCTCTGGTCCATAACAGGGCCAAGCGGTTTCGTCTGCCATCATTTCTAGGGGAATCAGACAAACCGTCATTCAAGCCTATGCTCTCAAAGGGCGGGCGCCTCCCTTTCCGGTTACGGCGCATTCCACCAGGGCAATTGGTGCTTCCTGGGTTTTCCGACATCAAGCGTCGGTTGCACAAGTGTGCAAGGCGGCGACCTGGTCGTCTGTTCATGCCTTTTAAGTTTTATAAGGTTAATGTGGCTGCATCTCCGGATGCTTCCTTCGGCCGCAGGGTGCTGCAGGCCGATGTTTAAAGTTGCGACACCTCCGTTGAGGAGCTCTGCCTTCTTGGAGTGAAGTTTTTGGTTTGTCCATTTATACTGCTCCCATCCCTCTTGACACTGCTTTGGGACATCCCACGTGTAAAGTGTAAAGAGACACCGTGTCAGTCCATGGATGGTAAGAGAAAATAAGATTTTTTGTACTCACCGTAAAATCCTTTTCTCTGACATCCATGGACTGACACGGCACCCACCCTTCCTTTTTAAGTTTGTACTGCTTTGTTACGAACTGAAGTCTGCTGACTGTAGTGGGAGGGTTATGTCCGGAGGGCCGCCCCCTGGGTGGGGCTGTTCAGCTCTGGCTTTTAGAATGTATGTATAACATCTCACATTCTGCCTAGGTCTTCTCCTGCAAGCAGGGACATAACCCACGTGTAAAGTGTAAAGAGACACCGTGTCAGTCCATGGATGTCAGAGAAAAGGATTTTACGGTGAGTACAAAAAATCCTATTTTTTTCTTAAAATTGTAAATTTTCTCAGTTTAAACATTTTATATGTTTTCTATTATGAATAAAACATGGGTTTGAGATTTGCAAATCATTACATTCTGTTTTTATGTAGATTTTACACAGTGCCCCATTTTTTGTTTGGGGAATTGAGGTTGTATATTATGTTGTGTGTTGGTCCTGTTAAGAGTAGGATGGTGCCTCCTTTGTCATAAAGAAACTTTATATTTATCTAGTAGTAATAATACTTATAAGGCTAGTCGTCCAACAAATTAACTGTATTGTTTAAAAGGAAAATAGGAAAAATGTGATAAGAATTGTGCACAGTACAGCATATACTGTCTAATGCAGCCAACTGATACACAACCTTTCTTTAACTGTATGTGTAGTTCTGCTCCTAAGCATCTATCAAATAAAAGTTTATTACAGGTAGAAATCTTTTCAAATAACTATTAAAGTTTACCTGAAAGTGTTTTTAATGTAATTTTTAAATTGTTGCTGGCTAACCTATGTTTCTTCTTGGTAATTTATAGGTTGAAGAGCCAGAAGGGATAAAAATTGTCCGTTTTTCCAGTGCCATTTTCTATGGAAATATTGATGTCCTGAAAGATGGAGTTAAATCTATTGTAAGTATTTTTTGTAAGCACAGAAAGTGTTCATTTCTTAAACGCTAACACACTGTGAGAAGGTAACTTACACAAATATTTTCCATAGGTTGGGTTTGATGCTGTTAGAGTTTTTACCAAGAGAACAAAGGCTCAACAGAAGATTAATAAGCTTCTCAAGAAAAAGAAAATTTCAGCAAATGAGGTACCTTACATGTTACTTTTTAACTAATGTAATTAAAAAAATGTAAATATGTTTTTAATGAAATGAATGCACCCAGTGACCGCATGCATATAGTGTATACTGTATGTGTTATGATACTTTATTCCAGAATGGGATCGGGAGAGACTCGTCTACTGATGAATATTCAGAGACTGATGATGACTTGGAAGAAGCAGAAAACAAAGAGACCAACAACATAAAGCTGCAAATAGATTGGAATACAGAACACCCTGTCAGTGTGTCCGTCCCGGTGGTCACCATTCACAGCCTCATTTTTGATTTTGGACAAGTAATCTTCCTTGATGTGGTAGCAGTGGATAATTTAAAGGGGGTAAGTAAGTTTGTTTGTTTAATACTGTATATTCAAAGCTGTAATGTAAAAGCATAAAGTATTACACTGGTGAAAATTAGTTGTACCTAATGTGTTATAGGCTGCTTTCCTTGCCTATAGAAACAACAAAAAAGAACAGTTGCCTGCTAGGGAGACCTATGCCAGGGGATTGGTAGCAGTCCTAATAGTCTTAGCTGCTGGGAATATTTCCTGGGATGGAGAGTATTGAAAGATGCAATAGGAATTTCCATAAAGCGCTTAGACTCTAGGATATTGCTCAATGTAGATGTCAGAGAAGAATCAGAATCTCAATATTGCATATGGCAATTAACTTCTATGAGTTTCACAGTTAAAAATAAGTTTATTGAAAAATGATATTAAAAACTTACAAGATGACTGCCAACCCAGAAAGCCAATTGTTCTACCGCTGATCTTAGTGGCCATAAGACCATGCCTGCCCTCAGATGGAAGGCTCTTAGGTGTGTCGCTGTGCTAGCCAAATAATCCAGAGGTGAAGTGGATGAATAGATGGGGAGCCCCTGAGCCATTCCGGGAGTGGTGTGTGACCAGCCGGGGGCTCGGATCTCCCTGCAGTGATCACCATGTGGGTGCGGCGCCTCGCAATGACGTCACTGTCTGCGCCGAAGGACCATTTTTTTTTTTTACGTGGGTTAGCAATTAAGGAGGAACTCTGGGGAAACAGCTCTTTACACAGATGATATACACATATGGGATCTGTTTCTGTATTTCTGTCCATCTAGTTCAGATATTTACAACATTCTGCTACATAGCACAGTCCTTTTTGGCAGGGCAGTCAACCTAATGTTTCTCTTCAGCAGTTAAAGTGATTGTAAACGATCACCTTGTAAAACAACCCATTCAGTTTAAAATAGAAATGAAAGGCAAACCATTTTTGTATCGATATAAAAAAAAAAAAAAACATTATAAATCCCTTTTTTCCCCTTTTTTATAAGTGATCACATTCCCTCTGTTCTCAGCTGCAGAAGAGCTGGGGGGATGTCAGGTCACCTGTGGCCAGATGACAGATGCACACCGTTGGGGGTCAGGAGTGCACCACAAGGTAGTGACCCTATGGCTGATTGTTGCGGATGGGACACTGGGTGGTTGTGGAAAGCTGGACCAGTGGAGCACAACAGGGATCCACAGGGAGCTAGAGCCCAAGATTCCTCAGGGCGCGGAGTCTAAGATCCAGCAGGTTTTTACCAGAGCCTCTAGTGGTGAGGATGGCCTACGCTGCAGCTGGGTCCAGGTCGCGGCCCCCAGAGTCCCCTAGTTCACGCTCCGTAGAGTAAAGAGGATAGAGGGGAAGCAGCAGCACAGGATACAAGAATAGTGAGGGGAAAAGCCAAGGTAAGGGCAACAAGCAGACACGGATAAACGAAGGACAAGCTGAAGGTCAAGGTCAAGGTCACTAGCAGACAGGGATAGTCGGGAACAAGCCAAGATCGTAACACAGAGACAGACGTAGCACACAGCAGGCAGGAACCCAAACACACAATGCTTAACAAACACGTTGATCCGCAAGGCAGACTTGCAGTGCACAGGTTAATATAGTGTTCCCTGATAGGGCCTGGGTGGAGCATACTGGGAGGAGAGATTATAAAAGCAGCCAGGTGAGAGAGTCTGGCCTCTAAGGTGAACACATGAAGAGGAAGGTAAGATGGCAGACAAACATTACTGCATATCCATGACAGGGGAGGAGCAGTATGCTGAGCTTTCCAGTGACAGGCTGTACAGGGGCGTGTCAGGACAAATTTGATCATTGGAGGAGAGCAGGCTGAGTATCCAGCATAGTTGGAGAACTGACCACTGTGTGCTCTCCTGCTTAGTGTGGTCAGTTTTTAATAGGAAAGCAAGGGGACTAGCAGGAACACCAGGAATTTCACACAAAGGAAGTAATACAAAGAGAATGGGATACTTTCTCATACAAGTACATGGTACAGCAGCCACATATCAGGAATATGAAATGTTGGGGTAACAAACGCTTTAAGTAACACTTACTTAACCCCTCCCCCAGCCTATGAATAGACAATGTCTGAACCTGCTCTACTGCTTTATCCTCCTATCAGCATGCTTTCATTAACACATTATCACTGGAACAACTGATAGGCTATTTTCCCCCTCCCTGTTTGAGCTCTGCTGTACATTGGATTAGTGGATACAGAGCTGCATTCGTTTTTGTCTTTTATATCTGCCTGGAGTTCAGCTTTAAGTTAGCGTTGTGACAAGTATATTCGGACACTAATTGTTTTAGAAAAAATAAAGACATTGGTAATTACATCTTTCACAACCTTAGATGTACTATCAAATAATTACATGACAAAGCATGAAACAAGGACAACAAAACCCTGATAATATTCAATGTGCAACATAACTAAACTAAATTATTGAATGAGGTTTAAAAACATTTGAACTTTTGTGCTGGACAGTCCTAATCTAATCACTGAAGCTGTATCACTAAGCTGTTATAGTATTGCAAAGTACAGAAAACAAATCTCATAATGACCGAGTATGAACAGCATGATATTTTGTTTTATGAACTTTAGCCCAGGTTCACACTGGGGCTGCGGGAGTGAAGCCGTGCGAGTTCAGCTGAACTCGCACGATTTCACTCCTGCCTGTCAGTCCCGATTTCAGCTCGATTACAGAGACATCTGACACAGATGTCAATGTAAATCGCGACTGAAATCGCAAAAAGTAGTACATAAACTACTTTTTGTAATCGGTGCAGCGCCGCAGATGCAGCGTCGCACCGATTAGAACGGTGCCATTGCCCACAATTTGCGGCAAATCTCGCCGATTTGACATGCGATTTGACATGTCAAATCGCATGTCAAATCGCACCAGTGTGAACCAGGGCTTAGTGACACTTTTAGCTGGAGCTATGGCATTGCTATAATTACAATACAGATTGGCTCGTCACTTTTGCCCTGGGAGATGACAGTCCCAGAATCAGCAAATGGGAAGATTCACACTGCTCAAAAAGCAAAAGAGAATGCAAGTAGTGCATTAAATGTAGCAATCTTTAAAAAAAAAGTTAAAATCAATAGTTTCATTGACATGCTAGGGAAGTGTTTTTGGCTTTACATGACCTCTGATCGGTGTAACCAGCCTGCTGTAGCCAGCATTCAGGCTGTAGACAAGGCACTGACCTCCTGCTCTCAAATTGCCAGCTACTGGCCAGAAATAGTATGGCAGCAGTGTCTTCCTAAGCCATTGGGCTGTAGAAAGCAAATACTATTAGGGCTTTGGTGAGGTTGCCTCACTTTTCCAAGCCTCCACTGGTATATGCTACTAACACGTATTTATAGCATGCGCGGAAAGCTGTCCCTAGTGGGAGAACACAGTGATTACTGCTAGAGGCTATAGCCGCTGGCAATAATCGCATGCTAAAAATCTGACATGCTGGTTGTACCCAAGTCGCTCGATGGAATCAACTTGGGTACAATCAGCCTGCCCATAGATGGATCGAATCTCGGCTGGTCCCTGCTGAACCAGTGTTACCATTGGGTAGATTTTCCTTCACTTACTGCCCCATAGGCACAACGGGAAGTGAGAGGAAATTCCTAAAAGTGAGGGAATCCCTGGTTGTCACCAAAGTCCCCATTGGAAGAGTTCCCCTCCAAATCTGTTGTGTTGACAACTCATAATTTCACTTTCACTCAGTTATAATGGTAAAATTAGATAGGTTAAGGGCTGGTTCACACCCTGAATCACACAGGAATGCGCTGAGTGTTCCTGTGCAATTCAAATATGATCTGGGTGCAATGCGATTTTAATGGGCTACTACTGTACCATGCGATCCAGTGCATGCAAACGTACTGCATGTACAGTCTTTGTTTGGGGTGTCATTAAGTTAACACTGACATTCCCTGCAGATCACAAGTGCAGTGCATTTTGAATGCAATGTGGGAAACACGTATGGAATGTGGGTTTCCCGCATCACATTCTGGTGTGAATTGGTCCTTAGACCGGACTTATACTTTAACTTGTATCTATTGTAAGTAACTACATACAAAGTTAATGGATTGTATATATGTAAATACATCTTGTGAATAGATTTGGAGTGCTCTAGCTCCATCTGGTGGCAATACAACCCCAATTCCAAAAATGTTGGGACGCTGTGTAAACTACATAAAACAGAATACAATAATTTGCAAATCTCATAAACCCATATTTTATTCACGATAGAAAACATATCAACTTAATAAAATGTACCATTAAAAAAATAAAATAATTTTTTTTGAATTTGATGGCAGCAACATGTCCCCAAAGAGATGGGACAGGGCAACCAAACAGCTGGCAAAGTAAGTGGTACTAACAAGTAAGAACATGTTGCAACTAATTAGGTTAACTGGTAACATGATTGGGTATAAAAAGATCATCTTAACCACTTTAAGACCACACCATAGCAGTTTTCCCGCTACAGGGTGGCTCTCCTGTCAGAATCACATATATGTATACGTGATTCTGCACTTCCACCTGCAGGGGGCACGCGCTGCCATCAGGCCGCTTCTGCTGTGATTATTCACAACAAAAGCTGATCTGCGTATGCCGGGCACTGGATGTCCTCTGGCACCCGCCAATCGTTGGTAATACACATAGAACTGAGATCTGCGCTATGTAAACAAGACCGATCTCAGTTCTGACAAGGGGTAAGGAATGGATTTTGTGTTCCTGCAAAGCAGGAAACAAAATCAATCTCTTCCCTTAGCAAAAGCACCTAACACAGTACACAAAAACATTGGCTAGGCACACAGTTAACCCTTTCATCACCCTAGATGTTTAACCCCTTCCCAGCCAGTGTCATTAGTACCAGTGACAGTGCATATTAGCCCTGATCACTGTATTAGTGTCACTGGTTCCCACAAAGTGTGAAAAGTGTCAGTTAGCGTCCGACCGTCGGCCGCAATATCGCAGTCCCACTATAAGTTGCTAATCGCCACCATTACTTTATAAAAAAAAATCCATAAATATTTCCCATAGTTTGTAGGCGCTATAACGTTCGCTTAAACCAGTGGTTCTCAACGCCTGTCCACAGGACCCACTAACAGGCCAGGTTTGCAAGATAACTGAAATACATCACAGGTGATCTCATTGCAGTATTCTAGTCTGCGTCTCCCCAAGGTAATACCTAAAATCTGAGGACAGGAGTTGAGAACCACTGGCTTAAACCAATAAATATATGCTCATTGGGATTTATTTTCCAAAACATGTAGCAGAATACATATTGACCTAAACTTATTGAGAAATTTTGATTTTTTTTTGGGGGGGGGGGGGGGATATATTTTAGAGCAGAAAGTAAAAAAAAAATATTGTTTTTTTTTTTCAAAATTGTCGGTCCTTTTTGTTTATAGCACAGTGGTGATCAAACACCACCAAAAGAAAGCAACTGTCAGTTAAAGTAATGCAGTTCCGTATCGCAAAACATGACCTGATCATGAAGGGGGGTAAATCTTCCAATACCTTGAAAAGCTGTGTCCTCTCTGTGGAATGACAAAGACTTTAAATATAGTGTATCATCATCTACAGTATATAACATCATCAAAAGATTCAGAGAATCTGCCGTCTCATCTGTCTGCAGGAAGAGTATCGGTGTACCGTTCCCTGTGGCCTGCAGGTGGCGCTGCCATAGTGGGCCGGGGTTGAACTGCTGATCCAGTGCTGTGCCTTGTGTGTCCCCTCTCGGCAACCATACAGTGGGAGTGGTAGGCCTGCTGTGTATGCTGGGAGAGGATATAAAAGGGGCAGACACTGCCTGTTCAGGGTTCGTCGTCGGGAGTCCTACTCCCAGGGAGTGTGTGTTCCTGTCCGCTCTGGGCACCTTTGGCCCAGGGGCGGTGGTCGGTGAATCAGTCCCAGGCACCTTTAGCCCTGGGGCTGCAACTAAAGGCCTTGGGCCCAGCACCTTCGGCTGGGGCCCGTCAAGGATCGAGGAATCTCAGGGTGCCGCCTTGCGAGGGGACCCGCATCTTCGACAAGGAGGCCGGGGAAAGACCGTTCCGAGGGACCGGTGAGAAGTCACAGTGAAGGAAGGGGCCCGGTAACTCTCTGGAGGGATGTCTTCTCCTTACAAAGAGGCCAAGCTTTGAAAACCAAGTTCACCAGGTCTGTGGCAGAGACCAAGTTCACCAGGTCTGTGGCAGAGACCAAGTTCAACAGGTCTGTGGCAGAGACCAAGTGTACCAGTTTGTGTAGTGATTGTGTGGTTAGTTTGAGTACCATTTTGGCTGCTAGTCCCTATCTAGGGAGACTATCCAAATGGGCTAAGTCTGCTTGAGAAGCCAAGCAGGGAAGTGTATTACGTTTGTGCCTGGACCTCTCCAACACCTTATGCTGTCCTGTTCTCTCTCCAACCTTTCCTATCAGAGACTGTCTTTTAAAGAGAAATAAACTCTACCTTGGAGTTACAGCTGGTGTGGACATTGAAGTCATTGGGGGGAAATAGAGACTTGTCTTTATTGACTATATAGATAAGAACCATTCTCTGGAGAATCTGGCTGTGGAGATCCATCACAACACCGCTTAACCTCTTCACACAGGAGGGTACGGGCATATAAAGCTTGGTGTGCCCTTTCCTCCTGCGAGGAGCCTTAGACAAGGAGGAGAGGGTGGTAAGCACTATATACCTTATGTTTTTTCCTCAAATGGTACATTTTCCCAGTTTAAACATTTGATACATTTTCTATTGTGAATATAATATGGGTTTATATGATTTGCAAATCATTACATTCGGTTTTTATGTCGATTTTCCACAGCGTCCCAATATTTTTGGAATTGGGGTTGTATGAGTGCACGTGTTTCTACAGTATATACAGCTTGCTATACTGTATGTACTGTATATAAAATATTTATTCACAAGAATTGAGTATCTTTAGGAGTATTCAAGCTGGTTACTATTCAGAAGAGCATTATTATTTTTTTAACACCTTGTTATTATGCCCCAGCGTGCTATAAATACATTAATAGCATATCCCAGTGGAGGCTAGACAAAAAGGGAAACCCCCAATACCCATTGCCTAGTGCTTTGCAACCTCACACAGGCCCAGAAGGATTTTCTTTGTACAGCTTTACAGCTTTGGAAGGCGCTGCTGCCATACCATCTCTTGCAGGGACGTGCAGTCAGGGGAGGCAGGTAAGGCAGAGCATTTAAAAATAAAATAAAAAATGATCGTGTTTCAAGGGACCGCAAATTTGGGTGGTAGGTAGCCAAAGTCCTACCCCGCCACTAGTCAAAATGTGGGGCTCCTGGCACCTATGGTTTCGGAGATACGGGGCTCATTGCGCAGCCTGTCAGAAGCTACATACAGCGCAGCCAGTTTAAATACAAACTGGCACACTGTGTTTGCAGCAGACTGAGAGGATGAGTTCACAGTGCCTCTGACTTCTTGTCAGAAGCACTGAGCTTAATGGACAGCTTGGAGCCTTGGACCAATGGTAAAGCACTATTGGTCCAAGCTCAGCAAGCTGTCCAATAAAAATACTGCAGTGGAGGCTCTCCTCTCCGTGCAGTGTCATAGAAGGGGATTTGTGCCTAAAAGACAAATGCTCCCTTCCAGCCCAGCCCTCCTAACAACAAGGAAAAAATATGGGTTTGTGGGTATAAGATTTACCCATAATCCTGTATTATAATGTTTTTCTCACACAGTTATGAGGGAAAATCTGCTGCTGCTGAAAATTTTCTTTTTTAATCAAGCTAAATAATATATTAGTATGCTATATGTTATAACATAATCATGTATTATTTATTTATTTACTGTAAAATTACTTTTTTGAAGTTATAACTTCAAACTTCAGTAATTTGTCTGTTAAGACACCCGCTTGAGTACAGATTTTGATAATCTAGTAAATTACCTTAAGAACAATATATAATAATTATTTGTATATTACTTACAGTACTTATGGTAATTAACCACTTGCCACCCAGGCCAATTCTGACACTTCTATATGTAAAAATAATTTTATTTTTTGCTCGAAAATTTCTCAGAACCCCCAAACATTATATATATATTTTTAGCAGACACCCTATGGGGGAAAAAAAAAAGTGGTCGTATTTGCGCAGCAATTTTTTTTTTTAAATGAATAAAAAATAAAAAAACACTAAAGTTAGGCAGATTTTTTTGTATAATGTGACAGATGATGTTACTTGGAGTAAATAGATACCTAACATGTCACGCTTTAAAATTGCGCACACTTGTGGAATGGCGACAAACTTCAGTACTTGAAAATCTCCATAGGCGACGCTTTAAACATTTTTACAGGTTACATTATTTAGAGTTACAGAGGAGGTCTAGTGCTAGAATTATTACTCTCACTGCAGCCGCCCGAGCATTAGCGGTAAAGCACTGCTTGTTTTAGTGAGGCTTTACCGATGTTATAGCTGCGCTTTGGTGATGCTATTTAGGCGGTAGCGGGACGCTTTTAACCCCCAAGAAGGGTTAAAAAGGGGTTAAAAGCGCCAGTGTTGCTGCACTTCTAAAGTGTTTTTCAGCCGCTTCGAAAGCAGTGCCTATTCATTCCAATTGGCAGGGGCAGTTTTGGAGCGGTGTATACACCGCTCCTAAACTGCTCCAAAGATGCTACTTTCAGGACTTTTTCTAATGTCCCGCAAGCGCACCGCCCCAGTGTGAAAGCACTCAGGCTTTCACACTGGGGCAGCATGGGAGGCAGTTTTCAGGCACTTTACAGGCGCTATTTCTAGTGCTAAAACACCTGAAAACTGCCACAGTGTGAAAGGGGTCTAACGTTCGCGGCGATACCTTACATGTGTGGTTTAAACACCGTTTACAACAGTGCCTCACCAGCCACTGACCTCACTGCATGTCTCTGATCTCTTGGGGGTTGCTGGCGAAGTAATTTCCACTGAGAGCAAGAGGACAGTACCTGGTCTACAGCCTGACCATTGGCCATGGCAGGCTAGTTACACCAACCATAGGCCACATACAAGCTAAAAACATTTCCCTAGCATGTGAGTTGAACCATTGTTTTTAACTTTATTAAAGATGCACTATTTGCGATTTGCGATTTTTTTATTTTTTTTTCCATATTTTTCAGCAGTTACTATTTTTTGATTCTTGGACTGCCATCTCCCTGGAAAACTGTGATAACCCAATGTGTATTGTATACTCTAGCAGTGTCAGACCTCTATCTTGCTGATGTTTAAATGACTAGGGTGCACCCATTGTCTTTTCGAATGCCCCGTACACACGGTCGGAATTTTGCCCGGCCAAAATCACATCGGAATTTCCGATGGAAAAAGTCAGATGGGGCATACACATGGTCGGAATATCCGATGGAAAAAGTCCGTCGACTTTTTCAATCGGAAATTCCGATTGTGTGTACAAGGCTTTATACAGTGTGGTGCATCACTGCTGCCTCACTAGTGCTCTGTACTTTATAGCAGACATGGGAGTAAGTCACACATGTGCAAGTCACAAGCAAGTCTCAAGTCTTAACCTTCAAGTCTCAAGCAAGTCCCAAGTTACTGTGATGAAAAGCAAGCAAGTCAAGTCGAGTCCCTGCTAGAAGTCAAGCAAGTCAAGTCAAGTCATTTATTTTGGTCAAGTCACAAATCAAGTCAAAATACTGATCTACCCCATACTGTATAAAAATAATAGGAGGGATAACAATAAATAATATTGGTTATGTGTCCATGCCTCACTGTGCCTCACTGTGCCCATGCCTCACTGTGCCCCAGGGGCGGATCCAGGGGGGGCAACAGGGCAATTGCCCCCCCCCCGAGACCATCTGTCACACTCACTTGCTTGCTCTGTTTTTTTTTATTGCGCCTGATCTCCCGGATTTGGGGCCCCGGTACCGGCCGGCCGTAGGTCTCCTGGACCCCAAACATGGCACACATGTAGCCCCATGTCTCCTCTACAAGTGTGCAAAGTTTGGTGTCTGGGGGACCTACGGCCGGGGAGCACTGATTTTTCAAATCCGGGCACCCCTTCCATAGACTCCCATGTTAAACAGTAATTTCTCCGGTGAATTTGGGGACCCGGTACTGGCCGGTCGTAGGTCCCCCTGGACCCGGAACATGGCACACATGTAGCCCCATTTCTCCTCTACAAGTGTGCAAAGTTTGATGTCTGGGAGACCTACGGCCGGGGAGAACCGATTTTTCAAACCGGGCACTCCTTCCATAGACCATGTTAAATATCAGTCTAGTCATGGGCACAGTGAAGCATGGGCACAGTGAGGTATGGGCACAGCGAGGCACAGTGAGGCATGCAGATGGACACCCTAGGCTTATACTCAAATCAATACTTTTTCCCAGTTTTTTGGGGTAAAATTAGGTGCCTCGGCTTATATTCGGGTCGGCTTATACTCGAGTATATACAGTACTTGTTCTGCGGCTGCCGCTGCCTCTCTGAGTCTCTCTCTCAGTTTCTCACATCAGCCGATTAGCGTCGCCGAGAGAGAGACTCGTCTAATGTAGTTACGCGGCGCACTGACACGATACCAGGAGCGGAGGAGGAGGTAGGTGGAGCCTCTTCCCTGCATGCGTTGCTTACGCCTGGGCCACTTGGCGTCTAGCAACGAGTGACGTCAGTGAGTCATGTCGGGGCGCTCTGCGGGCAGGTGCGATAGCGTGCGGCTCCACAGATGGGTAAGAAAGCGGGCGGCTCCGCTTGCGGCGCGGTTTGTGGGCGGGCGGCGCGGTTTGTGGGCAGACCGTGCTGCTCAGTGTGTTGGCAGCGCAGGTGAGAGTGAGAGAGCAGGCTTAGTGTGGCAGCTGGCCAATCAGCTAGCCGGGAACCGGAGATCATCTCTCACCGCCCGTGCCTGCCCTGCATTCCTGCAGTGACTTCCGCCCTCACTGTGCAGGCAGCAGAGAGATTACATTATCTCTCTGCTGCCTGACTCTGGGAGTCTGGGACACAGCAAGAGACAACCAAAACTATACCTTAGCAGGCAAGTTAGTGACAATCCGCAAGGTGTGGCAGGCGACGTGGCAAGTGACAATCCGCAAATTGTGGCAGGTGACGTGGCAAATGACAATCTGCATCTGGTGGCAGGCAAGTGACAATCAGCAATGTGTGGCAGGTGACGTGGCAAGTGACAATCCGCAAGGTGTGGCAGGCGACGTGGCAAGTGACAATCCGCAAATTGTGTCAGGTGACGTGGCAAATGACAATCTGCATCTGGTGGCAGTCAATTGACAATCAGCAAGGTGTGGCAGGTGAGGTGGCAAGTGACAATCCGCAAGGTGTGGCTAGTGACAATCCGCAAGGTGTGGCAGGCGACGTGGCAAGTGACAATCCGCAAATTGTGTCAGGTGACGTGGCAAATGACAATCTGCATCTGGTGGCAGTCAATTGACAATCAGCAAGGTGTGGCAGGTGAGGTGGCAAGTGACAATCCGCAAGGTGTGGCTAGTGACAATCCGCAAGGTGTGGCAGGCGACGTGGCAAGTGACAATCCGCAAATTGTGTCAGGTGACGTGGCAAATGACAATCTGCATCTGGTGGCAGTCAAGTGACAATCAGCAAGGTGTGGCAGGTGACGTGGCAAGTGACAATCCGCAAGGTGTAGCTAGTGACAATCCGAAATGTATGGCAGGTGATGTGGCAAGTGACAATCCACAAGATGTGGCAAGTGACAATCCGCAACGTGTGGCAAGTGACACGCTCAAGGCTCCCACTAATTGCAGGCAACGGTGGCAAGTGACACACTCGGGGACTCCCACTGATTCTGCATTGAACTATTTAATTTTATATTACAATGTAATAATATAAATAATTCGCTTCAATCATCCTGACACCATAACAACCATGTTGTCGGGATGATTGAAGCGCCGACACCAGCCATTTCCCCGATAAATTTCCCACAAAAAAACATATTTTTTAACAGTGCCCCTCCCGAGAAAAGACTCTGGATCTGCCCCTGCTGTGCCCATGCCTCACTGTGCCCATGCCTCACTGTGCCCATGCTTCACTGTGCCCATGCTTCACTGTGTCCATGCTTCACTGTGCCCATGCCTCACTGTGCCCAATGCCTCACTGTGCCCGTGTCTCACTGTGCCCATGCTTCACTGTGCCCGTCAGCCGTGTACCTGATCGGCGGCATCCCGGCGCCCATTCCAGTATTCAAAAGCCACGCCTCCTCCTCGTCTGTGATAGGCGGAACACTCAATTTCCCAGCATTCAGTGTTCCGCCTATCACGGACATCCGCTCATCCTCATAACACAGACGAGGATAAGAGGATGTCCGTGATAGGCTGAACACTGCCTGCTGTGAAATTGAGTGTTCCGCCTATCACAGACGAGGAGGTGTGGCTTTTGAACACTGCAATGACCGCCGTCTGTCTGCATGACACGCTGATCAGGTAGGCAGACGGCGGATTGCGGTTAGTGTTAGTGGTGCCAAGTCATTGCAAGTCATATAGCCCAAGTCAAAGTCAAGTCGCAAGTCATTAGTGACAAGTCAAAGTCAAGTCGAGTCATTTATTGAATTTTGTCAAACAAGTTGCAAGTCCTCAAACAGGTGACTCAAGTCTGACTTAAGTCAAGTCATGTGAATCAAGTCCCCCACAGTTCTATCTGACAGTCACTGCTCTCCACTCTTTGCTCTCCACTCTTAGAAATCCGAGAACCGAGCGATCAGTGGTCTTGTGATTTTCAGTTCTCAGTCGACGTAGGACAGCTGCAGCACCACAGCAATGCTGCAGCACAGAGGTGAGTATGAAGCGTTTTTTTTTTTTTTTGACTCCCATACTTCTCCTTTAAGAATGTGTTTCACTTGAATCTCTTTCAGTATATAAATATAAATAGAAGGAGCTTCTCTTCATAATTCCTACTAATATTTTTTGTTTCAAAAATATAAACTCAATTTTTTATTATAATTTAAGTTCACAATATATTTACTCACAGGATAACACAACATTGTAATAATATACAGTAAGTAGCAAATAATCATTGTTACTGAGTCATATGAATCACAAAAAATAAATAAAAAATACAATCATGCAATCCCATATACCTGGGTATAGAATTAGGTATATGGGATTGTATGATATTATTATTTTATTTTTTTATGGTTGGACTTGTGTCTTTTTTCAACCTGACTATGTAACAAACAATGAATAATATTTGTTGCATATTGTATGTATACTACTGTATTATGTTACTGCTAATGCCTTCAGTTGTGAGTGTTATGCTTTTTTTGTTTGTTTGTTTTTTAATAATCTTTATTCCATGGAAGTTTCTCCTGTGTTTTAGATTTATAATGAATTCCAAAGGATTGATGTAGATGTATATCTTGCAGGATGTGAGGGTAAGTTGACTGTTGGTTCTTAGTGATTTTTCTTTTTTACTGCTTTCTTCTTAGTTATAATTTGTCCAGCATTTATTAACTTGGTTTGAAGTTTTCAGTTTTTAATTTATAAGGATGTAACTTGTCCCAATTAATAAAATATATAAATATGATTATTGGACAGCAACTACATAACATTGTGAATTAACATATATGTCTATTAGAACAATTCCCTTACGGGTTAGACATTTAAAGTTGTAGTAAAGTCTGCTTTGCAACTTTTACCTACAGGTAAGCTTTGTTATAGGAGACATTCTAATGAGTAGCAACCGGTTAGGTCACTGGTTTACATGCACTGTGCTCTCAATGGACAGCATGCCATCCATTAAAAGAGCTGTGCCGAGTCCCAGTGACATCATCGTGGCTCAGCCATTCAAACAGGCAAAGCCCGTGAACCCGGAAGCAAGACTAGGTGAAGATGGAAGCTCTGTCAGCAGTGATACCTCACAACTGGAGGGCTTAATTTTACAGGTCTATGCTATTACATTTGCGAGGGGCTTGGAAGGTTTTTTTTTTTTCTTTTATTTACTACTACCGCTTTAACATCAGTCCAGTTTGAAGAGCATAGTTACATGTATTCACTTTAAAATTCCAACCTTTCTATAAAATGAGTTTTGATGCATTTCCATTTTAGAAACAGAAAAAGGGTGAAACACAAGCATACTGAAATAAAAAAAATTATATTTGAATAGACTGTATATGAACCTACTAGACCATCACTGTGATGGGTGAGCTCACTGCACAATGGTGTGACTGGGGGACTTTGAGAAGTAGGGAAAGATTGTCATCCATAAATTGGCAGAATAGCATGAATGGGGTAATCCTTAAAGAGAAATCGGTCTATATAAAACAAGGTGCTCCATCAATATATAATAAGATTTGGAAACCCTGGTGGGAAGCAAGAGGGATCAGTATGTAACTCCTAAAAAGTGCAAGATAACACACTTAAAACGGAGAGCAATGACCCAATAGAATTTTTGGATAAGGGAATGGAAGCTGAGGAACGACAGAGATGAATGAATGGTGTGAAAGGGTATGAATTTTAGTATTAAGAACGGTAGATTGTACAGAAAACCCCGGGGGACTCCCCCCCACCATCAGGCTCCTCCCCGGGGATACTCCTAATAGGTATAGTCCTTTGAAATGGTAGAGGGGAGGACGGTGGAGGGCCGGGGTAGTCTGGGGTACACTGCTCCTAAACTGTTTGTAAACTGTGAAAAACCTAATAAAGAAATAAAGTCAAAAATAAATAAATTGGGTTGATAGTTGTATTTGGAATGCTGGGGAAGCCGTTTTGAAAAATGGACCTGATGTGCAGACATCTGTGCCCTGCAATAACAAAAATGCTTAGGATAATCAGGGGAAATAATATAAATAAAATAAATAGTTCTATTTCTATGCATGGAAATCCATATACTGCTAATCTTCTACAAAACAGAGGAACATGCGTAAAACATAAGAAGACTTAAGAGACGAAAATCTCTTCCCTACAAGCAGCTTTTTCTTGCATTTTGAATCGCTGTTTCTTTCTTTATATTCCCACTATGAGTATGCATATCTGTGTGTATTTTTTTATTACATTTTTGCTGAAAAAAGCCACACGACCCAGCCTTTCTCAACCTGTCTTCCCTAGAGGAACCCTTGAAATGGTTTTCAGGTGTCGGGGGAATCCCTGTTAAAGCAATTCATTGGTGGTCCGTGGGGAAAAAGCCTCCTTACAGAGGTGGACAGAATGCCACATTTGCAGACAACTAAAAAGATCATTGGTGTCATGCCGCTGGCTCTGCCAAGTGGTGTTGGTCCTGGAACTATGGAGGCACCATTAAAGGGGAGGTCAATTAGCCACAGCTTAGGGTACCCCCAGCAACCTCTGGAGGAACCCTAGGGTTTTACAGAACTCTGGTTGAGAATTGCTGACCTAAAGGGGTTGAATTACTAAAGGCAAGTCAAGAGAGCTTCTGCTCACTTACTAAGTCTGGATCTGCACTTGCAGAGTGCAACTGCACTTTGCAAAGTGTGCAGCCTATTTGCCTTTAGCAAATCAACCCTAATGTGAATAGATTAAAGTGGATGTAAACCCTCCATACACCCAGTGAAGTGAAGAGCCTCAGATGATACAGAGATGAACCATATCTCCCTACATAGGTTTTACATGTATATCTGCTGTCTTCACATTTATATACTGTTTAGAATGTTCAGATCCTGTTAGGAGATTTTCTCTTCCTGTTTAACACAGAGTGTGATGTCTGGGCATGCAGCCAAGATAGCTAAAATTGCTGATTGGAGGAAAGGCACACACCTCCTCTCCACATAGGCAGAGACTCTCAGAGGTGTTTTGTAACAGGGTCAGCTCCCTGTTAATCTATTTTAGCAACCTCCCGGGACAGAAATTTCAGGCTGATTTTATCTGATGTGTCTGAAAATTTGTCAGGAGTTATTAGGCTGATAACAGAGGAATGGTTCAGGAGAGAGCTATGGGATATGACTCTTTGCAGAGAGAAAACAAAATATTGCAGATATATGTGCCCAGCTCAAATATCATGAATTGGGTTTACATCCACTTTAAGCTATCTGTTTAATGTGACATATTTTACCCTTTGCAGACAAAGTGTTTGGACAACTGGAATCATGTGGTTTCTTCCAAGACTCTATAAAACCAGACATTTGTTTCATGACAATTCATGATGCTGTTCTACACATACAGAAGCAAAAGAAGCGTCCCTGTAGCAATGGTCTGCTTGATCTGGTATGATATTTTTCAATTATTCTGTGTGTTTATTTGAAATAATTATAATTTTAGAGTAGGACAATGTTGAATTTAATGGTCATACATTTATAATGTTTGTACAGCATAGCAGATTACATTGACTTTACTTTTGCTTTTCTGCTAAGTGAACATCTTTTCTTATGCCGCGTATACACGATCATTTTTCCCATCTGGAAAAATTAATTTTTTTTCCTTTGGACGAGAAAAACGATCGTCTGTGGGCTTTTTGCAGTTTTTCCCGACGGGAAAAACTGCATTAATCACGACGAGAAAAATTAGAACATGCTCTAATTTTTCTCGTCGTGATTCCTGTCATTTTTTTCCGCTGCAGTTTTCCCATAGGGAAACACTGCCGCGGAGCCTACACACGGTCGTTTTTCTCGTCAAGAGAAAAAATGACGGGAAAAACGGCCGTGTGTAGGGAACAAGCCGTTCCCTCGTTTTTCCTGTCGTGATTCACGGCGGTGTTTTCACCGCCGTGAATCACGATCATGTGTACGCGGCATTAGACTAGGAGTGTTTAATAATGGGAACACACACACACATAGGTAAGTGTATATATTGTGAGGGGGTTAGCTCGGCAGCGGGTGTGTGTGACCCCCGGGATGGGCTCCCCACACAAAAACAGGCCCAGCAGACGGAGGTTGTGGTTTTCAAAATCAAAAAGGTGCGGTTTATTTTCTATTTACAGTGACAAAAACACAGCAAAGCAAAAGAAACATAAACAAAATAAATCCTGGTCAATTTGACCTCTGACTAAACATACAGGTTTCCTAACTAACAACTGGGATCAGCCTAGTGCTGTCCTAGTCCCTAAGTCCCTGGTTTTAAATGTCCAAGCAAATAGCCACACAGGCTTTGTCTCACCGCACAAGGGTTCACTCTCTCCAGGAAGTCCACACAGGTCTGCTTCCAGGCATGAGCTAACCCCTAATGAAGCTGGGAGTTCTTATAGAGGCCTAAATGAGCTGACAAGCTTCAGCTGGTCTCATCAACTCCCTGTCTGCACGACGCCCCACACTCTCCCTAGAGGTATGAGTCATCCATGAGCCCACTATCCTCAGCTGGGCTTATACAACTCTCCACCTAGTTGTATAAGTCGGCGTAAAGCCTGAATCTGGGCGAAATATATCTACCCCCCTGGATGCAACCAGGTGACTTTACCTTCCTGCTGTCACAATATACACTATATTGTCAAAAGTATTAGTACGCCTACCTTTACATGCACATGGACTTTATTGTGTTGTGGATTATTAAAAGCTTCTCTTTATAAGCAAATAATTTCATGCGCTAATAAGCACAACCATAGCTTTCTTGTATAATGCCGGGAAAGAACGCTTAAATATCTCCAAGTAACACAGACAGACGCTGATATCACGTTGAGCTTAGCAGACCATCCTCCCTAGGATGAGCAGCTGCTTTTATTTATATAGTGGTGGCTTCAGAATCAGCCAGACACTTGTAGTCTTTCAAAAGAACCAATCACACACATGTATATATTCAAATATAATTCCAGTAGTGACGTGTGCAGATGGTCGTGTGCAGAGCCATGCGGCAAGCATCTTGTGAGACACAAAGTGTCTCACAATTTGAACACTACTTGCATGGCTCTGAACACGACCGTGTGCACACTCCCACTCCTACCAATGACGCGATCCGTACTCTATCATGGCTCAGTGGGCCATACTTTTGTATGGTAATGCTATGGTTCCCATGTACACAGATCTGCTTACTAGGAGCATTCGTGCAGTAGCCATGAGGTGGCCAGTCTCTTGGTGAGGCATGAACGAACATCCTTAAAAGAGCAAACAGAGCTTCCGTGTCCACGGGAATGTTTCCGCAGCCAATGGACTTCCACCAATGTCTGTATGTGCGAACACGCTCGCATGAGCATATTACAGCATAACTGACACTGGGGGACATCTGACAACATACATTAATAAAAATGTCCACAATTGGCACCCCAGTCTTAGTCCGTAGGGTTCAATATTGAGTTGGCCCACCCTTTGCAGCTATAACAGCTTCAACTCTTCTGGGAAGGCTGTCCACAAGGTTTAGGAGTGTGTATATGGGAATGTTTGACCATTCTTCCAGAAGTGCATTTGTGAGGTCAGGCACTGATGTTGAACGAGAAGGCCTGGCTCACAGTGTCCGCTCTAATTCATCCCAAAGGTGTTCTATCGGGTTGAGGTCAGGACTCATGCCAGTCAAGTTCCTTTCACCCCAAACTCTATGGACCTTGTTTTGTGCACTGGTGCGCAGTGATGTTGGAACGGGAAGGGGCCATCCTCAAACTGTTGCCACAAAGTTGGGAACATGAAAGTGTCCAAAATGTCTTGGTATGCTGGTGCCTTAAGCATTCCCCTCACTGGCACTAAGGAGCCAAGCCCAACCCCTGAAAAACAACCCCACACCATAATCCCCCCTCCACCAAATGATTTGTACCAGTGCACAAAGCAAGGTCCATAAAAGGAAAGAACAGAAAAGAAAAGTAAATTGATTCCCCCATCAACACAGTCAGTGCAGTCTGACAGCAGGAGGTTTCCCCACCGCCAGAATACAATAATCACCGGCAGTGATCGCACAAAAAAAAAAAAAAAAGTTGACAGGAATGGATAGATTTAAGTCAATTAATAGATCGACTACTGAACAATCAAATTGCGATCCATCTGTGTTTGGCTTAAACCTGTTAGTTTTTGAGTTTGCAGCCAGATTTCCATAACAAACGCCTATTGACACATTTTGGCACCCACAGCAACACCCCTCCTTTAGGTTCACTTCTTGTACAGAAAAATGTTCTCATTCTACTGATGTTAATTGCATTTCTGCTTTAGCAAAACAGTGTGTGGCAAATAACTCTACAAAGCTAAGGTGCCAATTAACCTCTCTAGCCTGTAGGCACAGGTCTACTTTGCCTATTGGTAAATCCAGCCCTAGTGTTGGTACAGTGAATAAAATAATAAATGCTGTGTACATTCTGCAACATAAAATGTTATCAGTGATTGAAATTAATTGTCAGTATGATGTATAGTTTTATGTGTTGTGTGGTATATTGTATATAGGATGTATTGTGAACATGGATTAAAGCGAAGGTCCACCCTAAAAAAAATTAACATTCTCCTTAAAATCTGTGGAAAAAAAATAAAAACATTTTTTACTTACCAGAAACGCCTGTTGCTAGGCAGTCTTCCTAATCTGCCACTTCCTATATCGCGGAGCTCCTCATTTTCTTCCTCCCTCATGTTGTCTTCTGGAAAACGGGCTCACTGTCTTCTGGGACCTGTGTGTGTCCCAAAAGACAGCCAGCCATTCACAAAGCACTGCGCGACTCGTGCATGCACAGTAGGAAACAGGCAGTGAAGCCACAAGGCTCCACTGCCTGTTTCCCTTAGTTAGGATGGCGGCACCGGCACCTGATCCGATGGACGGATCGGCCTTTGGGGGGCTGACATCGTGGGCTCCCTGGACAGGTAAGTGTCCTTATTAAAAGTCAGCAGCTACACTGTTTGTAGCTTCTGACTTTTAAAAAAAAAATTGCGGCTGGAATACCACTTTAAGAGTGAGGTGAAGCACAGCATGCTTCACAGTTGGAGGAGGGTGGTTCCTGAACTGTCTAAATTCAATGAGATCATGTAGCTGAGATGTATGTAAGTTATGTATCAAATCCGTAAAAAAATTTAAATTCATTGTTTTAATTTTTTTCCACTTTTCTAGACATCATGCATGCAGGACTCTGGCCAGTTGGTGGAAATGAAAGAACTGACAGAGTACAAGACAGCACAGATCAAGTTAAATCGTCAGGAAGAGGTAATCTTTCATCAATCCTCATTTCACTAGCCGGTGTTTTGTCCGATTCGGCGACCTGTCAGAATTTGTAATGGAAGTGACATTCCGTTGCCGCCGTCTTGCTACACCCATCATTCGTACACAGTAAGGATACAGTGAGAAGGTGGCAAGCGGACATCTTGTTACACCCACCGGAGTCTGGCATTTCACACTTATTTTAACCACTAAACGGAGCTTATATAGTCACAATCAGTGTTTTTAAATCCGTCTGGCTGTTTTGATGTTGAATTGTAAAAGCCTGCTGATGTCACAAGTTTGCTGATCTGACAGAACACTGCTGATTTTTCAATTCAAAATCAAAACAGTCATACGGATTTCCAAATACTGTATTTCACTATATAAGCTCAGTTTAGTAGGAAATGCCAGACTCCGGTGGGTGTAACAAGATGTCCGCTTGCCACCTTCTCACTGTATCCTTACTGTGGACGAGTGGGTGTGTAGCAAGATGGCGGCGATGAAACGTCACGTCCGTTTCAAAATCTGACGGGTCGTCTAATCTAATGAAAAACCGGCTTGAAACAAGCTACTGCAGTGCTAAACTTATCAGAATAAAAGTATTCTGATGTTTTAACAAAGTAAAGCTAGCGTGGCCTTAAAAAGGGCAGTTATCGCCCCAAGAATGATGGGCATAGAGTTATCTGCCCATATGTCAGCAATTTGTTCCAGTATGAACATGCAAGTTGCAGTGCTTGACCACCAATGCCGGAGCAGTAATAATGCCTAACTCTTTTCTTAGAGGGTAAAATCAGGACCCGCTTCACAATCTGAAAAGTGCCCATGTAGGATAAAGAATGCTTATTATCACACTGCAGGAAAACAGAAATGGGCCAAATGTAAATAAAACACAAAATCGTTGGCACCACTTACTTTTATTAGGACAATTATAGCCAACATCAGTTACCTAGAATTTATATTTGTGACTTCTTCTTAAGCCTCACTCCAAAAATGGTTCAAGTATGGTCTGAGGAACACAACAATGAGTTCAGGGTGTTGACTGGCCCTCAAATTCTTCAGATCTCAATCCATCGAGCACAAAGATTTGACTGGTCGTTGTACAGACTCCATGCAGGTAATGGGCATTTTATATGAACTGAAACATTGCAAGGCAAGGGGGGCTAATCCACTCAAGCAGGGGAAACACCTCACCTTTTCATTTTTTTAAAAGTTGGTACTTGCACAGGGCTTGGACCCCCTCCATCCTCATGCAGCCCTGCATACCACCTGTTAAACCTGCTGATTACTATCCCACTCTATTGTGGGATATATAGGAGAGGGTAAACATGGGCCCCATGCCCCAGTAATAAAGCTGACTAGGTGTCAGGTTTAGATGAAAATTACTCATTTGGTATATAAACCATTTTTACACCATCAGATGCAAACTTTCTCTAGTGCAAAGACTGCAGAACTTTTAGAATGCAGTAAATCTGTGGTAAAACAAGCACTGTAGTTTTAAAGATGGTCTTGATTTTGAAGGTGCAATCTCCTTATTAAAATGCTAGTTGCCTGATTGTTATCCCTACTTTCTGTTCTTAATACTTTTAGTTACTGACCAGAAACAAGTAAGCAGAGAAGTACTTCTAATGCCTTGTACACACGATCAGAATTTCCGATGGAAAAAGTCAGATGGAATTTTTTCATCGGATATTCCGACCGTGTGTGTACCCCATCGGACTTTTTTCCGTCGGAATTTAGAAAGCGAACATGTTCTCTTTTTTTCCGATGGAAAAAATTTCTACCGGAAATTCTGTTCGTCTGTGTGGAACTCCTACGGAGAAAAAAACACGCATACTCAGAATCAAGTCAACGCATGCTCGGGAGCATTGAACTTAATTTTTATCGGCTCGTCGTAGTGTTGTATGTCACCGCGTTCTTGACGGTCGGAATTTGGTGTGGCAGTGTGTATGCAAGACAGCTTGAACGGAATTCCGTCTGAGTTTATCCCGACGGAAAATCCAATCGTGTGTACAAGGTATAACTTTTCTCTTTCATACATACTTGCTCCAGATCATTAAAGTGGTTGTAAAGCTTTATGCATTCTCTGCATTAAAGGTAAAAAACCTTCTGTGCTGCACGTGTCCCCCTCACCCCCCTTTATTCTTACCTGAGCCCAAGCCCAATTTAGTGCTGTGCATGAGAGCAGCGGCTCTCCCGGCTCTGTCCCTCCTCACTGCACAGATTGACAGCAGCAGGAGCAATAGGCTCCCACTGCTGTCAATAAAATTCTGTGACGAGGAAGCAGGAGGCGGGGCCGAGCCGTCCTGTCTGTGTCAATGGATGCAAAGAAGGCGGCTTGGGAGCAAGCCCGCATGAGTGCTTCCATAAGAAGCAGCTTCCTATGGTGCCGCCTGGAAAAGAGGAGGAGCCAGGAGTGCCGGGGTGGGAGGGCCCAGAAGAGGAGGAATGGGGCAGCTCTGTGCGATACAATTGCACAGAGCAGGCAAGTACAACATGTTTTTTGTTTTAAAGGGAAAAAAAAATAAACTTTTATGTTACTTTAACTCAGGAAGTATTAAAGCCAGTGGGTTAACAAAACAGCTAGGCGACTAGCATTGTCAGGAGTTGAGCTGTGGTAGCCCTTATTTTCCCCTTAGTGACAGGTTTATTTTAAATGTATGTACAATTTTTGACCTACACTTAACTAATGTTAGAAAAACTTGCACACCGTATTTGTGTGCCATGCTTTTAAAATGTAATGATTCATTTTTTTTTTAAAGTCTGCATAAAACCTTTTACTTTGGATTGGATAGAAATTTGGAAGGGTAGAGCCTCTTTGGTCTTTGTTGCTGTCTGCGTCTCCACTGGGGAGATTCAGCCTCTGTGTTTGTCCTGTGGTGACCACTTTCTGGTACTAAAAGTGATGGGAATTCCCAAAATGTTTGAGTTGTCACAAAAGGAAAAAAGGTGATAGAAAATCTTCCAACGAGTTAACATGCTCTGTCGACAACTGAAGAGTGAAAATTCTCTCACTTTGGAAAGATCTCCTGTAACAGGGGTTCAAAAACAAAAGTTTTGGTTTCCCATACACTTGAAGGGCTTGTTCGCAAGAGCAGCATGGTAGCACAAAGCACCCAAACAGCAAACATTTTTCCTTTTTAGAAAATATTAAAAAGTCACCAGGCTGGTTTCTTTGCCCTACTGCACTATTTACTTCAGTATTGTTCATTGCACTGCCTGAAGAACTTTATTTTTATTGCATGATTAATTATTATATTTGATTATCTATTTATTACAAAACAGAAACATGAAGACTCCAGTGGTGGCAATCTCTCCAATTTACATCCCAGCAACAGAAGCTAAAGGAATATTTTGCAACCTAAGAAGATTTTGTAATCTAAGAATAAGGACCAGTATGCAGCAATCAGTAATATACAGGCGGTCCCCAGGTTACAAACAAGACAGGGACTGTAAGTTTATTCTTAAGTTGAATTTGTTTGTTAGTTGGAACAGGTACATTGTTTAAGTGTAGCTCCAGCCAAAAAATCTATTTTTAAGCTTTTTGGAAAACATAGGGAAGGGTTATCACCCCTGTAACATTTGTTTTGCTGTCTGTGCCCCCATTCAGAAGATTTCACCTCACTTTATGTCCCAATGACAATTCGAATTTAGAAAATTTTGGGTTATTAGGGAAACAAGGATTGGTGATAAAGCATCAGTGGAGAGGAGACACCTTTTTCCCATATTAACTTTTACAGGAGAGAATTTCCCTTCCTAGGGGTAGATTTCCTCTCACTTCCTGTTGTCTCCCTCAGTTTTTAAGTAGGAGTCGTTTGTAAGTCGGATGTTTGTAAGTAGGGGACCGCCTGTATCAATGAAAATCCACAGAGTGTGGGTTATGGAAGTGAATGCTACTGTTATAGAAGCTGGAATACATCAATTTAAAAGTCATGTGCAAAAATCTCTTACGAAACCAGTGAAAATAAATTTTGTTGGTCATACATCTCAGGAAATATATACAGTATGAAAAACCTTCAGGCAACATACCACAAACCTCAGGTTTTTTGCAGAATTCTCCTGGCTACTGAATCAGGCTTAGTTAGTTCCAGTTGGACTGGGTCGAAGAAGCAGCCTTGGCATGTGCCATTTTTTATTTGTGGACTTGACCAAAGTGTGCTAAGCCTAGTAAAGCAATAATGTCTATGTATAAACCTCACTTGCTGACATAGTACAGGGGACCAAGAATAACTAGCCTTTGGAAATGTGTTAGGTTATTGAAACATTTTTGACTGCACAGTGTAGAGCAAGCTCACCATAAATGGAAACTATAAAATTAGATATGTTCTGGATTCAGAATTGTAATACATAGATATAAAACAAAACAAAATAGAACTGCAATGTTGGAGGTGAAGTTACAATCTGAGCAGAAATAATGCAACATGGGCATCTGGGTTTTCACCTGGGAATGTTACCCATAATTGTCTGTGGTGCCCTGAGCAACCATTCTGTAAGGAGTACAATCTATCAAAAAGCTATAATGCTGTTGTCTTCTCCTTGCCCCTCCATTCTCTCTAAAGATACACTATAAACTTGACCAAGGTGAGCTTGCATGTCTGTTCCTACCTCTTTTCCTTTTTCTTGAAGGTGGTTAGATCATTTCTGCATGTCTGACTACTCTCTTAAGTCTAACTGACACAATGTACCTCACTTTTGCACATTATGCCAAAAATAATATTTTTTTATTGGCTTATTTTAAACTAGCCGTGCACATAAAAAAATACACGCTGTATTTTATAATTCACATCGATTTAATAGGGTCCTTCCACAAAAACACTTTGCAAACATTAATGGATGTTAAAGTAAACCTGTCATGCCTCGTACACATGAATGCGATTTCCAACAAGAAAACCGTGTTTTTTTTTTTCAGCAGGAAAACGGCTGAAACTTGTCTTGCATACACACGGTCACACTAACCTTGGACGAAATTCCGACCGTCAAGAACGTGGTGACGTACAACACGTATGACGAGCCAAGATCAATGAAGTTCAATAGGCAGTTCGGCTTTTCTGCTTGATTCTGAGCATGCGCGTTTTTTTTTTTGCGTCGTAATTGCATACAGACGAATGCGATTCCCGATAGGAATTTTTCCTGTCATGAAAATTGAGATCCTGCTCTCAATCTTTTCTTGGCCGGAATTCGCACAGAAAAAGTGCGATGGAGCATACACACGGTCAGAATTTGCGACAAAAAGCTCACATCGCACTTTTTTCTTCGGGAATCGCGTTCGTGTGTACGAGGCATTAGTGTCTTATTCATTCTAATAGGCTGCAGTACTATAATTCAGGAACCTAATTTGGATATCTTCTTGGAGTGCCTCAAGTACCCCAAATCATGGTCCACACTAAAATGGAAATCCTAACTTTTTTAAAAACTGGATGACCTTGTCCATGTTTCCACATCTTCCTGTTGGGCAGCAAGGCCACACATCATGGTGATGGAACAGTAAAAAACTGCAGGAAATTGGGGTTGGGGGCAGCTTCCAAAAATACCATGAAGTGTGGACATTTGCATATTGGCTTCAAAGCTTTGTGCAGGCATCACAGACTATTTAGTATTAATGCAATGACACAGTACGTCTTACATGTATTCTATATTATTGTTGATACTTGTAGAGGTATCTAGATATGTTCCAAACAAAGAGTACTTACTTTTGTATATATATATATATATATTTAGACTTGCATATTTAGTTGAGAATAGTGTTCAAAAGCAAAAAACGGGAATGCTCTTAACCTTTGCATCAAACCCACCATGGCCTAAAACTTAACTTTTATTAGTTGTATATATGAAGTTAAAAAAAAATAAAATAAATATATATATATATATATATATATATATATATATATATATATATATATATATATATATATGGTTGAAGCCCTATATCCGATACGGATATGAATAAGATAGACTTAACATAAGACTTACAACATGAAATGGACCTGAAGTGTGCCCTGATCTGATGGACGGTATGCCAAAATAAGGGGGCATACCCAAGATTAGAATGAATATTTTGTGGAGAGAAATGAATTTTGAGAAATGCCCTAAAAAAGGGAATGGGAGGGTGGGTATCACTCACAGGAAACCAACGAAGACTGCAGGTGAGTGGGCTGGTTAAATAGCCCACCGGGCTCCTCCCATAAATTCAGGCCAGCATACTGGCCTTCTAACTTATGGTTGAAGCCCTATATCCGATACGGATATGAATAAGATAGATAGACTTAACATAAGACTTACAACATGAAATGGACCTGAAGTGTGCCCTGATCTGATGGACGGTATGCCAAAATAAGGGGGCAAAAACATTCAGGTAGGGATGTAGTTTTATTGGTTTTAGCTTTGTTCATTGAGCAAGTTTGGTGAATGCTTGTGCCATTTCCACCTGAGGATTGGAGGATGTGCTGGACGAAGCAGGCAGACTTCCACCTGTCAAGTCTCTTAATAGTCGTGATCTGGGACCCCACACCGGGATGTGGCCGAGGCCGCTCCAATACGATAAGAGCGACTGGAGCACTGACTGGGGTTGAGGTGTGGTAGCGTGGAAGAGTGAGTGAGTGTGAAGGTGACAGGACCCAAATTGACCTAACCGCCCCACCGTTGATCCAGAGGAAGGCGAAAACCCCAGCCGAGCCTAGGCCAATTGCTACAGCAGGGGAGAAAATTCCTTCCTGATCCCCCGAGAGGCGACCGGGTGAACCCTGGATCAACTTCCTATGGTTGGTTGTGCCCCGATGAATTCTCATGTGTTTGATGAACTGGCAGGCACTCAAGGGTTTGATCGGGAAAGGTAGTAGGGGACAAGAGTTCGACTGTTCAGGTAGGAGTGACAGAAGGCGATCGAGTAAGGTTACTGCACACCAGAGATTGTTTGTTTTTAGAGTTAAATGTCTAACCCGGTGCCTGATCGCTGGGTTTTGGATAGTGCCAGGTGGAGGATGAAACGATCTTGGTAGCGAGCCAAGTGAGGTCTACGTAGAACTTGGCCGGCGGGGTAGCTGCGGGTGAACTCGCTAGGCCGCAAGAACCCGTGGTAGGCCGAGTCGAAGGCTGCTTGAATGACCAGGCTGGGGAGAAGGCCAAATGGGGAACTAGCGAGGGTAGTGGACATTAACTGGTGCTGAGGGCATAGTTGTACGGGCCTGCGTAGGAAGGACATGACTTGGACTTGCCTTTACTAATATCGGCTGTGGCCTGGTTGTCGGTGGTGAAGGCCACGGTTTGTCCTGTCCAGATATGACCCCCAGAGCTGAGCGGCTGCCACGATCTGGTATTGTTCGAAAAGGGAGGAAGTCCGGGTAAACCCTGGGATTAGGAGTGTCTCTGGAAGCCATGGTCCTGCAAACAAATAGTGGCCAAAAATTGCAGCGAAGCCTGTGGAGGCTGCGGCATCTGTCACTACCAGCGGTGATGGGGCCGATATTGATGGTATAACTTTGATACTGTTTCACGTAGTAAGGAACTCCTCCCAAAATGACAGGTCCGCTACTGCTGCGGTGTCTAAGTTAAGGATCTGATCGGGGTCCTGTGTCTGGGAGAGGAAGACCAGGAGGCGTGATACAAAAAGATCGACCCTCGGGAATGATCCTTGCTGCAAATTGAGCATTCCCGGGAGAGACTGAAGCTGCTCCTTAGTACACCCCCGTGTACGGGTGAAGTCTTGGAGAACTGACCTGATGCGGGTCGGCTTTAAGGAACGACAAACGTAGTGAAAGCTAGTTTGCGTGTTTAGCACGACCGAGAATAGGTGAGCAGCCAAGTTGCTACTGGAGATGAGTGAGCGATTTGAGTCGGAATGCTTGCAGCGACTGCAATTAAGCCGCTTTATTGGAAAAATGAAAACAAAGTTAGCGGAAATTTTGAGTATGTAGGAACGACCGTGCGCAACATTGTATATGCAGATGGAGTGAGATGTAAAGGTTTATGCTTGATAACGGACGCAAGGCCAGGGATCTGAATTGTAAGTACCACTTTATTGGTATCACTGATGCGAATAGTTCGAATCGGGCTGAGGTGTGAGCACCGGTGGGGTTTGGTTTGTAAAGGATCTTAAACGTTGAGCCGGTGCTGCGACTGGACTCGGATCGGTCGGTGAAGTTTGTATTGCCGAGGATCCGAATCGTTGCGCCGATGATGCGACTAGATTAGGAACGGCTGTAGATGTAAGGTGATGAGGGAGCTCATGTTCCGGATCCGCGTCGTTGCACTGATGATATGACTAGACTCAGATCGGCTGATGGTGTTAGTGGTTGAAGGGGTTTGTGATTGCTGAGGATCCGAATCATAGGGCCGATGTTGCGACTAGATTCAGATCGGCTGTTGGTAAGTGCTTGGTACACATACATACTTATTTATTTATTTTTTATAATTTTTTATTTTTTTTTTATATAGGTTTTTTTATTTTATTTTTAATTTAGGGAAAATTACGTCCAACCTGGTGCAGGGTGGACCTACTTGACTGACCTGGAGGAGAAATGACAGGTGGTGAGGGGTTTGACTAGCTGATTTGAACACGACTGCATCTGTTGTTTCATACACGCTGTTACACTCGGCACTGGTTTAGTGCCTTTTACATGTAAGTGCATTTCTTTTTATTAAATATCCTTTTATATGCGGAGAACACTATGGTCTGCCTGTCTTATATATATTTATATACACACCTCATTGGAGTCATTTGTGATCCGGTCCATCTGCTGTTGTCATCCAACCATCCCGGAGCTGCAATACATGCCTGAGACGTATATACCCATATGGGAAGGTATCTGTGACCCTCTATAACCAAAGGGTCCACTTTGGGAGGTGAGCGGCCATTCTTATTACTGGTGGAGGTCTCTCACTGTGTTCACATCATCTGCATGTTTCCGATTCTATAAATCACTCTAGAAGATCACTGGGACTGTCTTTTGATCTATGGACTTGTTCAGTGCTGCACTGCCTTTTTATATAAGTGAGCGGTTTGGATGGTGGAGCGTGTCGGAGAAATTAGTGACAAAAATGTCCCATGACAGAGGCATGAATCGGTGCACCGCAGGTGCGACTGACAACGACCGGGCTCTGAAGCATGTACTGAATTGAGGCCAACTACAACTGGGGCACGCTTAAGACGAGCCTGCCCACGAGAATGCAAGTGGGTTGGAATCAGATGCGTGACAGTGAAACGAGTGACAGAAATTTCCCATGACAGACACGAATCGGTGCTGCGCTGTGCGAGGAACAGCAAGCAAACTCTGGAGCATGTACTGAAATGGGGCCAACAGCGACTGGGGCACGCTTGAGACGAAGCTGCACCTAAGGATGGGCGTGGATTCGAATCAGATGTGTTACAGTGGAATGAGTGACAAAAATGTCCCATGACAGAGGCATGAATCGGTGCGCCGCAGGTGCGACTGACAACGACCGGGCTCTGGAGCATGTACTGAAATGAGGCCAACAACAACTGGGGCACACTTAAGACAAGTCTGCACACGAAAATGCACGTGGATTCAAATCAGAAGTGCAATAGTGAAATGAGTGACAGAAACTTCCCATGACAGAGACTCGAAACGGTGCGGCGCTGTGCGTTTAACAGCAAGCAAACTCTGGAGCATGTACTGAAATGGGGCCAACAACGACTGGGGCACGCTTGAGACGAAGCTGCACCTAAGAACGCGCGTGGATTCAAATCAGATGTGTTACAGTGCAATGAGTGACAAAAATGTCCCATGACAGAGGCATGAATCGGTGCGCCACAGGTGCGACTGACAATGACCAGGCTCTGGAGCATGTTCTGAGATGAGGCCAGCAATTGGGGCACGCTTGGCGAACCTGCACACGAAAATGCGCGTGGATTCAAATCCGATGCGTGGCTGTGACATGAGTGACAGAAATTTTCCATGACAGAGGCATGAATCGATGCTGTGCGACTATCAGCAAGCAAACTCTGGAGCATGTACTGAAATGAGGCCAGCAACTGGGACACGTATGGGACGAACCTGCACATAAGAATGTGCGTGGATTCAACTCAGATGCGTGATGGTGACGTGAATGACAGAATTCTCCCATGATCTAGGCATGAGACGGTGCGCCGCATGTGCGGCTGACAATGAGCGGACTCTGGAGCATGTACTAAAATGAGGCCAGCAACTAGGGCCCGCCGGGACGAATCGGTGCATTGTGGATGCGACTTGGATTCATATCAGAACGATGCAGAGGAAATCACTATCGATGCAAGACAAATCAGTAGATATGTGCAGGGTTTCATGAGGAGAGAGAAGGGTGTGCGAGATGAGACAAGTAAAATTACTATCAGTGGAATGAGATGACAAACTAGCGGGGACGAACCAGTGAGTCGCTGATGTGACTAGATTCGACCGGAGGGTAATGCAAAGTAAAATAACTGTAATGATAGACAGTGCATTCTAAGTGACATGGGCCTACTATTCGGCGTGAAACGACAAGAAAGAGAAAAAAAAAAAAAAAAAGCACAAAACTAAACTGATAAAAACAGCTCTGCGTTTGTGTTCACGAATTGCACGACAAGACTGTGGTCTTGCACGAGGCTGAAATAAGGCTGCATATGGAGACTTGACTAATGACTCACAAGTTCCACAGCTGGGTTTTGATGACATGGTTTACCCGGCAAACAGTGCGTTAAGCAAAGAAATTGCACGAATCCTACGTGCGACAGTTTGAAAACTTAATGTACGAAAAGCATGGTGGGTGTCCAAGACATCCAAAAAGTGTGGTGTTACGCCATGTATGACGCACAAAAATGACTTTGGTTTGGTAAGAGTTGAGTGAGAGAAAAACGTGTACAAACGATACGCAAGTTCCGCTGCGGGAACTAAAACACACGGCATGAAGGCAAACAACAAATGGCAACGACGGAAAGTATGCAACGTATGTGACCCGAATCAGTTCGTAAATATACGAAAGGAATCCGATACAAATCGGTAGTGAGGAGTATAGAATTCATGTAATACGAATTGGTTGTATAGTGTATGCCGCCCTTTACTCTAAAACTGAACACCAATCACCCCTCCCCCCAGGCTAACCAGTGCAGAGAGGCAGCAGGTGGGACTAATTAGAGTCTCCCTTTTTTTTTTTTCAAATGGAAGATGGCAACCTTATGGACAGTGAATCTTTACGTCCAGTGAAACCTACTGCGAGTGACATCGGACAGTGACCGAAAGCGACTCAGAGGTTTGGATTTATAAATGAATCGTATGTATGGGACAGACAATAACTCAGAAGCAGACTATTAAAGAAAGGAATGCAAGACAGGGAGCATTACTAATTGCAAGATTGTACCTGACGCAAAAGATTCGAAAAGTACCTGCGATAGTGAGCGGGAACCGCCGACGAAGACCACGAACAAAGACGCCGAAATGCCCTGCGATCGAAACGCCAGGACTCACAAACATGAGGTGAGCTGGTAAGAGTCGGCCCAGTGAGATCCATTATCACTCACAGGAAACCAACGAAGACTGCAGGTGAGTGGGCTGGTTAAATAGCCCACCGGGCTCCTCCCATAAATTCAGGCCAGCATACTGGCCTTCTAACATATATATATATATATATATATATATATATATATACTGAAGTCAAAAAGACTGCCACGTTTATGACCTTACTCATAGGGATGTGCAGGTACCATGCAGGAGCTACAGTCAGTAATGCTGGAGGTTTTTTATTGGTGGATTAAGCGCATCCCCGTTTTTTTCTTTCTTCAATATAACTTCCAACAGAAGGCCAGCCAAGAGAAATAAAGCAATATAACAGGCCACTATATATTAGGTTATGAGATTAGGGTCATCATTACATGGGATGCAGTGAATTCAACCACTACTGGGTCCAGCAACTTGAGTGGTCCCTAGCAGGGTTGCCAAGTTTCAGTAAATATACAAACAGTTTGTAAAATCCGTACTTTTTGCATTTGTCCCTGAATGTCCATTACAGACATGTAGGCTGCATGTCCATAACTGACATTCATGGACAGATGCAACAATTATGGATTTTACAAACTGTTTGTAAATTTACTGAAAGTTGGCAACCCTGGTCCCAAGTCAGATACAACCCTGTTACAGCTAGTAAATTTTAACACTAGATTGTCATTATTTTTTCTCTGTGTATTATAGTGTGTGCTGGCAATTCACTATAATGTACCTGGGATCAATCACTAGAACCCGAAATGAATACGGTGTTATGGAAATGTATTACTCTAGCTCCTTTTTGGTGAATTATATTGTGTGTCAATGGAAACTGGAGATAATGTTATATCTGTATGTTTAGGCGTATTGTATAATTTTAATATGTTGTGTAATCTGCAGTGTTTTGCACAGCCAGCGCCTATTATGCCTAATATTAAGCGCTGAGGAAGGAATAAATTATACAATCTAGCTATATAGTATACAAATGTAATTGGTTTTAGAGGATTATATATGTCGTAATGTGAATTAGATTGTGTAAAGTGTATGGTGGCAATGACTTGTTTTCAGGTATTTGTATATACAGTATGGTATGTTCATAATGCAGTAAATAAAAGAAGTATTTTTATGGACACTGATGCCTTGATACATACACAGTATGGCAGAGGAAGGCATTTTGAGATGGTGCTTGCACCATCTCAGAATGCCATGTGGCATGAATAGAGGGATTTGATGTATGTGTTTGTTGTGATTTCTTTATTTGCAGGTTCTGCTTATTGTTTTGATAACTTATGCTGAAAATTATATTTCCATTATACTGACCCACAAGATATTTTCTGTTGGAAGTCGATGCATGACAGTGCATTGGTTCAGCATAAATGTTTTTGTTTTTTTTGTAATACAGTAATATCATTGGCTATTTAATTTTCAAATCACAATAATGAATCATTTATACTGTATTGATTTAGGTTGTGATTTTCTAACAGATAGTGGCTTTGAAATGGACACTATAAACTTAAAATATACAGGTAATGTAATGCCTCAAGTACAATCTTCCCATAATATTATATATGCATTTTAGGTATTTTGGCATGCAAATTACCTATAAAAGCTTCCTTGTATTGACATCCAAAAGCCCCAAGCCTGCTGCTGGGACCACCATCTTGGATGTGATGTCAGCAGCCCTTGCAGACTCAGAGCTGTCATTCACGTTTCACTTCCCTATGCTTCTCCGCATGACTGCTACATAAAAGGTTAGGTTAGGGGGAGCGGAGGAGCTGGGCCAGAATAATATAATATAATTAGACACTCCCAGAAGAGGCAAGGGCTATGACATGCAGGGGGGCGTAGACTTTCTAGTGTAGTCAAATTCTTTAGCAAGTTCAGAGGCACATTACACGTCAATATAAATAATTTTTCTTTCTCGTACATCACGGGACACAGAGCGACATAGTCATTACTAATGGGTTATATAGTTACCGTCAGGTGCTGGCACTGGCAACTTCCAAAACCGGAAGTACCCTCCCCTATATAAGCCCCTCCCATCCGGGAGCACCTCAGTTTTTTGCCAGTGTCTAAGGTGTTGGCCAAGAAGAAACATGTGTTTTTCACTGAGCTTGCGTACAGGTTCTTTTGGGCCTCAGTAAGCTATTCCGGATCCGACCAAAAAAGCTTCATAGCTAAACGGTCGGTACCCGGGCCTTGCAGAGAAGAGCAAGGTTCTGCCTGTAATGCTTCTCTTAGGAGAGCTGGACCCTGGGATCCAGAGCTCTGGTCATACCCACGACCAAGATGTTTTCTGTGCAGGGTGCTATACAGGTCCAGGGGAGTGGAATCCTTGGGAACCCGGTCCCTGAAGGTTTGATTACAATGCCTGCCGTGATAGGTGAAGTTTGGGCTTTTGTGGACCAAACAAAGTCCTGCGGCGGGGAACAGGTAAGTGGGGGCCCCCAGGAACTTGGTTCTATTGGGGGAACCCCAAGCCTAATTTGTCTTTCTGTCTGTTACCTAACGGTATTCCCGCTAATATCTGTGCATGCCTGTAACTACTAAAAAAATGTAATAATTTTTAATGGTGGTCAAGAAAAAAAAAAAGAATGTTTTTTTATATATGTTTAGTATATTAAACTGCGGTACCTGTGTTTGTCCACTAGAGGCCGCTGTGGAATGTTTTTCTTGTCATATGGACTAGTTTCTTCTCAGAGAGCAAAGTCCAGGCAGCTGGTGAGTTCTCCTACAGGAAACTGTTTCCTCTGCCATGTTGCAGTGTTCGTCTATCCCCCGGCCTGCGGCAAAGGGGGCCCTGGCTCCTGTCCCTGGTTTCCATGTTTGAAAATTAGCGCCGAGGCGCACGTGGCCGCGCGCGTGCGCGTGCACGCGCCTCTATATATAGAGGTGGCCGGAAAAAGGGGCGGGGCCTGGGGGATGACGCTCTGTGCGCGCCGCAGCGCTTCTGCGCATGTGCGGGCGTCCCAGCAGGTTTTTTAAAAAGCCACATTATTGCAGTAAGCTGGCTATGAAGTACAGAGACAGAGCTGGCAACATTTAAAGGCATACAGCAAGCGGTTGATACAGGCATCCCCTAGAAAGGCACATTAGTAGACACCAACTGTGATATAGCAGCAATTGTGCTAGACTATTCTCAGTAAAAGTGGTGTATTACGGCTGGAATACCTCAGCTTTAGGCTTAGGAATATGCCGTCCAGTAGCTCCGGAACTGAATCTTCCAGGAAGCGAAGGGGGTCTCATCGGGCTCTGAGGATCTTGGGCATACTTCTGCTGCACCAGTCTCCCCTGAAGTTCAGAGGTAAGTGACCATAGAGACCCCGCAGGGGTACTTGGTACTGTGGCTGTCCTCAGTCACCTGCTCCTGTGTATGTAACAGAGGAGGTTTTTTCCTCAGCTCTGGGAGGATTAGAGAGAGATTGTCAACATTTATCGCTGCCTCCCTGTCAGGGAAAGCACGTCCGATCTCCGTCTCCTCCTTCAGAGTGCCTGTTAGCAGAGCAACAGTCCCATACAGGGATCGACCTGCCTGAAGGGGATCAGGATGAGGTTGATTCTGTTATAGAGGAATCAACAGTGGGGGAACCTTTTCTCAGCATCTTAAGCTGAAAGATTATGGGTTCAGTCTCTGACTAACATGGTCCGATCAGCATTCAAAAATGCACCTTGCGGAACCATCAACCACTACTGTATCCTCGTTGGGGTCGCTAGAAGCCCCCAGACTGTTTGTTCTTTTCCACTTCACCCTTTACTGAAAGGGCTCATTTACCAGGATTGGGAACGTCCTGAGAAAATATTTATTCCCCCAAGAGATTTCCGGTGGTCTATCCCATGGAGGATAAGTTCATCAAAAAAAAAAAAAAAAAATGGAAGGTCCCTACAGTGGACGCAGCCATCTCTTGTATGTATAAATCACTGACATGTCCAGTGGATAATGTCCAAATGTTCAAGAACCCAATAGATAAAAGATTGGAGTCCTTATGAAAATCTGCTTGGTGATACAACCAGCAGTAGCAGCTATTGGGGTCTGCTAAGCAGTGAAGGATCAGTTGAAACAGGTCTTGAGGGACTTGACAGATCAGCAGGCTTTGCCCTAGCTGATCTACCTAGAGCCTTAGGCTTTGCGGTTGACGCCATAGAGGATTCAGTCCATCAGGCCTCCCGCCTTACGCTGTCTATAGTACATATGCGTAGGCTCCTATGGCTCAAAAACTGGTCTGCTGAAGCTCCCTGTAAAGGATGGCTGGTTAGCGTCCCATTTCATGGTGAACGCTTATTCAGGGAAAACCTGGACAAATATCCAGAAAATTTCCAGCGGTAAAAATACGCTCTTGCCGGTTAAAAGCAGAGTTAGAGGTCCCTCTTTAAGAGGCCTGCTTCTCCAGTCCCTGGGGCATCGGCTGTGTAACAGTTCCGACGGCCTCCTCGGTCAAATCCCGGGGGTAAAAAACAGGGACAGTAGCAGGGTAATGAGAAACCCTGGGTCAGGGGAGGTACAAGACCTCCCCCAAAGTTAAATTCATGAAGCCCCCACTCAGTCGGGTGGGGGGAGGACTCCAGTTGTTCGCAAGAGACCTGGCGGGACACGATCAAGACAGATAGGTGCTCTCCGCAGTAGGTTTGGGATACAGTTTGGAGTTAAAAGACTCTCCTCCTTCCCATTTTTGAGGTCAAACGTGCCAAGGGATCCCCGGAAGAGAGAGTCCCTCCTGTTGGCACTAGAACAACTATTGCTCCAAGGAGTAATTATGGAGGTTCCCCTGGAAGAATGAGGGTTCGGGTTTTACTCAAACCTCTTTACAGTCCCGAAGCAAACGCGGACGGGAGGCCCATATTAATTCTAAAAGGGCTATACAAATTCCTGTATATCAGGACTTTCTGATGGAGTCGATCCGATCGGTGGCCACTGCCCTACAAGGGGAGGATTGGTTAGCCACGATCGACATCAAAGATGCTTATTTGCACATTCCCATCTTTCCAGTCCACCAAAAATTTCTACGCTTTGCAGTAGAAGGGCGCCATTTTCAGTTCAGAGCCTTACCCTTCGGTTTGGCCACAGCACCACGAGTGTTTACAAAAATTCTGGCCCTTTATTGGCCAATCTAAGAACACAAGGTGTAATGATAATGGCATATCTGGATGACTTGTTGCTGATAGACCACTCAGTGAAAAAACTAGACGTGGTCGTTCACAAGACGATCAAGTATCTGGAATCTCACGGTTGGATTATCAACCGAGACAAGTCAGCCCTAAAAACCAGTCAAAAGTCTGGAATACTTGGGGCTAAGGTTGGATTCAGGCCAGAGAAAAATATTCTTGCCTCGAGGAAAGGTGTTGTCTTTGAAAGATTTGATCCACTTAGTGGGTACAAAAAAGACAGCCGTCCATACGCCTGTATATGAGGCTGCTGGGAAAAATGGTGGCATCATTCGAAGCAGTACCCTACGGTCAATTCCATTCGAGGAATTTGCAAGGGGCCATACTGTCAGCCTGGAACAAAAAAGTTCAGGCCCTAGACTTACAATGTCCTTGTCCCCTTCCGTTCGCAAGAGCCTCCGTTGGTGGTTGGTTCCCCAGAATCTGGAAAAAAGGAAATCCTTCAGTCCGATTTCTTGGAAGGTGGTCACTACAGATGCCAGCCTTATAGGCTGGGGAGCAGTACTGGAGCAATAGTCTCTCCAGGGCAGATGGTCGGATGCAGAAAAGGCCCTGCCCATCAATCTCTTAGAGATACGAGCAGCCCGGTATGCCCTAGTAGCATGGACATCCAAACTCCAAGGGTCCCCTGTCAGAATTCAATCAGACAATGCCACAGCAGTGGCATATATCAATCATCAGGGGGGCACCAGGAGTCGTGCAGCCCAGAGGGAAGTAAATTACATCCTGAAATGGGCAGGAAAAATATGTCCCAGCCATATCTGCGGTATTCATTCCAGGAGTGGAGAATTGGAAGGCGGACTTTTCTAAGTCGCCAGCAATTAGGCCCAGAGGAAGGGTCCCTTCACCCCGAGGTTTTCTGGACAATATGTCAGCGGTGGGGAACATCGGATGTAGATCTTCTAGCATCCAGATTCAACGCAAAGGGGGATAGGTTTGTCTCTCGGACAAGGGATCCCCTAGCTTGCGGCTCGGATGCCCTAGTGTTCCCTGGGGATCAGTTCAAGCTGATATATGCATTCACACCGCCACAATGGTTACCTCGATTACTCCGCAGAATCAGGGTAGAAAAGAAACCAGTGATTCCGGTGGCTCCAGCGTGGCCCCGAAGAGCGTGGTACGCGGAGATTGTAAAATTTCAGTGGGGAGTCCTTGGACTCTCCCACGTCGTCCGGCTTTCGCAAGGACCGATATACCACCCTTCCTTACCAGCCCTAGGTTTGACGGCCTGGCTATTGAAGCCCACATTCTAAAAAAGAGAGGGCTCTCTAATGCTGTGGTATCTACCATGATCAATGCCAGGAAGCCGGTATCCAGGCAGATCTACTATAAAATCTGGAAGGCGTACATCGCGTGGTGTGAGGCCAAGAAATGGCATCCACATAAGTACGTAATAGGTAGGATTCTGGACTTCCTACAGTGGGCTGTAGATAGGAAGCTTGCCTTGAGTACTATCAAGGGTCAGATTTCGGCCTTGTCAATATTTTTTCAAAGGCCCTTGGCTTCGCATTCACTAGTCAAAGCCTTTATACAAGGAGTGATGCGTATTAGGCCTCCGGTTAATATTCCCATATGTTCATGGGATCTAAACTTGGTTCTGTCGGTTCTACAGAAACAACCATTTGAACCATTACAGCATATTTCCTTGGTGCTTCTCACCAGGAAATTGTTTTTTCTAGTAGCCATTTGTTCGGCTAAAAGAGTATCGGAATTAGCAGCTATGTCCTGTAAGGAGCCATATCTGGTTATCCATAAGGACAGAGTAGTGTTACGTCCTCATCCAGCCTTTCTTCCTAAGGTGGTATCGAGGTTTCATTTGAACCAAGATGTGGTTCTTCCTTCTTTTTTCCCCAAACCTACTTCGGTAGAGGAAAAGTTATTGCATTCTTTGGATGTAGTAAGAGCAGTTAAAGCTTATCTAAAAGCCACTGCTCAGATTCGCAGAACGGATACTTTGTTTATTCTGCCGGAAGGCCCCAGAAAGGGTCAGGCAGCGTCAAAGTCTACTTTAGCCAAGTGGATTCGACAGGTCATTATGCAAGCTTATGGCTTGAGAAGGAGACCGCCTCCGTTCAAAGTTAGAGCGCACTCCACGAGAGCAGTTGGAACTTCATGGGCAGTGCATCACCAGGCCTCCCTGGCTCAAATCTGTAAGGCCGCAACATGGTCTTCGGTACACACGTTTACTAGGTCCTACCAGGTGGACGTTAGAAGTCAGGAGGATGTCGCCTTTGGGCGCAGTGTGTTGCAGGCCGCAAAAGATCCTCATGTCTGATAGCGCTCAGCTTATATATAGTGTATCCCCCCCCTCATTTGGCATTGCTTTAGGACATCCCATTAGTAATGACTATGTCGCTCTGTGTCCCGTGATGTACGAGAAAGAAAATAGGATTTTTATAACAGCTTACCTGTAAAATCCTTTTCTTGGAGTACATCACGGGACACAGAGCTCCCACCCCTCTTTGGGGACACTTATTGCTTTGCTACAAAACTGAGGTGCTCCCGGATGGGAGGGGCTTATATAGGGGAGGGTACTTCCGGTTTTGGAAGTTGCCAGTGCCAGCACCTGACGGTAACTATATAACCCATTAGTAATGACTATGTCGCTCTGTGTCCCGTGATGTACTCCAAGAAAAGGATTTTACAGGTAAGCTGTTATAAAAATCCTATTATGTAGAAACACTGGTAGTAAACATTTAAATAACGGATTTTTTCAGTGCTTTTACCTGCACTTTTTTAGGTTGGGGACAGGGTCCCTTTACTTCAAAACATGTTTGTGTATGTGAAAGCATGCTATAAATGCATCCTATTTGGTGATGTATACTAATCTACCTCTTGGACATCTACTCCTCGCTGTGCCCTTATTTAGCCAACAATAAAGGGGTTGTAAAGGTTCGCTTTTTTTTTTGTTTTTGTTTTTTAAATAACAAACATGTTATACTTGCCTCCTCTGTGCAAGAGTGGCCCTGATCCTCCTCTTCTGGGGTCCCCCGGCGCGCTCCTGGCTCCTCTTCTTCCCACACGGAGAGCCGCTTTCCATGGGGGCACTCGTGCTATTGACACAGACAGCAGGACTCGGCCCTGCCCCCCGGCTACCATGTCATTGCATTTGACTGACAGCAGCGGGAGCCAATGGCTCCTGCTGCTATCAATCTATCCAATGAGGACCGAGAAAGTGGCTGGAGCTGCTGTGCTCATCCCCGTCGCTGGAACAAACAGGCTCAGGTAAGAAAGAGGGGGGTCTGGAGGGCAGCTGCAGCACAGAAGGTGAGAAAACCTTGAGGGTTTACAACTCCTTTAAGGCAGGCCATACATTATGCAATTTTCTTTCCTTCAACCACTGACTGTGAATCTTTCCCGCTAAACTATTGTATTTTGAAAGCAAGAGGTTTCCCAACCCTCAGCATACAAGGATCACTAGCAGCAGCTATAGCCGTCAACAGTGATGGAACGGAAAAAAAACATGACAGGCTGGTTGTACTGAAGTCAATCAATAGATCGACTTTATTACACCCAGCCTGCCCATACATGGATTGAAATTCATCAGGAAGCGCACAAATTTCAATCCGTCTATGGCCGGCTTAACTTTCTGGAACACAGATTACACCACAAAGGCTGTAACCTTGATTTTGTTAAACAGAATATGACAAGTCAAGTGAACTGTGGCAGACAATGTGGTCAAGGAATAGCAATGCAACCTTTGATTTTGAGACCAGTTGATCACTATGATTACATACAAATATTATTTTATTTATATTATTTTGAATAATTTATGGATGTACTTAGAACAACATTTTTAGTTGCTCAGTTGGTAAGATTTGGATACTTTTGGGCAGTTTGGCATTGGACACTATTCTGATATTTGAAAAACTGCAGATTAGTTGAGGGGAAAGAATGCTTTTTGGATTTTAGCAAACTTAATTGCAAATTACTTCTTGCTTCTGTTTTGTAGATATTAAGATTGGCTATTCTATAGCATTCCCTGCAGTGTTTTAAAATGAGGTCCGATTGGGAGGTATTGTTGTTACCATACTCACATGGCTAAAAATCTCTTACCAAAAGGTGAAAGCTTTCATTATTCCATTCAACAGTCTGTCTGTAATTTGACCTCAAACTTTATGCAGTCTTTGGGGACAGGCAGTGAGTCAGTAACATTATAGACTGATGATAATTCTGATATTAAACTATAATTGATTTCCCATGGCTGAAAGGCAGAAAATGTAAAGTTTTAGGTAGTTACATAGGCTGCTGCAGATTCGTGTATCTAGACTTATGTGATGGCTTAATATTTTTGCAAATTATACTTGAATATTTTGCTCAACTGTGGAATTCTTTAGATTGTTGATAGCTGCTAATCACAAAATGGAAAAAACTATATTGTACAAAAAGATATGCCTATAATAAAAGCTGGTATTTTTTAACAATTCTTTGTCTTATTAAAGTCATTTTATCTTTATTGTCATTATCACAAATAGTCTCCACTTAAAATAGATATAATCCCCAACTAGACTAAATTCACTTTGCTAAAGCACCCTGTATTATAAATTATTTCAATTTTTATTTTACTATGGCATTTCCTAGGGCATGTTTCCTGGTGTGAACAATGGACCATGTCAAGTGTAATGTATGTTGAAATGGTCACTTGTAGTCTCTATTGGAAGCCCATTTGACAGGGTGGCAATGTGGGAGCACAACTTGAAGACAGGGACAGTAACATATACAGTTCCTTGCAAAAGTATTCACCCCCCTTGGCTTTTTACCTATTTTGTTACATTACAACCTACAAGCCCTGTACACACGATCGGATTTCCTATGGTTTTTAAACCGATGGATTTTTCCATCGGAAAACCGATGAAGCTGACTTCCATCAGTCTTGCCTACACACCATCAGTCAAAAAACCGACCGTTCCAAACGCGGTGACGTAAAACACTCTGATGAGCCGAGAAAAATCAAGTTCAATGCTTCTGAGCATGCGTCGACTTGATTCTGAGCATGCGTGGGTTTTTTATCCGATGGAGTTCCCCACAGATGATAGTAATTTGCTATCGGTTTTTTAACCATCGGATACATTTAAAACATGTTCTATTTTTAAACACCGATGGAAAAAAGACCGATGGGGCCCATACACGATCGGTTTGTCCGATGAAAAAAGTCCATCGGTGTGTTTTCATCGGTAAAACCTATCGTGTGTACACGGCTTTAGTTCAATGTTTTTTAATCTGAATTATATGTGATGGGTCAGAACACAATAGTCTAAGTTGGTGAAGTAAAATTAGAAAAATAAATACATAAAACTATTTTTCAGAAATAAAAAAAATGATAATTGGCAGGTGCGTATGTATTCACCCCCTTTGTTATGAAGCCCATACAAAGCTCTGGTCCAAACAATTACCTTCAGAAGTCACATAATTAGTGAAATGATGTCCACCTGTGTGCAATATAAGTGTCACATGATCTGTCATTACATATACACACACACCTTTTTGAAAGACCCCAGAGGCTGCAACACCTAAGCAAGAGGCACCACTAACCAAATACTGCCATGAAGACCAAGGAACTCTCCAAACAAGTAAGGGACAATGTTGTTGAGAAGTACAAGTCAGGGTTAGGTTATAAAAAAAAATCAAAATCTTTGATCATCCCTAAGAGCACCATCAAATCTATCATAACCAAATAGAAAGAACATAGCACAACAGCAAACCTGCCAAGAGACGGCCACACACCAAAACTCACGGACCGGGCAAGGAGGGCATTAATCAGAGAGGCAGCACAGAGACCTAAGGTAACCCTGGAGGAGCTGCAGAGTTCCACAGCAGAGACTGGAGTATCTGTACATAGGACGTCAATAAGCCATACGCTCCATAGAGTTGGGCTTTATGGCAGAGTGGCCAGAAGAAAGCCATTACTTTCAGCAAAAAACAAAATGGCACATTTTGAGTTTGCAAAAAGGCACGTGGGAGACTCCCAAAATGTATGGGGGAAGGTGCTCTGGTCTGAGACAAAAATTTAACTTTTTGGCCATCAAAGAAAACGCTATGTCTGGCGCAAACCCAACACATCACATCACCCAAAGAACACCATCCCCACAGTGAAACATGGTGGTGGCAGCATCATGCTGTGGGGATGTTTTTCAGCAGTCAGGACTGGGAAACTGGTCAGAGTTGAGGGAAAGATGGATGGTGGTAAATACAGGGATATTCTTGAGCAAAACCTGTACCCCTCTGTGTGTGATTTGAGGCTAGGATGGAGGTTCACCTTCCAGCAGGACAATGACCCCAAACACACTGCTAAAGCAACACTTGAGTGGTTTAAGGGGAAACATGTAAATGTGTTGAAATGGCCTAGTCAAAGCCCAGACCTCAATCCAATAGCAAATCTGTGGTCAGACTTAAAGATTGCTGTTCACAAGCGCAAACCATCCAACTTGAACGAGCAGTTTTGCAAGGAGGAATGGGAAAAAATCCCAGTGGTAAGATGTGGCAAGCTCATAGAGACTAATGCCGCGTACACACGGTCGAAATTTCCGACAGAAAAAGTCAGATGGGAGCTTTTGGTCGGCTATTTCCGACCGTGTGTATGCCCCATCGGACTTTTTCTATCGGCATTTGACGGACTTAGATAGAGAGCAGGTTCTCTATTTTTCCGTCGGAAATTCCGACGGAGGTTTTTCCGTTGCCAAGTCCGGCCGTGTGTACGCGGCATTATCCAAAGCGACTTGGAGCTGTGATAGCCGCAAAAGGTGGCTCTACAAAGTATTGACTTTAGGGGGGTGAATAGTTATGCACATTGACTTTTTCTGTTATTCTGTCCTATTTGTTGTTTGCTTTACATAAAAAAAAAAAAACATCTTCAAAGTTGTGGGCATGTTCTGTAAATTAAATGATGCAAATCCTCAAACAATCCATGTTAATTCCAGGTTGTGAGGCAACAAAACACGAAAAATGCCAGGGGGGGGGGGGGGGCACTGTAGTTCATGCCTGTTCATGAACAAGAACTTTCATGCAAGATCATCAGGTATTATTTGAAATAAAGCTGCAGATTTATACATATTGAAAATGGCATTTCAAAACTATATAAAATATAAAATTATATATATTTTATATAAAATATGTCTACTTTTATCTGCCCCAGTGAAAGTTTAGAATTCATATGCCATTTTCTGTATTACTTGACAGAAGTGCTTGTTTTTCCCTATGAGTCGGACAATTATTACATGTTAAATGTCCTGTCACAAAACATAAAATGACAATAGCAGTGAGCTGCATATTGCTGTTCTTTTATTAGAATATTAGAAGCAAAAACCTCTACAACAATAATACACATTTTCTAGCTTCACAGTGGAAGATCATGGAAGTTGGGAATAGTTTATAGCTGGCATCACACAGGCACCTATTTTCCTGAAACAAAATTCCTTTTTTTTTTTTTTTTTACAAATCATAATAGTTGGGGTTTATTAATCATTTTCTATATACTATTATGTCAATACCACTTCTCAAATTTTTATATTAAATGGTATTGCCATCGTTTTGTGTTTGTCTTCATATCTAGCGTTATTTACCTGTTTATTTTTAGAAATGTGCTGGAAGAATCCCTCAATTCTTATGTAAATTATGAAGAGCTTACAATTGAAATGAAATATGTTAACGGCATAGTTTGTATGTAATGCAAATCTACTGTCCAAGCACTTCCTGTAAATATAATCAACATGAAAAACATATTCTGACAACCAAACATGCTGCCTGTTAACTGGTTCTTTTGACACCCATTAAAATTTACTTCCATCTCCAAACTCATACCCACTTTTGGATAATTGTTTGTGCCAAAGAGATGGGTATTGAAATCACTCTACCCAGTCTTCAACTTCAAAACCTAAGTTCAGCCCTGCCTTTTGGAGCAAGACTTGGTCCACAAAGCCCATCAAATCTTTCCTAAAGCCCCCAACTCCCATTGAAGGGGTGCCCTCACTTCTAGAACTGGGGGGACTTCTGTTACAGTTTTTCTTTTTTCTGGGTCACAGACGACCCAGACCTGTGGGTTCAACTGGTGGTTTCAAATCGGTACAAAATAGAGTCCAAAATTTTTCCCCCCCTCACCACTTCCTTACTTCAAATCAACCAAAAACTATTCAAAGACAGTCATGCCGCGTACAAACGACCGTTTTTCACAACGTTAAAAATTCCATTTTTTAAATTGGTCATTAAAAACGATCGTGTGTAGGCTCCAGAGCATTTTTAACGACGTGAAAAATGGCCTAAAAAAATGAGAGCCTGCTCTATTTTTTCACGTCGTTCTTTTTAACGTCGTGAAAAACGGTAGTGTGTATGCTTTTACGATGGGAAAAAAAACGCGCATGCTCACAATCAAGTATGAGACGGGAGCGCTCGTTCTGGTAAAACTAGCGTTCGTAATGGAGATAGCACATTCGTCACGCTGTAACGGACTGAAAAGCACGAGGCTGAAAAGCGCGAATCGCAGCTCAACAAACTTTACTCACATGAAGGGTGGCGCCATTCGAACGGAACTTCCCCTTTATAGTGCCGTCGTACGTGTTGTACGTCACTGCGCTTTGCTCGAGCGGTTTTTTTCATGAACGTGTGTATGCAAGACAGGCTTGAGAGGAAACAAGAAAAATCTCGTCGAGAAAAACGTCGTTTTTTAAAATGACATTAAAAACGGTCGTGTGTACGCGGCATCAGAATTGCAGACGGCCATTAACCATCTCTTGTCCCAGGGAGCAGTTTTACCAGTACCCCCACAAGACAGGTTCAAAGCTTTCTATTAAAACCTGTTCAAAGCCCAAAACTGGGGTACCGTATATACTCGAGTATAAGCTGACCCGAATATAAGCCGAAGGCACCTAATTTTACCACAAAAAAATGGAAAAACGTATTGACTCGAGTATAAGCCTAGGGTGTCCATCTGCATGCCTCACTGTGTCCATGTGCATGCCTCACTGTGCCCATGCCTCACTGTGCCCATGCCTCACTGTGCCCATGCCTCACTGTGCCCATGACTAGACTGACGTTTAACATGGAAGTCTATGGAAGGGGTGCCCAGTTTGAAAAATCGGTGCTCCCCGCCCGTAGGTCTCCCGGATATCAAACTTTGCACACTTGTAGAGGAAGAGTGGGGCTATATGTGTGCCAAGTTTGGCGTCCAGGGAACCTACGGCCAGCCAGTACTGGGTCCGCAAAATCCGGGAGATCAGGCGCAAAAAGGTGACTCGAGTATAAGCCGAGGGGGGCATTTTCAGCACAAAAGAATGTGCTGAAAAACTCGGCTTATACTCGAGTATTTACGGTATTCCTTCTATTCTGGACTTAAAATCTGTTAACAAATACCTTCAAATCCCTGGAATCTACAAGGTCAGTAATTGCCTATCTGAGATAAAGGAGATACCTGGCATTCATTCATCATACAGCACTGATATGAAACCATCTTACATTCATTAAACATTTTTTTTTTCTTTGTAACTCAATGGGCAGTATGTGGATGGAGCTAACTTATTTAGAATGTGGCTGCACAGAGCTGAATGGTGCTGTGGCAGTCACATGCCTACTTGTAAAAAAAATATATATACACTACATTACCAAAAGTTTTGGGGCGCCTGCCTTTACACGCACATGAACTTTAATGGCATCTCAGTCTTAGCCCGCAGGGTTCAATATTGAGTCGGCCCTCCCTTTTGCAGCTATAGCAGCTTCAACTTTTCTTGGAAGGCTGTCCACAAGGTTTAGGAGTGTGTTAATGAGAGTGTTTGACCATTCTTCCAGAAGCACATTTGTGAGGTCAGGCACTGATGTTGGACAAGAAGGCTTGGCTTGCAGTCTCCGCTTTAATTCATCTCAAAGGTGTTTCATCATGTTGAGGTCAGGACTCTGTGCAGGACAGTCAAGTTCCTCCAACCCAAACTCGCTCATCCATGTCTTTATTAGACATGTGCGCTACCGAAAAATCAGCTTATTTTCCTTTTCGTTTCATTCGTTTTTTTTTTTTTTTTTCATTAATCGGATCATTCGTTATGATCAGCATTCGTTGCTTTGGATTATTCGTAACTTCGGATGCATTCGTATTCGTTGCGTTCCATTCATTTAGATGCAGCATTCGTTACTTCAGATAACCTGTAATTTCGGATTCGTTCATTATGTTCACTTAAGCCTCATACACACGATCAGACTTCCATCTGACTTTTCCCTGGATTTTGCTCCAAAGGGCGTTGCCCGTGAACTTGGTATGCATACACACGGCAAGACTTTTTCAGCCAACTTTCACCAAATCACGTGTTTTTTCTGCTCTTTACCGCCACCCTTTGGGCAACTTCTGCTATTGTTGTCTAATCTTTAGCATCGGTTCTGCGCATGCGTGTTTGTACGATGGACTTGTGTACACACGATCGGATTTGCTCCATCGGACATTTGTTGCCGGAAAGTTTGTCTGTTCTCACAGCGAACATTTGTCCGATGAAAAAGCGAAAAAGTTTGTCCGATGGAGCATACACACGGTCGGATTGTCCGATCAAAGAGGTCCGTTGGAGGTTTGTTGTCAAAAAGTCAGATCGTGTGGGCTTAACAGTTACTTTAGCCAAATTTGAAAGGAAATTCCAATACCTATAATTTATTAGTTTATAACAGGGATATGCAATTAGCGGACCTCCAGCTGTTGCAAAACTACAAGTTTCATTATGCCTCTGCCTCTGTGTGTCATGCTTGTAGCTGTCAGTCTTGCTATGCCTCATGGGACTTGTAGTTCTGCAACAGCTGGAGGTCCGCTAATTGCATATCCCTGGTTTATAATAATAAATAATAATAATAAAAACTATAATAATAATTTAATTATAATAGAAAATACAAAAAAACTATAAACTCGTAGGTTGAATCGTTTTTCGGATTTTCGTTCTTTCAGGAAAATTCGTTTTTGCATGCATTCATCAAAAAAAGCATCCGAATGAACGAAAGTGCAGAATTTCATCCGAAAACTAATTTGTAATGAAACGAATTGCACATGTCTAGTCTTTATGGACCTGGTTTGTGCACTGGTGCGCGGTCCTGTTGAAACAGAAAGGGGCCATCCCCAAACTATTCCCACAAAGTTGGGGGCATGAAATTGTCCAAAATGTATTTATATAATAACACCTTAAGAGTTCCCTTGACTGGAACTAAGGGGCCAAGCCCAACCCCTAAAAAACAACCCCACACCATAATCCCTCCTCCACCAAATCATTTGGACCAGTGCACAAAGCAAGGTCCCTAAAGACATGGATGAGCGAGTTTGGGATGGAGGAACTTGACTGGCCTGCACAGAGTCCTGACTCCAACCCAATAGAACACCTTTGGGATGAATTGGAGCGGAGACTTCGAGCCATGCCTTCTCGTCCACATCAGTGCCTAACCTCACAAATGTGATTCTGGAAGAATGGTCAAACATTCCCATAGCCACACTCCTAAACCTTGTAGACAGCCTTCCCAGAAGAGTTGAAGCTGTTATAGCTGCAAAGGGTGGGCCAACTGGAATGCCATTAAAGTTCATGTGTGTGTGTAAAGAGAGGCGTCTCAATGCTTTTGGTAATATAGTGTGTTTCAAAGCGAACAGGGGGGCGGGACTTTATATGAAGCACGTGGTTGCAATTCGATAGATTGGACAAATGAAAATGTTTATAAATTAATATACATACTGTATGTACATACATATTGCCAATGTAAATTGGAAAACAATAAAATATGATAACATGATATTGCATGATGAAATTTCACAGTCCATCAATTTCGTATAAATACATACATGTATTGCAGAGTGATACCTGCATGACCTATGGCCTCACTGGTCCTATCATGGTAAATATTTATAAATAGAGCATAAAACATAAAATTATACCGTATTTTCCAGCGTATAAGACGACCTTTTACACCTAAATTTCACAGCCAAAAAACGGGGGTCATCTTATACGCCGGGTGAAGCGACTGCCAGATGGATGTCAGCCCGCCGGCTGCTCGGTAATACAGTATGCACCGCTCAGCCAATCCCGGTGCACTCTGTTGATGGATACAGAGCTTCCTAAACCTGCTCGAATTGGAGTAATAACCTTTGCCAATCCGAGCAGGATACATATGAGTCAGAGCGGCGCGGGCTGATGATGTCACAGCCTCTGCCAATTCGAGCAGGCTTTGTATTCATTATTAGAAAAATCGCTCGCCGTGATTGGCTCAGCGCCGTATGGCTATAACTTCCGTTAAGAAGAAGAAATATGAAGCCTCAGAAAGAGGGGTTGTCCTATACAGTGAGTATAGGCAAAAACTTTGCAGTAGAATTAGGGGGTCGTCTTATACATCAGGTTGTCTTATACACCGGAAAATACTGTAATACAAAAATAAAAAACACGGCATCTGGTAGCTCTACGGGTTTCGTAGCTTTGAGACACTCATCCGGAGCAGGCACGCAAAGTATCTGTAATTGAAAAATATATGTAATATCTAAATGGTCTAACATATACCAACATGGACAAGGATGGGGTGATTGAAACCCCACCCAAGAAACATGTTTACTTACTAAAATCTGTGTTTGGATGGTGAAGAGCTGAAGGTCGTGGGTCACCTGGGGACATTATGCCCGGGAGCTGAGGTGGGCAACCCATTGTGGCAGCCAACACAGGAAACGTCCAGGGTGGCGCTGTAGTGCACCCCTGGGAAGTGAATAGTGGATAAGCCAACCAAGTGAAGTCTCTGTGGGAAGGATATGATGAATTACAATTAGATTGGATAGAGAAGCATGTGTGAATGTGGAGAGGTGATAAGTGCAGAAGTGAAGGATGACAACACTGTGGACTGGACAAATAGTGAAATATGTTTCCAAGGTAACAAATATACTCAACTGTAGAGAGACGTTCATTGGTCAAACAATGACTATACAACAATCCTCAAATACATATATTTGTATTTTGAAGTGCATACCATTCAAATGACTGTCTAGAGATCAAATTTATTATCATGTACCTGGCAGAGACTGGGTAACTGAGGGGTTTCTATTGGGCCTCTTTCTCAAAACTCCTTGTGGTGGAGGCAGGAGCGGCATGAGTTCTGAGGCTCATGCCACGTACACACGACCGGATTTCCCGTTGGAAAAACCTTGGATGGTTTTTCCGACAGAATTCCGCTCAAGCTTGTCTTGCATACACACGGTCACACAAAAGTTCTCTGAACTTTTGACCGTCAAGAACGCAGTGACGTACAACATTAAGATGAGCCGGGAAAATTAAGTTCAATGCTTCCGAGCATGCGTCAAATTGTTTCTGAGCATGCGTTGGAATTTTGTGCGTTGGAATTGCTACAGACGATTGGAATTTTTTCCGTCGGAAAAATAAAGAACCTGCTCTCAAACTTTTGCTGGCGGAAATTCCGACAGAAAAAGTCCGATACACACAGTCGGAATTTCCGTTTAAAAGCTCACATCAGACTTTTTCCGACGGGAAATCCGGTCGTGGTCGGGGCATTACAGGTTGGGCCGGATCGGTGCTGAAGTCAGGTGAGTGGAGCTAGATGCTGCAGATCACTGCACAGGGCCTGGACACAGGAACAACCAGAAAAAGAGAGACAGAGGAAGTGTCCAAGGAACAAGCCAATGTTAGCAACAGTCAGGCAGTGGGGTAGTAGAATCGGTAGGCAAAGCTAGGTCCAGGAAGCAATCCAGGGTTGGGAACAGCCGGCAGTGTGGTACAAAAGATGGAGAGAAGTCTAGTAAGCAAACAGAGCTCAGTAACAGCCAAGCAAGTAGCAAGTTAAAGCAGAAGGCAGAGGCAAAGTTTAGAGAGCAAACTGGGTCATTCATGGGTAAGAAGTAACAGTCAGGTCAGGTCTCAGGAAGAGCAGGGACAAGCTGAAGACCATTCAGCAACTTCTCTCTGTCATTCATCAGCTTATATAGGCAGCGGGGTACCAAAACCAATTCCTATGCACAATGCTTGCTTGTTACGGTACGTCCAACATTTCTCTTCTATCTGGTAGTGTGGGCAGCTTACTGTACGCATGTACAGTATCTCACAAAAGTGAGTACACCCTCACATTTTTGAAAATATTTTATTATATCTTTTCTGTTTCAATGTTTTTATTAAAGCATCTCACAAAAGGGATTTTTTTTTTGTAAAGAACACATATAGTATAAAATGCATACTAAATATGTAAATCTTTCTAGATCTTTTGTCTCTTCTTTAAGCATAACAATGCACCTAAAGAGTGCGTTCTTCCAAGTATAAGTCTTTAATAACAATAAAAGGTTGCGCTATCAGTGTCTATAGGGGGATAGCACCGAAACTTATTTGGTGCTGCAAGTTTAACATTACCAAAATGCATCTTAGTTTCCATATACAGGTATAGATAGAGCTTCCATGCATTTCAATGTTAGATGAAAATTTCGCTCATAATGCATAATAGATTGCAAGTGCACTTCGTATCTATTGTATGTATTACTGAAAGGGGTCACTCCTTTACAAAGAGAAAGCTTAGAACTGTCTCTGCTCAGGATTTATAGGGAACAGGCATAAAATCCATTGCAAAGACCAAAAAAGAAAGAAAAAGGAGAAGAAAGAAGAAAAGTTGAGGGGAAAAGTAGGAAAAGACCTGAAGCTGCTCTAATCGGTTATAGACCAAGGATCTCCCGTTAGATATTGGACCCATGGGCCCAGACTTTCTCAAACATCCACATTTTTTTACATCTTTTCATGTGACAACACTGAAGAAATGACACTTTGCTACAATGTAAAGTAGTGAGTGTACAGCTTGTATAACAGTGTAAATTTGCTGTCCCCTCAAAATAACTCAACACACAGCTATTAATGTCTAAACCGCTGCCAATTTCATCCCGAGAAGAGGAGGGGGAGAAGAGCGAGCCTCCGGGCTGGACTGTGGGGCAGGTAAGTGTCACACAGGTAAGTGTAAGTGTCTAATAAAAGTCAGCAGCTATGCTTTTTGTAGCTGCTGACTAAAAAAAAAATGGTTGGAACTCCACTTTAACATTCCAATCAATGTTAATACTGCAACAACTACTCAATCTAACCTCCTCTTTTAACCTAACACAATGGACACAAACCACCACTCAGTTTGGGCGCCGACGCTCCTAGTATGGCAGTTTGGACGCCGACGCTCCAAGTATGGCAGTTTGGACGCCGACGCTCCAAGTATGGCAGTTTGTGCGCCGATGCTCCTAGTATGGCAGTTTGTGCGCCGACACTCCTAGTATGGCAGTTTGTGCGCCGACACTCCTAGTATGGCAGTTTGTGCGCCGACACTCCTAGTATGGCAGTTTGGACGCCGACGCTCCTAGTATGGCAGTTTGGACGCCGACGCTCCAAGTATGGCAGTTTGTGCGCCGACACTCCTAGTATGGCAGTTTGGACGCCGACGCTCCAAGTATGGCAGTTTGTGCGCCGACACTCCTAGTATGGCAGTTTGGGCTCCGATGCTCCTAGTATGGCAGTTTGGACGCCGACGATCAATGTTAATACTGCAACAACTACTCAATCTAACCTCCTCTTTTAACCTAACACAATGGACACAAACCACCACTCAGTTTGGGCGCCGACGCTCCTAGTATGGCAGTTTGTGCGCCGACACTCCTAGTATGGCAGTTTGGACGCCGACGCTCCAAGTATGGCAGTTTGAGCGCCGACGCTCCTAGTATGGCAGTTTGTGCGCCGACACTCCTAGTATGGCAGTTTGTGCGCCGACACTCCTAGTATGGCAGTTTGTGCGCCGACACTCCTAGTATGGCAGTTTGTGCGCCGACACTCCTAGTATGGCAGTTTGTGCGCCGACACTCCTAGTATGGCAGTTTGGACGCCGACACTCCTAGTATGGCAGTTTGGACGCCGACACTCCTAGTATGGCAGTTTGTGCGCCGACACTCCTAGTATGGCAGTTTGTGCGCCGACACTCCTAGTATGGCAGTTTGGATGCCGACGCTCCAAGTATGGCAGTTTGTGCGCCGACACTCCTAGTATGGCAGTTTGGACGCCGACGCTCCAAGTATGGCAGTTTGTGCGCCGACGCTCCTAGTATGGCAGTTTGGGCGCCGACGCTCCTAGTATGGCAGTTTGGACGCTGACGCTCCTAGTATGGCAGTTTGGACGCTGACGCTCCTAGTATGGCAGTTTGGGCGCCGACGCTCCTAGTATGGCAGTTTGGGCGCCGACGCTCCTAGTATGGCAGTTTGGGCTCCGATGCTCCTAGTATGGCAGTTTGGACGCCGACGATCAATGTTAATACTGCAACAACTACTCAATCTAACCTCCTCTTTTAACCTAACACAATGGACACAAACCACCACTCAGTTTGGGCGCCGACGCTCCTAGTATGGCAGTTTGTGCGCCGACACTCCTAGTATGGCAGTTTGGACGCCGACGCTCCAAGTATGGCAGTTTGTGCGCCGACACTCCTAGTATGGCAGTTTGTGCGCCGACACTCCTAGTATGGCAGTTTGTGCGCCGACACTCCTAGTATGGCAGTTTGTGCGCCGACACTCCAAGTATGGCAGTTTGTGCGCCGACGCTCCTAGTATGGCAGTTTGGGCGCCGACGCTCCTAGTATGGCAGTTTAGACGCTGACGCTCCTAGTATGGCAGTTTGGACGCTGACGCTCCTAGTATGGCAGTTTGGGCGCCGACGCTCCTAGTATGGCAGTTTGGGCGCCGACGCTCCTAGTATGGCAGTTTGGGCTCCGATGCTCCTAGTATGGCAGTTTGGACACCGACGCTCCTAGTATGGCAGTTTGGACGCCGACGATCAATGTTAATACTGCAACAACTACTCAATCTAACCTCCTCTTTTAACCTAACACAATGGACACAAACCACCACTCAGTTTGGGCGCCGACGCTCCTAGTATGGCAGTTTGTGCGCCGACACTCCTAGTATGGCAGTTTGGACGCCGACGCTCCAAGTATGGCAGTTTGAGCGCCGACACTCCTAGTATGGCAGTTTGTGCGCCGACACTCCTAGTATGGCAGTTTGTGCGCCGACACTCCTAGTATGGCAGTTTGTGCGCCGACACTCCTAGTATGGCAGTTTGTGCGCCGACACTCCTAGTATGGCAGTTTGTGCGCCGACACTCCTAGCATGGCAGTTTGTGCGCCGACACTCCTAGTATGGCAGTTTGTGCGCCGACACTCCTAGTATGGCAGTTTGGACGCCGACGCTCCAAGTATGGCAGTTTGTGCGCCGACACTCCTAGTATGGCAGTTTGGACGCCGACGCTCCAAGTATGGCAGTTTGTGCGCCAACGCTCCTAGTATGGCAGTTTGGGCGCCGACGCTCCTAGTATGGCAGTTTGGACGCTGATGCTCCTAGTATGGCAGTTTGGACGCTGACGCTCCTAGTATGGCAGTTTGGGCGCCGACGCTCCTAGTATGGCAGTTTGGGCGCCGAAGCTCCTAGTATGGCAGTTTGGGCGCCGATGCTCCTAGTATGGCAGTTTGGACACCGACGCTCCTAGTATGGCAGTTTGGACGCCGACGATCAATGTTAATACTGCAACAACTACTCAATCTAACCTCCTCTTTTAACCTAACACAATGGACACAAACCACCACTCAGTTTGGGCGCCGACGCTCCTAGTATGGCAGTTTGTGCGCCGACACTCCTAGTATGGCAGTTTGGACACCGACGCTCCAAGTATGGCAGTTTGTGCGCCGACACTCCTAGTATGGCAGTTTGTGCGCCGACACTCCTAGTATGGCAGTTTGTGCGCCGACACTCCTAGTATGGCAGTTTGTGCGCCGACACTCCTAGTATGGCAGTTTGTGCGCCGACACTCCTAGTATGGCAGTTTGTGCGCCGACACTCCTAGTATGGCAGTTTGTGCGCCGACACTCCTAGTATGGCAGTTTGGATGCCGACACTCCTAGTATGGCAGTTTGTGCGCCGACACTCCTAGTATGGCAGTTTGTGCGCCGACGCTCCTAGTATGGCAGTTTGTGCGCCAACGCTCCTAGTATGGCAGTTTGGACGCCGACGCTCCTAGTATGGCAGTTTGGGCGCCGACGCTCCTAGTATGGCAGTTTGGACGCCGACGCTCCTAGTATGGCAGTTTGGACGCTGACGCTCCTAGTATGGCAGTTTGGGCGCCGACACTCCTAGTATGGCAGTTTGTGCGCCGACACTCCTAGTATGGCAGTTTGGACGCCGACGCTCCAAGTATGGCAGTTTGTGCGCCGACACTCCTAGTATGGCAGTTTGTGCGCCGACACTCCTAGTATGGCAGTTTGTGCGCCGACGCTCCTAGTATGGCAGTTTGTGCGCCGACGCTCCTAGTATGGCAGTTTGTGCGCCGACGCTCCTAGTATGGCAGTTTGGACGCCGACGCTCCTAGTATGGCAGTTTGGGCGCCGACGCTCCTAGTATGGCAGTTTGGGCGCCGACGCTCCTAGTATGGCAGTTTGGACGCCGACGCTCCTAGTATGGCAGTTTGGGCGCCGACGCTCCTAGTATGGCAGTTTGGGCGCCGACGCTCCTAGTATGGCAGTTTGGAGTTTGGACGCCGACGCTCCTAGTACGGCAGTTTGGGCGCCGACGCTCCAAGTATGGCAGTTTGGACGCCGACGCTCCTAGTATGGCAGTTTGGACGCCGACGCTCCTAGTATGGCAGTTTGTGCGCCGACACTCCTAGTATGGCAGTTTGTGCGCCGACACTCCTAGTATGGCAGTTTGTGCGCCGACACTCCTAGTATGGCAGTTTGTGCGCCGACACTCCTAGTATGGCAGTTTGTGCGCCGACACTCCTAGTATGGCAGTTTGGATGCCGACACTCCTAGTATGGCAGTTTGTGCGCCGACACTCCTAGTATGGCAGTTTGTGCGCCGACGCTCCTAGTATGGCAGTTTGTGCGCCAACGCTCCTAGTATGGCAGTTTGGAATGCCGACGCTCCTAGTATGGCAGTTTGGGCGCCGACGCTCCTAGTATGGCAGTTTGGACGCCGACGCTCCTAGTATGGCAGTTTGGACGCTGACGCTCCTAGTATGGCAGTTTGTGCGCCGACACTCCTAGTATGGCAGTTTGTGCGCCGACACTCCTAGTATGGCAGTTTGGACGCCGACGCTCCAAGTATGGCAGTTTGTGCGCCGACACTCCTAGTATGGCAGTTTGTGCGCCGACACTCCTAGTATGGCAGTTTGTGCGCCGACGCTCCTAGTATGGCAGTTTGTGCGCCGACGCTCCTAGTATGGCAGTTTGTGCGCCGACGCTCCTAGTATGGCAGTTTGGACGCCGACGCTCCTAGTATGGCAGTTTGGGCGCCGACGCTCCTAGTATGGCAGTTTGGGCGCCGACGCTCCTAGTATGGCAGTTTGGACGCCGACGCTCCTAGTATGGCAGTTTGGGCGCCGACGCTCCTAGTATGGCAGTTTGGACGCCGACGCTCCTAGTATGGCAGTTTGGGCGCCGACGCTCCTAGTATGGCAGTTTGGGCGCCGACGCTCCTAGTATGGCAGTTTGGAGTTTGGACGCCGACGCTCCTAGTACGGCAGTTTGGGCGCCGACGCTCCTAGTATGGCAGTTTGGACGCCGACGCTCCTAGTATGGCAGTTTGGACGCCGACGCTCCTAGTATGGCAGTTTGGACGCCGACGCTCCTAGTATGGCAGTTTTGGCGCCGACGCTCCTAGTATGGCAGTTTGGGCACAAACATTTCTATAGGACCCTCTCTGTCAGCTTAGTGGCTCAGTCCGTTGTTATAACAAACTAGAAGTGCCCCACTCTTCTTCCTGTACTGAGCAATGAGTAAAAGGTTGGGCAGGAAAATCCACTGGCCGCCCTTTCACTGATAACCCTAAGGACTGAGTCCGCCAACCACCTAGTTTACCGCTTGGATTGAGGAGGGGAAAGAGACAACGGATCCCAGGAGTGACAGGACAGAGCACTGCGAACGAACCAATCTCTTCTCTTCAGCCATGCCCTTCACAAATATGGCCGCCGGAGAGAGCACTGATGTGACGTCATGCCGTGCAGTGCCTGCCTTTTTCCGTTCTGAGTTCTGGTTGAGTGGAGAAGTGCTGGGTAAGTGTATGTGCGCTCTGATGTCACTTTATGGTGAACCGAGTTACTGCGCCCCCATGTATTATCACCGGAGCCGTGTATACGTAGGAGACTGTCCTACTGCGAGATTACAGCTCGCCCGGTGTCATAGAACGTCTGTATACACTTCACTGCTAGGTGCAGGCTGGGCTGTGCAGGGACTGACAGCTCCCATCAGATGTCTATGGGAGACCAGGGCGGCCAACTCTTCTGTTATGTCTCTGTGATTGTACAGGAATGTCATTGTCCTCTGTACCACAATACCAGTATAACGTCTCCTATACCACAATACCAGTATAATGTCCCCTTTACCACGATACCAGTATAATGTCCCCTATACCACAATACCAGTATAATGTCCCCTATACCACAATACCAGTATGATGTCCCCTATACCACAATACCAGTATAATGTCCCCTATACCACAATACCAGTATAATGTCCTCTGTACCACAATACCAGTATAATGTCTCCTATACCACAATACCAGTATAATGTCCCCTATACCACAATACCAGTATAATGTCCCCTATACCACAATACCAGTATAATGTCCCCTATACCACAATACCAGTATAATGTCCCCTATACCACAATACCAGTATAACATCTCCTATACCACAATACCAGTATAACGTCCCCTATACCACAATACCAGTATAATGTCCCCTATACCACAATACCAGTATAATGTCCCCTATACCACAATACCAGTATAATGTCCCCTATACAACAATACCAGTATGATGTCCCCTATACCACAATACCAGTATGATGTCCCCTATACCACAATACCAGTATAATGTCCCCTATACCACAATACCAGTATAATGTCTCCTATACCACGATACCAGTATAATGTCTCCTATACCATAATACCAGTATAATGTCCCCTATACCACAATACCAGTATAATGTCCCCTATACCACAATACCAGTATAATGTCCCCTATACCACAATACCAGTATAATGTCCCCTATACCACAATACCAGTATAACATCTCCTATACCACAATACCAGTATAACGTCCCCTATACCACAATACCAGTATAATGTCCCCTATACCACAATACCAGTATAATGTCCCCTATACCACAATACCAGTATAATGTCCCCTATACCACAATACCAGTATAATGTCCCCTATACAACAATACCAGTATGATGTCCCCTATACCACAATACCAGTATAATGTCCCCTATACCACAATACCAGTATAATGTCTCCTATACCACGATACCAGTATAATGTCTCCTATACCATAATACCAGTATAATGTCTACTATACCACAATACCAGTACCAAAACCGCGAGTTATCACCGCGAACGCTGGATCATGGGTAGTAATTCTAGTACTAAACATCCTCTGTACATCTAAAGTGGTAACCTACTAAAGGCTTTTAACCACTTCAGCCCCGGAAGATTTGGCTGCTCAATGACCAGGCCATTTTTTGCGATACGGCACTATGTCTCTTTAACTGACAATTGCGCGGTCGTAAGATGTTGTACCCAAACAAAATTTACGTCCTTTTTTTCCCACAAATAGAGCTTTCTTTTGGTGGTATTTGATCATCTCTGCGTTTTTTATTTTTTGCACTATAAAAAAAAAAAAGAGCGACTATTTGAAAAAAATACAATATTTTGTACTCTTTGCTATAATAAATATCCCCATTTTTAAAAAAAAAAATCATTTTTTTTCTCAGTTTAGGTTGATACGTATTCTTCTACATGTTTTTGGTAATAAAAATTGCAATAAGCGTTTATTGATTGGTTTGCGCAAAGGTTATAGCGTCTACAAAATAGGGCATAGATTTATGGCATTTTTATTATTATTATTATTATTATTATTATTTTTACAAGTAATGGCAGCGATCTGTGATTTTTATCGGTACTGTGACATTATGGCAGACACATCGGACATTTTTGACACATTTTTGGGACCATTGGCATTTATACAGCGATTAGTGCTATAAAAATGCACTGATTGCTGTGTAAATGCCACTGGCAGGTAAGGGGTTAACACTAGGGGGCGATCAAGGGGTTAATTTTGTTCCCTAGGTGTGTTCTAACTGTGGGGGGAGGAGACTCACTAGAGGAGATGACAGATCGTGGTTCCCAGCTTATAGGAACTCACGATCTGCATCTCCTCCTGAGAACAGAACAGGGATGTGTGTGTTTATACACACGTCCCTGTTCTGCCACTCGTGACCAGCGGTCACGAGCATCGGCACCCCTGCATTGCAGCGGGCGGGTGCGCGCACCCGCTATCCCACTTAACCACTTCCTGCCTGGCTTATAGCAGATTGATGGGTGGGAATTGGTTCTGTTATCCTGACTTGGCGTCATATGCCGTCCAGCAGGATAACATGCCGGTGCGCTTCCGCGGGGGGCGCACAACGTGGCGATCGCAAGTGCGGCGTGCCAGTCTGACACGCCGCATGTTTGATCGTGGTAAAAAGCCTCTGACAGAGGCTTCTTACCACGTGATCAGCTGTGACCAATCACAGCTGATCATCACGTGAACCAGGAAGTGCCGGTAAACAGCATTCATCGGTTCTCGCTGACAGGGAGAGCCGATCTGCGGCTCTCCCTGTCAGGGGGGGGGGGGGTCTGTGCTGATAATCAGCACATTGATTATCAGCACAGACCCATCAGATGTGCCCATCAGCGGCTAAAAAGTACCCATAAGCTGCCAGTCAGTGCCCCATAAAAAAAAGTCTGAAAGTGCTCATCACCGTGCCAATCAGTGCCCATATCAGTGCTAATTAGTGCCCATCACAGTGACAATCAGTGCCCAGCAGTAAAACCTGTCAGTAACTCATCATCAGTGCCACCTGTCAGTGCCAATCAGTACCGCCTATCAGTGCCCATCACAACCGCCAGTCCGTGCCCATCACAGCCGCAAGTCAGTGCTGCTATTGGTGCCCATCAGTGCTGCATATCAGTGCCGCCTATCAGTGCCCATCAATTCTACATATCAGTGAATTCTCCATGCCCATCAGTGCCAACTCATCAGTGCCGCCTCATCAGTGCCAGTAAGTGAAGGAGAAAACAACATTTTATAACCGAAACAAAGGAAACTTATTTTTTTTGTTCTTTTTCAGTTTGTTTAGCAAAAAATAAAAACCGCAGAGGTGATCAAATACAACCAAAAGAAAGCTCTATTTGTATTTGTGGGGACAAAATGATAAAAATTTTGTTTGGGTACAGTGTAGCATGACCGCACAGTTGTCATTCAAAGTGCGACAGAGCTGAAAGCTGAAAATTGTCCTGGGCGAAAAGGGGCGAAAGTGCCCGGTATTGAAGTGGTGAGCTGACGTACAGCTACGACGGTTCGCGGGATCGTGCCGACCTGTCACAGTATAATGACGACCGCAGGTCGGCAAGTGGTTAAAGCATCACCTATCGATAGTAAAATTTACGTAGTTTGTTGCTATTGTGCGGGCGTGCGCAATTTTAAAGCATGACATGTTTGGTATCTATTTACTCAGCGTGACATCATCTTTTATATTTTACAAAAAAAAATTGGGTTATGTATTGTGTTCTGTACATTACAATTTTAAAATGTGTATTGAAAAACTGCTGCACACATACCGTGTGACATAAAAAATGGCAAAACCCACCAGGATATTCTCTAGGGCCTCTGCTTTAAAAAATATCTAATGTTTGGGGGCTCTTACTAATTTTCTAGCAAAAAAACCCCCAGATTTTCACATGTAAACAAAAAGTGCCAGAAAATGCCTGATCTTCAAGTGGTTAAAGGGACCACAACCCAAATATTAGTGCCAAATAGCACCCATCCTTGGCATCCTGTACTATATTGTGTGTGTGTGTGTGTGTGTATATGTGTGTGTGTGTGTGTATATATATATATATATATATATATATATATATATATATATATATACACACTATATTACCAAAAGTATTGTGACGCCTGCCTTTCCACGCACATGAACTTTATTGACATCCCAGTCTCAGTCCGTAGGGTTCAATATTGCGTTGGCCCACCCTTTACAGCTATAACAGCTTCAACTCTTCTGGGAAGGCTGTCCACAAGGTTTAGGAGGGTGTCTGTGGGAATGTTTGACCATTCTTCCAGAAGCGCATTTGTGAGATCCGGCACTGACTTGCAGTCTTCACTCTAATTCATCCAAAATGTATTCTATTGGGTTGAGCTCAGGACTCTGTGCAGGCCAGTCAAGTTCCTCCACCCCAAACTCGCTCATCCATGTCTTTATGGACCTTGTTTGGTGCGCAGTCATGTTGGAACAGGAAGGGGCCATCCCCAAACTGTTCCCACAAAGTTGGGAGCATGAACTTTGTCCAGAATGTCTTGGTATGCTGACGCCGTAATAGTTCCCTTCCCTGGAACTAAGAAGCAGGGGCGGACTGGGGCCAGGTGGCAGAGTGGAGATTTCCCCCCAGGCCACTTTGATTTCCTGTAAAAGGGCCGCTATGCAGCCAGTTTAGAACTGCGCATGTGCAGTTTCCGGACCCGGCCGAGTGCTACTGCGGGGGGGGGGGGGGGGTTTGCAGGGCTGGATCATGAATTGGCAGCCGAATTGCACTGAAAGAACACACTAATCCCTCCATCCTGTGCTGCAGCTGCGCTGTGTCCTGTGACAGGGATGTTAGCTGCACCTGTCACAGGGCAGAGTGTGTTCCGTCTTGCAGAGTACAGCCCTCCCCTCCTCTCCACTAATGGGACAACGATCAGCTCTGCCTTCTCCCGCCCCTCTCTCTTGTGCCCGCCCACACTCCATGCAAGCCCGTGTGCTGTGTGAAGGAGATATGCGGGCGGGAAACTTTGAAGTCGGCAGCCGCAGTGTCCTATCCTAAACATGAAGACGCTGAGTGACTGAGCCAGTGAACCTCCTGCTGGGGACAGCAAGTGAGTGAGCTGCCTGTGATCAGACTCTCCCCTCCCCCTCTCTTCCTCCCTACTCCATCTCTCCCTTAGCCTTTATCATTTAACCTCTTGCCTGCCAGGCACTTTCACTCCCTTCCTGCCCAGGACAATTTTCAGCTTTCCCTTCTCTCACACTGAGCCCAGGTTCACATTGGAGCGATTTGGCATGCGATTTGACATGTCAAATCGCATGCCAAAACGGTGGCAATTGCCAGCGATGGCACCATCCGAATCGGTGCAACACTGCATCGATTCCATTTGCGGTGTCGCACCGATTCCCAAAAGTAGTTTCTGTACTTCTTTTGGCAACTTCGGGGTACAATTTCAATAGACATCTGTGCATGAACCCGCACAGATGTCTCTGAAATCGCACCCCGAAGTCAGGACTGACATGTGAATATGAAATCGTTCAATAGTTCAGCTGAACTCGCTCGATTTCATTCCCAATGTCAGTGTGAACCCGGGCTTTGAATGACAATTGCGCAGTCGAGCAACACTGTACCCATATTACATTGTTCTTTTTTTCACACAAATGGAGTTTTCATTTTGGTGGTATTTAATAACAACTGGGGTTTTTTATTTTTTGCTAAAACATGAAAAAATACTTTTCATATTTACATGTGATTGGCTGTTATTGGACACAGCCAATCACATGAGTAAAGAGCCGCGTCATCGGCTCTTTACCAAGATCGGGGTCATGCTGTCATTGCTGTGTCATATTTGTCTTGCTTCATAACATCAATATCCGTTATAAAACCTGGAGGGCATGGATAGTGAGCTGATTCGGTGGTACAATGGGCCACCCGACTGGACTTGCCCCCCAGGCTTAAGGCTGCCAGCCCTCCCCTGCTAAGAAGCCAAGCCCAACCCCTGAAAAACAACCCCACTACCATAATCCCCCTCCACCAAATGACTTGGACCAGTGCATTTGTCTTTTTATAGTTTACATTAGGACTTAGCATCGTATTTGTCTTCCTCACAGATACAAGAATCTGATGCCGCGTACACACGATCATTTTTCACGTCGTGAAAAATGACATTTTTTGTTTTCAACAAGAAAAACGACCGTGTGTGGTCTTTTTGTCATTTTTCACGACGTGAAAAACGGCATTAAAAACGACGAGAAAAATTAGAACATGTTCTAATTTTTCTCGTCGTTTTTCCTGACATTTCTTCCGCGGCAGTGTTTCCCATAGGGAAACACTGCCGCGGAGCCCATAGACGATCGTTTTTCTCGTCATTTTAAAAAATGACGAGAAAAATGACCGTGTGTGGGGAACAAGCTGTTCCCTCGTTTAAAATGTCATTATTCACGGCGGTTTTTTAACCGCCGTGAATAATGATCGTGTGTACGCGGCATGACCGTCTGAATTTGTGAGCATGTTTGTCCTTCCGAAAGTTGGGACCCTTGCTGCTGGGGTCACTGTATAGAAAACTTTGTCAATTTGTAACTACTGCAATTTTTTGGATTAAATCACAAAAATTGAATAATGTTGGAAAGGAAACTTTGTTTTCCTTTTTTTGTACTTTTGTCTAGTGTCTTGATAGCTAATAGAACGACCGTACACACTATAAGAAAATCTGGGGAACATTTTCGCGCGATTTTCTGATAGCTGATTTCGACCTTCCGAGCGAAAAGGGATAAATTCCAATTTATTTTTCATACAGGAACAGAACAAACAATTTCTGTTTAATGTGTACCATTTTCGTTCAGTTTTCGTATGAGAAATATCATATACGAAAGACTGCGCATGATCATTGGTCAAGTTATCGAATGTAATTTTCTTACAAATGAAATGTTTGTACAAATATTTTCATGAATTTCATTCAAAATTCTACTAGCCAGCTTGAGAGCACATTCACACGGGGGCGACTCGTCCGGCGACTCAGCCGCCTGACAAGTCGCGTCCCGCTCTGTTCAATAGAACTGTTCTAATAGGAGCGACGCAAGTCGCTCTGACTTAGAAAAAGGTTCTTGTACTACTTTGGGGGCGACTCGGGGCGACTTGCATTGACTTCTATACAGAAGTCATTTTGCAAGTCGTCTCTGAAGTCATCCTCAGATCGCCTTGCCGAGTCGCCCCCAAAGTCGTGCCGCCCCTGTGTGAATGGGCTCTTAGTCTCATAACACAATTTGAAAATTGGTGGACTGATCGTTTTATTAGCATGTAGGGACCCTTACTTACCTTTCTTACCAGGTGGGATACCCAGGCCACTGTTGTTTAAATGTAGATTTTCACCCTTTGTAGTTTTCATCAAACTTTGTGAGCTCACTACCTTTAAGTTGATGGCGTACAATGTATCTGTCAAGTCTGACATGTCAGAGCCAGATGGCTTAGAGTGGTGTGGAGTAGCAAGGAACAGATTTGCAGTTCACTTCTTTGGCAGGATGAGGGGCAGTGATTTGGCAACTGACAGTTTTTCCAAGTTGGTTGGTCCCTTTTCTGTCTATTTGATAAGTCCCCTCTTCTGTGATTCGTGACTGGGGCTTTGGACCTGTCCATCGCAGATGTCTTCCTTGTTTTTTAATCTACTTTAGTATACGTGCATAATGCTGGTTAGGAGATCAGAAGCTCTCCGGTTTTACAAGCAATGTAACTATTGATTTTGGACTTATTTGGGACTATTATCTACATTTTTCTTTTCATTTTCTACAGGAGACTCAGGCAGCAGCCAAATCCTGTCAGGAGGGAGCTGGGGGCGTGGCTGAGCCACGCTGTATGTATATATATTTAGCGCCCTGCTCCTGATGACCAGGCGCTATGTTTAAATTTAGTGGGATTCTGAGCTGGTAGTTAGCTCAGACTTTGATGATTAAGGCTAAATCAGCCTCTGTTCCGTGTATGGCTGTGCTTGGAGGGATTTCCCATTGTTTGCCTGAAGGTGGCCTTACCACCACAGGCCAGTGTTGGAAAAAAGGCAGGCCAGAGTGTATTGGTCTCCCCGCTGGGCATGCTGGGGAAGGGTACTTAAGGGGCAGACACCGTTTTTCGGGTCTCTTTGCCTTGTGGCCCTCCTGGCTCGAAGTATCTGATAGTCAAAGTTCAGCCGCGGAGCCATGTTGGCCCGAGGCTGCATCTCTGCCGGGTAGGCCCAGTTGTCCTGACTGGGGCCTGCACTTTGAAGGTGATCCTGTGCTGTCTGTCCTGCGGGAGGAAGCCACTCAATGGAGGAAACCAGGGGAGGACCTGTCCTGGAGAGGACCAAGCGGAAGGCTGGTGTCTCGGGGAAGGCCTGGGGACCTTATTGGAGAATGCACCGTAGCTTATGTTACCTTACAGTGTGCCGGGTCGGCTTAAAGGCTCTAAAACTGTAAGGCTGGATCCCCGGATACTAAATCCTGTGGCAGAGGATTATTGAACAGCTCATCTTTATCGTCTTAAAGTCTGTGGCAGACTGTTCTTCATTTTGTTCGTGCGTAATCCCGGCTGCTAGGCTAGTGAGAGGGGCCTATCCGGGTGGGCAATACCCACTTGAAGGAGAGTGGTGAGTGTGACTTTTTTTTGAAGCTTAGACGTTTCCCCAGTGATCTGCATCGTGTGCCTGAACCTTTCCCCGACCCTCCATCCCTCTACCTGTGCAAGTTTGTGTGAAATAAAGCCTTACGAAAAGGATTTATAACTTGTGTGGACGTTGAAGTTTATATAGACTCTTATCCCCTAGACAACGAATGGTGAGGTAACGTGCAAGGCCCAAATCTAAACCAGCAGATTCTACGGGGGGTAATGCTACAAATGGATGCACACAGCCCTGTTTTGGGGCGTGCCCGCAGGGGTGCCCCTGTAGCACATGGCCTGCTTTGGATGCCCTCAAAGGAAAAGATGCAGACAGCGCTGGCGAGGAACTGATATGAAAGAGGTAAGGGGCCTCTATTGTTGCACAGAGCAGGTAAGTATAAACCTCTTTCTTTCTTTCTTTCTTTTACAAAAAAAACAACAAAAAAGCTTAGTAACACTGAATTTGCACTAGCTATGAGCACCTACACAGTAATGCATACATAATAATTGACATGACTATTTGGAGCTTCAATTACACAGCCATGTCATAAGAGTCTGCAAAAAAAATCATATGTATTTTATATTTTATGTTGTGTTATTTTATTTAGTTTATTCACTGATTGTAAAGTTATACACTTTTTTTCTCCTTGTAGGTTTCAAGGCAGTAAAATGACCTTTCAGTGGACAGCAGTGGCTTCCTTTCTTTATGGCGAAATAGCAGTTCTATTAATCCTTTGCATCCCGTTTGTTTCTCCTTTAAGGTACTGAATTAAAAAAATTGCTTAGCCAGCCTGTATCATAATATTGTCATTGTAAGCTTAATAAATGTTGTGACAGAAAAAGTATTTTGCAAAAAGGTCTGTAACTGCTTAAAGAGGAGGTCCACCCAAATTTTTTTTTAAAAGCCAGCAGCTACAAATACTGCAGCTGCTGACTTTTAAAAAATGGACACTTACCTGTCCAGGGCGCCCGCGATGTCGGCAGACGAGGCTGACAAATCTCGGTCCCCAGATGCTGCCGCCGCCATCCTCGTTGAGGGAATCAGGAAGTGAAGCCTTGCGGCTTCACTGCCCGGTTCCCTACTGCGTGAGTAGCGCGGCACACCGTCACTGGTCCCCGCTCTCTCCTGGGAACTGTGTGTCTCCCAGGAGACAGCGGGGGGGGGGTTGGCAAGTGGCGTAGAGTCTATGCCCGGAAGTGGGTGCCAAATGTGTCACCGGAGGGGGGGAGGGTTTTGAAAAGCGGAAGTTCCATTTTTGGCTGGAACTCCGCTTTAATGAATAACCCATACACCCATTCTGCTTTCTAAGCCGTGCATTGTTCCGTTTGTTAATGATTTTTAAAATCAGGATGGAGCGGCGGTGAAGCCTCTATGGAGGTCACTCCTTGTGAGTAGCCATTTGGCTGTTTTGTCTTATTAAACAAATCATTTAATACTACACTGAGTCTGGCGCACCTTGTTCTTGTTCTACATATTGGCTTAAACTGAGGAAGACATTTTTTCTCTTATCGTCCATGGACTGACACAGCTGGATACTGTAAACGTGTGGGTGTATGTCCCTGTTCGCAGGAGAAGATCTAGGCAGAATGTTAGATTGTTAGAAACATACATTCTAGAACAAACCAGAGCTGAACAGCCCCGCCCAGGGGGGCGGTCCCTCCGGACATTGCCCTCCCACCTGCAGCTAGCAGCCTCAGTTTTTTTCTGCCTAGCAGAAGGAGAAGCCGTGGCTCTCTCAGGAGCCAGTCTCCTGGAAGATTTTACTTTTAAATTTTATTCCTTTTGGGAATTTTATTATTTTATTTTTGAGACCTTCAATCAACTGTCGGCTGGGCAACAGGTTGGGTACACTGGTATCCTCGTAGTCTTCCCTGTTCGACCATCGAGCGTGCTGATCCTCGCCTTGTGTGCGTGAGACTCAGTTCACGACATGCCCCATAACTCCAGGGGTGGCCGGGTTGCTTTCATGCTCCCGCGGTCCTCTCAAGATTGAACAGTACCTGACTGACTGTATCTCTCGTGGTGGACCGGGCCGACAGCTACGCCGTACTGCTCTGTGATAGGTCTGTCTGAAACAAGCTAGTGGGTCCCTGCAAGGGACGGGTAAGTAGTCTCTCCTACTGCAGGTGAGTACATGCTGGCTGTGTTTCTTTATATAGGGGGTTTCTCCCTGTCTCCCCCCTGTTATGCTGCTCTCTGCACCCTGTACTGGTGCTGTGCTGTGGGGGTGCTTGGGGGTCACTCTGGCCTGGCTGGGCGCTCATGTCTGTAGTGGGTTCTGTTTATCATGCATGCTATAATACCTACATGGTATGTGTATGCAGTCTGTGTGGGTTTCCTCCGGGTACTCCGGTTCCCTCCCACACTCCATTGGTATGGGCGCTTCGGCGCTATGCACAGCCTAAATTCGTGCGATTGGATATCCACATACTAACATACCTACCCGGTATGTCTGTGCAGTCTGCGTGGGTTTCCTCCGGGTCTCCGCCCATGCTACATGACATGCGTGTCTTTGGTGCAATACACGGTGTAAACATACACATTATGTTTATACACAACACTAAATACATTCACAGTAGTTGTAGGTATTGTATTCTCTGGGTATGCGCGGGGTACTTCGGTTTCTCCCACGTGCCAACGGTTTGCGCGCCTTCGGTACTATGCACACATGGGCTTGTGCAAAAATGTTTAGCACACATACTATAATACCTACATGGTATGCGTATGCAGTCTGCATGGGTTTCATCCAGGTGCTCAGGTTTCTCCCCTGCGTTCCAATGGTGTGCGCATTTTCAGCGCTATGCACAGTATAAACATGTGCAATTTGTTTATTCGCAGGCTTACATACCTACACGGTTGTGTACGCAATCTGCGTGGCTGGTTTACGTCCAAGCCCCGATGATGTGCGCGCCTTCGTCGCTGGCACAGTATAAACGTGCTTAGTATGTGTGGATAAACCTATTAAACTACATATGCCGTACGTGGTTGTATTATGCTCTTTGTGGCTGTGTGGGTTTCCTCCCACACTCTATTTGCGCGTTTGACGCAATACATAGTATAAACTATGTGTTTGTACAATCAGCACTTATCCATGGGTAGCTGCTGGATGGAGCATTGTCACAAGGATCCCTGGTTTCAGGGGTACCACTTTCCACCTGCTTTCAGTGGTGATCAGAAGCGCTGGCTTGGACTGTGTTCGCCAGGCTGAGGTTAGCGTTACGCCCGTTAGTGGCTGCGTCTGGCATTTTTGTAGCTTAATGACTGGGCAAAAGCCTCTGCTTCATCCATCAGTCGACTAGCAGGTGCACTGCAACTGCTTTAGCCATTTCAGGGTCTCTGTGCCCGGGGTGGGTTTGCGCCACCTGTGGAGGCTGAGGTACTGGTCCTCTGGCCGAGTTTCTAGGGAAGTTCTGTCAAGTTGCCTTTATTGGCCAACAGTTGAGGCACCCTGTACATCGGGGCCTCTCTTCTCTGATACATTGCAGAGTCTCTTTGGGATTTTCATACATCTCGCTGCAAGACTGTTCTGTCGGCCGTGTGCATTGCAGGGGAAGGGTCCTTGCATCCGGAGGTGTTTCCACCTCCTTTACCGGAGGTGGGGCACCGGAAGTGGACCTTATGGCCTCTCGACTCTTTTGCAAGGTGGCAAGATCGTGGCCAGGTCCAGGGACCCCTGGGCGGACGCGTCAGATGCGTTGGAAGCCCGTGGGGGCAGTATCGCCTGATATATGCTTACCCTCCGCTACTGTTGTTGCCTCGCCTGCTTCGCAGAGTAGGGGCTGAGGCTATTCCGGTGATCCTCATTGCTCCGAAACTGCGACATTGGTACGCCAATCTACTTTGGCTAGTCGCAGACGTTCCTTGGCGACTGCCTATTGGGGTGGACCTTCTGTCTCATGATCCCATACTTCATCCTGCTTTACAGTCCTTGGCTTTAATGGCATGGCTGTTTAAAGCCAGGTGCTGAAGGCCCGAGTTCTCTCGTATTCGGTCATCTCTTCTATGTTGTTGACACAGGAATCTTCCTCCAGAAAGATATCTCACCGTACCTGGAAGACTTGCATCGCTATGTGCGAGGAACTTGAGTGGCGTCCTCGGATGTATTCCATTCCCAGGATTTTGCTGTTCTTACAGCGTGGTGTGACCCAAAAGATGGCCTTGCATACCTTTTTTGAGGGTCGGATTTCGGCCCGGGCTGTCTTTTTCAACGACCGCTACCAGGCCATTCCTTGATTAGCACCTTTTGTGCAGGGGGTTCGCCATGTGATCCCCCCTGTCAAGCCTCCTCTCCCTACTTGGGATCTGAATTTGATGCATCTCGATTCTGCAAGAACATCCCTTTGAGAATAGCAGAGAGATTCCTCTCTTGACCTTGTCCCGGAAGGTGGCCTTCTTAGTGGCCATTGCTTCGGTTAGACGGGTGTCTGGGTTGGCGACCTTGTCCTGCAAGTCACCTTACTTGGTCCTCCATAAGGATATGGCGGTGTTGCGCTCACGACCGTCCTTCTTTTCAAAAGATGGTCTCGGCCTTTCACCTTAAGGAGGACATTGTTCTTCCGTCCTTGTGTCCTCACCCATCGCATCCCTGAGAGTTTGCCCTTCATACATTAAGATAGGTTGAAGCCTTACGGGTGTACCTGTCTGCTACTGTTTCCATTCAGAAGTCTGTCTCTGGTCCAAAACGGGGCCGAGCGGTGTCGTCTGCCACCGTCTTTAGGAGGATCAGGCAGACCGTCATACAGGCCTATGCCCTTAAGGGGCGGGCGCCTCCCTTTCCGGTTGCGGCGCATTCCACCAAGGCAATTGGTGCTTCCTGGGCCTTCCGACATCAAGCGTCGGTTGCACAAGTGTGCAAGGCGGCGACCTGGTCGTCCGTTTATACCTTTTCAAAATTTTATATGGTTGATGTGGCTGCATCTTCGGATGCTTCCTTCGGGCCGCAAAGCATTGCAGGCCGCTGTTTAATGTTGCAACTCCTCCGTTGAGGAGCTCTGCTTGTTTGGAGTGAAGTTTTGGTTGTTCCTTTACTACTGCTCTCACCCTTCTGATACCGCTTTGGGACGTCCCACACGTTTACAGTATCCAGCTGTGTCAGTCCATGGACGATAAGAGAAAATAGGATTTTTGTACTCACCGTAAAATCAGTTTCTCTGATGTCCATGGACTGACACAGCACCCACCCTTCCTTTTAAGGTTTGTACTGCTTTGTTACGAACTGAGGCTGCTAGCTGCAGGTGGGAGGGTAATGTCCAGGGGGACCGCCCCCCTGGGCGGGGCTGTTTAGCTCTGGTTTGTTCTAGAATGTATGTTTCTAACAATCTAACATTCTGCCTAGATCTTCTCCTGCGAGCAGGCACATACACCCACACGTTTACAGTATCCAGCTGTGTCAGTCCATGGACGTCAGAGAAAGTACAGAAATCCTATATATTTTATTTTTTTTGGGGATATTTATTTTAGCAAAAAGTAAACAATATTGTTTTTTTTCCTCAAAATTGTTGCAATTTTTTTGTTTATAGCGCAGAGGTGATCAAATACCACCAAAAGAAAGCTCTATTTGTGGGGAAAAAAGGACATCAATTTTGTTTGGGTACAACGTCGCACGACCGTGCAATTGTCAGTTAAAGCAACGCAGTGCCGTATCGCAAAAAATGGCCTGGTCAGGAAGTGGGTAAATCTTTCCGGGGCTGAAAGTGGTTAAAAGACTGTCAGGGATGCCATATTCCATGGAACAGGCTTTCTGAAACTCAAACTTTGTTTATGTAGAAAACCTGGAGTCATTGAAGACAAAATGACTTTTGATTCCTGGGTCCTCTTTTCCCAGGAACTCTGCGCGTCAGGACTCTTCGGGGTAAGACCGGGCTATATTAGGATACCTCTCAACTCAACTCAACTCAAAATGTAAAGCGTTTTACAAAATGCTAGTACAATTTAGAGAAAATTCATGAAAACGTCCAACAATTCCATGCAGGCAAATTGAGGAAGGCTTCCAAGGAGCCTCTGAGCAGGATACTAGCTCCAGATCACAGAAGGATTTTTACAGTGGTGCGGCTTGGTTTATCCATGCAATATCAGACTAGAACTGTGGTGCATCTTGTAATATACTTTTTATCTAGATTTGTCATTTACAAATTTCATAGAAAACTGGTACATAATTTACAGTGTTATTTGTATGGCACATGTCATGCAGCAAAGAAGAAATGTGACCCAGGCAGCCTAGGATATTTTTGGAACAGCTTTGAAACGGTCAGCATTTACTAAAACGTATTCTGTACTGTGGCTCAACAGCAATTGAGATCTTCTCTCAGTTTAACCGCTTCAATACAGGGCATTTTCACCCCCTTCCTGCCCAGGCCAATTTTTAGTTTTCAGCACTGTCGCACTTTGAATGACAATTGCGCGGTCATGCAACACTGTACCCAAATGAAATCTTTATGTATTTTTCCCCCACAAATAGAGCTTTCGTTTGGTGGATTTTGATCACCTCTGCCGTTTTTATTTTTTGCGCTATAAACAAAAGAAGAGAGACAATTTTGAAAAAAACACAATATTTTTTACTTTTTGATTTAATAAATATCCCAAAAAAAATTCCTCAGTTTAGGCCGATACGTATTCTTCTACATATTTTTGGTAAAAAAAAATCGCAATAAGTGTATATTGAATCGTTTGCGCAAAAGTTTTAGCAGCTACAAAATAGAGGATAGATTTTTGTCATTTTTATTTTTTATTTTTAGTAGTTATTATTATTATTACTAGTAATGGCGGCGATCTGCGATTTTCATTGTGACCGTGACATTGCGACGGACATATCGGACACTTTTTACACGTTTTTGGGACCATTTAGATTTATACAGCGATTAGTGCTATAAAACTGCACTGATTACTGTGTAAATGTGACTGGCAGGGAAGGGGTTAACAGTAGGGGCGCTGAAGGGGTTAAATATGTTCCCTAGTGAGTGATTCTAACTGTAGGGGAGGGGACTCACAAGGGGAGGAGACCAATGTGTGTTCCTCTGTACTGGGAACACACATCGGTCTCCTCTCCTCTGACAGGACGTGGATCTGTGTGTTTACACACACAGATCCACGGTCCTGCTGTGATCGCGGGCAATTGCGGGTGCCCGGCGGACATCGCGGCTGCCGGGCACGCGCACCGGGTCCCAAGCGATGCGGCACGCGCGCGCCCCCTAGCCGCCCGGGAAGCCCAGGACGTCATATGACGTCCACCCGGATGGAGGGAGGGTTCCTGCCGACGTCATTTTACAAAAAAAAATTCTAATAAAACAGGAAGTAGATTGGCTACTAATTAGGTAATTCAAAATTGAGAATAAAGCTGTGTAGAGATGGATACTTAGGCCCCTTTACACTTATACGACTTGTCCCACGATTTGTGATGGCAAAGTAGCATGACAAGTAGTTTCCCATGATTTCCAATGACAACCATTCATATTAGTACGACTTCAAAGTAGTCCCTGCACTACTTTGGTCTGATCTTGATGCCGCTTACACAGGCATTCCCTGAAATTGCGGTAAAATCGCGCGACTTTGAAGTTGCAGTAGTGTGAAAGGGGCCTAAAACAAGGATGCTTGGCAGTTGATTCTGATAAGATTATAAACATTGCACTATAAGGCCCCTTCCACATGGGGTGAGCTCTGTTTTAGTCTGCTTGCTAAGCGGGGAAGCTATCCACTGATCCCTGCTGAGCAGGTGGATGGCTGGCCCCTGTTGCAAAGCAAACACAGCCCGCTCTCCTCTATGGGCAATCAGAAAGGTAAACTGACCCCCCTGTCTGTTTACACCCAACTGCCATCCATTTCGATCTTACAGACTGAAGGGGAACAGAACCCTAGCCGTCCGTTTCTTTCGGATCAGATGTCGACAGGTGTATAATACTGAAGAGGAAAGAGAGATTGCCGCTCTCAAAGCACAAGTTCCATGAAGATACACACCCTTGATGAGGCACGCAGGTGCAGGCTCTGCATGGGATCAGAGGACAAACGAATAAACATGGGCGGCCGCACTCCGATGCAACACCTTTATTGTAGTGAATTTCAGTACATGACAGACAGTCCATACAGTACAGGGGGGGGGGGGGGGTACAAGCAGCTACATTTGGTGCTTAGTCATAGCTAATATAACAAAATATGATCGTGAATATATAGACGGTAGTGGCCAGTAGGAAATAAGTACCGCTGAATAGAGGTCGACCGATATGGGGTTTTCTCTGGCCGATGCCGATATATTTAGAAATCGCGGCGGCCAATGGCCGATATATGATGCTGATTTATTTTTTTGGCCCGATATGTTGGGCCGATTTTTTTTCCCCCCTTCATCTCATAAAATCTAACAGTTAGACCCCTTTCACACTGGGGCGTTTTTCAGGCGCATTTGGGCTAAAAATGGCGCCTGCAAAACGGCTCCCCTGCAGTCTCAGTGTGAAAGCCCGAGTGCTTTCACACTGAGGCGGTGCGCTGGCAGGACGTTAAAAAAAAGTCCTGCAAGCAGAATCTTTGGAGCGGTGTGTACCGCTCCTCCACCACTCCTGCCCATTGAAATGAACTGGCACCGCTGCCGAAGCGCCTGCAAAGCACTTCTGCAGTGGCGCTACACGGGAGCATTTAACCCCTTCATCGGCCGCTAGCTGGGATATAAGCTCCCCGCTAGCAGCCAAATAGCGCCGCTAGAATAGCGGTCCAGTGTGAAAGCAGCGGAGTTCCGCAAAAAAAAAAAAAATTTTTAAGTCAGCAGCTACAAATACTGCAGCTGTTGACTTTTAATATATGGACACTTACCTGTCCTGGGCGCCCGCGATGTCGGCACCCGAAGCCGATCTCTCCCTCGGGTTCCTGTGCCGCCATCTTCGGTAAGGGAATCAGGAAGTGAAGCCTTGCGGCTTCACTTCCTGGTTCCCTGCTGTGCATGTGATTCCACTGGTCCCTGCTGTCTTCTCTTCTGGAACCTGTGTGTCTCCCAGAAGACAGCGGGGGGGGGGGGGGGCTGAGTAGGCGCCAGATGTGGTGATCTATGCCCGGAAGAGGGAGCAAATACCTGGATTACACAGGTCTTTTATCCCTCCTCCCCCTGAAAGGTGCCAAATGTGACACCGGAGGGGGGGAGGATTCCGAAAAGCGGAAGTTCCATTATTACTCCGCTAAGTAATAAGTGATACAGAAAATTTCTTAAAATTTAAACATTTCTTTTAAACACAACAAGCCTCCAATCAGCGCACTTGTATGTATAATTTTGATTAAAAACACATATATATCTTACATACACAAAAACAGGTAATCAAACCTTTTTGGATGAAAAAAAATATGGGTAGCTTTACTGTTTAGTGTTTTTTGTTTTGTTTTTAATTCGTTAAAGTGTATTTTTCCCAAAAAATTGCGTTTGAAAGACCGCTGCGCAAATACTGTGTGACATAAAATATTGCAACAATTGCTATTTTATTTCCTAGGGTCTCTGCTAAAAAAAATATATATATAATGTTTGGGGGTTCTAAGTGATTTTCTAGCAGAAAATACAGGATTTTTACTTGTAAGCAACAAGTGTCAAAAAAGATTTAGTCTTTAAATGGTTAAACTGAGAACTTCTACACAGGAGTTCAGTCCTTTGAAGTTTAAACATTGTATCTTTTCACACTTGGCAGGCTGCCCAGGAGGGAGAAGTCACTTCCATGGGAAACTTCTTAGGCAACTTGCATTGACTTCTATTACAGAAGCTATTTGCAAGTCGCGCTGAAGTTTAAATCAGCTTTTTTTTTCAGCACAATCGGCCGATGCTGATTAATTAAAAAACACCAAATATCGTCCGACCTCTACCGCTGAAACCACTTCCATATACATAATTACATCAAGGAATAGAAAACACCTGAGGCGGGAGAGCCCTCCCATCCATAGCTTTCAAATAAACAGGTGAAATATATTCACAATCATACAAGTATGAACACAAACCAATTGCAAATACCAGAATAAAACTGAGGGAATGACTTCACATGTATTTATAGATTAGTACTATACGCATCTAAAATAGTAGATGTATCAATCATAGCACATGAAAACATAAGATAAAAAAATCATCATAATTAAAATTGGCTATTTTCCCATATACACATGTATGAAAGATTCACACATATGTATATTCAGATACCAAAACCATAATTGACCTTCCATATGATAACTGTATACTCATGGTTGCATGAATGCATATCCTATGTTAAACCTAATATATATATATATATATATATATATATATATATATATATATATATATATATATATATATATATATATACACACTGTGTATATATACATATGGATTATTAAAAGTCAAAGTAAGAACCCCTATACTGTGTAGAGGGCACCAGAAGACATAATAATTTGTATGAAAAAAAAATCTCAATCGGTCTATGTATGGATAAGGGGACCGGCTAAGAGCCGAAAGAAAGGGGAAAAGAAGAAGAGAAAGAGAGAAGAAAACATCAAAGATCAAATAGTGATGTATCTATAAACTGTATATTGTGTGTATATTCTATGGATCCCATGTAGGGTAGACTAGAATAGAGTGGACCCCATCATGCTTTTCATTGTTTTTCATTAATTATTCTCTACTTTCTATTTCTTATCTTTTACCCTCTATTATTATTGTCCATGCTCTGTCTTTTTCTTACGTGTATTTTAACATACTCACATATTTAAATTGGGAAACAATAAGTCAATGTGTATGGTCTATCTAGATAGGTAACAAGTATATAAACCTTGTCCCACATTCTTCAAAGATCGGGTTCACTGTCAAAAATTACGGTCACCGATGGTCGGCCGATGAAGTACCGATCAAAAGAATTTATTCTCCGATCCTAGAAGTCCATATATGTTGAATTCATTAATATAGAGGTAAGGTAAACAAAGCCAAAAAAAATGCAAAAAAAAAAAAAAAAGCACACAAAGGGCTGTAGCGGTATAAAACATTCACATTGCTTATATGAATGTACCCTTTGTAGTGATGTATGGCTAGAAAAATTAAGAAGCCGTAGATTAAAATATTATAAGAAAAATAGGAGAAAAAATTTGAAAAGTTACAGAGGGGGGAAGAAACAAAAAAGTCATCCCTGTGGAGCGAGGCAGCAACCACTCAAAAATAGGAGAATTAAAAAGAATGTTATCTATAGGAATGTGGAATAGAGTGAGTGTGTCCCATCTGACATGAACGATTTATTCATAGAAATGGAACACGTCCCACTCAAAGTTGAAGCCAGCAGGCTTCCTAGTATTTAGGCTGAAAATCCATCAGACTTCTTGTCTACATAAGATTTTAAATTTGTTGCCGCCTCTAGGTGGCCTCACGACTCTTTCCATTCCCTGGATCACCAGACTGGACACATCCTTATTGTGGCAGTCGTTCCAATGTTGGTGGGGTGGTTCTTGTCTATGTCGTAGAGATGGTCATAGAGCCGATCTCTTAATCTGCGTGTTGTCCTCCCTACATACTGAATGGGACATAATGTGCATGTGATCACAAAGCGCGTGTTACAATTGATAAAGGATTTGATTTTGTGGGATTTACCAGTGGTGACAGAAAGAACAGCGTCTCCCCTTTTAACAAAAGGACAATAGGTACAGCTGTTTATGCCACATCTAAAGGTACCCAGTGGGTAGGTGCCATTGTACTTGTATAGAGACTGGGTGACAGCCATCTATCTACAGAGCACGCTCTCCTAGAAACCGTGCTAATGCCATTGGAAAGTATCTGCGAATAGACCGAATCGCTCAATAATACAGGTAAATATTTGACAACAATCTTTTTAATTTTGTCTAATTCAATACTGTAGGGCATAGAGAAAACCGTAATATTGTTGGAAAGATTCAGTTCCTCATTTCTAGACCTGTTCTTTAACTGCTTCCCGACCATTGCAGAATGATATACGTTGGCAGAATGGCACCGGCAGGCAGAAGGACGTATATATACGTCCCCTTTAAAAAGCGACATTGTGGACGCGCGCCCGCCGCAAGCTCCGTGAGCCCGACCGCGGGTCCCGCGGACTCGATGTCCGCGGGCATACCCGCGATCGTCTCACAGAGAGGAAGAACGGGGAAATGCTGATGTAAACAAGCATTTCCCCAGTCTTCCTAGTGACAGGACACTGATCACAGCTTCCTGTAATCGGAAGCGGTGATCAGTGTTGTGTCACACACAGTCCATCCCCCCTACAGTTAGAAGCACTCCCTAGGACACACTTAACCCCTTCAGCGGCACCTAGTGGTTAACCCCTTCACTGCCAGTGTCATTTTTACAGTAATCAGTGCATTTTTATAGCACTGATCACTGTAAAAATGACAATGGTCCCAAAAATGTGTCAAAAGTGTCCGATGTGTCCGCCATAAAGTCGCAGTCACGATAAAAATCGCAGATCGCCGCCATTACTAGTAAAAAAAAAAAATTATAATAAAAATGGCATAAATCTATCCTCTATTGTGTAGATGCTATAGCTTTTGCACAAACCAATCAATATACGCTTATTTTGATTTTTTTTACCAAAAATATGTAGAAGAATACGTATCGGCCTAAACTGAGGAATAATTTTTGTTTTTTTTTATAGTTTTTTTTGGGGATATTTATTATAGCAAAAAGTAAAAAATATTGCATTTTTTTTCGAAATTGTCGCTCTATTTTTGTTTATAGCGCAAAAAATAAAAACCGCAGAGGTGATCAAATGCCACCAAAAGAAAGCTCTATTTGTGGGAGAAAATGGACGTCAATTTTGTTTAGGAGCCACGTCGCATGACCGCGCAATTGTCAGTTAAAGCGACGCAGTGGCAAATCGCAAACAGTGCTCTGCTCTTTGGCCAGCGAAATGGTCCAGGGCTGAAGTGGTTAAAGACGGTTGGTCCAGCAATAAGTTGCTTCGGGGGATTCTGTTAGCAATAGCTAGTGCCCTGTTTATGACTGATTTGGAATATCCTCTCTCCTTGAATCTAGAGGCCATATTAATGGCTTCACGTTTAAAGTCTAAATCTTTACTGCACAGTCGTTTAAGCACTGTCCTACTGGAATGCTTTTTATGGTGTGTCCTGGGTGGCTAGAATCGGCCCGCAACAGAATGTTGCCAACAGTAGGTTTTCTAAATAAGTTAGAGGTAATACCATCGTTACTACCAGTCAAAATCACATCCAAGAATTCCATTGACGTTGAATCATGGCGTCCAGTGAATTTTAACCACTTGCCACCCAGGCCAATTCTGACATTTCTCTCCTACATGTAAAAAACGTAATTTGTTTGCTGGAAAATTACATAGAAACCCCCAAACATTATATATGTTTTTTTTAGCAAAGACTCTGGAGAATTCAATGGCGGATGTTGCGACTTTTTATCTCGTATGGTTTTTGCGCAGCAAATTTTCAAACGTTTTTTTTTTTTTGAAAAAAAAATGGTTTGTGCTTTTAAAAAAACAGTAAAGTTAGCCTAATCTTTTTGCATAATGTGAAAGATGAAGTTACGCCGAGTAAATTGATACCTGACATGTCACGCTTCAAAATTGCACACGCTCGTGGAATGGCGCCAAACTTCGCTAATTAAAAATCCCCATAGGCGATGCTTTATTTTTTTTTTACTGGTTACATGTTTTGAGTTACAGAGGAGGTCTAGGGCCAAAATTATTGCTCTCGCTGTAACGTTCACGGCAATACCTCACATGTATGGTTTGAACACCGTTTTCATATGTGGGAGGGACTTACGTATGCATTCGCTTCTGTGTGCAAACACACGGGGACAGGGGTGCTTTTAAAAAAAATATATTTTTTATTGGTAATTTGACTTTATTTTTTTTAGTTTGACACTTTTTAAAAATAAAATAAACATTTTGATAGGGATGCACCGAATGGGTTTTTTGGTGCCGAAACTGATACCGAAAATAAATCTTCTTTGATCCCGAAAACCGAAACCGATACCGAAACAGCACCGATACCGAAAGTGACTGTTTTTAAAAAATATTTTTATACATAGAGATGGTCAGAGACTGGGGACAGGATACAGGAGATGGTCAGAGACTGCAGACACATTACAGGAGATGGTCATAGACTGGGGACATGGTACAGGAGATGGTCAGAGACTGGGGACATGGTACAGGAGATGGTCAGAGACTGGGGACATGGTACAGGAGATGGCCAGAGACTGGGGACACGGTACAGGAGATGGCCAAAGACTGGGAACACGGTACAGGAGTTTGCCAGAGACTGGGGCCATGGCACAGGAGTTTGCCAGAGACTGGGGCCATGGCACAGGAGTTTGCCAGAGACTGGGGCCATGGCACAGGAGTTTGCCAGAGACTGGGGCCATGGCACAGGAGATGGCCAGAGACTGGGGCCATGGCACAGGAGATGGCCAGAGACTGGGGCCATGGTACAGGAGATGGCCAGAGACTGGGGCCATGGTACAGGAGATGGCCAGAGACTGGGGCCATGGTACAGGAGATGGCCAGAGACTGGGGCCATGGTACAGGAGATGGCCAGAGACTGGGGCCATGGTACAGGAGATGGCCAGAGACTGGGGCCATGGTACAGGAGATGGCCAGAGACTGGGGCCATGGTACAGGAGATGGCCAGAGACTGGGGCCATGGTACAGGAGATGGCCAGAGACTGGGGCCATGGTACAGGAGATGGCCAGAGACTGGGGCCATGGTACAGGAGATGGCCAGAGACTGGGGCCATGGTACAGGAGATGGCCAGAGACTGGGGCCATGGTACAGGAGATGGCCAGAGACTGGGGCCATGGTACAGGAGATGGCCAGAGACTGGGGCCATGGTACAGGAGATGGCCAGAGACTGGGGCCATGGTACAGGAGATGGCCAGAGACTGGGGCCATGGTACAGGAGATGGCCAGAGACTGGGGCCATGGTACAGGAGATGGCCAGAGACTGGGGCCATGGTACAGGAGATGGCCAGAGACTGGGGCCATGGTACAGGAGATGGCCAGAGACTGGGGCCATGGTACAGGAGATGGCCAGAGACTGGGGCCATGGTACAGGAGATGGCCAGAGACTGGGGCCATGGTACAGGAGATGGCCAGAGACTGGGGCCATGGTACAGGAGATGGCCAGAGACTGGGGCCATGGTACAGGAGATGGCCAGAGACTGGGGCCATGGTACAGGAGATGGCCAGAGACTGGGGCCATGGTACAGGAGATGGCCAGAGACTGGGGCCATGGTACAGGAGATGGCCAGAGACTGGGGCCATGGTACAGGAGATGGCCAGAGACTGGGGCCATGGTACAGGAGATGGCCAGAGACTGGGGCCATGGTACAGGAGATGGCCAGAGACTGGGGCCATGGTACAGGAGATGGCCAGAGACTGGGGCCATGGTACAGGAGATGGCCAGAGACTGGGGCCATGGTACAGGAGATGGCCAGAGACTGGGGCCATGGTACAGGAGATGGCCAGAGACTGGGGCCATGGTACAGGAGATGGCCAGAGACTGGGGCCATGGTACAGGAGATGGCCAGAGACTGCGGCCATGGTACAGGAGATGGTCACTGCAGACGTGGTACAGGAGATCAATGCAGCCTCACCAGTGCCCGTCAGATGCAGCCAGCCTGTGTCCCCAGTTCAGCCAGCCTGTGTCCCCAGTTCAGCCAGCCTGTGTCCCCAGTTCAGCCTACCTGTGCAGGGGAAGAGAGGGAAGAGAGAGGAGAGCCGCTGCCACCTGGTGAGCGCCGGGAACATAACAGCTTTCATTTCAATCACATACAGCCCCTCCCCCTTGTCCGGGGAACTTTGATAGACAGATCACCCGTCCCTGGATTGGACGGGTGATCTGTCTATCAAAGTGCCCGGGCAAAGAGGAGGGGCTGTATGTGACGGCGCGCCGCAGGGAACACACAGCTATTGAAATGAAAGCTGTTATGTCCCGGCGCTCTAAACACCAGTTGGCAGCGGCTCTCCTCTCCCACAACGACACCCCCGTAATGGGCGGCACCATGGGTGGGGGGCGGAGCCCCGTCCAGGCCCCGCCCCATTTTCGGCTTCAGTATCTGCCTATTTTCTCTTTCGGCTTATTGCCGAAAGAGCCATTTTCGGACGATATGTTTCGGTGGCCGAAATTTCGGTGCATCCCTACATTTTGATCACTTTTATTCCTATTACAAGGAATGTAAACATCCCTTGTAATAGGAATATGGCATGACAAGTCCTCTTTACAATGACATATGGGGTCAATAAGACCCCACATTTTACCTCTAGGCTGGGAAGCCTGAAATAATAAAAAAAAAAAAAACGATCCTGGCTTCCCAGCCGAGGCGGCGTCAATTGAATGCAGAGCCTGGGCACCTGGCCTCCAACGATCATAGAGACTCTGGAGACCATCTGGTCTGCCGGAAATCTTTATGGTAAACATCCAGGGCTGGCGGATCCGTTCTCCGACTCGCCGATCGTAGCGGTGAGTCGGTAGAAGCACCGGAGGGTGGCAGGAGGGGGGACGTCCCCTCTCGCCTCCCTCAAGAACGATCAAGCGGCGGAACAGCCGCTATGATTGTTTTTATGGTGTAGGGAATCGCCTGCTGAAAAAGCCGATATCTGAGCGATGCCTGTACAGTAGGTGCCGCCGATATTGTGTTTCTATCGCGCTCCCATCGCCGAGATTCTCGGCGACAGGAGTGCCGAGATGTCGGCAGCAGGGTGGCGACACGTGTCGCGCTCGCTGCAATAGCGAGGAGACACGACACTGTATTGAGCGGGGATCTGACGCGGATTCCCGCCAATACCAGGCACTGCGTTTGGTATGAATCCTGAGCGGGAACTCCACGGCAATTTTTAAAGAAAAAAAACGGCGTGGGTTCCCCCTCCAGGGGCATGCCAGGCCCTTGGGTCTGGTCTGGATTTGTAGGGGAACCCTACGCCAAAAAAACGGCGTGGGGGTCCCCCTCAAGATCCAAACCAGACCCTTATCCGAGCACGCAACCTGGCAGGCCGCAGGGGAAGAGGGGGGACGAGAGCGGCCCCCCTCCCTCCTGAACCGTACCAGGCCACATGCCCTCAACATGGGGGGTTTGGTGCTCTGGGGCAGGGGGGCGACCTGCGGCCCCCCCACCCCAGAGCACCCTGCCCCCATGTTGATGAGGACAGGGCCTCTTCCCGACAACCCTGGCCGTTGGTTGTCGGGGTCTGCGGGCGGGGGGCTTATCGGAATCCGGGAGCCCCCTTTAATAAGGGGGCCCCCGGATCCCGGCCCCCCCACCCTACGTGAATGAGTATGGGGTACATCGTACCCCTACCCATTCACCTGGTGGAAAATAAATGGTAATAAAAACACAACACAGTTTTTAAAAGTATTTTATTGCACCGCTCCGGAGGTCTTCTTCCGACTTCGGGGGTCTCCGGTGTCGTCGCCGCGCTCTCCGGTTCTTTCTTCTGCCGGGTCTCCGCTAACTTCTTTTTAGCTCTTTTGCTAGCGGAGGACCCGTCTTCTCCGTCGCCTTCTTCTTCTCCCGGTTCTTCTCCCGGTTCTTCTCCCGCTCTCCGGTTCTTCTCCCGCTCTCCGGTTCTTTCTTCCGCCGGCCCCTCCACTAACTTCTTTAGCTCTTTTGCTAGTGGAGGGGCCGGTCTTCTCCGTCGTTGCCGTCGGCGTCTTCTTCCCTCTTCTCCTCCTCGATGTTGACTCGTCGCTTCCTCTCGCAGTAATGATAAATCTTCGGTCCGCAGATATTAATATAGGCTTCACATGACGTCACAGTCACATGGTCCCATGACGTCACAGTCACATGCTCCGGGGCACATGTGCCCTGGAGCATGTGACTGTGACGTCATGTGCACATGTGCCCCGGAGCATGTGACTGTGACGTCATGTGAAGCCTATATTAATATCTGCGGACCGAAGATTTATCATTACTGCGAGAGGAAGCGACGAGTCAACATCGAGGAGGAGAAGAGGGAAGAAGACGCCGACGGCAACGACGGAGAAGACCGGCCCCTCCGCTAGCAAAAGAGCTAAAGAAGTTAGTGGAGGGGCCGGCGGAAGAAAGAACCGGAGAGCGGGAGAAGAACCGGAGAGCGGGAGAAGAAGAAGGCGACGGAGAAGACCGGCTCCTCCACTAGCAAAAGAGCTACAAGAAGTTAGTGGAGGGGCCGGCGGAAGAAAGAACCGGAGAGCGGGAGAAGAACCGGGAGAAGAAGAAGGCGACGGAGAAGACCGGCCCCTCCGCTAGCAAAAGAGCTAAAGAAGTTAGTGGAGGGGCCGGCGGAAGAAAGAACCGGAGAGCGGGAGAAGAACCGGAGAGCGGGAGAAGAAGAAGGCGACGGAGAAGACCGGCTCCTCCACTAGCAAAAGAGCTACAAGAAGTTAGTGGAGGGGCCGGCGGAAGAAAGAACCGGAGAGCGGGAGAAGAACCGGGAGAAGAAGAAGGCAACGGAGAAGACCGGTCCTCCGCTAGCAAAAGAGCTAAAAAGAAGTTAGCGGAGGCCCGGCAGAAGAAAGAACCGGAGAGCGGGAGAAGAACCGGAGAGCGGGAGAAGAAGAAGGCGACGGAGAAGACCGGCTCCTCCACTAGCAAAAGAGCTACAAGAAGTTAGTGGAGGGGCCGGCGGAAGAAAGAACCGGAGAGCGGGAGAAGAACCGGGAGAAGAAGAAGGCGACGGAGAAGACCGGCCCCTCCGCTAGCAAAAGAGCTAAAGAAGTTAGTGGAGGGGCCGGCGGAAGAAAGAACCGGAGAGCGGTAGAAGAACCGGAGAGCGGGAGAAGAAGGCGACGGAGAAGACCGGCTCCTCCACTAGCAAAAGAGCTACAAGAAGTTAGTGGAGGGGCCAGCGGAAGAAAGAACCGGAGAGCGGGAGAAGAACCGGGAGAAGAAGAAGGCGACGGAGAAGACCGGTCCTCCGCTAGCAAAAGAGCTAAAAAGAAGTTAGCGGAGGCCCGGCAGAAGAAAGAACCGGAGAGCGCGGCGACGACACCGGAGACCCCCGAAGTCGGAAGAAGACCTCCCGAGCGGTGCAATAAAATACTTTTAAAAACTGTGTTGTGTTTTTATTACCATTTATTTTCCACCAGGTGAATGGGTAGAGGTACGATGTACCCCATACTCATTCACGTAGGGTGGGGGGGCCGGGATCCGGGGGCCCCCTTATTAAAGGGGGCTCCCGGATTCCGATAAGCCCCCCGCCCGCAGACCCCGACAACCAACGGCCAGGGTTGTCGGGAAGAGGCCCTGTCCTCATCAACATGGGGGCAGGGTGCTCTGGGGTGGGGGGGCCGCAGGTCGCCCCCCCTGCCCCAGAGCACCAAACACCCCATGTTCAGGACATGTGGCCTGGTACGGTTCAGGAGGGAGGGGGGCCGCTCTCGTCCCCCCCTCTTCCCCTGCAGCCTGCCAGGTTGCGTGCTTGGATAAGGGTCTGGTTTGGATTTTGGGGGGGACCCCCACGCTGTTTTTTCGGCGTAGGGTTCCCCTTCAAATCCAGACCAGACCCAAGGGCCTGGTATGCTCCTGGAGGGGGAACCCACGCCGGTTTTTTCTTTAAAAATTGGCGTGGAGTTCCCGCTCAGGATTCATACCAAACGCAGTGCCTGGCATTGGCGGGAATCCGCGTCGGATCCCCGCCTATCGGCAATGCGTGTCGCTCATCGTGAAAGGAAAATTTTTTCCTTTCCCGATGACGAGACAGCTCGGCGCTGGCTCTCGCGACGGAGCTCATAGGGTGTCAATATCGCCGCTAGAAGCGGCGAGATTGACACAATATCGGCGGCACCTACTGTAGCTGCAGGCATAATTCAGATATCCCCGCACAAAGTCAAGGATATCATATGACGGCTGTCCGGTGGGAAGTGGTTAAATTGCAGTTGGTGTCTGTGTATAAATAGTCAATGAGTTTGTTGGCTCTCACGAGGACACAAATATGCACTGAGCAGGCTAGATACAGAGCCATAGGGAGCAGGAAAGAACTGTCAAAAGACTTGCCTAACAAGGTAATCAAACTTTATAAAGGTGGAAAAGGATATAAAAGATATTCAAAGCCAAGGATATAAAAGATATCCAAAGCCTTGAATATGCCAGTCAGTACTGTTCAATCACTTATTAAGAAGTGGAAAATTCAGGTATCTCTTGATTCAAGGTCAGGTAGACCAAGAAAGATTGCAGCCACAACTGTCAGAAGAATAGTTTGGGACACAGTGAAAACCCCACAGGTAACCTCAGGAGAAATACAGGCTGCTCTAGAAAAAAGACAAAAAAGACTTTTGAACATGGGTCATTTAATTTGTTTACTTGTTGCTATGTTTTGTTTTATGATTGTGTTATTCTGTTATGTGCTACAGCGAGCTGAGTATGAATCCCATAAGAAATAAAAGAAATGTGTTTTGGCTGCTCAGTCATGTTTTCTCTAAAAATGGTACATACCGTATACTACAAATTCTCCAGGGGTATGCAAACATATGAGCACAACTATACCTGAATTTGTATTGGTATCAGCCCCTCATGCCCTGTACACACGATCGGATTTCCGATGGAATAAAATCCGATGGATTTTTCCATCGGAAATCCGATGAAGCTGACTTCCATCAGTCTTGCCTACACATTATCAGTCAAAAATTTACAACCGTCCCAAACGCAGTGACGTAAAACACTCAGAAGAGCCGAGAAAAATTAAGTTCAATGCTTCTGAGCATGCGTTGACTTGATTCTGAGCATGCGTGGGTTTTTTGTCCGATGGAGTTCCCCACAGACGATCGGAATTTGCTATTGGTTTTTTTTCCATCGGTAAAATTTTTAAAACATGTTCTATTTTTTTATACCGATGGAAAAAAGACCGATGGGGCCCACACACAATCGGTTTGTCTGATGAAAAAAGTCCATCAGTCTTTTTTCATCAGAAAAACCGATCGTGTGTACGCGGCATCAGAGTCACTGAACTCTATGTAGAGTCCCGGCTTAGAAAAGAGAAGCAGAATAAGGAGCCAGTTAGTTGTGCTGAATGAGCTTGCTGATAGAAGGAGAGAGAAGAGTGACAGAGAAGCAAGCTCATCAGCCTGCTTTTATTTTTATTGTCCAGGCACAGGGTGGGGATGAGGTAGAAACCTGTAAATGTTACTAAGTTTGCTAAGGGCCTGGACATGTAAAAAGAACTTTGGAATAGCAGAAACCATTCTGCCAACTAAAAAAACAGGGATTTGCTAAAGCCGTAGATTGCAGTATGTCAGGGCTTGCTTAGCAGCTCCATGTCTGCCAACAATGAACATCTAGAAGGTGATCACTTTCCTCTGAGAGATTGAATTAACCCACCATAAAACTGTGAAAACCTTCCAGTTCTCTCAGGCATGGTCTGCAGGGTGGCCTGGATTGATCTGCAAACGACCCTTTCTCCAAATTATTTTCAAAATCCACACATATATCATAAAATCAGACGTGATAAAGCTACATCCATATTGATTTTATATTTGAATGTGGAAGAAAATACTGAACGGATCAAGATTACACGTGACTAGGCTACTGTATACAGAAGGCAAATTAGCTGTCTACCACCGCCTGTCCGGTGGAAGTCATATTTAGTATCTCTGAATGGACTTTTTATGCTGGACAATAATATAGAAGTTACCAGAATGCAACCTGTAGGTATTCGAAGATACCTGTATAAAGCTGGATTTTAGGGAGTGGTCCCCACATGGTCATTAACATGGTGACTGCAAACAGAAGAAGGCGCGCCGGCCTAGCGCATTACCATAAGACTCTTTATTAAATAAAAACAATATTAATGTACTTACAAAAGTGCACAATCAAGTGCATTCCTTAATGCCACTGGAAACGTATCCATCCATAGGGGAGCGGCTTACACGTTTTAAGGGCTATGCCTATTTATGCTCTAAGGAGGAGGATCGCTCTCAGTTGCCTGGCACTTAGATTGTGGTCCCACGAGCTAAAAAATATTTATACAGGTTGAGGCTGACAGTGTCATTGTCGCGTATCGGTGACAGCATAGTGTCAGTTTGAACAGCCATGTGTTGCAAGTTGGTGAAGGTGGTCAGGGTCTTACGCCGCATCCGTCACAGGTGGAGCGTGGTGGGCTGAGCCTTACCCTCATGTAGAGTCTAAGGCCCCATGTACACGGGACACTGCTAAACGTAAGTTCAGAGGCAGTTGGACGCTTTTCTTTATCGTACACCACGGGACACAGAGCCAGTCGTTACATAATGGGTTAAGGGTCACCAGTGGTGATTGGACACTGGCACAACCAATTGAAGATAGTTCCCCTCCATATAACCCCTCCCATCAGGGAAGTATCTTAGTTTTTCTTTCTCGTACATCACGGGACACAGAGGGGCATAGTCATTACTATGTGGGTTATATAGTTTACCTTCAGGTGCTGGCACTGGCAACTTCCAAACCGGAAGTACCCTCCCCTATATAAGCCCCTCCCATCCGGGAGCACCTCCGTTTTTTTGCCAGTGTCTAAGGTGTTGGCCAAGAAGTAACATGTGTTTTTCACTGAGCTTGCGTACAGGTTCTTTTGGGCCTCAGTAAGCTATTCCGGATCCGACCAAAAAAGCTTCATAGCTAAACGGTTGGTACCCGGGCCTTGCAGAGAAGAGCAAGGTTTTGCCTGTAATGCTTCTCTTAGGAGGGCTGGACCCTGGGATCCAGAGCTCTGGTCATACCCACGACCAAGATGTTTTCTGTGCAGGGTGCTATACAGGTCCAAGGGAGTGGAATCCTTGGGAACCCGGTCCCTGAAGGTTTAATTACAATGCCTGCCGTGAGAGGTGAAGTTTGGGCTTCTGTGGACCAAACAGAGTCCTGCGGCGGGGAAAAGGTAAGTGGGGGCCCCTCAGGAACTTGGTTCTATTGGGGGAACCCCAAGCCTAATATGTCTTTCTGCCTGTTACCTAACGGTATTCCCGCTAAATATCTGTGCATGCCTGTAACTACTAAAAAGTGTAATAATTTTAAGAGTGGTCAAGAAAAAAAAAAATGGTTAAACCGCGGTACCTGTGTTAAACCACTAGAGGCCGCTGTGGAACGTTGTTTTCTTGTCATGTGGATTTTTTCTTTCCAAGTCAAAATCCAGGCACATGGTGAGTTCTCTGAATGGGAAACTGTTTCCTCTGCCATGTTGCAATGCTCGTCCATCCCCCAGCCCTGTGGCAAACAGGGCCCTGGCTTCTGTCCCTAGTTCCTTTTCAAAAAGAGCGCCGAAGGCGCACGTGCCCGCGACTCTATTTATAGAGGTGAGCTGGAAAAAGGGGCGGAGCTTGGTGGATGACGCTCTGTGCGCGCCGCAGCGCTTCTGCGCATGTGCGGGCGTCCCAGCATGTTAAAAAGCACAATTAGGTGTTGTCAGCTGGTTATGGAAGGCAGAAACAGAGCTGGCAACATTTAGAAAGGCATACAGCAGGCGGTTGATGCAGGCATCCCCATAGAAAGGCACATTAGTAGACACCAACTGTTTATATAGCAGCAATTGTGCTAGACTATTGTCAGTAAGTGGTGTATTTAGGCTGGAATACCTCAGCTTTGGGCTTAGGAATATGCCGTCTAAAGTCTCCGGGACTAAGAATCCCAGGAAGCAAAGGGGGTCTCCATCGGGCTCTGAGGATCTTGGGCATGCTTTGGCTGCACCAATCTCCCCTGAAAAATCAGAGGTTAGTGACCGTAGAGCACCCTCAGGAGTACCTGGTACTGTGGCTGTCCTCAGTTCACCTGCTCCTGTGTATATAACAGAGGAGGTTTTTTCCTCAGCTCTGGGAGGACTGGAAGAGAGGTTGACAACATTGATCGCTGCTTCCTTGTCAGAGGGAAAGCGCGCCCGATCTCCGTCTCCTCCCTCAGAGTACCTGTTAGCAGAGCAACAGTCCCATACAGGGATCGACCTACCTGAAGGGGATCAGGATGAGGTTGATTCTGTTGTAGAGGAATCAACAGTGGAAGAGCCATTCTCAGCATCACATGCTGAAAGATTATGGGTTCAGTCCCTGACTAACATGGTCCGATCAGCATTTAAAATGCCCCTTGCGGAGCCATCATCCACTTCTGTCTCCTCGTTGGGGTCGCTAAAAGCTCCCCAGACTGTTTGTTCCTTTCCAATCCATCCTTTACTGGAAGGGCTCATTTACCAGGATTGGGAACATCCTGATAAAATATTTACTCCTCCCAAGAGATTTCCGGTGGTCTATCCCATGGAGGATAAGTTCATCAAAAAATGGAGGGTCCCTACAGTGGACGCAGCCATCTCTTGTGTGAATAAATCACTGACATGTCCAGTAGATAATGTCCAAATGTTCAAGGACCCAATAGATAAAAAATTGGAGTCCTTATTAAAATCTGCTTTCTCTACAGCAGGCTTGGTGACACAACCAGCAGTGGCAGCTATTGGGGTCTGCCAAGCAGTGAAGGATCAGTTGAAACAGGTCTTAAGGGACCTACCAGATCAGCAGGCCCTTGCCCTAGCTGATCTACCTAGAGCCTTATGCTTTGCGGTTGACGCCATAAAGGATTCAATCCATCAGGCCTCCCGCCTTACGCTGTCTGTAGTACATATGCGCAGGCTTCTATGGCTCAAAAACTGGTCTGCTGAAGCTCCCTGTAAACAATTGCTGGTTAGCTTCCCATTTCATGGTGAACGCTTATTCGGGGAAGACCTGGCCAAATATATCCAGAAAATTTCCAGCGGTAAAAGTACACTCTTGCCGGTTAAAAACAGAGTTAGATGTCCCTCTTTTAAGAGGCCTGCTTCTCCAGTCCCTGGGACATCGGCTGTGAAACGGTTCCGACGGCCTCCTCGGTCAAATCCCGGGGGTAAAAATCAGGGACAATCGCAGGGTAACAAGAAACCCTGGGTCAGGAGAGGTACAAAACCTCCCCCAAAATCAAATGCATGAAGGGTTGCCCCCACTCAATCGGGTGGGGGGAAGACTTCAGTTGTTCGCAGAGACCTGGCGGGACACGATCAGAGACAGATGGGTGCTCTCCGCAGTAAGTCTGGGATACAAATTGGAGTTAAAAGACTCCCCTCCTTCCCATTTTATAAGGTCGAACGTGCCAAGGGATCCCCGGAAGAGAGGATCCCTCCTGTTGGCACTAGAACAACTATTGCTCCAAGGAGTAATTATGGAGGTTCCCCTGGAAGAATGCGGGTTCGGGTTTTACTCAAACCTCTTTACAGTCCCGAAACCAAACGGGGACGTGAGGCCCATATTAAATCTAAAAGGGCTAAACAAATTCCTACATATCAGAACTTTCAGGATGGAGTCGATCCGATCGGTGACCACTGCCCTACAAGGGGAGGAATGGCTAGCCTCGATCGACATCAAAGATGCTTATTTGCACATTCCCATCTTTCCAGTTCACCAAAAATTTCTACGCTTTGCAGTAGAAGGGTGCCATTTTCAGTTCAGAGCCTTACCGTTCGGTCTGGCCACAGCACCACGAGTGTTCACAAAAATTCTGGCCCCATTATTGGCCAATCTAAGAACACAAGGTGTAACGATAATGGCATATCTAGACGACTTGTTGCTGATCGACCACTCAGTGGAAAAACTAGAAGTGGTTGTTCACGAGACAATCAAGTATCTGGAATCTCACGGTTGGATTATCAACCGAGACAAGTCAGCCCTAAAACCAGTCAAAAGTCTGGAATACTTGGGGCTAAGGCTGGATTCAGACCAGAGAAAAATTTTCTTGCCTCAAGAAAAGGTGTCGTCTTTGAGAGATTTGATCCACCTAGTGGGTACAAAAAGACAGCCGTCCATACGCCTGTGCATGAGGCTGCTGGGAAAAATGGTGGCATCATTCGAAGCAGTACCCTACGGTCAATTCCATTCAAGGAATTTGCAAAGGGCCATACTGTCAGCCTGGAACAAGAAAGTTCAGGCCCTAGACTTACCAATGTCCTTGTCCCCTTCCGTTCGCAAGAGCCTCCGTTGGTGGTTGGTTCCCCAGAATCTGGAAAAAGGGAAATCCTTCAATCCGATTTCTTGGAAGGTGGTCACTACAGATGCCAGCCTTATAGGCTGGGGAGCAGTACTGGAGCAATGGTCTCTCCAGGGCAGATGGTCGGATGCAGAAAAGGCCCTGCCCATCAATCTCTTAGAGATACGAGCAGCCCGGTATGCCCTAGTAGCATGGACATCCAAACTCCAAGGGTCCCCTGTCAGAATTCAATCAGACAATGCCACGGCAGTGGCATATATCAATCATCAGGGTGGCACCAGGAGTCGTGCAGCCCAGAGGGAAGTAAATTGCATCCTGAAATGGGCAGAAAGATATGTCCCAGCCATATCCGCGGTATTCATTCCAGGAGTGGAGAATTGGAAGGCGGACTTTCTAAGTCGCCAACAATTATGCCCAGGGGAATGGTCCCTTCACCCCGAGGTTTTCCGGACAATATGTCAGCGGTGGGGAACACCGGATGTAGATCTGCTAGCATCCAGATTCAACGCAAAGGTGGACAGATTTGTCTCTCGGACAAGGGATCCCCTAGCTTGCGGCTCAGATGCCCTAGTGTTCCCTTGGGATCAGTTCAAGCTGATATATGCATTCCCACCGCCACAATTGTTACCTCGATTACTCCGCAGAATCAGGGTAGAAAAGAAACCAGTGATTCTGGTGGCTCCAGCGTGGCCCCGAAGAGCATGGTACGCGGAGATTGTAAAAATGTCAGTGGGGAGTCCTTGGACCCTCCCACATCGCCCGGACCTGCTTTCGCAAGGACCGATATACCACCCTTCCTTACTAGCCTTATGTTTGATGGCCTGGCTATTGAAGCCCACATTCTAAAAAAGAGAGGTCTCTCTAATCCTGTGGTATCTACCATGATCAATGCCAGGAAGCCGGTATCCAGGCAGATCTACTATAGAATCTGGAAGGCGTACATCGCTTGGTGTGAGGCCAAGAAATGGCATCCACGTAAGTACGTAATAGGTAAGATTCTGGACTTCCTACAGTGGGCTGTAGATAGGAAGCTTGCCTTGAGTACTATCAAGGGTCAGATTTCGGCCTTGTCAATATTTTTTCAAAGGCCCTTGGCTTCGCATTCACTAGTCAAAGCCTTTATACAAGGAGTGATGCGTATTAGCCCTACGGTTAATATTCCCATATGTCCATGGGACTTAAACCTGGTTCTGTCGGTTCTACAGAAACAACCATTTGAACCATTACAGCACATTTCCTTGGTTCTTCTCACCAGGAAATTGATTTTTCTAGTAGCCATTTGTTCGGCTAAAAGAGTGTCGGAATTAGCAGCTATGTCCTGTAAAGACCCATATCTGGTTATCCATAAGGACAGAGTAGTGTTACGTCCTCATCCAGCCTTTCTTCCTAAGGTGGTATCGAGGTTTCATTTGAACCAAGATGTGGTTCTTCCTTCCTTTTTCCCCAAACCTAGTTCGGTAGAGGAAAAGTTATTACATTCTTTGGATGTAGTAAGAGCAGTTAAAGCTTATCTAAAAGCCACTGCTCAGATTCGCAGAACGGATACTTTGTTTATTCTGCCGGAAGGCCCCAGAAAGGGTCAGGCAGCGTCAAAATCTACTTTAGCCAAGTGGATTCGACAGGTCATAATGCAAGCCTATGGCTTGAGAAGGAGACCGCCTCCGTTCAAAGTTAGGGCGCACTCCAGGAGAGCAGTTGGAACTTCATGGGCAGTGCATCACCAGGCCTCCCTGGCTCAAATCTGTAAGGCCGCAACATGGTCTTCAGTACACACGTTTACTAGGTTCTACCAGGTGGACGTTAGAAGTCAGGAGGATGTCGCCTTTGGGCGCAGTGTGTTGCAGGCCGCAAAAGATCCTCATGTCTAAGATAGCGCCCAGCTTATGTATGGTGTATCCCCCCCCTCATTGGGCATTGCTTTGGGACGTCCCACATAGTAATGACTATGCCGCTCTGTGTCCCGTGATGTACGAGAAAGAAAATAGGATTTTTATAACAGCTTACCTGTAAAATCCTTTTCTTGGAGTACATCACGGGACACAGAGCTCCCACCCCTCTTTTGGGGACACTTATTGCTTTGCTACAAAACTGAGGTGCTCCCGGATGGGAGGGGCTTATATAGGGGAGGGTACTTCCGGTTTGGAAGTTGCCAGTGCCAGCACCTGAAGGTAAACTATATAACCCACATAGTAATGACTATGCCGCTCTGTGTCCCGTGATGTACTCCAAGAAAAGGATTTTACAGGTAAGCTGTTATAAAATCCTATTTTTTCGCCAGTGTCTAAAGGTGTTGGACGCGATAGGATGCTAAAGGAAAGCTCTGCCAAAGAGACCCTCTGGGGGTAAAAAGAGCTATACTTTCTGACCCATCCAAGATGCCAAAGATTAAGCCAAAACTGGATGGGATCCGGGCCTCATGCATGAGGCGTCGCCTGTAATGTCTCTCTTCGGAGGACTGGGCTCTAGGATCCAGCACTTTTGCTACTTCGCTAAAAGTCCTGGTAAGAGTATTTTACAAGGCCCAGGGGAGAGGCATCCTTTAAATAGGAACCCATATCCCTGAAGGTTTGCACACAAAGCCCGCCGTGATGGGTGAAAATTGGTTCTGTTTGTACAGAGAAACCTGCGGCGTGGATAAGGTAAGTGATTAAGAGTCCTAAACTGTGTTTAAGGACCTTTTCCTATATGTTGAGTGTCTTCTCTAAAGCCGCCACTGGGGGGAGTAAAGAGTTGAGTTTGTAACTCACCATGCTTTGTGTAGTGTCAGCTCCTTTGGACAAATCACACTATCCCTCCTCTGCTGCAGAGCTCGGCTTCAGTCCTCCCTCCTTCTCCTCTGCTGAATGCGGCCATAAGTACTTAGATATTATATATAAAAAACTTTGCAGCCATAAGGAGGGAGCTTTCCTCACCCCTGAGCCGCCACCATAGCCCCAGGTCTTGCGCGCTTTATTGGCGGCGGGAGGGGGTCCTGAGCGCGAACGGGCACATCTGGGAATGGCGCTGATACAGGAAGTCATAAAGGACTTCAGAAGCTGCCTGCTCACTCCTTAAATGGGACACAGCAGCATACGGGGACACGTAAGACTCCAAGTGGTTGGGCTTGGTACTACCAAGAGAGACACTAATTTTTTGCATAGAAACTGTGTGTTTAAGGTTGCATACTTTATGTAAATTGCTAAACTGAGCACAGTAGTATATGCTTTGGGGTACCTCGGCTTTGCTTAAGCAGTATGACCAAGTCAAAAAACAAAAAAGCATCTCTAGCAGTGCTGACCCAGTACCTTCCTCACCGGTATTATGTGACATACCTGTGCAGGATGAGCTATTGCTGCTATCAGGGATAGCGGCTTCCCCTGTGGAGCCTGGGCCTGCATATGTCACTGAGGACACTTTGGCAGTAGCCCTAGGCAACTTAGAAGGCAGAATTGCTAAATTAATCGCAAAGTCCTCAAATAAGGACAAAAAGCGAAGCAGATGTCCTTCTGTTGTAGACCTTTCAGAAAAATCTGAGGATGATGAGGATGATGCTATACCTGCAGAGGATCGAGATGAGGAGTCGGATGGATCAGGAATATCAGAGGAGCCTTTTTCTGCATCCCAGATTCTGAAGTCACAGGTGCAATGTTATGCTGGAACAGTGCGTTCTGCGTTTAAGTTACCCTCTTCGGAGGTAACTGAATCACCTGTCTCTACCCTAGATTCACTAAAATCCCTGCAGGGGGGAAGGCTCTTTCCCGGTACATGCATTACTAGAATATTTAATGTTCGCAGACTGACAACACCCAGATAAGCGTTTTTCACCTCCTAAAAGTTTTGACATTCTTTATCCTATGGAGGAGAAGTTTTCCAAGAAGTGGAGTCTGCCTTCTGTAGACGCAGCTATTTCTTGTATAAATAAAAGCCTGACTTGTCCGGTGGACAATGTACAAGTGTTTTTAAAGTTCCTTCTGAAAAGAAATTGGAATCTTTACTAAAATCCTAATTTCTTTTGGCCGGCTCAGTTACCCAACCTGCTGTAGCAGCAGTCGGTATGTGTCAGGTCATCAAGCAACAGGTAAAACAGGGGCTGAAGGATTTGCCTCCGAAACAAGCCAAATTTTGGGAGAATTTGCCTAAAGCCTTATGTTTTACAGTGGATGCCATGAGAGATTCTGTTCAGCAAGCATCCCGCATTACACTCCTGCTGGTGCATATGCGCAGAGTTCTTTAGTTAAAGCATTGGTCAGCAGAAGCTCCATGCAAAAGACTTTTGGCCAGTTTCCCCTTTCATGGCGAATGCCTCTTTGGGGATGATCTGGAAAGATATATCCAAAAGATATCGAGCGGTAAAACCACTCTTTTTACCAGAGAAGAAGAAAAACAAGCGACCTTGTTTTAAACGTTCTCTTTCCCCGGTTCCTGGAAAACCTGCCTCCAGCCAGTGGCGACGGCATTTTCAGCCAGCCACAAAAGCCAAAGGAAATCAGGCTCAGAAGAAAAAGAAGCCGTGGGGTTCAAGAGCTAACAAGCAAGACCCCAAAGCCTCTGTGAAGGGGCGCCCCCGCTCGGCCGAGTGGGGGGACGGCTTTGTCAGTTTTTAGCGACATGGCAGACAGAAATCCAGGACAAGTGGGTAGTATCCACAGTATCCCTAGGGTACAAACTGGAATTTCGAGAGATCCCATCTTCTCAGTTTCGAAGTTCAAGACTTTCCAAAGATACACTAAAAAGAGGATTCTTCTTCAAAGGATTGGATCACTTGCTGTCTCAAGGGGTGATCACAGAAGTACCCCTAAAGGAGCAAGGTTCAGGTTTTTATTCAAACCTCTTTGTGATTCCAAAGCCAAATGGAGACGTCAGACCCATCCTGGATCTAAGATCTCTAAATCGGTTTCTGAACATTCGCCATTTTTGAATGGAAACTATTCGATCAGTGGTCGCCACCCTACAAGGCGGAGAATTCATGGCATCCATAGACATCAAAGACACATATTTACTTGTACCTATCCATTCCGCTCACCAAAGATTCCTAAGGTTTGCGGTAGAATATTGCCACTTCCAATTTGTGGGCCTGCCCTTTGGTGTGGCTACCGCGCCCAGAGTATTTACAAAGGTGCTAGCTCCTCTGTTGGAAAATCTAAGGACACAGGGCATAGCGGTAACAGCCTATCTAGACGATCTACTCGTGATAGATCAGTCGGTGGCAGGATTAGATCACACTGTGCTCACTACAGTAAAGTACCTGGAGCATTTAGGATGGATTGTAAACCTACAAAAATCCTCTCTACAAGCCCAAAGATGGGTAGAGTATTTGGGCATGATCATAGACACAGCCCAAAGCAGGGTATTCCTACCAGAACCAAAGATACAGTCTCTGAAAGACCTGATCCACAAGGTCAAGGCAAAGAAGGGGCCATCTATTCGCCTTTGCATGAGGCTATTAGGGAAGGTGGTGTCCCTTACGCCCAGTTTCATTCGAGACTACTTCAAGGCAGTATCTTAGCCGCCTGGAACAAGAAGATCCAAGCTCTGGATTTACCCATGCGCCTGTCTCCACAAGTGCGCCAAAGCTTCAGTTGGTGGTTAAGAACCAAAAACTTGCGGAAAGCAAGATCCTTTCTCCCAGTCACCTGGAAGGTGGTGTCTACGGATGCCAGCTTATTAGGCTGGGGAGCAGTGTTAGAAGAAGCTTCAGCCCAGGGAACCTGGGCCAAGACCGAAGAGAGTCTGCCCATCAACATACTGGAGATTCGGGCAGTATATCTAGCCCTCAAAACCTGGACACACAGGTTACAGGGCCATCCTGTTCGGATTCAACCCGACAATGCTACTGCAGTAGCTTACATCAATCACCAAGGAGGCACCCGCAATCAGGGTGCTCAGAAGGAGGTGAATCAGATTCTGGCTTGGGCAGAAGATCATGTTCCTTGCCTCTCGGCAATCTTCATCCCAGGGATAGAAAACTGGCAAGCAGACTATCTGAGTCGCCAGCAGCTATCACCAGGAGAGTGGTCTCTCCACCCTGATGTCTTTCAGGCCATATGCCAGAGATGGGGGACACCGGATGTAGACCTGCTAGCTTCCAGGTTCAACAAGAGGTTGGACAACTTTGTGTCCAGGACGAGAGATCCTCTAGCCTATGGAACGGATGCTCTAATAATTCCCTGGAATCGTTTCTCACTGATCTATGCATTCCCCCCATCCCTCTCTTACAAAGACTACTTTGAAGGATCAAAAAGGAGGAAATACAAGTAATCCTAGTGGCCCCAAATTGGCCCAGGAGACCTTGGTATGCCAAAATCGTAAAGATGGCGGTAGGAAGGCCCTGGAACCTTCCGCTTCGACATGACCTGCTGTTGCAGGGTCCAGTGTTCAATCCTTCCTTACAAAAGCTAAATTTGACGGTCTGGCTGCTGAGACCCACATTTTGAAAAGACGAGGGATCTCTGGTCCAGCTCTTTCTACGCTCATTAATGCTAGAAAGCCAGCCTCCAGACTCATCTACTATAGAGTCTGGAAAGCATATGTTTCCTGGTGTGAATCCAGAGGATGGAATCCTCAGAAATATGAAATAAGCAGGATTCCTGCTTTTTGCCAGTTAGGAGTGGATATGAAATTAGCCCTTAGTGCCATCAAGGGTCAAATATCGGCTCTATCAGTCTTCTTTCAAAGACCGCTGGCATCTCATTCCCTAGTTCGGGCATTCATTCAGGGGGTACTGCGGATAAATCCGTCAGTCAAGTCCCCCTTGTGCCCATGGGATTTGAATTTGGTATTGTGTGTGTTGCAAAAGCAACCTTTTGAACCTATTCGCCATATTCCTTTGATTCTTTTAAGCAGGAAATTGGCCTTTTTGATTGCTATCTCTTCTGCTAGAAGAGTATCTGAATTAGCAGCTCTTTCTTGTAAAAAACCTTCTTTAATTTGTCACAAAGACAAAATTGTTCTACGACCCCATCCTACCTTTTTACCAAAGGTGGTGTCGGCGTTTCATTTGAATCAAGATATTGTTCTGCCTTCTTTTTTTCCTGATCCGCGGACAGCGGGACGAAAGTTATTGCACTCTCTAGATGTAGTGAGAGCAGTAAAGGTGTATCTGCAGGCAACCGCTCAGATACGTAAAACAAATGTTTTGTTTATTTTGCCAGATGGTCCCAAGAAGGGCCAAGCGGCATTGAAATCCACGATCTCTAGGTGGATTCGACAAGTAATTGTTCAAGCTTATGGTTTAAAGAACAGGACTCATCCTTTTTCTGTTTAGGCGCACTCTACCAGGGCAATAAGTGCTTCATGAGCAGTGCATCACCAGGCTTCAATGACTCAGATCTGTAGAGCTGCAACTTGGACTTCAGTCCACACATTTTCCAAATTCTATCAAATAGATGTGAAAGGACATGAGGTTTCCGCCTTCGGGCGAAGTGTGCTGCAGGCAGCAGTATAGGGCTTCTTGTCCGCAAGCGGCCTGCTTGATCTGGGTCTCCCACCCTTCATATTGAGCATTGCTCTGGGACGTCCCATTATGTAATGACTGGCTCTGTGTCCCGTGGTGTACAATAAAGAAAACAGGATTTTTATAACAGCTTACCTGTAAAATCCTTTTCTTGGAGTACACCACGGGACACAGAGGTCCCCCTCTTCTTATGGGAACCTTATTGCTTGCTACAAAACTGAGTTACTTCCCTGATGGGGGGGGGGGGTTATATGGAGGGGAACTGTCTTCAATTGGTTGTGCCAGTGTCCAATCACCGCTGGTGACCCTTAATCCATTATGTAATGACTAGCTCTGTGTCCCGTGGTGTACTCCAAGAAAAGGATTTTACAGTTAAGCTATTATAAAAATCCTGTTTTTTCAACTACCCCTGAACTCATTCAATGTTATCCTATGTGACCATGTACACAGTCTCGTTTATTGCCTTTTTAGGCAGTTGCGTTTAACAATGTTTCTTTGAAAGCAATAAAATGGGTTCAGATGCCGAAGATTTCCACGTTTCAGATGCCAAACGCGAATAAACGCATTTAGCAGCGTTTCATTTATAGGCGTTTTTCATTTTTGGTCATTTAAAAAAAAAATATATATAATATTTTTTTTTTAAACGCTTGTAAATGCAAACACAGCTAGACGTGGCAAAACTGACGTTTTAAACGTGGGTTACTATCTGTCAAGTTAAATTGTTCAGCAGCAGTTGTAAAAACGTCCCATGTACATGAAGCCTAACAGTGACAGCTCTCTTCCATAATCTTCAATTCCATACCTTTCTATTTAGAACATTTGGATGTTTCCCACCCCTTTGATGGCCTTAGCTTTTACTTTTACATTCTGTAAAATCTGAAATCAGTACCTGGTCCAACACGAGTAAAGGAACTCTGCATATTAGCACTTAATTATGAATATTCCCATAGCATGTTCCTGGCATGGGCTAAGAGATAAATGTGTGCTGCAGCAATAGTGGTTCTAAAGTCAAATCATTTTTCTCTTATCGTCCATGGACCGACGCAGCTCTCATACTGATTACATGTGGGTATATGTCCCTGCTCGCAGGAGAAGACCTAGGCAGAATGTTAGAGGTTAAAACATTCTAGAACAAGCCAGAGCTGAACAGCCCCGCCCAGGGGGCGGTCCCTCCGGACATTACCCTTCCACCTGCAGCTAACAGCCTCATTGTTTTTCTGCCTAGCAGAAGGAGAAGACATGGCTCTCTCAGGAGCCAGTCTCCTGGAAGATTTTACTTTTAAATTTTATTCCTTTGGGAATTTTATTATTTTATTTTTGAGACCTTCAATCAACTGTCGGCTGGGCAACAGGTTGGGTACACTAGTATCCTCGTAGTCTTCCCTGTCCGACCATCGAGCGTGCTGATCCTCGCCTTGTGTGCGTGAGACTCAGTTCACGACATACCCCATGGCTCCAGGGGTGGCCGGGTTGCTTTCATGCTCCCGCGGTCCTCTCAAGATCGAACAGTACCTACGGTATCTTTTGCGGTGAACCGGGCCGACAGCTACGCAGTACGACTCTGTGATAGGTCTGTCTGAAACAAGCCAGTGGGTCCCTCTATTGGCACCGGGGGTATTCTCCAAGGTGCTTGCGGGACGGGTAAGTAGTCTCTCCTGCTGCAAGGTGAGTACATGCTGGCTGTGTTTCTGTGTGTGGGGGGTTCTCCCTGTCTCCCCCCTGTTATGCTGCTCTCTGCACCCTGTTGTGCTGTGTGGGGATGCTTGGGGGGTCACTCTGCCCTGGGGGGGCCGCTCCATGACTGTTATTTTGCTTGGGAAGTGTTCTGGGGACTGACTGTTTTTTTCTGTGCGCCATTGGCGCGGTGTTTTATTTAAAAAAAGTGCGACGTTGGCGGCCATCTTGCCGGGGCTTAATACACAGTATACTGGTGCCCGGCGGCCATTTTCTTGTAGCCGCGGCACTTTTAGTTTCGTTTTCGGCCTCTAGCAGCGCTGCTGAACGGCGCGAAATGCACACATCCTCACAGATTCTTCACCTCAGCCTGCACCCGCACTACAGCGCGACTCATACAGCGCTACAGCGCAACTTATACAGCGATACAGCGCGGCTCATACAGTGGTACCGAGCGGTCCCTAGGGGTGGTGAGTACTCCAGGTATCCCCTCCTCAGCCCCAGCACGGCCTGTTGGTGGGCTGTATTATTCACTGTAATGGTGAATAAGGTCTCAGAGGGTGGCAATATTGGAGTCTGGTTCACCTGTTTCTTCACACTGTTAGAGACAACTGGCAGTGCTCCTGCACCTGCGGTCCTTAGGGACTAGTTGTCGGCAGTCCTGGAATCATTAATCTGACCAGGAGGAAGCAGTGTGTGAGCGCAAGGGAGCGAATTCGCTGATTCAGATATGGGCCTAGCCACTACCGCTCAGGACCCTAGCTCTGAATATATTTGATGGTTTTGAACAGGACATTCCTGGCAAGGAAGTCTCCAGTTCTGTGTCAGTAAATGACAGGGCGCTTGTTTTGTGAACTCATTGATGCAGTGAGGGACACTCACAAGCTAAATGCTGCGGATGTAGAACCTCAGGTGGACAGTCTCCTCTGGTTCCTTAGGGCCAGGCCTTCTAAAAAGGTTTTTTTTTTTCCATATGTTCCTTTCTTTGACCAGCTCATTGATAAGGTCGGGGGAAAAAGCCGCAGAAGACTTTTATGGTCCCGTGGCGTTTGTCTATCAGATACCCTACTAAAAACGTGGGCTTTTCCCCCAATGGTCGACGTTGCAGTCGCCCGGTTGAACAAGGCCACCATTCTCCCGGTGGAGGGGGCTCCTGCATTTAAGGACCCCACTCACAGGAGGTCAGAAGTGGTGAGTAGAGCCATGTTTGCTTTGTTGGGGTCCGCCCTACGGCTTGTGGTAGCGGCGACCCTTGTGTCTCCAACACTTACGGGTTGGGCAAAAAAAATTTGCACCAAACTGTACAGGAGCATGATCTTCTTCCAGACACTATTGCTCTGGCCCGCAGATGGTGCAGGGCCGGGTTTATGTGGCGACACCACGTTTCACGCGGCCCCTTATAACTCAGGGCCTCTGTCTTGACGGTGGTATTGCGTTGTCTGATCTGGTTGAAATGCTGGTCTGCTGACCTAGCTTCTGAAAAGCCTCTGAAGGCTTTACCATTTAAAGATGATAGGCTTTTCGGTGCTGCGCTGGATGACATCATCAAGGATGTCACGGGAGGTAAGAGCACTGTTCTTCCTCAAGCTAGCAAGGGTAAGGAGGCCGCCGTAAGCAGGGTCCTTCCTTTCCAGCAAAAAGGAGGTTCTTTCGTCAGTCAACGGGGAGGCCCTCCCAGACTGACAGCGGTACGGCTGGTGGACACGTGCGCCCCTTGGTGCGTATGCCGAAGAAGCCGGCTCCCTAGCCCGCCTCCGCGTGAAGTCTTGCCCCCACCCGACTCTGGGGTAGGGGGGAAGACTTTGCAGGTGCACGGATCAATGGACCTCCCGGATCTCCTACCGGTGGGTGTGCGAGGTGATCACCTCAGGTTACAGGATAGGTTCCGTTCCTAATACCAGACAGATTCTTCCCTCGAATCTTCCTCTCCTTCCTGCCCGTCGGGCGGCCCTATGGGGCCTATCCAGGTTTGTGGTCCGGAGTGATTGTGCCGGTTCCTTCACAGGAGAGGTTTCAGGGATTCTACTCGAATTCGTTTGTCGTCCCAAAAAAGGGACGGGGTTCGGCTTATCTTGGACCTCCAGGTCCTGAATGCCTTTGTGATAGTGCAAAAGTTCCGCATGGAATCCATTCGCACGGTGGTCAGTACACTCCGTCAAGGGGATTTTCTGGCGACCTTGGACATCAAGGACGCCTACTTGCATGTTCCGATCTGCGCTTGCAATCGGCGAAGTCCACTATTAATTTGTGGCTCTTCCTTTCGGCCTAGCCTCGGCACCAAGGGTGTTCACCAAGGTGCTTGTGCCGGTTCTAGCTTACTGAGACAGCAAGGCATTGGACGATCTTCTTCTCAGAGCAGGAAATGGCTCAGAATTAGAAGACAGGGTGACTATTGTCAGTCAGACCCTCAGGGACTTCGGGTGGCTCCTAAGCATTCAGGAGTCAGTCCGGGTCCCGACTCGAGATTTGAAGTATCTCGATCTGATTCTGGACTCCTTGGAGGCAAAGGTATTCCTACCTCCGGGGAAGCTACTGACGCTTCAGTCTGCAGTGCGGATGCTGACATCCCAAAAAATGGTCGTCAATCCATTTTTGCATGGGAGTCCTGGGACTCATGGTGACCACTTTTCAAGGTCGTTCTGTATGCCCAATCACACACCAGGGCATTGCAGAAGGAGATCTTGTTCCCTTGGGACAAATCCCCGTTGTCTTTGGATTTTCCGATCCAGGGGAGCCACTTGGTCAGGGCGTCTCTGACATGGTTGTTTGGGTCCCCGGCTCTTCGGTCCGGGAAGTCGTTCCTCCCCGTCCAATGGACGGTGTTCACTACGGACACCAGCCTGAAGGGCTGGGGTGTAGTCTGGGGAGTCCTGTTGGCCCAAGGGCTTGGACTCCGGACGAAGCCCGTTTGCCGAACAATGTTCTGGAAATACGGGCCATCAGACTGTGCCTCTCCTCGTGGTCTGAGAGATTGCAGGATCGCTCTATTAGGATCCAGTCGGACAAAGTCACGTATGTCGACCATCAAGGGGGGACTCGGAGCTCAGCTGCGGCTTCTGAGGTCCCCCGTACCCTGAAGTGGGCTAAATGAAGCGAGCCGGCTCTGTCGGCCGTTTACATTCCGGGCATAGAACTGGCGGACTATTTGAGTCGCCAGACGTTGGACCAGGGAGAGTGGTCCTTGCACCCGGAGGCATTTCAACTCCTTGCCACACAAACGGTGGGGCACGCCGGAGGTGGACCCGAGGGCCTCTCGACTCAATCGCAAGTTGTTGAGATTTGTGGTCAGATCCAGGGATCCTTGGGCGGATGCCTCAGAGGCGTCAGTGGCCCATGGGGTCATTATCACCTGATATACGTTTATCCTCCGCGGCAGTTGCTCCCTCGCCTGCTGCGCAGGGTGGCGACCGAGGGAATTCCGGTGATCCTCATTGCTCCGGATTGACCTCCCTGATGGCTGCCAATAAGGGAGGACTTTCTGTCTCAGTCATATATTTCATTCTGCCTTTACAGTGTCTGGCCTTGTAGGCAGGGCTGTTAAAAGCCAGGTGTTGAGAGACCGAGGTCTCTCGGACTCGGTCGTTTCGTCCATATTAAGGACATGGAAGTCTTCCTCCAGAACTATCTCTGTACCTGGAAAGCTTACATCGCCATGTGCGAAGAGCTGGGCTGACATCCTCGGACGTATTCCGTCCCTAAAATCCTGCGTTTCCTACAGCATGGAGTGGCCCAAAGGCTCGCTTTGAGTATCATTAAGGGTCAGATTTCGGCCTTGGCCGTCTTCTTTCGGCGACCACTAGCGGGTCATTCCTTGGTTGGCACCCTTGTGCAGGGGGTTCGCCATGGGCTCCCTCCTGTCAAGTCTCCTCTCCCCCCGTGGGATCGGAATTGGTACTCTCGGTTCTCCAGGAACCTCCTTTTCAGAATATCAGGGATATTCCCCTCTTCACTTTGTCTCAGAGGGTGGCCCTTTTTAGTGGCGATAACTGATGTTAGACGAGTATTTGAATTAGGCGACCTTGTACGGCAAGTCGCCATATTTAGTCATCCATAAGGATAAGGCGGTGTTGCATCCGTGACTTTCTCTTGTCAAGGGTGATCTCGTCTTTTCACCTAAATGAGGTCATTGTCCTCCCGTCCTAGTGTCCTCGCCCATCGCATCCCAGAGAGTGTGCGCGGCACACTTTAGATGTGGTACGAGCCTTGCGGGTGTGCTTGTCTACTGCTTCTATTAGGAAGTCTACTCTCTGTTTGACTGGCTCTGGTCAGAAACAGGGCCAAGCGGCTTTGTCTGCCACCATTTTCTAGGTGGATCGGACAAAACCGTCTTTCAAGCCTATGCTCTCATAGGGCGGGCGCCTCCCTTTCCGGTTACGGCGCATTCCACCAGGGCAATGGTGCTTCCTGGGTTTTCCGACATCAAGCGTCAGTTGCACAAGTGTGCAAGGCGGCGACCTGGTCGTCCGTTCTTACCTTTTCAAAGTTCTACAAGGTTGATGTGGCTGCATCTTCGGATGCTTCCTTCGGGCCGCAAAGTGTTGCAGGCCGCTGTCTAATGTTGCAACTCCTCCGTTGAGGAGCTTTGCTGGTTTGGAGTGAAGTTTTGGTTGTTCTTTACTTTCTTTGCTCCCACCCCTTTCTTATACTGCTTTGGGACGTCCCACATGTAATCAGTATGAGAGCTGCGTCGGTCCATGGACGATAAGAGAAAATAGGATTTTTGTACTCACCGTAAAATACGTTTCTCTGACGTCCATGGACCGACGCAGCACCCACCCTTCCTTTTAAGTTTGTACTGCTTTGTTACGAACTGAGGCTGTTAGCTGCAGGTGGAAGGGTAATGTCCGGAGGGACCGCCCCCCTGGGCGGGGCTGTTCAGCTCTGGCTTGTTCTAGAATGTTTTAACCTCTAACATTCTGCCTAGGTCTTCTCCTGTGAGCAGGGACATATACCCACATGTAATCAGTATGAGGGCTGTCGGTCCATGGACGTCAGAGAAACGGATTTTACGGTGAGTACAAAAATCCTATTTTTTGTTGGTTTAACCTTAATGCATTCTCTTAAGATAAGAATTTCCCCAGTATTTGCCCTACCCATCCCCATCTATAAACACTTATCTGACTTGTCACCGATCATGCGCTGTCTTGGCAGCAGCACTGCTCCTCCCAGCTCCTGATCTCAAAGGAGACCCTGAGAACAGCACGAGCCATAGGCTCCTGCTGCTGTCAGTCAAACTTCTGTGAGGAGGAAATTAAGATGTGGCTTGCCAGCACTCTCTAGGGACACTCAGCCCATCTTAGGAGCGCATATGCACAGGTGCCTCTTTAGCACCTGGCTTGCCAAGGAGAGAAGAGTGTGGACAGCTCTGGTGGGGTACTGCCAAATAGGAGGCAAGGGACTGCTCTGTGAAATATTGTTGCTCAGAGCAGGTAAGTGTAACATCTTTTTTCATTTTAGCAAAAAAAAAAAAAAAAAACAGCCTTTAAAGACTAAGATCACCTTTTATTAAAACAGTATTAAATGCACATCTTTTGCAGGTAAAAAAAAAATGTGCATTCTTTTTTCACACTGGAACCTGTAAAGCATTGCTTCCTGCTATCCGCAGATCATGGGTGCAATGCCAGGATCCTGCAGACCCACAGTGCACTATCTACCTGTATCTCCTAGGATGGGCAAGTGGTTACTGAATGGCAGGAAGAATCAATGGACTATGAGCGCGCTCACAAGCCCACTTGTAGTTCATTGAGAACGACAAGCCGTTGGCTGCAGCGGCTGACAGGTACTTGTAGTTCATTGGTTCACAGAAGTCTATGAATGGATGATGCAGCTATGTGGGCAGAGCTATGCATGGCTGTGGAGAAGAATAGGCAGGAGCTGGAACATGTTACATGTTCCACCCTAAATACGGATAGAACGTGTAACATGTTAGAAGGTGAACTTTATCCTTTAATATCACTTTAACTTTTCATCATTTTCTAAAATCTAAAATAACGTTTTTTTCAGTGAACTGACCCTTCAAAATCAAGTACAGGTTAATTAATAGTAACAGGTTGTAATAATAAAGGTTTACAATTTGCCTAATCCACGTCATTTAGCATAGATCCACTGTAGGATAGATCTGATAAAAGAAGCAAAGAGTTAATGGATAATTTACATTTATATTGATTTCAAGGGATTCAAGGTAGACTGACTGCTTAAAATGTGTTTTAGCATTTAGAAGCATTTATACCAATTAAAAAGGTATCAAACTATGGTATGTTATTCTTTGTTTTCTCTGAATTTTGTATTTAATTTTTAATCCCCTGTACATCAGGTGTGATGGCCCAATTTGTCCTGTAGAGGTCACTCTTCATTTATTGTTTTGTATTCTAAGTCTATTCTACATTATGGTAGCATTGAGATTTGTGTGTGTTACAGGATGTGTATTGGTTCAAACAAGCCCATTAGAATTATTATTATTATTATATGTCCCTTTTTTCATTACAATTCATGCTTATATGTTACGTTTGTTATTGTGCTCATGCTGTGTTTTATTATGTGTTTTTGTTCCAGATGGAGAAAGATATTCCGATTTCAGTTATGGAGTAAAATATCTCCTTACTGGAACAAAGCATTTTTATCCATCATAGTTGTGCTGATTGTTCTTTTTCTTGGTAAGTGGGTATATTTTTATATTTGTTTTATGTAAATTTCCTTTTATATAAATTTGCATTTTGTTCTTGGTTAGAGTCCATAAACCTGAGACATGTGTTATATCAAGTTTTTAACACATATACAGTATTTCTAATTGTCCACTTCAAATGATGACAGTCGTGCTACAGTGTAGTTCAGTTCTGTTCATACCTCCCAACGTTCTGAAATGATAAAGAGGGACACCATTTAGCACACGGTATTTAGACAAAGGACAAGTCCCAGCTACAGCCCCAGTTACACAAACCACAAATATCTAATATGCAGAAAATGATTGGCTAAACCCTGCACATGCAGAAATTTACTTTTATATTGGCTTTAAAAATAACAAAATTCAGTTACATAGAGGTTAGACAAAACGTTTATTGCAACATAACACTTAACTGTATTGTAGTAAAATAGTACATTTTGTATAGAGATTTACACATCAGATGAAAAAGAGAGACAACTGAGGGTGTATGGGGGACAGTCACTCCAAATGAGGAACAATTGGGAGCTATGGCTTTGCTTGATCTGTTGAATAAAATATGCGGGCGATCGGTGAAAAAAAAGGATGAATAGTAGACCAAAGTAATTTTTTTCTTATTTTTACGGTAAGAATGGCGAAGTGTATATTAATGAAAATATCACCAGTAAATAATTGGATTGATTTGGATGAAATAAGTTGTGTTAAAATTTCTCTGATGCACACTTTTACCTTATTCTGGTCATACACGTAACAGTAAATGAGCAATTGATTATAGGTCTTATGGTTGAACACAATCCTACACAAACCTGAACACAAAAACTACAATTTTCTTTCCGACACAACAAGTAAAATGCTTGGTTAAATTAAATTTTACTGGATTGTCTGCCAGGATTGATCTTTTTCGTCAAAAAACGATCACGTTTAGACACCTCGTATAATGACATCTCTTTCAGTAATGTATGATTCTGCCTTCCTACAAATGATGTCACCAGTTACAAAAAGGATTTTTAACACCACCACAGAAGCGCAACAGGCCAGTGTGAAGACATGCATAGAATTTAAAGGGATACCTTTTTCTTGAATATCTCTTGCGCTAAAGGTGGCAATAATGTCCGACAATAAATTCACATTCATTTAAATTCATGATATTAATTAAAGAGTTTAATATAATACAATTATATATATATATGTGGGAGGAACCCGGTACAGCGGCTCTGTTTTAAAATTGTCACAGCGAGTGTGGAGAAATGATGGGGTCAAGGGGAGAAGGTGCAGATGCTGGAACATGTTACATCCTAAAAAACAGGTGGAACATGTAACATGTTCTAAACGTGAACCTTCTTTAACCACTTCTCTACCGGGCCTATTCTGACACTTCTCTCTAGATCAGTGGTTCTCAACTCCAGTCCTCAGGGCCCACCAACAGGCCAGGTTTGCAAGATAACTGAAATGCATCACAGGTGATATAATTTGCTGCTCAGGGATTGCAGTATTCTAGTCTGCATCTCACCAAGGTAATACTTAAAATCTGGCCTGTTAGTGGGTCCTGAGGACAGGAGTTGAGAACCACTGTTCTAGATAATTACTCAGAACCCCCAAACATTATATATATTTTTTTAGCAGACACCATAGGGAATAAAGTGGCGGTCATTGCATTTTTTTATCTCGCACGGTATTTGCGCAATCATTTTTCAAACCCCTTTTTTGTGGAAAAAAAACGGTTTCATGAATTAAAAAATAACAAAACAGTAAAGTTAGCCCAATTTTTTTGTACAATGTGAAAGAGGATATTACACCAAGTAAATGGATACCTAACTTGTCGCGCTTTAAAATTGCGCATACTAATGGAATGGCGCCAAACTTCGGTACTTAAAATTCTCCATAGGCGACGCTTTAAATTTTTTTACAGGTTACCAGAGCAGGTCTAGTGCTAGAATTGTTGCACACTCTCTAATGCACGTGGTGATACCTCACATGTGTGGTTTGGACGGCGTTTACATATGTGGGCGGGACTTACGTGTGTGTTCGCTTCTGAGCGCGAGCTACCGGGGACAGGGGCGTTTTTAAATTATAATTTTTTTTTTTTTACTTAATTTTTTTTTTTTTTTACACTTTTATTCCTATTACAAAGAATGTAAACATCCCTTGTAATAGGAATCATTGTGACAGGTCCTCTTTATGGAGAGAAGCGGGGTCAATAAGACCCCACATCTCTCCTCCAGGCTTAAAAACATGAGATAGTGAAAAAAAATTCACCGATCTCATGCCGACAGCCGCGAGTGTGGCTTTGTTAACTTTTGGGTACCTGGGCGAGACATCATAACGTCGCGCCCGGGCCTCCGACGGCCATAGAGATGACTGGTGACCATCTGGTCACCAGAAATCTCTATCATCGTGAGCCGGCCGATTCATTCTCCGGGCCCCCAATGGCACGGGAGAGCCCGGAGAAGCACCGGATGGCGGCGGGAGGGGGGCGTCCCCTCCCGTCGCCTCTAAGAATGATTAAGAGGCGGAACCGCCGCTATGATCATTCTTATGGTGCGCAGAATCGCCGGCTGAAAAGAAGGATATCTGAATGTTGCCTGTAGCTGCAGGCATCATTCAGATATCCCCACCTCAATACCAGGACGTCATATGACGGCGTGCGGTATTGAGGTGGTTAAAGGAGTTGTAAAGGCAAAAGGTTTTTTATCTTAATGCATTAAGATAAAACCTCTGTGTGTAGCAGCCTTCTCAGCACCCCCCTATTACTTACCTGAGCCCCATCTCCCTCCAGTGATGTCCACGAGTGTCTTAGCCATCCGTGAATGAATCTCCTCCTGAGAGAGAGGGGACGGGGCCAGGTCGGGACTACATGTCTGAAAGAACACACAGAGCTGTGACTCGGCTTGGGTGCCCCCAAAGCAAGCTGCCTGCTGTGGGGGCACTCAACAGAAGGGAGGGGCCAGGAGCGCAGAAGAGGGACCCAAGAAGTGGAGGATCTGGGCTGCTCTGTGCAAAACCAACAGATATATATATATATATATATATATATATATATATATATATAAAAATTATTTTTTTACGAGACGTTACAATAATTTTTAAGCTTTGACAATAAAACCTAAAAGCTGATTGTTACTATGCACAGCTGCACCAGATTTTTTGTGCAACAGTTTTAGTAAATCACCCCCTATGTGTCATAGTTGCAGCCACCTTCACAAGAGTAAAGTGCTTTCAATTCCAGTAAAGACAACAGCTGTAAACAACAAATACAGTGCCTTGAAAAAGTATTCATACCCCTTGACATTTTCCACATTTTGTCACGTTACAACCAAAACCGCAAATGTATTTTATTGGAATTTTCTGTGATAGACCAACACAAAGTGGCACATAGTTGGGAGGTGGAAGGAAAATGATAAATGGTTTTCAATTTTTTTTACAAATAAATACTGTATCTGAAAAGTGTGGCATGCATTTGTATTCAGCTTCCTTTACACTGATACTCCTAACGAAAATCTATTGGAACCAATTGCCTTCAGAAGTCACCTAATTAGTAAATAGAGTTGTATCGGACCCCTAAATTTAGGGGGTCGCTATGTCAAAATTTAAGGGACGGCCTGGGCAAAAGTTTGGCTCGGGCCTTCTAATTTGATACTGGACTTTGCTCTGCTGTGGTGTTGTCTGGTGTACAGTTCCCCTTTGGCCTGTGGGTGGCACTGTTGCCCAGGCCTAGGGTCAAACCTCAGGTGACACAGTGGTGTGATTGGATGTCCTCTCTCGGCTGCCGTGCGGTGGCGGGGCTTTGCCTGCTGTGTATGCCGGGAGAGGGTATATAAGGGGCAGACGCCATGTTTAGCAGGGGAGTGAGGGGGAGTGCCGGGGAGTGTGCCCCATGGGGGTGTGTGGCCTGGCCAAGGAGTCTCGGGCACCATTGGCCCGAGGCTACAGCGTTCCAGGTGGGTCCAGTACCTTTAACTGGGTCTGCAATCAGCACATTGGAGTCCCAGGGTGCCCAGGTTAGGGTACCCGCTCTGACCGAGTGGAAGCCAGGGGAGGATCGGTCCTACAGAGGAGACGAGTGATAGTAGGTCGCTGCCTCGGGAAAGGCCTGGTGACCTGTCAGAGGGAAGGATTCCTTACTCAACAAAGCTAACCCTGTGGAGTGCCCATTGGCATCATCTGTTCTCTAAATTCTACAGAGGTTTAAGGAAAGTTCTGGATTTAGGAATAACAGGATTCTGCTGCTATTAGAGGATCTCCTGAACCCGTCCTTGGAGGGGACAAAGTTACTATATTGTTCGAGCTCCATTCCGGCTGCTGGAACTGTGAGAGGGATCTATCTGGGTGAGCTAGACCCACTCGGGATCGAGTGGCGACGAGTGAGTCAAGTGTTGTGTGCCTGAATCTACCTTCTAACTTTGCTAGCTTCTTTCTCTCTTCAATTTCCCGTTAACTGAAGCAAAGGAAAATAAACTCTTTTGTTGGAGTTAAAGTCGTGTGGGCATTGGCCTTTTTGGGAAAGAATATAGACTTTTCCCTACATTCTAGGGACGAGAACCAGTGGAAGGAGGTAACTCGCTGCAGGACCCAAATCTGTGAACACCGCCTGACCTCTGATAAGGAGGACACAGGCTTGTGGCTTGGTGTCTTCTACCCCTCGCAGGTGAAGGTAAGCAGGGGCAAAAGGATTGGTGTGCTACAGAGTCTACCTGTGTGTAATTGAAGCTCAATATAAATACAGCTGTTCTGTGAAGCCCTCAGAGTTTTTATTTTTAGAGAACCTTAGTGAACAAACAGCATCCGGAAGGCCAGAGGAACACACCAGACAAGTCAGGGATAAAGTTGTGGAGAAGTTTAAAGCAGGGTTAGGTTATAAAAAAATATTCCAAGCTTTGAATATCCCACGGAGCACTGTTCAATCCATCATCCAAAAATGGAAAGAGCATGGCACAACTGCAATCCTACCAAGACATAGCCGTCCACCTAAACTGACAGGCTGGGCAAGGAGAGCATTAATCAGAGAAGCAGCCAAGAGGCCCATGCTAACTCTGGAGGAGCTCCAGAGATCCACAGCTCAGGTGGGAGAATCTGTCCACAGGACAACTATTAGTCGTTCACTCCACAAATCTGGCCTTTATGGAAGAGTGGCAAGAAGCAAGCCATTGTTGAAAGAAACCAATAAGAAGTCCTGTTTGCAGTTTGTGAGAAGCCATGTGGGGGATACAACAAAAATGTGTAAGTATGTGCTCTGGTTAGATGAGACCAAAATTTAACTTTTTGGCCTAAAAGCAAATGAACACTGTTCATCACCCTGAGCACACCATCCCCACTGTGAAACATGGTGGTGTCAGCAGTGTGAATGTTTTTCTTCAGTATGAACAGGGAAGCTGGTCAGAGTGATGGGAAGATGGTTGGAACCAAATACAGGGCAATCTTAGAAGGAAATCTGTTGGAGCCTGCAGAAAACTTGAGACTGGGGCGGAGGTTCACCTTCCAGCAGGAAAACGGCCCCAAACATACAGCCAGAGCTACAATGGAATGGTTTTGATCAAAGCATATTTATGTGTTAGAATGGCCCAGCCAAAGTCCAGACCTAAATCCAACTCCGAATCTGTGGTAAGACTTGAAAATTGCTGTTCACAGACACTCTCCATCTAATCTGACAGAGCTTAAGCTATTTTGCAAAGAAGAATGGGCAAAAATCTCACTCTCTAGATGTGCAAAGCTGGTAGAGATATACCCAAAAAGACTTGTAGCTGTAATTGCAGCGAAAGGTGGTTCTACAAAGTATTGACTCAGGCGGGCTGAATACAAATGCACGCCAGACTTTTCACATATTTATTTGTAAAAAACTTCTAAAACCATTTATCATTTTCCTTCCACTTCACAATTATGTGCCACTTTGTTTTGGTCAATCACATAAATTCCCATTAAAATACATTCACGTTTTTGGTTGTAACATGACAAAATGTGGAAAATTTTAAGGGGTATGAATACTTTTTCAAGGCACTGTACTTTATCGTGCAATTAATATAGGCATGGCATTTAAGAAAGGGTCTTAAATCTGGTCACCCATTCACCATGTCAACTTGTCATCTTAGAAACCAGTACAGGTCTGCCATCGGCTTGGATTGTTTAGTCTGCCGCCAGCTAATTCCAGCAGCTAGAGCTATGCTCACTAAATTCGGTGAAGTTGTTATTGTTCCAGGCGCTCTCTGCTAACCCATGTTTCTCCCACCCCTACATATTCCACAGGCATTAGCGCCAATATGCAGCAGCAAGGGTAATGACAACCATTTGACTTCCAGGTTCGACACCCTTCTCATTATGCATTTATATCTCAGAAGGCAAACTTTATTTTTTGGAATGTTACCAACTTTACACAACTCAGCTGCTTCCTCTCTGCCACATTGGCATGTGGTTTCCAATGATTTCCCCGAAACTGGGAAGATGTCTTAAATGTAGTTGAAAGTCTTGAAACGATTCTTGTGGTTGCAGGGACCTATTGCAAATTTGCAAAATTGTAGGAACAGCTGGCGTGTGTCTCTGATGCCAGTCCACTCAATACCACTGCTGGCACTACCTTCCTTACCACTATTTTGCAATCCTCCTTTCCAGTAAGAAAAGTTTGCAAAACCACACTAAAAGGAAAATAAAGAGGAACCCAAAATTTCTGCAAATATTGTAGCTGCAGACTTTTAATAAAAGGACACTTACCTGTCCTAGGATCCAGCGCGGTCCTCACCTGGGCTGGTTCTTTACTGACCTTTGGGTCCCTGTCGCCGGCATCTTTAGTGTGGGAAGCCAGCTGTGATTCCTTGCAGCTTTACAGCCAGCTTTGCACTGCCCACCACACCCTGAATGGTCCTGCGGCCTTCTGGGACCCGTGACGTGTCCCAAGAGGCTGCCCAGGCGATCTGAGCTGAAGTGGGAGTGGGTACCTATCAAGACACTAGGTCCAAAAAATATATGTGCCCAAAGTTATAGAGAGGGATGGGGGGGGGAGGCATCAAAGCAAAACTTCCCCTTTTGCGTAAAGTTCCACTTTAAGCTTTCCAACACGTGCGCTAGATTCAGGTAGTGCTTATTACTGCCACTTCTAGAATCTGACTGTGACAGGTTCCATAAGAATTATCGCCAATTTACAGGTAAGAAAACTGGAGGCCATTAAGATCAGCTTCTTCTCAGCATTGAGAAGAAACAATCTACCAATGTTGCACGACAGGTTATAGTGAAGATGAATACACCTAATTCTGCGTACACATGACCGTTTTTCATGAAGAGAAAAATGCCATATTTTAATTTGGTCATTAAAAACTATCGTGTGTAGGCTCTAGAGCATTTTTCGCGACGTGAAAAATGGGCATTAAAAATTTGGAACATGCTATTTTTTCTTGTCGTTTTTCACGTCGTCGTTTTACTCGTCGTGAAAAACGGCCGTGTGTAGGCTTTAACGACGTGAAAAAAACGCACATTCTCAGAAGCAAGTTATGAGACGGGAGCACTCGTTCTGGTAAAACTAGCATTCATAATGGAGATAGCACATTCGTCACACTGTAACGGACTGAAGAGCACGAGGCTGAAAAGCGCGAATCGTCTCTCACCAAACTTTACTAACACGAGGATCAGCAAAAGCAGCCCACAGGGTGGCGCCATCCGAATGGAACTTCCCCTTTATAGTGCCGTCGTACATTTCGTACGTCGCCGCGATTTGTTCGAGCATATTTTTTCACGATCGTGTGTAGGCAAGGCAGGCTTGAGAAGAATCATGTCGAGAAAAACGTTGTTTTTTTCAATGACATTAAAAACGGTCGTGTGTACGCGGCATAAGAGAGGGGAGATTTGTTTAAACTTCTTTGTAAAAGAGACGTTTTTTGGACTTTTCAGTTTTAAAACACGCATTCCTTATGGTTTGAATCTTGAATGGGATATAACACACTTTTATGATTAGAGTTTTCTACTGTTGTCCATTTTTCTGCATCCCCTTTTTTTATACCTCTAAACATTTGTTAGCAAATTATTTTATATGTCTTGGATTTTTACATCTTTTTATTACGCACTATTTTTCATTCCATCCAATTTTGATGATGGTACGGCTTTCTTTAAAAGATTGTGTGATATATTATACCTGTTACCAACTTCTTTCTTATTTCTTTCTCGTACATCACGGGACACCAGAGCGACATAGTCATTACTATGTGGGTTATATACTGTAGATACCTTCAGGTGCTGGCACTGGCAACTTCCAAAACCGGAAGTACCCTCCCCTATATAAGCCCCTCCCATCCGGGAGTACCTCAGTTTTTTGCCAGTGTCTAAGGTGTTGGCCAAGAAGTAACATGTGTTTTTCACTGAGCTTGCGTACAGGTTCTTTTGGGCCTCAGTAAGCTATTCCGGATCCGACCAAAAAAGCTTCATAGCTAAACGGTCGGTACCCGGGCCTTGCAAGAGAAGAGCAAGGTTTTGCCTGTAATGCCTCTCTTAGGAGGGCTGGACCCTGGGATCCAGAGCTCTGGTCATACCCTAAACCAAGATGTTTTCTGTGCAGGGTGCTGTACAGGTCCAGGGGAGTGGAATCCTTGGGAACCCGGTCCCTGAAGGTTTAATTACAATGCCTGCCGTGATAGGTGAAGTTTGGGCTTCTGTGGACCAAACAGAGTCCTGCGGCGAGGAAAAGGTAAGTAGGGGCCCTCAGGAACTTGGTTCTATTGGGGGACCCCCAAGCCTAATTTGTCTTTCTGCCTGTTACCTAAGGTATTCCCGCTAATATTCTGTGCATGCCTGTTACTACTAAGAAAATGTAAAAAAATTTAATAGTAGGCAAGAAAAAAAAAAAAAAAAAAATGGTAAGACCGCGGTACCTGTGTTAATCACTAGAGGCCGCTGTGGTTCTTTTTCTTGTAATGTGGATTTTTTCTTCCAAAGTCAAATCCAGGCAGTTGGTAAGTTCTCTGCTGGGAAGCTGTGTCCTCTGCCCTGTTGCTGCGCTCATCCATCCCCGGGCCCTGCGGCAAACAGGGACCCTGGCTCCCATCTAGTTCCTTATTTTGAAAAGAGCGCCGAAGGTGCACGTGCCCGCGCGCGTGCACGCGCCGCTATATATAGAGGCGACCTGGAAAAAGGGGCGGAGCTGGTGGATGACGCTCGGTGCGCGCCGCGGCGCTTCTACGCATGTGCGGGCGTCCAGCGTGTTTAAAGGCACGATCACAGGTGTCAGCTGGCTATTGAAGTGCACAGACAGAGCTAGCAACAGTAGAATAAGGCACACAGAGGCGGTTGATGCAGGCATCCCCTAGAAAGGCACTTTAGTAGACACCAACTGTTATATAGCAGCAATTGTGCTAGACTATTATCAGTAAAAGTGGAATACCTCAGCTTTGGGCTTAGGAATATGCCGTCCAGAAGCTCCGGAACTAAATCTTCCAGGAAGCGAAGGGGGTCTCCATCGGGCTCTGAGGATCTTGGGCATACTTCTGCTGCACCAGTCTCCCCTGAAAATTCAGAGGTTAGTGACCGTAGAGACCCCGCAGGAGTACCTGGTACTGTGGCTGTCCTCAGTTCACCTGCTCCTGTGTATGTAACAGAGGAGGTTTTTTCCTCAGCTCTGGGAGGATTAGAAGAGAGCTTGACAACATTGATCGCTGCCTCCCTGTCACAGGGAAAGCACGCCCGATCTCCGTCTCCTCCTTCAGAGTACCTGTTAGCGGAGCAACAGTCCCATACAGGGATCGACCTGCCTGAAGGGGATCAGGATGAGGTTGATTCTGTTATAGAGGAATCAACAGTGGAGGAACCTTTCTCAGCATCTCAAGCTGAAAGATTATGGGTTCAGTCCCTGACTAACATGGTCCGATCAGCATTTAAAATGCACCTTGCGGAACCATCAACCACTACTGTCTCCTCGCTGGGGTCGCTAAAAGCTCCCCAGACTGTCTGTTCCTTTCCACTTCACCCTTTACTGGAAGGGCTCATTTACCAGAATTGGGAACATCCTGATAAAATATTTACTCCCCCCAAGAGATTTCCGGTGGTCTATCCCATGGAGGATAAGTTCATCAAAAAAATGGAGGGTCCCTACAGTGGACGCAGCCATCTCTTGTGTGAATAAATCACTGACATGTCCAGTAGATAATGTCCAAATGTTCAAGGACCCAATAGATAAAAAATTGGAGTCCTTATTAAAATCTGCTTTCTCTACAGCAGGCTTGGTGACACAACCAGCAGTGGCAGCTATTGGGGTCTGCCAAGCAGTGAAGGATCAGTTGAAACAGGTCTTAAGGGATTTGCCAGATCAGCAGGCCCTTGCCCTAGCTGATCTACCTAGAGCCTTATGCTTTGCGGTTGACGCCATCAGGCCTCCCGCCTTACGCTGTCTGTAGTACATATGCGCAGGCTTCTATGGCTCAAAAACTGGTCTGCTGAAGCTCCCTGTAAAAAATTGCTGGTTAGCTTCCCATTTCATGGTGAACGCTTATTCGGGGAAGACCTGGACAAATATATCCAGAAAATTTCCAGCGGTAAAAGTACACTCTTGCCGGTTAAAAACAGAGTTAGAGGTCCCTCTTTTAAGAGGCCTGCTTCTCCAGTCCCTGGGGCATCGGCTGTGAAACAGTTCCGACGGCCTCCTCGGTCAAATCCCGGGGGTAAAAATCAGGGACAATCGCAGGGTAATAAGAAACCCTGGGTCAGGAGAGGTACAAAACCTCCCCCAAAGTCAAATTCATGAAGGGTTGCCCCCACTCAATCGGGTGGGGGGAAGACTCCAGTTGTTCGCAGAGACCTGGCGGGACACGATCAGAGACAGATGGGTGCTCTCCGCAGTAAGTCTGGGATACAGATTGGAGTTAAAAGACTCTCCTCCTTCCCATTTTATGAGGTCAAACGTGCCAAGGGATCCCCGGAAGAGAGAGTCCCTCCTGTTGGCACTAGAACAACTATTGCTCCAAGGAGTAATTATGGAGGTTCCCCTGGAAGAATGGGGGTTCGGGTTTTACTCAAACCTCTTTACAGTCCCGAAACCAAACGGGGACGTGAGGCCCATATTAAATCTAAAAGGGCTAAACAAATTCCTACATATCAGGACTTTCCGGATGGAGTCGATCCGATCGGTGGCCACTGCCATACAAGGGGAGGAATGGTTAGCCTCGATCGACATCAAAGATGCTTATTTGCACATTCCCATCTTTCCAGTCCACCAAAAATTTCTACGTTTTTCAGTAGAAGGGCGCCATTTTCAGTTCAGAGTCTTACCCTTCGGTCTGGCCACAGCACCACGAGTGTTTACAAAAATTCTGGCCCCATTATTGGCTAATCTAAGAACACAAGGTGTAACGATAATGGCATATCTAGACGACTTGTTGCTGATAGACCACTCAGTGAAAAAACTAGAAGTGGTCGTTCACAAGACAATCAAGTATCTGGAATCTCACGGTTGGATTATCAACCGAGACAAGTCAGCCCTAAAACCAGTCAAAAGTCTGGAATACTTGGGGCTAAGGCTAGATTCAGACCAGAGAAAAATTTTCTTGCCTCAAGAAAAGGGGTCGTCTTTGAGAGATTTGATCCACTTAGTGGATACAAAAAGACACCCGTCCATACGCCTGTGCATGAGGCTGCTGGGAAAAATGGTGGCATCTTTCGAAGCAGTACCCTACGGTCAATTCCATTCAAGGAATTTGCAAAGGGCCATACTGTCAGCCTGGAACAAAAAAGTTCAGGCCCTAGACTTGCCAATGTCCTTGTCCCCTTCCATTCGCAAGAGCCTCCGTTGGTGGTTAGTTCCCCAGAATCTGGAAAAAGGAAAATCCTTCCGTCCGATTTCTTGGAAGGTGGTCACTACAGATGCCAGCCTTATAGGCTGGGGAGCAGTACTGGAGCAATGGTCTCTCCAGGGCAGATGGTCAGATGCAGAAAAGGCCCTGCCCATCAATCTCTTAGAGATACGAGCAGCCCGGTATGCCCTAGTAACATGGACATCCAAACTCCAAGGGTCCCCTGTCAGAATTCAATCAGACAATGCCACGGTAGTGGCATATATCAATCATCAGGGTGGCACCAGGAGTCGTGCAGCCCAGAGGGAAGTAAACTACATCCTGAAATGGGCAGAAAGATATGTCCCAGCCATATCCGCGGTATTCATTCCAGGAGTGGAGAATTGGAAGGCGGACTTTCTAAGTCGCCAACAATTATGCCCAGGGGAATGGTCCCTTCACCCCGAGGTTTTCCGGACAATATGTCAGCGGTGGGGAACACCGGATGTAGATCTGCTAGCATCCAGATTCAACGCAAAGGTGAACAGGTTTGTCTCTCGGACAAGGGATCCCCTAGCTTGCGGCTCGGATGCCCTAGTGTTCCCTTGGGATCAGTTCAAGCTGATATATGCATTTCCACTGCCACAATTGTTACCTCGATTACTCCGCAGAATCAGGGTAGAAAAGAAACCAGTGATTCTGGTGGCTCCAGCGTGGCCCCGAAGAGCATGGTACGCGGAGTTTGTAAAAATGTCAGTGGGGAGTCCTTGGACTCTCCCACATCGTCCGGACCTGCTTTCGCAAGGACCGATATACCACCCTTCCTTACCAGCCCTAGGTTTGACGGCCTGGCTATTGAAGCCCACATTCTAAAAAAGAGAGGTCTCTCTAATCCTGTGGTAGCTACCATGATCAATGCCAGGAAACCGGTATCCAGGCAGATCTACTATAGAATCTGGAAGGCGTACATCGCCTGGTGTGAGGCCAAGAAATGGCATCCACGTAAGTACGTAATAGGTAGGATTCTGGACTTCCTACAGTGGGCTGTAGATAGGAAGCTTGCCTTAAGTACTATCAAGGGTCAGATTTCGGCCTTCTCAATATTTTTTCAAAGGCCCTTGGCTTCGCATTCACTAGTCAAAGCTTTTATACAAGGAGTGATGCGTATTAGCCCTCCGGTTAATATTCCCATATGTCCATGGGACTTAAACCTGGTTCTGTCGGTTCTACAGAAACAACCATTTGAACCATTACAGCATATTTCCTTGGTTCTTCTCACCAGGAAATTGATTTTTCTAGTAGCCATTTGTTCGGCTAAAAGAGTGTCGGAATTAGCAGCTATGTCCTGTAAAGAGCCATATCTGGTTATCCATAAGGACAGAGTAGTGTTACGTCCTCATCCAGCTTTTCTTCCTAAGGTGGTATCGAGGTTTCATTTGAACCAAGATGTGGTTCTTCCTTCCTTTTTCCCCAAACCTAGTTCGGTAGAGGAAAAGTTATTGCATTCTTTGGATGTAGTAAGAGCAGTTAAAGCTTATCTAAAAGCCACTGCTCAGATTCGCAGAACGGATACTTTGTTTATTCTGCCGGAAGGCCCCAGAAAGGGTCAGGCAGCGTCAAAATCTACTTTAGCCAAGTGGATTTGACAGGTCATAATGCAAGCCTATGGCTTGAGAAGGATACCGCCTCCGTTCAAAGTTAGGGCGCACTCCACGAGAGCAGTTGGAACTTCATGGGCAGTGCATCACCAGGCCTCCCTGGCTCAGATCTGTAAGGCCGCAACATGGTCTTCAGTACACACAATTACTAGGTTCTACCAGATGGACGTTAGAAGTCAGGAGGATGTCGCCTTTGGGCGCAGTGTGTTGCAGGCCGCAAAAGATCCTCATGTCTAATAGCGCTCAGCTTATGTATGGTGTATCCCCCCCCTCATTGGGCATTGCTTTGGGACGTCCCACATAGTAATGACTATGTCGCTCTGTGTCCCGTGATGTACGAGAAAGAAAATAGGATTTTTTATAACAGCTTACCTGTAAAATCCTTTTCTTGGAGTACATCACGGGACACAGAGCTCCCACCCCTCTTTTGGGGACACTTATTGCTTTGCTACAAAACTGAGGTACTCCCGGATGGGAGGGGCTTATATAGGGGAGGGTACTTCCGGTTTTGGAAGTTGCCAGTGCCAGCACCTGAAGGTATCTATATAACCCACATAGTAATGACTATGTCGCTCTGTGTCCCGTGATGTACTCCAAGAAAAGGATTTTACAGGTAAGCTGTTATAAAAATCCTATTTTTTCTATCATGGGTATGATACAAATTGGGACCTAGAAGGCCAATGTTGCATTCTTTATTCTCCATGATATGATCCCTCCTTTAGGCTGTTCACTATCTTTCTTCCTTGTTTTTCTTTACTGTTTCCCATCGCTGTTTCTTCTTACCGTATTTTACCTGCACATAGTAATGCTTTTCTGTGTTGCACATTGCTGATGGGTGCTTTATAATTTTAGCCTTTTTTAGAGAGGTGGGTTGCTTTCTAAAACGTTTGGATAGAGATGCTTTTTTCCTTTGCTATGCATAACGTTCAGGATCTGCTATATCAGGGCTCGACAAAACCCAGGCGCCAGGTCGCAATTGCGACTGGATATCGCGTCCTGGCGCCTGGGCTGGCCAAAATTGAGGCCCCGGCTTTGTGGCCTACTGGAGAGAAAATACGTGCTTTCTGCGAACCAGCGCCCTCTGGTGGACGATGCTGTGATGAGCGCGGCTTGCTCTCACTGCCCGCCCACCTCCGACATCCAGAAGCCCGGGATATCACTCCATGGTTGCTGGCTGCATTTATGAGCAGAGAGCGTCTACTCTCTGACTCTGTCACACTGCCCAGACCCCGCACTGACAGCCCCCCCCCCCCTCCTCCTCCTCCTCGTAGGGACACTCAGACAGGAGAGAAAGAGATAGAGAGAGCAGGATCTTCTCCTCCTGTGTGTACCAGCAGCCCCGCCCACATTCCAATCCCTGGCAGCTCTGTGCCTTGCAAAGCGAAATTCCAGCAGCCTGCAGCTAGATAGTGGATGAAACATCAGCGTGTATGTACCATGGATGATGCAAGTTTGCAACCCTCCACAGGGGATCCACAGCTATCCAGGATATCCTCCAGCACACAGGTGGGTCAGTCATGAAGAGAGAGTGTTGTCACCTCCAGTGCCCCCTACCAACACAGCAGCCTGCTGGGATTCCCTGGTATGGTGCACTACAAGCCCCAGCATGCTCTGTCAGCCTATGTGTATGTATAGCACAGGCCTGCTTGCTGACCAGTGGCAGAACTCCACTGCCCAAGTCATTGGTGGCTGGTGCTCAAGTTTTTTTTGGGGGGGGCGCAAACAAACTAAAAAAATTAAAATAAATCAATTGCAGCCTTACTGCGCCATCAAACGCAGCCATTGTGCGCCATCAAACGCAGCCACTGTGAGCCATCAAACGCAGCCACTGTGCGCCATCAAACGCAGCCACTGTGCCAACACAGCCGCTGCCTGTCAGTGCCCATTAGTACAGCCTATCAGCGCACATAAGTGAAGGAGAAAAATAACTTATTTGCAAAATCTTATAACAAGTTTTGTCTTTTTAAATATTCTATCTTTTTTTGCTTAGGATCAGGCGTGATCAATTCTTATTGCCCAACGGCCCAGACATGCAGTTCTGGGCGCTGGGCAGCTGATTTAAAAAACTGGCTCCTAACTTTTTCAGTTGGCTCCTAGATTCTAAGCAAATTTGTCAAGCCCTGTGCTATATGACCGGTATTATTGTTTTTGCAATATATCTTGTTGCTGTTTGGATTTGTACATCTGACAAGTAGCAGGAGTGCAGCCCTTTGTTGTTGACACACAGTTACACAATGTAGCCTGACATGACTAAAGTTATATAAGCTATTAAATATGGTGTTTTATACAAAATAGCGAGCACTTGCACATTTTTGTGTATCATATGTATGTCTCCTATTTGTCTTTCTTTATGTTTTTATTAAAGTACACTCTCGGCTATAGATGATATATATATATATATATATATTGTGACAGCAGGAAGGTAAAGTCACCTGGTTGCATCCAGGGGGGTAGATATATTTCTCCCAGATTCAGGCTTTATGCCGACTTATACAACTAGGGAGTTGATGAAGCCCAGCTGAGGCTAGTGGGCTCATGAATGACTCATACCTCTAGGGAGAGTGCTGGGCGTCGTGAGGCAGGGAGTTGATGAGACCAGCTGAAGCTTGTCAGCTCATTTAGGCCTCTATAAGAACTCCCAGCTTCATTAGATGTTAGCTCATGCCTGGAACCAGACCTGTGTGGACTGTCTAGGGAGAGTGAACCCCTGTGCGGTGAGGCAAAGCCTGTGTGGCTATTTGTTTGGACTTTTACTAAACCAGGGACTTAGGGACTAGGACAGCACCAGGCTGATCCCAGTTGTTAGTTTAGGAAACCTGCATGTTTAGTCAGAGGTCAAACTGACCAGGATTTATTTTGTTTATGTTTCTTTTTGGTTTTGCTGTGTTTTTGTCACTGTACATAGAGAAATAAACCGCACCTTTTGATTTTGAAAACCACAACCTCCGTCTGCTGGCCCTGTTTTTGTGTGGGGAGCCCAACCAGGGGGTCACACACACCCGCTACCGAGTTAACCCCCTCACAGTTGGTGGAGAACCAGTGGCAGTTTTTTTTAAGCCAGCATGGAGGAGATACTGAAACAGCTGGCTCTAGCAAATGCCAATCAACAGCAGACAAATGCAGGTTTGCAAAGGAGCCTTGCAGCCCAGCAGCAAGCTCATCAACAAGCCCAGCAGCAATCTGAGGCCCGCTTCATAGACCTGTTACAGAAGCAAGAGCAGAGACTACAACAAATGGAAGCAGTAATGCAGCAACGTCCGCAGACCAGTGAGGAAAGCCGTCCCACTAATACCGCGTCCTTTGGGGTGAGTCGTTTATTGACAAAAATGACTGGAGAGGATGATCCAGAGGTATTTTTGACCACATTTGAAAGGACTGCTGAAAGAGAAAAGTGGCCTGAGGAGCAGTGGGCTGGACTGGTGGCTCCTCTGTTAACTGGTGAATCGCAGAAGGCTTACTATGACCTAGAGCCTGACCAAGCAAAAGACTATGTGATGCTAAAAGCTGAAATATTGGCAAGGCTGGGTGTCACCCTGGCTGTCCGGGCTCAGCGTGTGCATAACTGGACTTTCCAGCTTGGAAAACCCCCCAGGTCTCAAATGTATGATCTCATTCACCTGAGCAGGAAGTGGCTACAGCCAGAGACTTTGTCCGCACCAGAGATTGTGGAACGTGTTGTAATGGATCGGTTTTTGAGAGCTCTTCCTACTGCCATCCAAAAGTGGGTAAGCCATGGAGACCCAGAGACGGCCGGTGGTCTTGTGGATCGTGTAGAGAAATACTTGGCTACAGAGAACCTGACGGCCTCTTCCAGAGACTCTCGGACTTTCCACCCTAAGACCAGACCATCCCCAGGGGCGGATAAGAGGATTCCAAGGGGTGAGGGTGGAGAGAGTGAGAGGGTGGGAGCTCTACCCAAAGTTTGGCGAGAACAGCCTGGGAAGTCAGGGGCTCAAGAGGCAGCCAAATGGATTGTTTGCTACCGCTGCCGGCAAGCGGGACATATTGCAGCAAATTGCCCGGTTGTGGAGGAACCCATGCAATGTGACTTTCTGATGGACAGACGTCAGTCGCTGTGTGCGACAGTCGCATGCACTGCCATTCGGGGAACTGAGAAACATTTATGCAAAATGTGTATTAATGGTAGAAATGTTGTGGTATTACTGGATTCAGGTAGCCTTGTGACCCTGATAAAGGCTGAATTAGTTAAAACAGAGGTCTCTGGGAATAGCAAGGTAGCTGTTATTTGTGTGCATGGGGACACCCGAGAGTATCCAGTGACTACAGTGTGTTTCGAGACCCCCAAAGGTACCCTCTCTCATCCAGTGGGGTTAGTATCTCAATTACCGCATGATGCCATTGTGGGAAGAGATTTTCCGAAGTTCTGGGAACTGTGGGATGATCCTGAGCCCCCCACTGGTGCCCCTATGTACCAGGAATGTGATAGCCAGAACTCCTCTGAGAGTGGTGAGGACTCTCCAGAATTTCCCTTGTCAGTATTGGCAGGGGAGACTCAAGAAACTGGAGAGGAGCCCACCTCCTCAGACGAAAACCTACCGTCTGTGGAGTTTTCTGATCTGGAGGTTCACAGGGAAAATTTTGCCACAGAACAGTTAAAAGACCCCGCCCTAATAAAGGCACGGGAAAACGTAGTGGAAATAGATGGCGAGTTAGTGAACCCAGATAATACCTGCACTTACCCATACTTCAGCGTAGAGAAGGACCTACTGTATCGGGTGGCAAAAAGGGCAGAAGAAACCGTTGAGCAGCTTGTGGTGCCCAAACCTTACAGGAAGTTGGTGTTGGAGTTGGCCCATGGGCACATTCTTGGAGGTCATCTGGGGACAGAGAAAACCCGAGAGAGGGTATTACAGAGATTCTATTGGCCTGGGGTGATGAAGGACATAGAAAATTATTGTTCCTCCTGCCCTGTGTGTCAGAGGTCGGCCCCGATGCCACATTTCCGTAGCCCGCTGGTCCCTCTACCCATCATTGAGGTCCCGTTTGAGAGAATCGCAATGGATTTGGTAGGTCCTATAATCAAGTCCGCTAGGGGGCACCAGTACATATTGGTTATAATGGACTATGCCACCCGTTATCCAGAAGCGATCCCTCTCAGAAATACCTCGGCCAAAACCATAGCCAAAGAGCTATCTCTTGTTTTTAGCCGGGTGGGTATTTGTAAAGAACTGCTTACGGATCAAGGTACACCCTTTATGTCCCGGGTTATGAAAGAGCTGTGTAAATTGCTCAAAGTGACGCAATTGCGTACATCTGTGTATCACCCCCAAACCGATGGGCTGGTTGAAAGATTCAACAAAACCCTAAAACAAATGTTGAAGAAAGTGGTGGATAGAGATGGAAAGGATTGGGACTGTCTACTTCCTTATTTGATGTTTGCTATTAGGGAGGTGCCCCAATCCTCTACGGGATTCTCCCCCTTTGAGTTACTGTATGGGAGACACCCAAGAGGGCTGTTGGATATTGCCAAGGAAACTTGGGAAAGTGAGAGTTCTCCCCACAGGAGTGTGATTGAGCATGTCGCCCTGATGCAAGATCAAATTGCACAGGTAATGCCCATCGTGAAGGAACATTTGGCCCAAGCGCAGTTGGCACAGCAGAGAGTGTACAACCGTGGAGCAAAGACCCGTACCTTTTCCCCGGGGGATAGGATATTGGTACTTGTCCCTACGGTTGAAAGTAAATTCCTTGCCAAATGGCAAGGCCCCTACGAGATAATGGAAAAAGTGAGCGAAGTGAATTACAAGGTCAGACAACCAGGAAGGCGAAAGCCCGAACAGATATATCACGTTAATCTGTTGAAAGCCTGGAGGGATAGAGAGTCCCTAGTCGCAGAAACTTGGTCACCAGCTCAAACTGGTTGCGTGATTCCGGAGGTTGGAATAGCAGCCACCTTGTCACAACCCCAACAACAGGAGGTTAAGGAGTTTGTGCTTCGCAACAAGGAGGTGTTCTCTGAGCTGCCGGGACAAACATCTGGGGTAGAGCATGATATTATTACCCCGCCCGGTGAAAGGGTGAAGTTAAAACCCTATCGGATCCCAGAGGCCCGACGGGAGGCAATACGGGAGGAAGTACAGAAAATGCTGAACTTAGGGGTGATAGAGGAGTCCCAAAGTGATTGGTCTAGTCCCATTGTGTTGGTGCCTAAACCGGATGGGAGCTGGCGATTTTGTAACGATTTTCGTCAGTTGAACAAAGTTACAAAATTTGACACCTACCCCATGCCACGTATAGATGAGTTGATCGACCGGCTGGGAACAGCCCGATACATGACGACTCTTGACCTCACAAAAGGGTATTGGCAAATTCCCCTGGCCAAGTCGGCCAAAGAGAAAACCGCATTTGTAACCCCAGACGGGGCGTTCCAATATAAGAGAATGCCGTTCGGGTTACAGAATGCGCCGGCCACATTCCAGCGGAAAATGGACCAGATACTGAGGCCCCATCGGAAGTATGCTGCGGCTTACCTGGATGACGTAATTGTCCATAGCACAGATTGGGCCTCACATCTGCCAAAAGTGCAAGCAGTCCTAGACTCTATCCGGGAAGCGGGGTTTACGGCTAACCCCAAGAAGTGTACCATTGGGCAGGAGGAGGCCAAATATCTTGGGTACACCATTGGCAGGGGAGTAATAAAACCCCAACTCAACAAAGTCGAGGCCATCCAGAGTTGGCCACGTCCCAACAGCAAGAAGCAGGTACGAGCCTTTCTGGGAATCGCGGGTTATTATCGGCGCTTCATTCCCCACTTTGCTTCTAAGGCTGTGCCCCTAACCAACCTGACGAAAGGGAAAGGGTCGGTCATGATTAAATGGACCCCCGAGGCGGAGGCAGCATTCCAATTCTTGAAACAAGCCTTATGTAGCCAGCCAGTGTTGTACTCACCCGACTTCTCTAAAGACTTTGTCGTACAAAGTGATGCGTCAGATGTGGGGTTAGGAGCAGTATTGTCCCAGGTCTGGAACGGGGAAGAGCACCCAGTCATTTACCTCAGCAGGAAGTTGAAGTCCCATGAGGTAAATTACGCCACGGTTGAAAAGGAGTGTTTAGCGGTGAAGTGGGCTCTAGATTCCCTTCGGTACTATCTGCTAGGTAGGCACTTTGACATGGTTACGGATCACGCTCCGTTAAAGTGGATGGCTCAAAACAAGGAGACAAATAGAAGAGTGAATAGGTGGTTCCTGGCCCTACAGGAATTCAACTTCACAGTAAAGCATCGCCCTGGCGTTCAAATGGGGAATGTGGATGCTTTGTCTCGAGTACATGAATGCCTGATTGCTGGTGTTCCAACCCCAAGGTTAAAACAAGAGGGGGGGGTATGTGACAGCAGGAAGGTAAAGTCACCTGGTTGCATCCAGGGGGGTAGATATATTTCTCCCAGATTCAGGCTTTATGCCGACTTATACAACTAGGGAGTTGATGAAGCCCAGCTGAGGCTAGTGGGCTCATGAATGACTCATACCTCTAGGGAGAGTGCTGGGCGTCGTGAGGCAGGGAGTTGATGAGACCAGCTGAAGCTTGTCAGCTCATTTAGGCCTCTATAAGAACTCCCAGCTTCATTAGATGTTAGCTCATGCCTGGAACCAGACCTGTGTGGACTGTCTAGGGAGAGTGAACCCCTGTGCGGTGAGGCAAAGCCTGTGTGGCTATTTGTTTGGACTTTTACTAAACCAGGGACTTAGGGACTAGGACAGCACCAGGCTGATCCCAGTTGTTAGTTTAGGAAACCTGCATGTTTAGTCAGAGGTCAAACTGACCAGGATTTATTTTGTTTATGTTTCTTTTTGGTTTTGCTGTGTTTTTGTCACTGTACATAGAGAAATAAACCGCACCTTTTGATTTTGAAAACCACAACCTCCGTCTGCTGGCCCTGTTTTTGTGTGGGGAGCCCAACCAGGGGGTCACACACACCCGCTACCGAGTTAACCCCCTCACAATATATATATATATATATATATATATATATATATATATATATCATCATCTATTAATATACTGTATATATTTTTTTACTTTATGTCTAGATTTATGAAATGTTTATATCATGTATGTCAAATTGTTATGTATCAGCTGGCCCATTAGCACAGGTGATTTCAGGTGCGGTTCTCTTTGGGTGTGCACTTTAAAAAGCTTGTGCTTGAGCCATATTGATGTTGTGAACAAGCACGGTATGTTCGTGTGAAACACGTTAATCCTATTCCTGTTATATCTGTCTGGCACAGTGACAATAAAGAATCCCTACAAGCATTTATCTTACTGCGGTTTGCAAGCCATTCCTTCTCTGTATATAGTGCTTATTACTTCCACTTCTAGAATCTGTGGCCATGACTGTGACAGGTTCCATAGGAATTATAGGCAATTTACAGATAAGAAAACTGGCGGCCATTAGGACCAACTCCGCCAGTGCTCAGAGTCATTAATATATGACCACTTCCTACACAAATCAAGGCTCTATTGTTGCTATTGTGCCAGCAGGTGGTAAAAATGAATATTGTGGCATGTTTGTCAGGAACATCATGCCAGCCATCAGGCTGTGTGTGCGCATACGCATGCACATTATCAGGCTAATGCTCTTGTGCATCAGCATGTAACTGCATGTGCATTGTTACGTGTACGTACACTGTCGCCAAGCAGACTATCTAAACCTGAACTCATCATTCTGATCCTGTTATTGACCTGGCTTCCACTTGGCCTGCTTTCAGATTAGCCTTGTCTGCTTTTGTTCTCTATCAACCTCAGCCTGGACTACTGACCACACTTCTGCCCAGTGAATTTGTACCTTGCTGCCACCTCGTTGCCGACCTATGCCTGTTCTTGACTTTCATCCTGCCTGCAAATTGTCTTCTCACTCAGCTGTCTTTAGATCAGGCTTGGGACCCAACTCCACCTTTAACTGAGATTGAAACATCCATATTGCACCACCAGCTCTACCTCTGCTCACCTAATGCCAGTACTTTCAAGTTTCAGCCCACATTGTCGGCACTCTGGAACTTGTGCTTTTCCTTTGCCTTTGCAGATCTTGTCTGAACTTCCAGGTGTACTCGGGAACTGTGCAAGAGGCCACCCTCTTCATCTCGGGCTCCGCATACAAGTAGATGACGGTACTATTCATACCATATAATCTTGTCAGGATCTGAGACAGTGATGAATGGAAGATGACCTTCCAAACATGCTTTGGCCACAATAAATACTTTGTCATGCGGTTTCAACTCGGTAATGCTCCAGCCATGTTTCAACATTTAGTAAATTAATTTTTCATTTTGGACTTATTTATAATTGTCTATTTGTATGATATGACTATGAGGAAGGCTTTTACCGAAAATGTTAGCGGTTTGATGTAGCACTGCTGTTTGTGGTCAATAAAGATTTAAGAAGAAGCAATCGAGTTGCCGGAATTCTTTTTGCAATTTTGATGTATGGGACACAATGGCCTGAGCACCGTTATTCAACTCATCATCCTACAAACATGCGGTAGAGCTTGGGTGAATTTTTATCTATATTATCTATTTGTATGATAGCCTGATCTTTTCAGCTTCTCTTTGGTCGACTAGGGCAACATTGTCTCTATGCCAAGGCAAATAAATGTGAGTTTGAAAGGGATACAATGTTTCATCGGCTTTGCAAACTTCTACAGGAAATTCATCTAGGGTTTTTAGACATTATCCCATCCATCTTACCAAAAAGCATGACTAGTTTTGAGGGACCGTGGAAGCACTATTTGCGTTTGACAAGTTAAAAGGACTCTGTACCCATCCTAAAACATCCAAATCCTGCCCTGGCATACATTTTGGAGGTGGATGCCTCAGATAATGCCATAGGGGCCATTCTATAGAAACACCAAGGGACTAAATCTCTAATGTATTCAGTGGCATTTTTCTCTAAAAAGAAAGAAAACAAAAAACAGCACGGTGGAGAAAAATTTACGATGTGGGGGATCTTGAACATCTGGCAATAAAGTTCATTAGGAGAATGACACTACTGATTGGAGGGAGCTGCCCACCCAATACTAGCCACAGAAACTTGGAGTACAGAGCTGAAAAGCATCTAAGACCTTGAAAAGCAAGGTGGGCACTCTTTTTCTCTTGTTTAAATATTTATATTACATACCGGGCCAAGTCTAAGAACAGTAAACTTCACTCTATTTATCTATGTTCCCTGAATCTGAAGACCCTGTGCAGCCAGACACCTTCTGTAAGCCGGAAAATTTTTGTTGATGCCACCTGACCTCATATGTCAGATTCGGCAGGCATCAGGCAGGGAATTCTTTCCCAAGGGATATGAACATGTAGGAGAAGAATGGCCTTTACTGGCATGAAGATAAAACTACTAAAGTTGCTTCCCATTCCTGAGAGACATTGGGATATGATTTCAATGGACTTTATTGTCGCTCTTCCTTCTTCTGAAGTTTTTTCAGACATCTTTGTGTTTTGTTTTTCTAAAATGGCACACTTTGGACTACTGACTACATTTCTGACCAGTGAATTTGTACCTCGCTGCTTGCTCGTTTTGAACCTATGCCTCTTCCAGACTTTGGTCATGCCTAATGCCGCGTACACACGTTCTGAATTTCCGATGGAAAAAGTCAGACGGAATTTTTTCATCGGATATTCTGAACGTGTGTATGCCCCATCTGACTTTTTTTCCTTCGGAAATTCCGACGGATTTAGAAAGAAATTCAGTTCGTCTGTATGGAACTCCGACGGAGAGAAAACCACGCATGCGCGGAAACAATTTGACGCATGCTCGGAAGCATCGAACTTCATTTTTCTCGACTCGTCGTAGTGTTGTACGTCACAGCGTTTTGGACGGTCGGAATTTGGTGTGTCCGTGTGTATGCAAGACAGCTTGACTGGAATTCCGTCTGAAAAAACAGTCGTGTGTACGAGGCATGAGACTTGGTGTCTTCCTGCTTAGCTGTCTCTAGATTAGGCTTGAGACCCGACTCTGCCTTTAACTTGACACATCCACAGTGCACTGGCAGCTGTAATCCTGCTCACCTAATACCAGTGCTTTTAAGTTCATGCTCAGTGTTGGCACCCTGGCCTTTGTGCCTTTCCTTCACCCTAGCAAACCCTGCCTCAATTTCCAGAAGTAATTGGACAGGAATGGTGCAAGAAGGGTTCGGCATACCGGTTCATGACAACATTGAACTAAGAATTCAGCAGATTATTTCTAAAGGAGAAGTATCATCATTGTTATCTTGATTTTACATGCAACATTTCTGTATACAAAACACATAAGAAACGTGTACTGGACATTTCACACCTTTCCCTATTCTTGAGAAGCAGTCCTCAGTGTCCTTTGTAATGCCGCGTACACACGATCATTTTTCCCGTCGGGAAAAATTACATATTTTTTTTTTAAACAAGAAAAACGACCGTGTGTGGGCCCTTTGTCATTTTTCCCGACGGGAAAAACGGTATTAATCACGACGAGAAAAATTAGAACATGTTCTAATTTTTCTCGTCGTGATTCCCGTCATTTTTTTCTGCGGCAGTTTTCCCATAGGTAAACACTGCCACGGAGCCCACACGCGGTCGTTTTTCTCGACCAAGAAAAAAAATGTCGGGAAAAACGGCCGTGTGTAGGGAACCAAGCCGTTCACTCGTTTTTCCCGTCGATTTTCTCGACCGTGTTTTCACCGTCGAGAAAATCGATCGTCTGTACGCGGCATTACAGTTAAGTTTTTTACCTTTTTATTCTGAAAACTTTTTTTTCTTATTATAAATACATTTTGACATTTCAGTTTAAAAAAAATAAAGTGGTAATAGACACTCTCTCTCTATTTTTTCCTACAGGTAAACTTAAAATAAGACTTGCCTGTAGGTAAACTGAATATCTCCTAAACGTGCACCGTTTAGGAGATATCCTAGCGAGCACCAGCCAGTGACGTCACCGGCGCAATGCGCTCTAAAGGAATGACATGCTTGTGCCCTTCCTTCAGAGCTGTGTTCCGCAGACACATGGGAGGGACATCATCTGCCAACCTGGAAGAAAGACCAGGTGAAGATGGAACCCTTTGCAGCGGTGACAGCTTGTCAATGGAGGGCTTCGTTTTAAGGCAAGTCATTCATAATGTGCTAGTATGTGGTGCATTCTATCACTTTATGATATTGCCATGCAGGGGAAAACTTTTTTTTTTTTTCATAGACTTTACTACTGCTTTAATAAAGGTTGTATACTGAAGCAGCATGTTTTCATTGTATTTATTTACCGCATTCTCTCACACATTGATGCAATAGCCCTTTCTTAACCCCCCCACGACCCACAGTTGTAAAAAAGGTTGAGTTATAAAAGTTCATAGTAGTTTAAAGTTTACACCGGGTTTGGAGCTGCCATTTACCATGGCCCCCAGATTTTGCAAACTAAAGGTGACCATATACTATTACTGCCAGAATACACTGATCTGTGGCTGTAGCCACTGATTGTAAATTATGTTTTTATTGGTTTTTTCACAGTACAGAGAACAACACTCCACACATCGTGGAGACAGCCAGCCACAAAATTTGCCGGCGTATACAGTTATAAAACAGAACACAAATTATCACATTAAACCTGTGACACTCCCAACCCCCCCTCCCCAAAACCAACAAATTATACCTCCCCCCCTTGCCTAGATAGGAACACAGATGTCACGGGCCACATACCAGATGCGGCCCGCCATGATTGAGAAGTACAGTCCAGTAGCTCCCTGCAAAAACAAGTTAGATAAAGCTTATGAAAACAGTTCCCCCCTCACCCCCAAACCCCCCCACCCAGACACAGGACCTCAGGAAAGGAGACACAACCCCATCCCTACAATTTTAATAGATCAATCGGATGCCGTATCTATAGTAGCCATCCAACCCCCCCAAACCTTGTCAAATTTAGTCAGTGCCCCCCTACTCAAATAAGTAGCTTTATAAAAGGGTATTGCTTTATTGACCAGCGCCTTCCACGCGTCAACAGTAGGAGCTACAGAACACTTCCATGATAGGATGATGCGCTTTTTAGCGTAATATAACAAAAGCATGAGTAAGGTTCGTATAGCCCTGGTAGTGGCCAGGGGTTCAACCAAATGTAGGAGACAAACCTCAACAGACATGGGGATAGATATAGATGTGACCGACCTAATACAGTCAGCAACGGCCTGCCAGTAGTGTTTAATTGGTGGACACTCCCAAAAGATGTGCATAAAGGTGGCTAAGGGTGCAGAGCATCTCCAGCAGAGAGAGCCCTGCGTCCCATACATCCTTGCCAGCCTTGCCGGAGTAAGATAAACTCTGTGCAGAAACTTATACAGGATCAGTCTGTCCCTACTCGAGACCAAACACTGAAAAGCCGTCCCCCACATGTCATCCCAATCATCTCTGTCCAACCCCGGGGCCACAGCCTCCCAAGCATCTCTGCAGGGTCTGAGTAGGAAAGCAGTTTCCGGGAACAGGTCTTTGTAAAAACTGGAAACTGGTTTTGATAGAGATTCGCTGCGCGCCAATAGCTCAAGATCACTGGGCTCCAGGCTAAGGGTCCCCCCAAACTGCGAGTGAAAGGCATGCCTCAACTGCAGATACCTGAAAAAGTGGGAGTTGGGTAAATCATACTTTTGTTTCAGTTCATCAAAGGTCAATAGGGTACCATCGGACACAACATGGGCCAAAAGCTTAATTCCACACCTCGTCCAAACCGCCGGATCCGGGTAGCAGAAAAAATGTGGTAGGTTAGGGTTCCTCCACAAGGGGAGACTAGGCGATAATCTAGTAGAGCTAGGTGACCGCAATCCCTGGACCACAGCCCAGGCCCTCATCACTGAGCGCATGGAGTGTGTCAAAGGGTAAGGAGCCCTCAGGCCCCTGTAGACCAAATTAGACAATGCCTCATAAGAGCCCACATAGGCAGCCTCCAGGGATACAGACGTATCATCCGGAGGAACAGTTAACCAGCGGTGGGCCACCGCTAATTGCCCAGCCAAAAAATATTTATGGACGTTAGGGACTGCAAGCCCTCCCTCCCCACATGGCTGCTGCAAAATCGCCAATTTAAGGCGAGGGACGCCTCCCCGCCACAAAAAGGAGGAAATCATGGTATCAATGGATTTAAAAAGGGACTTGGGAATCCACACTGGAGAATTTCTAAGGGTATATAGCAATAGTGGCAGAACCTTCATCTTAATCAAATTGATTTTCCCTATGAGGGGCAATGGGAGATTTTTCCAAGCCTGACATTTTTTAGATATTGCAATGAGTAGCGGAGAGATATTGAGATTAACAAAGTCTGTCACAGAGTTAGTGATCTGGAGCCCTAAGTATTTAATTTGGGAGACCCACTGCAAAGGAGCGTCAGGATCAGCCCGGTCAGGGACAGGGTGGGAGCACAGGGGAAGTATCTTAGACTTAGTCCAGTTAACCCGGAGCCCAGAGACTGCAGCAAATTTTTCCAAAAGTGACAACGCCGCCCGTAGAGAAGGCCCAGTATCTCTGATAAACAACACTAAGTCATCCGCATAAAGTGCTGTGGTTTCAGTTAGTGTGCCCACGCAGTTGCCCTGGATTTGGGAGGAAGAACGTAGCGCAATCGCCAGAGGCTCCATGACGAGAGCAAACAGGCCGGGTGAAAGCGGACACCCCTGCCTGGTGCCCCTGGACACCGGAAAAGTCCCAGACACCCCTCCATTAAAGCGGAGGGCCGCAACCGGGTGGTCATACAACAACGAAATCCATTTAAGGAACCTGGGGCCGAACCCCATGCGTTGCAGGACATAGGTCATATAACCCCAATCAATGGAGTCAAAGGCCTTTTCCAGGTCAAAGAACACCAGAGCCCCCCCCCGAAGACACCCCAGCCCCCAACTGTGTGTGAGTAAACACCCGTCTCAGGTTTATATCAGTGGCTTTCTGGGGTATGAATCCAGTCTGGTCAGGCGATACCAAGAGGTGTATAATTTCCATCAGTCTATTAGCTATCATTTTGGTGAGGATTTTCAGATCCATATTTAAGAGCGCTATGGGTCTATAGGAAGAACAGCAGAGAGGGTCCTTATCGGGTTTGGGGAGTAACACAACATGCGCCTCGTAGAAAGATGCCGGAAGGTCCCCTAAGTCAAAACAGTCACTATATAGTTTTAAGAGTCTGGGGGATAAAACATCCAAATACTGCCTATACCACTCTGCCGGGAGTCCATCCGGGCCCGGCGACTTAGAGTTAGGGAAAGATGCAATGGCAGACGCCAATTCTTTGTCCGTGAAGGGGGCCTCCAGACTGGCCGCCACCTCCTCGGACAACTCCGGGATCTGAAGGGGACCCAGCAGGTCAGTCAGGTCCCGGTGGTCATATGGCGGGATAGCTGAATAAAGTTCCGAATAGTAGGACACAAAGGCCTGCATTATGCCCCCACTATCTCTTATTATGGTCCCATCTGGGGAAGAGACACATGGGACGACGGTATGCGCCCTAGTGTCCGCAGAGAGGCATGCCAACAGCCTCCCATTCTTATCGCCCCTCTCAAACAATTCTTCAGCCCTACTCTTGCGAGTGCAGTGGGTCAAGTCCTGAAAATGTACCAGAAGGGCCCTCCTGGCCATTTGCAGCTCAATCAGAGAAGCGGGGGAAGGCGCATTGGCATGCGTCTGTGCGCACAGAAGTTCATGGGCCTGCAACTCCTCAGATTTTGAGTTTTTCTCCATCCTAGCAGCCTTTATGGCCGACACATATGCCCCTCGTGTAGACGCTTTAAACGCGTCCCACACCACCGGCCCACCCGCTGAGCCCTCATTATGTTGCCAATATTCCTGCAAATGGGGTGAAACCAGGGCCTCGACAGAGGGTTCGTCCACCCAACTAGGGTGTAGCCTCCACACCCTCCTGCGGCCCCGAGCAGCACAAGTCATTGCCACCCACAGGGGGGTGTGGTCAGAAAGACCCCCGGCCAGGTAACGGACCTCCTCAACGTGGGGCAAGAGAGCAGGGTTGGCAAATGCCAAATCAATACGGGAAGAGGAGGTACTGACGTGGGAAAGATAAGAGTAACCTCTTTCACCAGGATGCTTCCACCGCCAGACCTCCTCCAAAGCCGCCGCGTCTGCCCAAAGCCCCAGGTCAAGGTTCCGCGCCCTATTTGGATTTGAGGAATCCAAGGAGTAATCAAGAACATTGTTAAAATCCCCAGCCACAAATAGCCTCAGGGGGCCAAATGCGGCCACCTTGTCCAGGACCTGATAGAGAACCTCGTTTCTAAAGGGAGGGGGGACATAAACATTAACTATTGCGATTAATTGAGACTCAACAGTGAGGACCACAATAGCATAACGGCCACCCGGATCCGTCACCACATGTTCAATGTTACATACCAGTTTCTTATGGATTAAAATAGCCACCCCTCTCGCATAAGAGGAGTAGGTGGAGTGTATGGCCCTCTGTATCCAGTTCCTGTTAAGGGACAGTATCCTAGAGCCCATGAGATGGGTCTCTTGTAAAAGGATAATGTGGGGACCCAGGGTTTTAAGATATTGCAGGACCAGCGAGCGTTTAAATTTAGAGTTCAACCCACGGACGTTCCATGAGATAAGTGTTAGGTCACCCATCACGTTGGAGAGAATACAATATGGGGGAAGGAGAAGAGCACCAGACAGGGGAGGCCGGGGGGGGGGAGAACCTGAACACAGAGAGCCACGGACCACCATATAACAGCAGTTGCACAATAGGAACCATACTAGGCAAGGTACCCACCCATCTGCACCAGCTTGTGAAGCAGGGTGCAAGCGGGGTAAAAAAAATAACCCCAAACAACAAAAAAGGAAAAAGAAAAAAAGAAAAACAGTCCAAAAAATTAACAGTTCAACATCCCAACGCCCTGTTTGCTCTAGGCGAACCAAACCAAAAACACGCCAGAGAAACTTTGTTCCCAGAAACCAGAGAAACAGTAGTGGATAATTCAGAGAGTTCATCCACTCAGTAGGGGGTCACTTCCAGCGGACTCGTAGTATCATCCAGCAGGGCTCCCGATGATGAACGGATCAAAGACCCCGGGTAGTAGACACAGTGCCCTCCCCCCAAAAAAAAAAAAAAAAGAAAAAGTTAATTGCAGCTAGATGACCGCACAGTATCGGATATTCATGTTGGAAACAACAACCACTTGTCCCAGCAAGGGGACAAGCAGTTCCAGATTCAGGATTCACAACCAACCCGTCACTTGCACACCTCTCTAGGCAATGGAGTCTAGCCATTCCGCCACCTCCACAGGGGAATCAAAAAATTTTGAAGAGCCATGATGAATAACCTTTAGACGACTCGGGTACAGCATACTGTAGACCAGGTTCTTCTCCCTCAATCGCTTGCGGACATCCGTGAAAGAGCGCCTTTTCTTCTGTAAATCCGGAGAAAAGTCAGGATAGAGATGTATTATAGCATTATCATGTTTCAATTCCTGATGCTTGCGGGCCTCCGCCAGGATCAGATCCCTGTCTCTGAAGTTAAGCAGGCGGACCAGAAACGCACGCGGCCATGCGCCGGCAGGCCTCCGACCAGTGGGCACTCTATGGGCACGTATACTGGTGACAGGTTCTGCAGGCCAAGGAGTTGTTTAAAAAAAGTCTCTGCAAATACAACAGGGTTGGGGCCCTCCGCACCCTCAGGGAGCTCCACCACCCGTACATTATTGCGCCTGAGGCGATTTTCGGCGTCCTCAGAGCGCGCCATAAGGACTTTAACCTGCTGCTGCAGCTCAGACACGGAGCGCAATGTGGTGGCGGTAGTGTCCTCCACAGCAGATATGCGGTGTTCTGCTTCCGTAAGTCGGCCCCTGAACCTGTCCATGTCCTGCCTAATAAGCCCACACTCGATGGCTAGGGTATCAATCTTACCCTCCACAGAGGCCTTACTGTCTGCAATGGCCGCCAGGATCGCCGCGGTGGACTGCTCCCCCAAGAGCTCCGGATCCCCACGAGATGCTGCCTAGGCTCCCTCCAGAGCAGATGTCCCGAGAGCCGCCATCCCTGGGTCCGTCTGTACCGCAATAGAGCTCAGAGACAGGGAGATGGCTGGCAAGATGGCCGCCGCACGAGTGACAGGCGGCGAGAGATGGCCGGATTTCGCTGCTGCCTTCTTAGCCAAGTTACGTTTCCCAGTCATGGGGAGGACCGGGGTGTCCCCCCAGACCACAGCCCGGTGCTTGCTGAGCAGGATGGCAGGGGAATAGAAGGATTAAGGCGGATTAAGTGGACGGATGGCGGGAGCCTATGCTGCACACGTCCTTCCTCGCTCACATCCCGGCCACGCCCCCCCCTGTAGCCACTGATTGACAAAAGTTTTCCACCGTGTCCATCAAAGTCAATCAACTGGATGACTTGTAACCAGTGTATGGCCAGCTTTATGCAGGAGGCCTCTGCTAGCAGAGGTTTGTTTGTACTTGGGTATTGTGTCATTAATGATAGCGATAGTCTTTAAAGTAGAAGTACGGCCAAAGCTTTTTTGGCACAACTTTTCCTTGGGATCACAGAGTGCACTTAGTTCTGCACTCTTGTGTCCCATGCATCCTGGCCAGCATCTGCCGGGATGCTGACAATGTCGGGATCCGCCGAGATGCCTGACCTGCAGCTGGCTCAGCCTCAGCGCACCCTTGAGAGCCGGAGCAAGCTGCTCCATCCCCCCCAAGCCCAGCACTCAAGTAATTAACAGTCACCAGCTCTCTGCTCACTGGTCTTTGATCACTCAGTTCTCAGGCCGGGTACAGCTGCAGTGTCGGATTGATGCTGTAGCCATCTAGGTGAGTATAGTATAATCGATTAGTTGGCCGATTACTGTTTCGATTAATCGGTTAATAACCTTTAAAAAAAAAAAAAAAGTGATTTTGCAGTGATTTGCATTTTTAAATTTTTTTTGGACAATTTGTTGTTGGGCAGATTAAAAAACACAAATTGATGCAAAAACGCATTACGTGCTTTTCTGCAACTTCTCCATTGAAGTACATTGAACCAAAAAAAACAAAATAGCACCGTTTTGTATTAAAAAAAAGTCCTTGCCCTTTCCAAATACGCAGCAGCTGAAAAAAGCATGGATGTGAACGTGTCCCATAGGAAACCATGTAAACAAACTGTAGTGTGTTTCTGCAAAAAGCACCAAAAAACACAGAGGTGTGACTAAGATGTTTAGTGAAAAGAGGAAGAAAACAGGAGGGTGCACCGACCTAGTGCATTACCACTTGCAGGTTTATTAAAATACAATTAAAAAGCAATAGTCCTACTCACAGACAAAGCTTATATACAAGCTTATCGGAAACAATGGCTGGAGATCTTGGCATTCACCGACAGGACTTGATGACAGAGAGGGTCAAACGATACCCCAATACCCCACCCCATACATTCATCAGAGCCTAAGTGGTTGATACATGCTCTCCCAAAGTCCTCTGTTATATATGTGTGTATGTGCCCATGTGAGGAAAGCCCCAGTTCAGGTGGAAGGCAATTAGCAAGCCCCGCCCCCTGCATGCCAGCTTTCTCCACCCATAGGGACAGGGCTCAAAACAGCCAACCCCATAGGCAGCAGCTCATTGGCAGGTATTGGTGTCTGAGAGAGGGAGGAAGGTGGAGAAAGGAAAAAAGGGGGGGAGGGGAAGAGAGGGAGAGGGAAGGAAAAGGGGAGGAAAAGGAAAGAAAAAGGGAAGAGAGGGGAGGGTAAAGGAGGAGGGGAGAAGGGGAAGGGGAAAGGGGATACCCCCCTTTTTTTGTGTGTGTGTGGCTATGTGCTGAAGTTACTCCATCTGGTGTAGTGTGTTTATCTAGCAGCACATAGGTTTTGGCTCCCCCTGCTCTACAAGTATCGTTCAGATTGTCCTGTTTCCCCCGCTCTCTCCAACCAAAGGGGGCGCCAACGCAGCAATTTCTGCTATACAGGCATTATGTAGGGAACCTAGCCCCCTATGGTCTATTTTCTTATTAGAGGGAGCGGCGCGGCTGTGCGGAACATTAGTTGCTTGCACAGTCTGCGGACCAGTAAGGGAAGGTCCCTCGATCCACCGGAAGTGGCGGGTGAAAAGTAAACACACCCGCACTTCCAGGTGGTGATGGTACACATAGACGACTGGGGAGGAGGCGGATATGACGCCCTGGCTCCACCGGAAGTGCGGGCTGGAACGCAGGAGGCGCTCGCACTTCTGGGTTAGGAGAGAGCCTGGGCTCTCACACTATAGCAGGAAATGTGTATTCCTTCCAGCTACCATTGGTAATGTGCCACGATGAGCGGATCCCTCATTGTATCCCCCTGTTCAGGTGAGTGAGCAGCATGTATATGATATGCATGCGACATGCATGCTTTTACCATTAATGTTGGTATCATTATAGGTTTTGCCCCGGTGGATGTCCCCCCAGCATGAACCCCTTGTTTTTTTTGTTTTTTTTTGGGGAGTCCTAGGCAGATGAGCCCACTGGCGATGAATGGTACTGTCAGCTGTGGCCAGCATGTGTTTAGTGTGCACTAGCATAGGTATCAACACTATAGGGTAGTTGGATGGTGCCTTCCCTCTTCTCTTGTCTCCTTCCCCCTTCCCCTTCCCTTCTCCCCTCCTCCTTTACCCTCCCCTCTCTTCCCTTTTTCTTTCCTTTTCCTTCCCTCTCCCTCTCTTCCCCTCCTCCCCCCCTTTTTTCCTTTCTCCACCTTCCTCCCTCCCTCAGACACCAATACCTGCCAATGAGCTGCCGCCTATGGGGTTGGCTGTTTTGAGCCCCGTCCCTATGGGTGGAGAGAGCTGGCATCCGGGGGCGGGGCTTGCTAATTGCCTTCCACCTGAACTGGTGCTTTCCTCACATGGGCACATACACACATATATAACGGAGGACTTTGTGAGAGCATGTATGAACCACTTAGGCTCTGATGAAAGGGGTGCATCCCTGAAACGCGTCAGCCATTTGGATGTTTTGGGGTATCGTTTGACCCTCTCTGTCATCAAGTCCTGTCTGTAAATGCCAAGATCTCCAGCCATTGTTTCCGATAAGCTTTGTCTGTGAGTAGGACTATTGCTTTTTTAATTGTATTTTAACTACTTGCTTACTGGGCACTTAAACCCCCTTCCTGCCCAGGCCAATTTTCAGCTTTCAGCGCTGTCACGATTTGAATGACAATTGCGCGGTCGTGCGACGTGACTCCCAAACAAAATTGATGTCCTTTTTTCCCCACAAATAAAGCTTTCTTTTGGTGGTATTTGATCACCTCCTGCGGTTTTTATTTTTTGCGCTATGAACAAAAAAAGAACGACGATTTTGAAAAAAACACTATTTTTTATTTTTTGCTATAATAAATATCCCATTTTTTTTTCTTAGTTTAGTCCGATACGTATTCTTCTACATATTTTTGGTAAAAAAAAATCGCAATAAGCGTTTATTGATTGGTTTGCGCAAAAGTTATAGCGTCTACAAAATAGGGGATAGATTTATAGCATTTTTATTAATAATTTTTTTTTTACTAGTAATGGCGGCGATCAGTGATTTTTATTGTGACTGCGACATTATGGCGGACACATCGGACACTTTTGACACCATTTTGGGACCATTGTCATTTTTACAGCGACCAGTGCTATAAAAAATGCACTGGTTACTGTAAAAATTACACTGGCAGTGAAGGGGTTAACACTAGGGGGCGAGGAAGGGGTTAAATGTGTTCCCTGGAGTGATTACTACTGTGTGGGGGAGGGGACTGCCTGGGGGAGGTGACCGATCTGTGTCCCTATGTACAAGGGACACAGCATTGGTCTCCTCTCCCTGACAGGACGTGGATCTCTGTGTTTACACACAGAGATCCACGTCCCTGCTCTGTGTACATGCCGATCGCGGGTACCTGGCGGACATCGCGGCCGCCAGGCACGCGCATTGGCATCTCAGTGATGCGCCGGGCGCGCGCGCGCCGCTGGCGGCGCTCGCGTGCCCCCCAGTGGCCGAAATAGCCGAGGACGTCTATTGACGTCCTCCCGGATTTTTAGATCCACATTGAGGCCGTCAATAGTCTATGGCCCGGATCTAAAGCGGTTAATAAACCTGCAAGTGGTAATGCACTAGGTCGGTGCGCCCTCCTGTTTTCTTTCTTTTTTCAGCCATATGAACACCCATTGTTCTGAGGAGGACTGCAAGATTATAGACTTTGCCTCTAGACAGAACCACCCCACCTATGTTCTGACAATACACAGAGAGCGCAGGAGATTTTTGTTTTACTAAGATGTTTAGTAACATAATCGGGTTAAAAAAATAAAATTAGTACAAAAAGAGCAAATAATCGCTACTGTAAGGGGTATTTCTTTCTCGTACATCACGGGACACAGAGCGGCATAGTCATTACTATGTGGGTTATATAGATACCTTCAGGTGCTGGCACTGGCAACTTCCAAAACCGGAAGTACCCTCCCCTATATAAGCCCCTCCCATCCGGGAGCACCTCAGTTTTTTGCCAGTGTCTAAGGTGTTGGCCAAGAAGTAACATGTGTTTTTCACTGAGCTTGCGTACAGGTTCTTTTGGGCCTCAGTAAGCTATTCCGGATCCGACCAAAAAAGCTTCATAGCTAAACGGTCGGTACCCGGGCCTTGCAGAGAAGAGCAAGGTTTTGCCTGTAATGCTTCTCTTAGGAGAGCTGGACCCTGGGATCCAGAGCTCTGGTCATACCCACGACCAAGATGTTTTCTGTGCAGGGTGCTATACAGCTCCAGGGGAGTGGAATCCTTGGGAACCCGGTCCCTGAAGGTTTAATTACAATGCCTGCCGTGATAGGTGAAGTTTGGGCTTCTGTGGACCAAACAGAGTCCTGCGGCGGGGAAAAGGTAAGTGAGGGCCCCTCAGGAACTTGGTTCTATTGAGGGGACCCCCAAGCCTAATATGTCTTTCTGCCTGTTACCTAACGGTATTCCCGCTAAATATTTATGCATGCCTGTAACTACTAAAAAATGTAATATTTTTAATAGTGGTCAAGAAAAAAAAATAAAAAAAAATAATATAGACTGCGGTACCTGTGTTAATCCACTAGAGGCCGCTGTGGAACGTTTCTTGTCATGTGGACTAGTTTCTTTTCATCAGAGCAAGTCCAGGCAGATGGTGAGTTCTCTTGTGGGAAACTGCTTCCTCTGCCATGTTGCAATGCTCGTCCATCCCCCGGCCTGCGGCAAAAGGGGCCCTGTCTCTTGTCCCTAGTTTCCCTTTTCAAAAAAGAGCGCCAAAGGCGCACGTGCCCGCGCGCGTGCGCGAGCACGCGCCTCTATATATAGAGGTGAGCTGGGAAAGGGGGCGGAGCTTGGGGGATGACGCTCTGTGCGCGCCGCAGCGCTTCTGCGTATGTGCAGGCGTCCCAGCATGTTAAAAAGCACAATTATGTGTTGTGAGCTGGCTATGGAGTGCAGAGACAGAGCTGGCAACATTTAAAAAAGGCATACAGCAAGCGGTTGATGCAGGCATCCCCATAGAAAGGCACATTAGTAGACACCAACTGTTTTTATAGCAGCAATTGTGCTAGACTATTGTCAGTAAGTGGTGTATTTCGGCTGAAATACCTCAGCTTTGGGCTTAGGAATATGCCGTCTAAAAACTCCGGGACTAAAAATCCCAGGAAGCATAGGGGGTCTCCATCGGGCTCTGAGGATCTTGGGCATGCTTCGGCTGCACCAATCTCCCCTGAAGAATCAGAGGTTAGTGACCGTAGAGCACCCTCAGGAGTACCTGGTACTGTGGCTGTCCTCAGTTCACCTGCTCCTGTGTATGTAACAGAGGAGGTTTTTTCCTCAGCTCTGGGAGGGCTGGAAGAGAGATTGTCAGCATTGATCGCTGCTTCCCTGTCACAGGGAAAAAGCGCTCGATCTCCGTCTCCTCCCTCAGAGTGCCTGTTAGCGGAGCAACAGTCCCATACAGGGATCGACCTACCTGAAGGGGATCAGGATGAGGTCGATTCTGTTGTAGAGGAATCAACAGTGGAAGAGCCATTCTCAGCATCACATGCTGAAAGATTATGGGTTCAGTCCCTGACTAACATGGTCCGATCAGCATTTAAAATGCCCCTTGCGGAGCCATCATCCACTTCTGTCTCCTCGTTGGGGTCGCTAAAAGCTCCCCAGACTGTTTGTTCCTTTCCGATCCATCCTTTACTGGAAGGGCTCATTTACCAGGATTGGGAGCATCCTGATAAAATATTTACTCCTCCCAAGAGATTTCAGGTGGTCTATCCCATGGAGGATAAGTTCATCAAAAAATGGAGGGTCCCTACAGTGGACGCAGCCATCTCTTGTGTGAATAAATCACTGACATGTCCAGTGGATAATGTCCAAATGTTCAAGGACCCAATAGATAAAAAATTAGAGTCCTTATTAAAATCTGCTTTTGCTACACTAGGCTTGGTGACACAACCAGCAGTGGCAGCTATTGGGGTCTGCCAAGCAGTGAAGGATCAGTTGAAACAGGTCTTAAGGGACTTGCCAGATCAGCAGGCTCTTGCCCTAGCTGATCTACCTAGAGCCTTATGCTTTGCGGTGGACGCTATAAAGGATTCAATCCATCAGGCCTCCCGCCTTACGCTGTCTGTAGTACATATGCGCAGGCTTCTGTGGCTCAAAAACTGGTCTGCTGAAGCTCCCTGTAAAAAATTGCTGGTCAGCTTCCCATTTCATGGTGAACGCTTATTCGGGGAAGACCTGGACAAATATATCCAGAAAATTTCCAGCGGTAAAAGTACACTTTTGCCGGTTAAAAACAGAGTTAGAGGTCCCTCTTTTAAGAGGCCTGCTTCTCCAGTCCCTAGGACATCGGCTGTGAAACAGTTCCGACGGCCTCCTCGGTCAAATCCCGGAGGTAAAAATCAGGGACAATTGCAGGGTAACAAGAAGCCCTGGATCAGGAGAGGTACAAAACCTCCCCCAAAGTCAAATGCATGAAGGGTTGCCCCCACTCAATCGGGTGGGGGGAAGACTTCAGTTGTTCACAGAGACCTGGCGGGACACGATCAGAGACAGATGGGTGCTCTCCGCAGTAAGTCTGGGATACAAATTGGAGTTAAAAGACTCCCCTCCTTCCCATTTTATAAGGTCAAACGTGCCAAGGGATCCCCAGAAGAGAGGATCCCTCCTGTTGGCACTAGAACAATTATTGCTCCAAGCAGTAATTATAGAGGTTCCCCTGGAAGAATGGGGGTTCGGGTTTTACTCAAACCTCTTTACAGTTCCGAAGCCAAACGGGGACGTGAGGCCCATATTAAATCTAAAAGGGCTAAACAAATTCCTACATATCAGGACTTTCCGGATGGAGTCGATCCGATCGGTGGCCACTGCCCTACAAGGGGAGGAATGGTTAGCCTCGATCGACATCAAAGATGCTTATTTGCACATTCCCATCTTTCCAGCCCACCAAAAATTTCTACGCTTTGCGGTAGAAGGGCGCCATTTTCAGTTCAGAGCCTTACCCTTCGGTCTGGCCACAGCACCACGAGTGTTCACAAAAAATCTGGCCCCATTATTGGCCAATCTAAGAACACGAGGTGTAACGATAATGGCATATCTAGACGACTTGTTGCTGATAGACCACTCAGTGGAAAAACTAGAAGTGGTTGTTCACGAGACAATCGAGTATCTGGAATATCACGGTTGGATTATCAACCGAGACAAGTCAGCCCTAAAACCAGTCAAAAGTCTGGAATACTTGGGGCTAAGGCTGGATTCAGACCAGAGAAAAATTTTCTTGCCTCAAGAAAAGGGGTCGTCTTTGAGAGATTTGATCCACCTAGTGGGTACAAAAAGACAGCCATCCATACGCCTGTGCATGAGGCTGCTGGGAAAAATGGTGGCATCATTCGAAGCAGTACCCTACGGTCAATTCCATTCAAGGAATTTGCAAAGGGCCATACTGTCAGCCTGGAACAAAAAAGTTCAGGCCCTAGACTTACAATGTCCTTGTCCCCTTCCGTTCGCAAGAGCCTCCGTTGGTGGTTGGTTCCCCAGAATCTGGAAAAAGGGAAATCCTTCAGTCTGATTTCTTGGAAGGTGGTCACTACAGATGCCAGCCTTATAGGCTGGGGAGAAGTACTGGAGCAATGGTCTCTCCAGGGCAGATAGTCGGATGCAGAAAAGGCCCTGCCCATCAATCTCTTAGAGATACGAGCAGCCCGGTATGCCCTAGTAGCATGGACATCCAAACTCCAAGGGTCCCCTGTCAGAATCCAATCGGACAATGCCACGGCAGTGGCATATATCAATCATCAGGGTGGCACCAGGAGTCGTGCAGCCCAGAGGGAAGTAAATTGCATCCTGAAATGGGCAGAAAGATATGTCCCAGCCATATCTGCGGTATTCATTCCAGGAGTGGAGAATTGGAAGGCGGACTTTCTAAGTCGCCAACAATTATGCCCAGGGGAATGGTCCCTTCATCCCGAGGTTTTCCGGACAATATGTCAGCGGTGGGGAACACCGGATGTAGATCTGCTAGCATCCAGATTCAACGCAAAAGTGGACAGGTTTGTCTCTTGGACAAGGGATCCCCTAGCTTGCGGCTCGGATGCCCTAGTGTTCCCTTGGGATCAGTTCAAGCTGATATATGCATTCTCACCGCCACAATTGTTACCTCGATTACTCCGCAGAATCAGGGTAGAAAAGAAACCAGTGATTCTGGTGGCTCCAGCGTGGCCCCGAAGAGCATGGTACGCGGAGATTGTAAAAATGTCTGTGGGGAGTCCTTGGACCCTCCCACATCATCCGGACCTGCTTTCGCAAGGACCGATATACCACCCTTCCTTACCAGCCCTAGGTTTGACGGCCTGGCTATTGAAGCCCACATTCTAAAAAAGAGAGGGCTCTCTAATCCTGTGGTATCTACCATGATCAATGCCAGGAAGCCGGTATCCAGGCAGATCTACTATAGAATCTGGAAGGCGTACATCGCCTGGTGTGAAGCCAAGAAATGGCATCCACGTAAGTACGTAATAGGTAGGATTCTGGACTTCCTACAATGGGCTGTGGATAGGAAGCTTGCCTTGAGTACTATCAAGGGTCAGATTTCGGCCTTGTCAATATTTTTTCAAAGGCCCTTGGCTTCGCATTCACTAGTCAAAGCCTTTATACAAGGAGTGATGCGTATTAGCCCTCCGGTTAATATTCCCATATGTCCATGGGACTTAAACCTGGTTCTGTCAGTTCTACAGAAACAACCATTTGAACCATTACAGCATATTTCCCTGGTTCTTCTCACCAGGAAATTGATTTTTCTAGTAGCCATTTGTTCGGCTAAAAGAGTGTCGGAATTAGCAGCTATGTCCTGTAAAGACCCATATCTGGTTATCCATAAGGACAGAGTAGTGTTACGTCCTCATCCAGCCTTTCTTCCTAAGGTGGTATCGAGGTTTCATTTGAACCAAGATGTGGTTCTTCCTTCCTTTTTCCCCAAGCCTAGTTCGGTAGAGGAAAAGTTATTGCATTCTTTGGATGTAGTAAGAGCAGTTAAAGCTTATCTAAAAGCCACTGCTCAGATTCGCAGAACGGATACTTTGTTTATTCTGCCGGAAGGCCCCAGAAGGGGTCAGGCAGCGTCAAAATCTACTTTAGCCAAGTGGATTCGACAGGTCATAATGCAAGCCTATGGCTTGATAAGGAGACTGCCTCCGTTCAAAGTTAGGGCGCACTCCACGAGAGCAGTTGGAACTTCATGGGCAGTGCATCACCAGGCCTCCCTGGCTCAAATCTGTAAGGCCGCAACATGGTCTTCAGTACACACGTTTACTAGGTTCTACCAGGTGGACGTTAGAAGTCAGGAGGATGTCGCCTTTGGGCGCAGTGTGTTGCAGGCCGCAAAAGATCCTCATGTCTGATAGCGCTCAGCTTATGTATGGTGTACCCCCCCCCCCCTCATTGGGCATTGCTTTAGGACATCCCACATAGTAATGACTATGCCGCTCTGTGTCCCGTGATGTACGAGAAAGAAAATAGGATTTTTATAACAGCTTACCTGTAAAATCCTTTTCTTGGAGTACATCACGGGACACAGAGCTCCCACCCCTCTTTTGGGGACACTTATTGCTTTGCTACAAAACTGAGGTGCTCCCGGATGGGAGGGGCTTATATAGGGGAGGGTACTTCCGGTTTTGGAAGTTGCCAGTGCCAGCACCTGAAGGTATCTATATAACCCACATAGTAATGACTATGCCGCTCTGTGTCCCGTGATGTACTCCAAGAAAAGGATTTTACAGGTAAGCTGTTATAAAAATCCTATTATTTTTTACTGTGGGACAGTGAAAGTAATTATTACAGTAGCGATTTGCTCCTTTTGTACTATAAAGTGCTAATTTTAGTTTTTTTTTTAACCCCATTATGTTACTGGCCGATTAATCGATTATGAAAATAGTAATCGATAAATTTTATAATCGATTAGTTGACGATTAATCGATTAGTTGTTTCGGCCCTAATAGTATGTATGCCTTTTTTTTTTCATAAACCCACGCTTCTCTTTTAGCGCTGTCACAGCATGAGGAAAGGAAAGCCGATAACTGCCTTTTCTGTGACATCTGTGCAGCATATTAGTGCCTATCAGTGTCCATCAATGCCCGCTTTATTAGTGCAGCCTCATCAGTGCAGCATATAAGTGCCCATCAGTGCAGCCTCAACACCGCTCATCAGTGAAGAAGAATTTGTTGTTTGCAAAATTTTAGATCAGAAATAAAACTTTTTTTTTTTTTTTTTTAACGTTTCATTCCTTTTTTTGTTTGTTTACCACTGAAGAAACAAACCAAAAAGCTCTATTTGTGTGAAACAAAATGATAAAAATATCATGTGTACAGTGTTGCATGACCACCCGCTTGTCATTCAAAGTGTGACAGCGCTGAAAGCAGAAAATTGGCCTGGGCAGGAAGGGGTTGAAAGTACCCAGTAGGCAAGTGGTTAAAAAAAAATGGCCCCTAACTTTTTTTTAGCTGGCACCTAGATTCAAAGCAAATTTGTTAAGCCTTTCTATATAAATCAAGCATTACTTTTTTTATTTTCATGTGCTTTAATTTTAGTTCTGTGTGTTGTGATGTCAATCATTTTACTGAACTATTTGTGTGCTGATGTATGCTGAAAGTCCATTAAAAGATTAAAACTTTTTTTGATCTTCATATGAATGAAACATTTATTGGAGGATGCTCAAGTCCATAATAGGGGACATTGGCACAGCCCTAAAAAAAAACACAGTGGCTCAAAATTTATATGGCTCAAAATGTATCTAAATTTATATCGTCAAAATTGATATGGTCCAAAAACATTTAGACAAAATAAAGGTGAATAACGTACCTGGACCTGATGGCTTACACCCCCAAAGAGTTGAGTTGTGTTATTTCAAAGTTATTGCTTCTACTTTTTAAAGGCCCTTTTAATGACTGACTCTGTACCACAAGATTGGCGCAAGGTCCGGTAGCTACAGACCAATTAGTTTAACTTGTTGGATAGATACTGGAGAGTTTATAAAAAGACCACTGTGAGGGGGTTAGCTCGGCAGCGGGCGTGTGTGACCCCCGAGATGGGCTCCCCACACAAAAACAGGCCCAGCAAACGGAGGTTGTGGTTTTCAAAATCAAAAAGGTGCAGTTTATTTTCTATTTACAGTGACAAAACACAGCAAAGCAAAAGAAACATAAACAAAATAAATCCTGGTCAACTTGACCTCTGACTAAACATACAGGTTTCCTAACTAACAACTGGGATCAGCCTAGTGCTGTCCTAGTCCCTAAGTCCCTGGTTTTAAATGTCCAAGCAAATAGCCACACAGGCTTTGTCTCACCGCACAGGGGTTCACTCTCCCTAGACAGTCCACACAGGTCTGGGTCCAGGCATGAGCTAACATCTAATGAAGCTGGGAGTTCTTATAGAGGCCTAAATGAGCTGACAAGCTTCAGCTGGTCTCATCAACTCCCTGTCTGCACGACGCCCCACACTCTCCCTAGAGGTATGAGTCATCCATGAGCCCACTAGCCTCAGCTGGGCTTATACAACTCTCCACCTAGTTGTATAAGTCGGCGTAAAGCCTGAATCTGGGCGAAATATATCTACCCCCCTGGATGCAACCAGGTGACTTTACCTTCCTGCTGTCATATACCCCCCCCCCTCTTGTTTTAACCTCGGGGTTGGAACACCAGCAATCAGGCATTCATGTACTCGAGACAAAGCATCCACATTCCCCATTTGAACGCCAGGGCGATGCTTTACTGTGAAGTTGAATTCCTGGAGGGCCAGGAACCACCTATTCACTCTTCTATTTGTTTCCTTGTTTTGAGCCATCCACTTTAACGGAGCGTGATCCGTAACCATGTCAAAGTGCCTACCTAGCAGGTAGTACCGAAGGGAATCTAGAGCCCACTTCACCGCTAAACACTCCTTTTCAACGGTGGCGTAATTTACCTCATGGGACTTCAACTTCCTGCTGAGGTAAATGACTGGGTGCTCTTCCCCGTTCCAGACCTGGGACAATACTGCTCCTAACCCCACATCTGACGCATCACTTTGTACGACAAAGTCTTTAGAGAAGTCGGGTGAGTACAACACTGGCTGGCTACATAAGGCTTGTTTCAAGAATTGGAATGCTGCCTCAGCCTCGGGGGTCCATTTAATCATGACCGACCCTTTCCCCTTCGTCAGGTTGGTTAGGGGCACAGCCTTAGAAGCAAAGTGGGGAATGAATCGCCGATAATACCCAGCGATTCCCAGAAAGACTCGTACCTGCTTCTTGCTGTTGGGACGTGGCCAACTCTGGATGGCCTCGACTTTGTTGAGTTGGGGTTTTATTACTCCCCTCCCAATGGTGTACCCAAGATATTTGGCCTCCTCCTGCCCAATGGTACACTTCTTGGGGTTAGCCGTAAACCCCGCTTCCCGAACAGAGTCCAGGACTGCTTGCACTTTTGGCAGATGTGAGGCCCAATCTGTGCTATGGACAATTACGTCATCCAGGTAAGCCGCAGCATACTTCCGATGGGGCCTCAGCATCTGGTCCATTTTCCGCTGGAATGTGGCCGGCGCATTCTGTAACCCGAACGGCATTCTTTTATATTGGAACGCCCCGTCTGGGGTTACAAATGCGGTTTTCTCTTTGGCCGACTTGGCCAGGGGGATTTGCCAATACCCTTTTGTGAGGTCAAGAGTCGTCATGTATCGGGCTGTTCCCAGCCGGTCGATCAACTCATCTATACGTGGCATGGGGTAGGTGTCAAATTTTGTAACTTTGTTCAACTGACGAAAATCGTTACAAAATCGCCAGCTCCCATCCGGTTTAGGCACCAACACAATGGGACTAGACCAATCACTTTGGGACTCCTCTATCACCCCTAAGTTCAGCATTTTCTGTACTTCCTCCCGTATTGCCTCCCGTCGGGCCTCTGGGATCCGATAGGGTTTTAACTTCACCCTTTCACCGGGCGGGGTAATGATGTCATGCTCTACCCCAGATGTTTGTCCCGGCAGCTCAGAGAATACCTCCTTGTTGCGAAGCACAAACTCCTTAACCTCCTGTTGTTGGGGTTGTGACAAGGTGGCTGCTATTCCAACCTCAGGAATCACGCAACCAGTTTGAGCTGGTGACCAAGTGTCTGCGACTAGGGACTCTCTATCCCTCCAGGCTTTCAACAGATTAACGTGATAGATCTGTTCGGGCTTTCGCCTTCCTGGTTGTCTGACCTTGTAATTCACTTCGCTCACTTTTTCCATTATCTCGTAGGGGCCTTGCCATTTGGCAAGGAATTTACTTTCAACCGTAGGGACAAGTACCAGTATCCTATCCCCCGGGGAAAAGGTACGGGTCTTGGCTCCACGGTTGTACACTCTCTGCTGTGCTAACTGCGCTTGGGCCAAATGTTCCTTCACGATGGGCATTACCTGTGCAATTCGGTCTTGCATCAGGGCGACATGCTCAATCACACTCCTGTGGGGAGAACTCTCACTTTCCCAAGTTTCCTTGGCAATATCCAACAGCCCTCTTGGGTGTCTCCCATACAGTAACTCAAAGGGGGAGAATCCCGTAGAGGATTGGGGCACCTCCCTAATAGCAAACATCAGATAAGGAAGTGGACAGTCCCAATCCTTTCCATCTCTATCCACCACTTTCTTCAACATTTGTTTTAGGGTTTTGTTGAATCTTTCAACCAGCCCATCGGTTTGGGGGTGATACACAGATGTACGTAATTGCGTCACTTTGAACAATTTACACAGCTCCTTCATAACCCGGGACATAAAGGGTGTACCTTGGTCCGTAAGCAGTTCTTTACAAATACCCACCCGGCTAAACACAAGAGATAGCTCTTTGGCTATGGTTTTGGCCAAGGTATTTCGGAGAGGGATCGCTTCTGGATAACGGGTGGCATAGTCCATTATAACTAATATGTACTGGTGCCCCCTAGCGGACTTGATTATAGGACCTACCAAATCCATGGCGATCCTCTCAAACGGGACCTCAATGATGGGTAGAGGGACCAGCGGGCTACGGAAATGTGGCATCGGGGCCGACCTCTGACACACAGGGCAGGAGGAACAATAATTTTCTATGTCCTTCATCACCCCCGGCCAATAGAATCTCTGTAATACCCTCTCTCGGGTTTTCTCTGTCCCCAGATGACCTCCAAGAATGTGCCCATGGGCCAACTCCAACACCAACTTCCTGTAAGGTTTGGGCACCACAAGCTGCTCAACGGTTTCTTCTGCCCTTTTTGCCACCCGATACAGTAGGTCCTTCTCTACGCTGAAGTATGGGTAAGTGCAGGTATTATCTGGGTTCACTAACTCGCCATCTATTTTCACTACGTTTTCCCGTGCCTTTATTAGGGCGGGGTCTTTCAACTGTTCTGTGGCAAAGTTTTCCCTGTGAACCTCAAGATCAGAAAACTCCACCGACGGTAGGTTTTCGTCTGAGGAGGTGGGCTCCTCTCCAGTTTCTTGAGTCTCCCCTGCCAATACTGATAAGGGAAATCCCGGAGAGTCCTCACCACTCTCAGGGGAGTTCTGGCTATCACATTCCTGGTACATAGGGGCACCAGTGGGGGGCTCAGGATCATCCCACAGTTCGCAGAACTTCGGAAAATCCCTTCCCACAATGGCGTCATGCGGTAACTGAGATACTAAGCCCACTGGATGAGAGAGGGTACCTTTGGGGGTCTCGAAACACACTGTAGTCACTGGATACTCTCGGGTGTCCCCATGCACACAAATAACAGCTACCTTGCTATTCCCAGAGACCTCTGTTTTAACTAACTCAGCCTTTATCAGGGTCACAAGGCTACCTGAATCCAGCAATACCACAACATTTCTACCATTAACACACATTTTGCATAAATGTTTCTCAGTTCCTCGAATGGCAGTGCATGCGACTGTCGCACACAGCGACTGACGTCTGCCCGTCAGAAAGTCACACTGCATGGGTTCCTCCACAACCGGGCAATTGGCTGCAATATGTCCCGCTTGCCGGCAGCGGTAGCAAACGATCCTTCTTGCGGCCTCTTGAGCCGCTGATTTCCCAGGCTGTTCTCGCCAAACTTGGGGTAGAGCTCCCACCCTCTCACTCTCTCCACCCTCACCCCTTGGAATCCTCTTATCCGCCCCTGGGGATGGTCTGGTCTTAGGGTGGAAAGTCTGAGTGTCTCTGGAAGAGGCCGTCAGGTTCTCTGTAGCCAAGTATTTCTCCACACGATCCACAAGACCATCGGCCGTCTCTGGGTCTCCATGGCTTACCCACTTTTGGATGGCAGTAGGAAGAGCTCTCAAAAACCGATCCATTACAACACGTTCCACAATCTTTGGTGCGGACAAAGTCTCTGGCTGTAGCCACTTTCTGCTCAGGTGAATGAGATCATACATTTGAGACCTGGGGGGTTTTCCAAGCTGGAAAGTCCAGTTATGCACACGCTGAGCCCGGACAGCCTGGGTGACACCCAGCCTTGCCAATATTTCAGCTTTTAGCATCACATAGTCTTTTGCTTGGTTAGGCTCTAGGTCATAGTAAGCTTTCTGCGATTCACCAGTTAACAGAGGAGCCACCAGTCCACCCCACTGCTCCTCAGGCCACTTTTCTCTTTCAGCGGTCCTTTCAAATGTGGTCAAAAATACCTCTGGATCATCCTCTCCAGTCATTTTTGTCAATAAACGACTCACCCCAAAGGACGCGGTATTAGTGGGACGGCTTTCCTCACTGGTCTGCGGACGTTGCTGCATTACTGCTTCCATCTGTTGTTGTAGTCTCTGCTCTTGCTTCTGCAACAGGTCTATGAAGCGGGCCTCAGATTGCTGCTGGGCTTGTTGCTGAGCCTCCAGACTCTGTTGCAAAGTTGCGTTTGTCTGCTGCTGGGCTGCAAGGCTCTGTTGATGAGCTTGCTGCTGGGCTGCGAAGTTCTGTTGTTGAGCTGCAAGGCTCTGTTGATGAGCTGCAAGGCTCTTTTGCAAACCTGCATTTGTCTGCTGTTGATTGGCATTTGCTAGAGCCAGCTGCTTCAGTATCTCCTCCATGCTGGCTTAAAAAAAAACTGCCACTGATTCTCCACCAACTGTGAGGGGGTTAGCTCGGCAGCGGGCGTGTGTGACCCCCGAGATGGGCTCCCCACACAAAAACAGGCCCAGCAAACGGAGCTTGTGGTTTTCAAAATCAAAAAGGTGCGGTTTATTTTCTATTTACAGTGACAAAACACAGCAAAGCAAAAGAAACATAAACAAAATAAATCCTGGTCAACTTGACCTCTGACTAAACATACAGGTTTCCTAACTAACAACTGGGATCAGCCTAGTGCTGTCCTAGTCCCTAAGTCCCTGGTTTTAAATGTCCAAGCAAATAGCCACACAGGCTTTGTCTCACCGCACAGGGGTTCACTCTCCCTAGACAGTCCACACAGGTCTGGGTCCAGGCATGAGCTAACCTCTAATGAAGCTGGGAGTTCTTATAGAGGCCTAAATGAGCTGACAAGCTTCAGCTGGTCTCATCAACTTCCTGTCTGCACGATGCCCCACACTCTCCCTAGAGGTATGAGTCATCCATGAGCCCACTAGCCTCAGCTGGGCTTATACAACTCTCCACCTAGTTGTATAAGTCGGCGTAAAGCCTGAATCTGGGCGAAATATATCTACCCCCCTGGATGCAACCAGGTGACTTTACCTTCCTGCTGTCACACCACTTAGAAGAATTTTGCTGAATATTAATAATCAGCATGGATTCAAGAAAGGCCGAAATTGAAAAAGAAGTTTGACAAGTACCGGTAATTACAATATACCTTCCTATCTACTGATGCCACCAGCATAAGGATTGAAAATTGGTAAGGTTGATTGAGAAAGTTTAGTGGCGCTTTTATTGCAGCATGCAATGCCAAGCTGCAGTTTCTATAGGTGGTCCATACAGTGAACTTGGTTTATAGATTATATGATGTAGATATGACATGATGTGGTTGTTTGTCAGCAGGTAGGCAATAACAAGTAAAATACAATTAATTGACTTTAGAAGGAGTTAGACAATAACTATACTATTTAATCGTCTATGTTTAGAGGATACTCTCTACAGTACATGTTATTGTACATATGTTGGCATACTACCTGACATTCTCTTTCTCTTTGTCTGTGGGTGTGTTTACCCACATACAAATGTTGTTTCTACAATTTTACTATATGCACAATTGATTTTATAATGCGTGTTGAAAAGTTTCTGTTTGTCAATTTTTTGTATTTTGTTGTAACACCTTCTGTGGTTTGTGTGGATCTGGGCTCAGATACTCCAAATTAAGGGTTAATTGGCATAATCAAGCACCATTTATTTTCAGCTGTGCACATGGTATTTTATAGTTGCACTTACTGGTGTTTTGTTAGATTATGACTAAGCAAACCTTGATTCATGAAACGCGTTAATCTTGCCATACCTGCATAGAGGTCTCATGATGTCTTATGATGTAGATAAATCATGATGGATTTTTATCTTCAATAAAGTAATCATCACTGCTTCATACCTGGTAAAGCGGTCAACTTGTCTTGAACCATTGGCTCTTATTCAGACTGCAGACTGGACCTGCACCACAAGGGTAAAGGGAGCAATCATTCCCACCTGGAGCGGCACAGCTCTGTCTTTGTATCAGTTATCTTATCCCGTGGATGAGGAACTATACACAATGCTTTTGAACAGAGACAGGGAGATAATTCGGGTTCTATTAAATTGTTTTTTCAGAAGTTGGAAAAATGTATGATCAAGGAAATGAAATCCTATTGGGAGAAGAGGACACTTACTGAGTATTTGTTGGTGGAACGTGTACCCACTGGTGCAAATCGGACTGAACTTCATAGGGTTTTTTGCCTTCTGGATCAGCTGTGGGTATAGGATTGTGTATATGAAGGTTTTATTTTTTTCCTATTTTTTTTTTTTCCATTGGTTGAACTAGATGGACTTGTGTCTTTATTCAGTCTAACTATGTAACAAAGTAATAATGTTACTTTGTATCTCTTCTGAATTGTGTGAGTTGAGTGATTCAGAGGAAACCCAAAGTAACATTATTACTTGTTTGTATTTCTTTTTGACAAGCAGCTGCTTCTCCTTTCTCTCCTTCTGCTTCATCACTTGTTGGGATCAGAGTGGAAAACCGCCATCTGCAGAACAGCTCTATAGGGATTAATCCGTATTATTTGTCAGCAAACACAAAAACAGTCTTTTCCTTCTGCATGCGTGCAAGCAAAACATAAAACGGCTTCTTTTCAGCACAAAACATTCTGTAAACACAGCATGATGTGACTGCTGCTTCAGCACAGATTTTAACATCCAGGAGAGAGTCCGAGGCATGCTGGTGTTTCAGGAAGCTCGGTGTGTAGGATGCAGGCTTAAAAACAGTCTCCTTTTCTCAGACAAACCCCTTTCTGGGTTTACCTGTTGGATAGGCAGGACCATAGGTGTGCGCAGCCTATTGCATTAGGGTGTGCACCCCAAAGCCCAAATACACACTATTGATCACTCACCATGTTCATTCAGAAAGGAAAGGGGCCGGTAAATTACATATTTACTGGCTCCTTCCCCACTCCTAAAACATCCCAGCAGCAACAGCCAATAGGAGAGCAGGGAAGCTGGCAGTGCTGCGGGGGGGGAAGATGGGAGCCAGGGCATAGGGGGAAATCTGTGCTACACAGGGTGATTAGGGTGTGCCTGGGCACACCTGGCACACCCTGTGCGCACGCCTGTGGGCAGGACTGTAGGGGACATATCTACCCTCCCAAAGTAACCCCCTGCCCCAATCTGACTCTCCACTTACTCTACAAGTCCCTGCTTTCATTTTGACAAGTGGGAATTGCCAGTAAAAGCCAATGGAAGCTGCAGAATGGTCAAAGGGATTTATTACTGGGGGACACTGGCTGAAGTCTTGTAGATGTTATCAGCAGCCATTTGGCTGCCAGATCACATGCACAGAACCACACTATTCAGTGAAAAGATCAGTTGTTGTTAATACAATTGGTAGCCGTTTGGCTGCTGCATCACAGTCACAGAGCTGTGCACCTCTTCTAGGATGCAAGCACCCTGATTGCTAAAGTGATTGATGATCTTGCATAAGAAGCAGGATGATAGCTAAAGAAGTCATTGCCTCTACGGCCTTATACAAACTGAATCCTATATGTGCAAGGCCTAAAGGCACCGATAATATTTATCATGAACTTGCATTTTGAGGTCAATCTCATAGTCCCAAGTCCTCGGTGCTGTTTTTAAATGGTAGTGGCTATTGGTCCCTGGACTGTTTTAAAATGCCACTCAGGAGCACATTTGGAATATCTTAGGCCTCTTTCACACTGAGGCGCTTTGCAGGCGCTATTGCTCTAAAAACAGCGCCTGCAATGCGCCCCAAAAAAGCCGCTCAATTGTATCCAGTGTGAAAGCCTGAGGGCTTTCACACTGGAGTGTTGCGCTTGCAGGAGGGTTAAAAAATTCCTGCAAGCCGCATCTTTGAGGCGCGATAGGAACGGTAAAAATACCGCTCCTATAGCGCCCCTGCCCATTGAAATCAATGGGGTAGCGCCTCCAAAATGTCCACAAAACGGCGCAAAGAGGCGTTATTGCAGGCGTTTTTAACCCTTTTTCGGCCGCTAGCGGGGGTTAAAATCCCCCTGCTAGCGCCCGCAAATTGCTGGAAAAAATACGATATAGCGGCGCTAAAAATAGCGCCGCTATACCGCCAGCGCATCCAGCGCTTCAGTGTGAAAGTAGCCTTACTTGACAAATGAGCCATGTTTGATAAAGTCTGGAAACCCTGGATCAAATACTTGTCTGACCTCTTATGAAGTATCAGAGATCAGACGGGTACATATTATGGAGTGCACTCTTTCCTTCTTTTCTTTCCTTTCTCTCCTCTTTCTTTGGGTTACCTCCGTCTCTTTACTCTTCCTGCACTACCAGGGAAATAGATAATAGTAGATCTCTAGTAATAAGGTATTGAAGGGAAGGCTATAGCACGCCCCTTCAAAGTTCTAACTCATGGTCTGGATCTCCCGACCTCATTGATTCCATAATGAATTGGAAAGAGGATACCGCCTCACGGCCGCGTTGACAGGGTTTTTCCAAGTGGCAGTTACCAAGCAGCCATCTCTTTTCTAACTTTGTTGCTAGAGGGCCGTGGAGGGGGAAGGGGTCACGCCCTGTTAAACTTCTTAGCTAGGCTTACAAAGCACTTTAAAACTGCAAGACAAATTTATAAAACCACACTATGTGGAAATTCCAGCTTTATGTATCTGGTTTAGAGATGCAAGAAAAGGAGGAAGATTTTTGGCTCACTGAAGAGAAATATTTTTTATTAGACTTCAGAGGTAAGTAATTACACATGTCACAAGTGCAGGTACTATTTATCAAACCACAATATATAAACACAACGTGATGTGTAATGGGACTAGCTACTAAAAGTCCAGCAATAAGTTTCCTGTATATGTCTGTAGAAATATGTGCAAAACTCTTTTGCTGTACATGGACAAGGAAACATTCAGCAATTACAAGGATTAACATCTTCAAAACACACAACGGAATGCCAAAGACATACAACTGCAAAATGACTATATCAACAGGGAATCAAAAACACATTTTTCAAAAGATTAGTTTTTTTCTATGCTTTTCTGCAGTTGACTTTATAATCATGTTGCAATGATATATGCAATATAATGTATATTATATATACGTTATGTATATAATATTTATTTAAAGTCCTTAAAACCCACTGCCTAGAATTACAGTTAGATGCACTGGCCTCACTACTGCAAAACAAGTACAGCAGTAATAAATAGGACAATGAAAAGATATATATTTTAAGGACCCTAAATGAGAAATCCGTCTTTCTGACTGTTTTATGTTACACCAAAATTTATGTTGTAACGTGAAACGTGGGTAACCCCCCCCCATCCAGAATCCACAGGTTCTTCTCTCTACAGCATTCTGTTATAGCTCTGCCCGAACATCTGCATCATTCATTTGTGAGAATCTGCGAATGAAAAAACTAGTACCATAGCAGAGGGAATTGTAGTTCTTAATGTGGCACAAGTATGGTAACATCACTGCACTTGTAGCGAATTGATGTTTCCTCCATATGTCCATATGTGTCAAACACAAGGCCCACTGGCCGAATTTGCCCCACCAGGCCATTTCATACGGTCCTCGCACCTCTCCTGCAGCTGCGGCTCCGCTCCCACTTACTCCCTCACCTCGTCTCAGCAGTTGGCAGCAGAGAGGGAGACAGATCACCTCCACCTGATCCTGCCCTTCATGTGCAGCCATGGAGAGGCTTACCTCTGCCACCCCCCATCTTAGCAGTTGTCAGGAGAACTCCTCCTACAGATATAGGGAGGACCCTTACCATGCCAACATCCAAAATATATATGTTAGGATTGACCAAGTCAAAAAATTTGCGGACTTTGTAGGCACACAATGAGAGGGAGAATCAGTAAAAAGTATAAATTTTATTACAACATAATTAAAAAAACATATAAACAACATACAAACAACACCCTGTATGGACACAGTTACCAGTTACCCAATAATGCAGTTATAGAGGACCCGACCTACGGTACAATGATTAATTTAATAATGTATCAAGTTAAGATAAGAATTTCTGATCCAGTAATGCCTCCAAAAACTTGCTCGTCTGCGTGTTTCACTAAAATATTAGCTTCCTCAGGACAGATACTGGGTAGGTGCTGGTATATACCAGCACCTAAAATGTATACTTCTTTACGGAGTCTCCCTCTCACTGTGTGCCTACAAAGGCCGCTAATTTTTTGACTTGGTCAATCCTTAAATATAATCCTCCTACCGATGCCTCCCTGTGCAGCAACCGCACCTCCTCATCTCTGCCTTCCCTGGTCTCAGCATTCAGCAGACTCCAGCCCTTCTCTGGTCCTCCTCTAGACACTGCCCTTTCTGCTTCCCAGCATCCCCCTGAGCTTCTTCCTGGCAGCACCAGCACTGTGATGTAAGGGGGGGGGGCACTTGACATCTGATGAATGGGGGGTTGGGGTGCTCTGGGCATCTTCTTATAATTATTATGAGAATACAGTTAAACCTTGAATTGTGAAGCACTTGTATATCAAAACAAATTTCCCCATAAGAAATAATGGAAACTCAAATAATTTGTTCCACAACCATTTATTCATAGGTCCTTCAGTTTATAGTCCATATAAATAGATTATAGCAATGTGACCAGGTTGTGTAACCACAAAATGTCCATCCACAAGGGGATTAGAAGCAAAATCCATCAGGAGCTATAGAGTATAAAAGAGAAGAGAGATGTCTCTAAGTGTAGCAATAAACGAACATGATTGATGATTAAAAGAGGCACATCTAAGCATGCAGGCACCCGGGGTAAAGCTGTCCACATAGACAATCCACTGCACCGCCGGCTCTCACCGATGTCAGTCTTCAATCGTGACCGGAAAGACTACCCTGCAGTAGAGCGATATGAAAGCGTGACTTGAACTGCTTGTGGAGCGCAGAGTGGAAGGGATGACGTCGATTGGGGTGAGGAGGATGGTTTATGTGGACAGCTTTACCCCGGATGCTTGCATACTTAGATGTGCCTCTTTTAATCATCAACCATGTAAGTTGCTAAATGTTGTACCTTCATTAACCACTTCCCTACCCAGCCATAGTCAAATGACGTCCACAGATGGGATCTCCCATCCTGGGTGGACGTCATATGACGTCCTGGCTTTGTAGGGGGATATCTGAATGATGCCTGCAGCTAGAGGCATCATTCAGATATCCTTTTGAAGTGCCGGTGACTCTGTGCACCATAAGAATGATCATAGCGGCAGTTCCGCCGCTTGATTGTTCTTATAGGCGGCGGGAGGGGACACCCACCCCCTCCCGCTGCCATCCGGTGCTTCTCCGGGCTCTCCCGTGCGATCGGGGACCCAGAACGAATCTTCCGGCGCCATTGGTGGGTCACGTGACGAGCATAGAGATGACTGGTGACCAGATGGTCACCAGTCATCTCTATGATCGTCGGAGGCCCGGGCGCGATGTGATGGCGTCACGCCCGGGTCCTCAAATGTAAACAAAGCCGCCATTGCGGCTAGTAAGTATGAGATCAGAGAAAAAAAAATCACTGATCTCATGCTTTCCAGCCTGGAGGGGAGATGTGGGGTCTTATTGACCCCGCATCTCTCAATAAAGAGAACCTGTCACACACATTCCTATTACAAGGGATGTTTACATTCCTTGTAATAGGAATAAAAGTGATCAAAAAAAAAAAAAGTAAAATAATTGTAAAAAAAGAAATAAGTAAAAAAAAAAAATTAAAACGCCCCTGTCCCCGGTAGCTCGCAATCAGAAGCGAATGCACACGTAAGTCGCCCACATATGTAAACGCCGTTCAAACCACATATGTGAGGTATCGCCGCGTGCGTTAGAGCACGTGCAACAATTCTAGCACTAGACCTCCTCTGTAATTCTAACCTGGTAACCTGTAAAAAAAATTAAAGCGTCGCCTATGGAGATTTTTAAGTACGGAAGTTTGGCGCCATTCCATGAGTGTGCGCAATTTTAAAGCGTGACATGTTGGGTATCTATTTACTCGGCGTAACATCATCTTTCATATTTTCCCAAAAAATTGGGCTAACTTTACTGTTTTGTTATTTTTTAATTCATGAAACCATTTTTTTTTTTAAAAAGGTGTTTGAAAAATTATTGCGCAAATATCGTGCAGGAAAAAAAGTTGCAATGACCGTCATTTTATTCCCTAGGGTGTCTGCTAAAAAACATATATAATATTTGGGGGTTCTGAGTAATTTTCTAGCAAAAGAATGATGATTTGTACATGTAGGAGAGAAGTGCTAGAATAGGCCCGGTATTGAAGTGGTACAAAAAGCCCTGTATTGAAGTGGTTAAATGTAACCATATTGCTACACTTAGAGGTGTCTCTCTTCTCTTTTATACTCTGTTGTGACATGACGCTTCTTGTATATCAAGACATCGCTTGTATATCAAGTCCAAAAAAAAAAAAAAAGTTATTTATCTTGCAAAAGGCTCTCAAACCAAGGTTTTACTGTAATGCAATTCTATTTCAGTAGAAAAGGAGGGTAGCACACTGCTGGTATCATCCACAAGAAGCTTTATTGGAGTCTGCTCAGACAGAACACCATGGAAGTTGCAACCGGCCGTTCAAGGGCAACCATAATGCTGATGCGGCCCGTGCTGAAATGAGCTTGACACCCCTGCTCTAGACCCATATCTGAAGGTCCTTGGTACAGACCTGCAACTGGAAGAAAAGTCTGCAAGAGTCAAAGCGTTGCACCTGTGATCATGGTTACAATGCTTTGCAGGCTCAATGCAAAAAATAATGAATGCACTTTTTTATTTTTAATAACCGGTTTTTGGTCCATTTTCCTTTCCTTTTATTTATTTATTTTATATTTTATTTTGCAAAAGGTGGCACTTAAAGTGTTACTAATCGCAGACATCAGTCTTCTCTGATCCTCCTCTTCTTCCACAGTCCCCAATCTATCTGCTGATAGAACAGAGCTTTGGGCACAAGCTGCACATGCTCAGTTTGATGTGTATTGCTAGAGAGTTTTTTTTCTTTGGAGAGTGCATGTGATCTGCACAGGGCCAATCAGCACTTTCCAGACAGATGGTCAGGGGTCCTGCAGCCTCATAGCACAATCAGGGGAGAATGAAAACTCCTACAAGCTTTAACCAGACACTGATAGAAGTCGCAAGACTGCTCTAAATGCTGATGACAAAAGGTATTTAGCAGTTTATATTTACTAGAATAGTTGCATTTCCATGTTCTGTGTACTGTGGGAGACCAGATATAGTGAATGCAGGGTCCTGGGTTTAGTACCAATTTAAACAAAGAATTACACAGCACCTGTAGAAATGGGCATTGAAGGATTAAATGCCTTTTTGTAACCATATAGGTAGTGTTATATGAAGGGGGATATGGGTGAAAAATGGGGCTTCTCTAAACCTGGTCTTGGTAACTTTATATATGTAAGGTGTTAAATATATGCCCATTGTGCAACCTTTATCCTTTTAACCTTTACCTACCTAGGTACTTGCTGCAGGTCCTTCTGAGCTCAGACTGGTGTGGATCAGTCGACTCATCTTTAATTATAGCCAAATTACCACACCTACCAATTATTAAAGCAAATCTGTCACTAGAGAAACTTACAATTTTGGGTACCATTGTTGGCATTTCCTTTTGACATTTATTTTCTCATTACCTGTATTAATGGCACCTGTTTGAACTTATCAGTATAAAAGACACCTGTCCACAACCTCAAACAGTCACACTCCAAACTCCACTATAGTGAAGACCAAAGAGCTGTCGAAGGACACCAGAAACAAAATTGTAGACCTGCACCAGGCTGGGAAGACTGAATCTGCAATAGGCAAGCAGCTTAGTGTGAAGAAATCAACTGTGGGAGCAATAATTAGAAAATGGAAGACATACAAAACCACTGATAATCTCCCTCGATCTGGGGCTCCATGCAAGATCTCACCCCGTGGGGTCAAAATGATCACAAGAACAGTGAGCAAAAATCCCAAAACCACACGGGGGGGACCTAGTGAATGACCTGCAGAGAGCTGGGACCAACGTAACAAAGGCTACCATCAGTAACACACTACGCCGCTAGGGACTCAGATCCTGCAGTGCCAGACGTGTCCCCCTGCTTAAGCCAGTACATGTCCGGGCCCATCTGAGGTTTGCTAGAGAGTATTTGGATGATCCAGAAGAGGATTGGGAGAATATCATATGGTCAGATGAAAGCAAAGTAGAACTGTTTGGTAGAAACACAACTCGTTGTGTTTAGAGGAGAGAGAATGCTGAGTTGCAACCAAAGAACACCATACCTACTGTGAAGCATGGGGGTGGTAACATCATACTTTGGGGCTGTTTCTCTGCAAAGGGAACAGGACGACTGATCCATGTACATGAAAGAATAAATGGGGCCATGTATCGTAAGATTTTGAGTGCAAACCTCCTCCCATCAGCAAGGGCATTGAAGATGAAACGCGGCTGGGTCTTTCAGCATGACAATAATCCCCAACACACCGCCCGGGCAACAAAGGAGTGGCTTCGTAAGAAGCATTTCAAGGTCCTGGAGTGGCCTAGCCAGTCTCCAGATCTCAACCCCATAGAAAATCTTTGGAGGGAGTTGAAAGTCCGTGTTGCCCAGCGACAGCCCCAAAACATCACTGCTCTAGAGGAGATCTGCATGGAGGAATGGGCCAACATACCAGCAACAGTGTGTGACAACCTTGTGAAGACTTACAGAAAACGTTTGACCTCTGTCATTGCCAACAAAGGATATATAACAAAGTATTGAGATGAACTTTTGATATTGACCAAATACTTATTTTCCACCATAATTTGCAAAATAAATTCTTTCCAAATCAGACAATGTGATTGTCTGGATTTGTTTCCACATTTTGTCTCTCATAGTTGAGGTATACCTATGATGACAATTACAGGCCTTTCTCATCTTTTTAAGTGGGAGAACTTGCACAATTGGTGACTAAATACTTTTTTGCCCCACTGTAGATGTAAGGAGTTCTAATTTTTCCTTGACGTTCATTTTGCAGGCTTGTTTCTGGTCTGCAAGATTTCTGCAGATTTTTTTCTAAAGAGGATGAAATACTCTGATGTTACTTTTAACTTGATATTACATAGAACACTTCTGTTTACAAAACACAAAAGAAGCCTGCGTGCCGGAGCTGCCACACCTCTCCATGTCCTTGATAGGCACATAAAAAACTGTTCCCAATGTCCTTTGTATCTTTTTTACCTTTATTGCAGCAACATACAATGTACCTTGTTGTTTATTGCCTCATTATCTTACCTTACTCATCTCTCCTCTAACTCTGTAAAATTAATGAGTTTGAGTAACAAGGGCAGGAATACTCACCAAAGTCTGCTTTTAGTAGTATTCCACTATCTCTGCGGGACTCTGTGAATCTAGGGCGGTCATCACTAAATGATGAACTGTGGTCCTTTCTCTGCACTGATTGGTTGTTAGGACAGCTGGGTTCCTAACAACCAATGACATTATGTGCGTGTCCTGCCCCTGACATCACAGGAGGATGGAAGTGGACCTTCCTCCATCCAGACCTGCAGCCTGTTGGTTTTCATAGCTCCCACCTACTGCTTACCTGGAGCTAAAAGGTACCGGGACACTGTCATGGAGACACGTGATATAAAGGGGCACTGTGATAGAGACTAATGATGTAAGGGGCCACTGAGTTGAGGACACCTGATGAAAGGGGCACTCTGATGGGGAAATGTGATGTAAGGGGGCTTTTTACTAAGAATGAGCTCAGGCATGTTCGCAACTCCACGTGCCCATGCCCGCCTGTTAGCTGACACTCCGCAGCGCTAATCACAGGTAGTGAGACATTTCCCAATCTGTGCAGCCATGGATTGCGAAATGTCTCACAGCCTGTGATTAGCGTTGCGGATTGTCAGCTTCCTGGTGGGCGCAGGCACGTGGCATTGCGAACACCCCTGAGCTCATCCTTACTTTTTAATGCGAACACCTGAACTTTGATGGAGACACCTGATGTAAGAGGGCACTTTGATGAGAACACCTGAATTAAGGGGCACTTTGATGAGGACACCTGATATAAAAGGGCACTTTGATGAGGACACCTGATATAAAGGGGCACTATAATGGAGACACCTGATGTAAGAGGGCACTCTGAAAATCGCCAATAAATATTATCGAAAAGCTATGGAAATTTTACATTGGTTATTTTTTTATATACATAAAATCACTATATATACCCCTGGATCTATGGATCTAGGGACAGCAGATGTCACTGAAGACTGGAGGACGCCATTTTAGTTTGTTTGCATCCATTCCCGATCCATTTGTGGACTAACCTTCATGGCAGCATTCCAATCTTTCTTCTTTATTAGATTAAAACTTCCAATCTGTATTTTGAAACCCAGTACCTTGTTTGGTAGGTGGCTGGTTAAAGAATTCCACAAGCATTGTTGGTTTCTAAAGCTGCTCCCCCCCCCCCCAGAAAAAAAACTTTAGAGAGTCACTGCTCTGAAAACAAACTTGCATGCATGGCTCCTTATTATTGGCAATTTTAAATTTGAGGGACAGAAATTTATATGACATTTCTCAGAGGACAGACCAACAAAAGGTCCTTTAGTAGAGAGGGGAAAGTTAAAAATTGCTATGAGGCAAAAATAAGACAGGCTAGTTGTACACAAGTCTATCGATAGATCAAATTGTGTACAACCGGCTAGCCCATACATGGATCAAAATTTGGCCAGCACCTGCTGAACTGGCTGACTTTTGATCCATGTATGGCCAGCTAGCATCAATCCATATTCCATACAAGGTAGTCCCATAGTCCAAACCATCATAAACGAACACTATAAAAAGTGGGGTTCCTGGAATATGTAAAAACAAACAGAAGAAACCTACGCAAAAGACTGCTAGTGTAGTAATTGGTGGATAAAATGTAATGTATAAAAAATTGTGCAAAATGTGCACTCACAAATGAAACAGTAGGCCTAAGAGTAGAGTCCAAGATGACCAGTATCCAGATGACTACTCCCTGCCTGGCCTGGGGAAGAGGCAGCATTCACAGAGCAAGCATTTCTTCTCACTCCACCAGAGTACTGTCCTGTGAGTGGTGCCTCTTCCTATTGACCATCTGTTGGTTGGATCCTACACTTACATTTGTGAGTGCACATTTTGTACAATTTTTTACAAGAAATCTTATCCATTAATTACTACACTAGCAGTCCTTTGCGTAGGTTTCTTCTGTTTGTTTTTACATATTAAAGGAGCCCCCACTTTTTATAGTGTTCGTTTATGACGGTTTGGACTACAGGACTAAACTGTTTGGAATATGGATTGTTTCTTCAGTTTGTTTAAAAAATAATTACAGCCTTAGAAGAGGGAAGGTTTCACTGGACAATATAACCAAAATCCATAGTCAGAGGAGTATGCTGTGTGTCTCACATAGAACAAAAACCTATTACGACCTGGCATGGCACTAACCAGAACCCAATACAGTCCATTGATTAACACTGCAGTTAAAAAGAAAGAGTGGTACAGTTAATTTTTAGTTAACCATCTCTTTGCCTTGTCCAGCCTTGTTAACCCTAGGAAAGCCAAAAAAGGCCTGGTCTATTCGTTTTGGGAAGGAAAACAGGAAAAAAACATCAGGTAGCAGCGGAACCCAGGTAACAGGAAAAGATATATCTCGGGAGGTCATCTACTTTAAGGATAATTTTATTTAAGGATAAATTATATTAAACACCATATAACATGTTTTGTAGCTAACCGCCACTTCTTCAGACATGGCATAACTCATGAATTTTCAGGATGACTTGCAGAGCATCCAGCGGTGAATCAAAATATGTGGCTCATGTGCTTTGGTTTACCTCTTAAGTGCGCTGCAAGTCAGCCTGACCAAGCCCATTTTACAACATGTCGGAAGAATTGGCAATTGGCAATGAAATGCATTATCAGGCGTGTCAAACTCCATTTTATTGTGGGCTGCATTAGCATTGTGGTTGCCCTCAAAGAGCTGGTTGTATCTGTAAGACTATATACATGTATCTATTCTTTATCTTAATAAATAATTGCCTCTGCATTAGATTATTACTGGTTTTAGTAATAACTTAGGACGTAAGCTGTAAAGGACATGTGCAGACTGGTACAGAGCCCACTCGCACTCCTGTAGCAGATAATGCAAGTCTGAAAAGGAGGGTCGTCCACCGCTGGTATCATCCGAAAGAAACTTTATTGTGGACTGCTCAGATAGAACGTGGTTCTGCCATGGTGTTCTGTGGATGATCTAAGCGGTGTGAGACCCTCCTTTTCAACTGGCATAGAAATCTAGTATTCTCGTTTCAATAGTTTTTATTGAAATTTTCAAGAAAACAGAGAAGTACAAAAACTACAATAATTTTCTTCGGTCCATCACAGCATACAGTACTGGGTACATAAGATGAATTATAGTATTCTCATAGTAATTATAAGCTGATGTCCAAAGCACCCCACAACCCCTTACATCAGATGTCAAGAGCCCCCCACTATCATGTCAGTTCTCCACCCTCCCTCACATCATAGTGCATCCCCTTACCTTGTGCTGCTGGTAAGAACCTGGGGGTGGAGCTGGGATGCAGAAAAGGCCGGGTCTGAAGGGGGACCATATGAGGGCTAAAGTCAGCTGCCGGAATCTGCTGAATGCTGAGACCAGGGGAGGCGGGGAACGAGGAGGTGCTGTGGCTGCACAGAGAGTTGCAGGATTCAGTCGTCCTCTCTGTTGCCAACTGCTGAAAAGAGTAGACCAACAATGTCTCCCATGGGACGTTGGTTGTTGCAGCACTAGGAATCAAGTATTTTACAAAAGTAGAAAGTCTTTATTATACAGGAAAGTTAAAAATGCTGGTCTATACAATCCATATCCTATTCCTATAATATCTCATGCTGACCTCACAGGGAGCAGAGATAATCAAACACTTAATTTTAAAAATTGCATATACAATGCTGAAAAGGGGGAGGGATGCAGAGATGAGCCTCTTTGTGGTTGCGCAGAGAAGAGTAGGATCTGGCAGAGGAGTTCTTCTCCTGCTCTCTGCTGCCAACTGTTGAGACAAGATGGGGGCGGAGATGAGGAGGGTTCTGCAGTTGCAGGAGAGGTGTGAAGGCCACATGAAATAGCCTAAAGGGACGTATTGGGCCCGCAAGCCTTTTGATTTGTGCATTATACAGTGTTAAATCCACCTTTAAATGAAGTCAATGACTTCCTGAGATATATTTAATATTTATATAAATATATATTTTTCTATTACCGGTGCCTCTGCTACCTGTGTTTTATTTTTTCTTTATTTTTTATAATAATAAATGCTTTAGTACTGTTGCAATTAACCACTCCAGCAACTTTTTGAAATATATGCCATTTTCATTTTTAATTTACAGATGCTATAAGAGAGGTTAGAAAGTACTCTTCAAGCCCAACAATTGACAAGAGCGCAGCTCTTCCTTCTAGTTCTTATGATCACATCCATATGAAGCTTTTCAGATCCCAGCGGAATCTGTACATCTCTGGATTTTCCCTGTTTCTGTGGCTGTAAGTGTCTCATGCAAAACTGCATTCTTCTTTTCTTTTTTTTTATATGGAGTGGGACAGGAAGAAGCTGAAAGTGGAAGCTGTAGGAGAGTGGATGCATGTTATTACTCCCCTATTAAAGTGTACATGGACAGAACATTTTATGGTGCCTAAAGGAAAAGTCTAAGTTTTAAAAGTATTGCTGTTTTTAGACATTGTGTAACACATCCATATGGCTATATATGTTGTTATCCATTACCTAACTGTTTTTTTATTGCTTATCCCTGTGTACTATGACTAGCAATATAGTATATCTGCACTGATATGGCTAATCAAAGTTTATCAGTAGACAGTAAGGAGTAGCAACAGAGTATAGGAATGCCTGGTGAGGGTTAATGTATATATTTTATAGCTAAATATTTTGCCCGATTAGCTTTTCATTGAATTAAAGGATGCATGGAACTCTCCTTCCGATAAGTACATGGAATAAATATTTGGAAACATTGCCTGGCTATGAATAGTTATGGTTGCATGTTTTGTAGCGTTCTGCGTCGTGTTATATCTCTGATAAATCAGCTGGCATCGGTGATGGATGACAATGATGCTTTACAAACACAAGTAGAGAAGGTCAACGAAGCTGGCAAAAAGCACATGGAAGATAATGATGAACTAAAAAAGGTAAATTGCTTTTGGATTTTCTCTTCTTAGACATTGTTTACATGGATGATAGCTTTTAAGAGCAGTGTCTTCCAGGCATCCCAATGGTGATAGTGCCACCTTCTGAATTCCTTTTTTATTACATTTTTTTTTTTCATCTGAAGGTGGATTTTGCTTTTAAATATCATGCCCCAACCATGTGCCAAACATTTGGCTTAGTTGCGACACAGTCCCATTGGCTTCAGTGGGTGAGTTAGTTAAATTTGCAGTGCCCACAGCATGTACAGTATATGCAATTAAACATGTGGTTGCAATGGGTAATAGGCCATAAAGCTGAAATGATTCCTTCCTTGTATATGCATTTAAAGCAGATAAGAAGCTGAAATCTTTAATGCAATGTGGTGTCAGTTCAGTACATCACTGGGAATGGTGCTACTGTATGGAGTTATGTTTTGCCCCAGAACTTCAACCACTTTCGGGAGTGAGGCAGTGGCCTTGGCTGAGATAGACAACAGTCATTCTGACAAGTTCCATTAAGCCACAACCCTTGGATGTTTTTGGATTTTCACAGGTAAAGTTATTGTAATGGAAAGACAGTAGTGGTTTAACCAAACCTGTCAGCCTTTTATCTTTTAAAACTGATATCCTTGCCCTGGGTAGGCACCACAAGGTTTTTGTTTTTACCTTTAACAGGCAGAAAATATTTTACAAAATAAATAGGTTTTCTTTCATTTGTGCAGATTTTGGATTCAAATAAAGTTGGAAAAAATGAAAAGGCTATTAAAGCAGAAAACGAAAGGCTAAAAAAAGAAATTGAAGATGGGAAAGGAGAATTAAAGAGACTGTCAGAAGGTGAGTCATGTTGGAGGAAATACGTGGATTTTTTCACTTTTTCCAAGAATAATGTAAAAAGGGAAATTAGCCTACTGTTGCCATAAAATTTCTATAGCATTTAGGTAAAAGAATATACAACAATAATAGCTACGCCTGGTTTCATTGTTGATTACAGTATATACTTAGTAAAGTGTATCTGCAGCTTCTCCTCTTACTTTTATAGAAAGGAAACAATTGCACTTTGTTAATATCTGGCAAATTTTACACATGCAGATTTGTGGATTAATCGTGCAAATAACCTACTACTTAACACTGACAGCTTTCCAAAATATATTATACATGTCTTTGCCGTGTCCCAATCTATTGAACACATCATATTAATTTTTAGATCAGATTGGTCATTTGGCAAGGGCAATTCTTGTTCTATAATAGATATGGTCATATGATGACAAAATCTCTGTATATATCAAAGAAAATGAATACGCTATTACACTGACTAGAACCCAACTGTCATTTAACAGGGCACATACGACGGCCAGGAGCATGGTAGGGAACACCAGGTGAAGTGGATACAGCTCCTCTCAGATTTAGGTCTTGAGATCTTAATGCACATATAAAAAACAAACCCAGGAGGCGCCTCCATCTAGGTGTAGGATGGTTTGATAAAGGGGCGCTTCTGTTTGCCCTAAAACATGTAGCCACACCCCCTCCACTTTTTGTCACCATCACCCTGCTTAGAGAGCTGCTGTTTGGAGCCGCAGCCATCTTGCTACTTCTGGAAGCCGCTGTTGCTGATGTTCCAACCAAAGCCAGCTGTACTTCCACCAAGAACTCTGCTTCTGACAGCCACATGCCTGCAGTGCTCTGCAGCCTCTTGGTTATCCTTTGGAGGTCTATATGGGTTTTGACAAGCCTTGATCCACCTTTAACTAGTGAGTGCATCTTTATCATCTTTTATTATTTTTAAAGGGGTTGTAAAGGTTCGTTTTTTATTTTCTGAATAGGTTCCTTTAAGCTAGTGCATTGTTGGTTCACTTACCTTTTCCTTAGATTTCCCTTCCAAATATTTTTTTTTCTTTGTTTTCTTTGTCTGAATTTCTCACTTCCTGTTCCTCCTCAGTAAGCTGTTCAGTAAGCTGTTCTGGCTGACTCCACACCACTCGGATGATGGTGTGAAGTTTAGTGAGGAGAAACAGGAAGTGAGAAATTCAGACAAAGAAAAAAAACATTTAGAAGGGAAATCGAAGGAAAAGGTAAGTGAACCAACAATGCACTAGCTTAAAGGAACCCATTTAGAAAATAAAAAACAAACCTTTATAACCCCTTTAATGTGCTACATCAAGATGGAGGCACCCTCTTGTGTTTTTCTCATTTTATATGTTTGTAATTTGTCCAACTTCCTTGTCCCTTGCCCCGCCTGTAAAATTGTAATTACCCATATACAGAAAACCAATAATGCAGGAACATGTACTATAGGCTGCCAATGTTGGCCCATTCTTCTGTAAATACTAGTTTCTGTCATGGCATGCTGATTCAATAACTTTAATACTTTTTGATCTGTCACTAACCTGGGATAAGCACCTAGAAGAACAGTTCTGGCTTCAGTTTAACTTTACGGTCTGCATGCTTGTTACAGTATTGTAGCTCAAAGTATTTCAGTTAACGGCAGTCAGCCAACTAGCATTTCAATAGCAGAAAAGCAATATCAGCCTCCATATTTACCTTTGCAGGTTTACTTTTGTACCACTACCCTCGTAGGAGCTGCTGGTTTAATTTTTGGCCTACACTCTGCCTGACAACCCCCAAAATGGCTCAATCCCCTCTGGCACAAATGGGCAATAATTTGATTGAGGACCCCAATTGGCTGTTAGGGACCTCAAAGATGTATACACAACAATATAGGCAATAAAAATAAAAGCTACCTTGATGTTGTTCACCCGCCACTCAGCTGCAAAGACAGAATTCCACACAAGTTGTAGCTTAACCAAAGGTGATATTTTTACTTGGTAAAGAAATGAAATAATGATTACACAATAGGCATTTAATACATACAGCTCCCTGTATAACTCAATGAAGAAAATACCATTGGTTCAAATACCCCTAAGATCCGACCTTGCTAACATAGCCTGGTGGCCAGATCTGAGCGAGGATATGGTGGAGGAATCTCCCAGTGTGGTAACATCAACACTGGGGCACCTCTCCACCAAGTCTCACACAAGCAGCCGGAACACAAAGTGACACAAACAGCTATTATTAATATGCACAATCACAATTCTTTAACTCCCCCTTGTGGATAGATCAATTGGTGCATGTCCTATAACAACCACTTGCAAGGGTAGGAATTAGATGACTATCCCTTTTAAGAGTCAGGTGTCTTCAGCTAGCCACGTTGGTGCACATAAAGATTTGTAATCCAAAAGGTAGGATGCAGAAAGAACTGTTAATTGAAACACATGGACCGACAGTACAAGGGTTACTAGTTTCCCCAAGGTGTTGAGTTCCTATGTGCAAAGGTATAAACGCCAGAAAACACAAGTGAAGCTTGCTATAGTCACACTCCTAACAGTCAGTTAACTAAATTGATGGGCAAGAGCCCGCTCACCAGATGAGGCCTTTCCTTGCTGCTTTTCCTCTGTCTGGAACCCTCCGTGTCACGAGGCTCCTGGTCCTTCACCCAGCCGTCCTCTGAATGGCGGTGAACACAAGGCTCTGGATGCTGCAAGCTGCAGACCGATTTTCCGGTTGGTCAGCGAGGCTGTTCCGTGGGTATCTCCCTTTGGCAAGTTGTTAAATCACCCAGGCTTTCTGGTCTGGGGACAGGATCTTTATGGCTTGGATTAACTGTTCTTCACCCCAAGATTCTCCTGGATTTCAAGCACTATGCTGGAATCTATGCGGGCGTTCTCTTCCTTGCACCATGCCGCGGCATTTTGATGCCGGTAGAGGTTCTGTCTAGGGGGGGTTGGTTGCAGGGTCGCAGGAATCCCGGACGAGCCCCCACGTGTAGCAGTACCCCCGTAGGAGCTGCTGGTTTAATTTTGGGCCTGCACTCTGCCTGACAACCCCCAGAATTTGGCTCAATCTCCCCTGGCACAAATGGGCAATAATATGTCTGAGGACCTCAATTGGCTGTTAGGGACCTCAAAGATGTATACACAACAATATAGGCAATAAAAATAAATGTTACCTTGATGTTGTTCACCTGCTACTCAGCTGCAAAGACAGAGTTCCACACAATTTGTAGCTTAACCAAAGGTGATATTTTTACTTGGTAAAGAAATGGAATAATGATTACTCAATTGGCATTCAATACATACAGCTCCCTGTATTCTCTCTACAAGGAATCCTCACATGACAGTGTTTGGTGCTTGGCAGTAGGTCACCCAAATGCCAAGTGCTGCATTTTGGGGTGGGGAGGAGACAAGCCTACTTTCACCATATGCAGAAAGGCGGGGTGCGTGGGGGTGCTCTTGGTGTTGTGGTGTTTGGATTTCCAGCAAAACTTCAAGTGGACCTTTCCACCTTTTCCCTAAAATTCACATTATGCTTCTCTGCATGATGCTGCAGATGCATGTAATGTTGTGAGGCGCATGATGTCATGCGTTCCATCTTATGTATGTGCAGTAGAACAATACTGCTTGCAGAATCAAGATGCAGATTATCAAAATGGCAGCACGGAAGTGGGAGCCCAGGCAGCACAGAGGCAGAATGAAAACCAATGAAAATGAAGAAAACATGATATGGACATAGGTAAGTACACATACACACACTTTCACATATTATTGGCGGTTTTATAGAGCAGGGTCCACTTTCAGAAACAATCATGCATCTTAGGATATATAATATAATATCAGAATTCCTTTAAAGTAGTAATCTTGAAGTTAAGCAGAGGATGAATCCCCTGAAGCCACACATCAATGCAGACCCACTGGTATTGGAATGAACAGCAGTCTCAGCCCGGGCCCCGCCAACCCATGCCCCCATGCTGGTACTATTATTATTGGGAGTGTGGCCTGTCAGGAGCTCAGGCTGAGACTGCTGTTCATTCCAATACCAGTGGGTCTGCATTGATGTGCGGCTTCATGGGATTCATCCTTTACCTTAACAGTTGTTTGGAGCCGAGACAAGCTCCTTCCCTGGTCTGCACTCACAGTGGTGGACACAGAATGTCTTTCCCTTGTAGCCTGAGCGGCACACATTTACCATTACCAATCTTTTTTTTTATCCAACAAAACGTGTTTATTGAGCACAAAAGGTATTTGTACATACATAATTCAGAGGAAAGCAAGTACAAAAAAAAAATCTGCCAGTTTCAGCATACATGACAACACCATAATGCACAAAACAGACTGCAAGAACAATGGCAACCCATTCTTCCCATCTTATAACCAAACCTTTCTGTTATTCCCCAGACACGTATATAAAAACTTAAAGGTAATAACAGCCACTAAAACAAACGGTCATAAGCCAGATCCAGGGGGGCTAGTCCGGGAACGTCCAGCCAAGGGGCTCACAGTCTATCAAATTTACCTCTCATACCCCTGTGTTGATAGACCAGTTTTTCTAAGAGCAAAGTGTCACCCATTTGGCTAATCCACTCCGACAACACAGGGGGTTCTGCATATTTCCAGTGTCTCAGGATCACTTTCCTAGCCTGGAAGAGGGCCTTCGCTACAGCTTGTTTAGGGATGTCCTCCAGTGGGAGTGCGTTTAGTATACCGACCATTACCAATCTTAAAGTGGAACTTTAGTCAGAAAATTAAGTCCTGCTAGATCACTTCAGTCTGGCCCCTTTCTTTCTCGTACATCACGGGACACAGAGCGACATAGTCATTACTAATGGGTTATATAGATACCGTCAGGTGCTGGCACTGGCAACTTCCAAAACCGGAAGTACCCTCCCCTATATAAGCCCCTCCCATCCGGGAGCACCTCAGTTTTTTGCCAGTGTCTAAGGTGTTGGCCAAGAAGAAACATGTGTTTTTCACTGAGCTTGCGTACAGGTTATTTTGGGCCTCAGTAAGCTATTCCAGATCCGACCAAAAAAGCTTCATAGCTAAACGGTCGGTACCCGGGCCTTGCAGAGAAGAGCAAGGTTCTGCCTGTAATGCTTCTCTTAGGAGAGCTGGACCCTGGGATCCAGAGCTCTGGTCATACCCACGACCAAGATGTTTTCTGTGCAGGGTGCTATACAGGTCCAGGGGAGTGGAATCCTTGGGAACCCGGTCCCTGAAGGTTTGATTACAATGCCTGCCGTGATAGGTGAAGTTTGGGCTTTTGTGGACCAAACAAACTCCTGCGGCGGGGAACAGGTAAGTGGGGGCCCCCAGGAACTTGGTTCTATTGGGGGACCCCCAAGCCTAATTTGTCTTTCTGTCTGTTACCTAATGGTATTCCCGCAAAATTCTGTGCATGCCTGTAACTACTAAAAAAATGTAATAATTTTTAATGGTGGTCAAGAAAAAAAAAAAATATTTTTTTTTATATATATTTAATATATTAGACTGCGGTACCTGTGTTTGTCCACTAGAGGCCGCTGTGGAATGTTTTCTTGTCATGTGGACTAGTTTCTTCTCAGCAGAGCAAGTCCAGGCAGATGGTGAGTTCTCTTATGGGAAACTGCTTCCTCTGTCATGTTGCAATGCTCGTCCATCCCCCGGCCTGCGGCAAAGAGGGGCCCTGGCTCTTGTCCCTAGTTTCCATTTTTCGAAATTAGCGCCAAAGGCGCACGTGGCCACGCGCGTGCGCGTGCACGGCCTCTATATATAGAGGTGAGCCGGAAAAGGGGGCGGAGCCTGGGGGATGACGCTCTGTGCGCGCCGCAGCGCTTCTGCGCATGTGCGGGCGTCCCAGCATGTTAAAAATCGCAATTTTGTGTGGTGAGCTGGCTATGAAGTACAGAGACAGAGCTGGCAACATTTAAAAAAGGGCATACAGCAAGCGGTTGATACAGGCATCCCCTAGAAAGGCACATTAGTAGACACCAACTGTTTCTTATAGCAGCATTTATGCTAGACTATTGTCAGTAACTGGTGTATTTCGGCTGGAATACCTCAGCTTTGTGGCTTAGGAATATGCCGTCTAAAAACTCCGGGACTAGAAATTCCAGGAGGAATAGGGGGTCTCCATCGGGCTCTGAGGATCTTGGGCATGCTTTGGCTGCACCAGTCTCCCCTGAAGAATCAGAGGTTAGTGACCGTAGAGCACCCTCAGGAGTACCTGGTACTGTGGCTGTCCTCAGTTCACCTGCTCCTGTGTATGTAACAGAGGAGGTTTTTTCCTCAGCTCTGGGAGGGCTGGAAGAGAGATTGTCAGCATTGATCGCGGCTTCCCTGTCACAGGAGAAAAGCGCCCGATCTCCGTCTCCTCCCTCAGAGTGCCTGTTAACAGAGCAACAGTCCCATACAGGGATCGACCTACCTGAAGGGGATCAGGATGAGGTCAATTCGGTTGTAGAGGAATCAACAGTGGAAGAGCCGTTCTCAGCATCACATGCTGAAAGGTTATGGGTTCAGTCCCTGACTAATATGGTCCGATCAGCATTTAAAATGCCACTTGCGGAGCCATCATCCACTTCTGTCTCCTCGTTGGGGTCGCTAAAAGCTCCCCAGACTGTTTGTTCCTTTCCGATCCATCCTTTACTGGAAGGGCTCATTTACCAGGATTGGGAGCATCCTGACAAAATATTTACTCCCCCTAAGAGATTTCCGGTGGTCTATCCCATGGAGGATAAGTTCATCAGAAAATGGAAGGTCCCTACAGTGGACGCAGCCATCTCGTGTGTGAATAAATCACTGACATGTCCGGTGGATAATGTCCAAATGTTCAAGGACCCAATAGATAAAAAATTGGAGTCCTTATTAAAATCTGCTTTTTCTACAGCAGGATTGGTGACACAACCAGCAGTGGCAGCTATTGGGGTCTGCCAAGCAGTGAAGGATCAGTTGAAACAGGTCTTAAGGGACTTGCCAGATCAGCAGGCTCTTGCCCTAGCTGATCTACCTAGAGCCTTATGCTTTGCGGTGGACGCCATAAAGGATTCAATCCATCAGGCCTCCCGCCTTACGCTGTCTGTAGTACATATGCGCAGGCTTCTATGGCTCAAAAAATGGTCTGCTGAAGCTCCCTGTAAAAAATTGCTGGTCAGCTTCCCATTTCATGGTGAGCGCTTATTCGGGGAGGACCTGGACAAGTATATCCAGAGAATTTCCAGCGGTAAAAGTACACTTTTGCCAGTTAAAAATAGAGTTAGAGGTCCCTCTTTTAAGAGGCCGGCTTCTCCAGTCCCTAGGACATCGGCTGTGAAACAGTTCCGACGGCCTCCTCGGTCAAATCCCGGAGGTAAAAATCAGGGACAGTTGCAGGGTAACAAGAAGCCCTGGAGCAGGAGAGGTACAAAACCTCCCCCAAAGTCAAATGCATGAAGGGTTGCCCCCACTCAATCGGGTGGGGGGAAGACTTCAGTTGTTCACAGAGACCTGGCGGGACACGATCCGAGACAGATGGGTGCTCTCCGCAGTAAATCTGGGATACAAATTGGAGTTAAAAAACTCCCCTCCTTCCCGCTTTATAAGGTCAAACGTGCCAAGGGATCCCCAGAAGAGAGGATCCCTCCTGTTGGCACTGGAACAATTATTGCTCCAAGCAGTAATTATAGAGGTTCCCCTGGAAGAATGGGGGTTCGGGTTTTACTCAAACCTCTTTACAGTTCCGAAGCCAAACGGGGACGTGAGGCCCATATTAAATCTAAAAGGGCTAAACAAATTCCTACATATCAGGACTTTCCGGATGGAGTCGATCCGATCGGTAGCCACTGCCCTACAAGGGGAGGAATGGTTAGCCTCGATCGACATCAAAGATGCTTATTTGCACATTCCCATCTTTCCAGCCCACCAAAAATTTCTACGCTTTGCGGTAGAAGGGCGCCATTTTCAGTTCAGAGCCTTACCCTTCGGTCTGGCCACAGCACCAAGAGTGTTCACAAAAATTCTGGCCCCATTATTGGCCAATCTAAGGACACAAGGTGTAACGATAATGGCATATCTAGACGACTTGTTGCTGATAGACCACTCAGTGGAAAAACTAGAAGTGGTTGTTCACGAGACAATCAAGTTTCTGGAATATCACGGTTGGATTATCAACCGAGACAAGTCAGCCCTAAAACCAGTCAAAAGTCTGGAATACTTGGGGCTAAGGCTGGATTCAGACCAGAGAAAAATTTTCTTGCCTCAAGAAAAGGGGTCGTCTTTGAGAGATTTGATCCACTTAGTGGGTTCAAAAAATAGGATTTTTATAACAGCTTACCTGTAAAATCCTTTTCTTGGAGTACATCACGGGACACAGAGCGACATAGTCATTACTAATGGGTTATATAGATACCGTCAGGTGCTGGCACTGGCAACTTCCAAAACCGGAAGTACCCTCCCCTATATAAGCCCCTCCCATCCGGGAGCACCTCAGTTTTGTAGCAAAGCAATAAGTGTCCCTAAAGAGGGGCGGGAGCTCTGTGTCCCGTGATGTACTCCAAGAAAAGGATTTTACAGGTAAGCTGTTATAAAAATCCTATTTTCTTTCTCGTACATCACGGGACACAGAGCGACATAGTCATTACTAATGGGATGTCCTAAAGCAATGCCAAATGAGGGGGGGGATACACCATATATAAGCTGAGCGCTATCAGACATGAGGATCTTTTGCGGCCTGCAACACACTGTGCCCAAAGGCGACATCCTCCTGACTTCCAACGTCCACCTGGTAGAACCTAGTAAACGTGTGTACTGAAGACCATGTTGCGGCCTTACAGATTTGAGCCAGGGAGGCCTGGTGATGCACTGCCCATGAAGTTCCAACTGCTCTCGTGGAGTGCGCTCTAACTTTGAACGGAGGCGGTCTCCTTCTCAAGCCATAGGCTTGTATTATGACCTGTCGAATCCACTTGGCTAAAGTAGATTTTGACGCTGCCTGACCCTTTCTGGGGCCTTCCGGCAGAATAAACAAAGTATCCGTTCTGCGAATCTGAGCAGTGGCTTTTAGATCAGCTTTAACTGCTCTTACTACATCCAAAGAATGCAATAACTTTTCCTCTACCGAAGTAGGTTTGGGGAAAAAAGAAGGAAGAACCACATCTTGGTTCAAATGAAACCTCAATACCACCTTAGGAAGAAAGGCTGGATGAGGACGTAACACTACTCTGTCCTTATGGATAACCAGATATGGCTCCTTACAGGACATAGCTGCTAATTCCGATACTCTTTTAGCCGAACAAATGGCTACTAGAAAAATCAATTTCCTGGTGAGAAGCACCAAGGAAATATGCTGTAATGGTTCAAATGGTTGTTTCTGTAGAACCGACAGAACCAAGTTTAGATCCCATGGACATATGGGAATATTAACCGGAGGCCTAATACGCATCACTCCTTGTATAAAGGCTTTGACTAGTGAATGCGAAGCCAAGGGCCTTTGAAAAAATATTGACAAGGCCGAAATCTGACCCTTGATAGTACTCAAGGCAAGCTTCCTATCTACAGCCCACTGTAGGAAGTCCAGAATCCTACCTATTACGTACTTATGTGGATGCCATTTCTTGGCCTCACACCACGCGATGTACGCCTTCCAGATTCTATAGTAGATCTGCCTGGATACCGGCTTCCTGGCATTGATCATGGTAGATACCACAGCATTAGAGAGCCCTCTCTTTTTTAGAATGTGGGCTTCAATAGCCAGGCCGTCAAACCTAGGGCTGGTAAGGAAGGGTGGTATATCGGTCCTTGCGAAAGCCGGACGACGTGGGAGAGTCCAAGGACTCCCCACTGAAATTTTACAATCTCCGCGTACCACGCTCTTCGGGGCCACGCTGGAGCCACCGGAATCACTGGTTTCTTTTCTACCCTGATTCTGCGGAGTAATCGAGGTAACCATTGTGGCGGTGTGAATGCATATATCCCCAGGGAACACTAGGGCATCCGAGCCGCAAGCTAGGGGATCCCTTGTCCGAGAGACAAACCTGTCCCCCTTTGCGTTGAATCTGGATGCTAGAAGATCTACATCCGATGTTCCCCACCGCTGACATATTGTCCAGAAAACCTCGGGGTGAAGGGACCCTTCCTCTGGGCCTAATTGCTGGCGACTTAGAAAGTCCGCCTTCCAATTCTCCACTCCTGGAATGAATACCGCAGATATGGCTGGGACATATTTTTCCTGCCCATTTCAGGATGTAATTTACTTCCCTCTGGGCTGCACGACTCCTGGTGCCCCCCTGATGATTGATATATGCCACTGCTGTGGCATTGTCTGATTGAATTCTGACAGGGGACCCTTGGAGTTTGGATGTCCATGCTACTAGGGCATACCGGGCTGCTCGTATCTCTAAGAGATTGATGGGCAGGGCCTTTTCTGCATCCGACCATCTGCCCTGGAGAGACTATTGCTCCAGTACTGCTCCCCAGCCTATAAGGCTGGCATCTGTAGTGACCACCTTCCAAGAAATCGGACTGAAGGATTTCCTTTTTTCCAGATTCTGGGGAACCCACCACCAACGGAGGCTCTTGCGAACGGAAGGGGACAAGGACATTGTAAGTCTAGGGCCTGAACTTTTTTGTTCCAGGCTGACAGTATGGCCCCTTGCAAATTCCTTGAATGGAATTGACCGTAGGGTACTGCTTCGAATGATGCCACCATTTTTCCCAGCAGCCTCATATACAGGCGTATGGACGGCTGTCTTTTTTGTACCCACTAAGTGGATCAAATCTTTCAAAGACAACACCTTTCCTCGAGGCAAGAATATTTTTCTCTGGCCTGAATCCAACCTTAGCCCCAAGTATTCCAGACTTTTGACTGGTTTTTAGGGCTGACTTGTCTCGGTTGATAATCCAACCGTGAGATTCCAGATACTTGATCGTCTTGTGAACGACCACGTCTAGTTTTTTCACTGAGTGGTCTATCAGCAACAAGTCATCCAGATATGCCATTATCATTACACCTTGTGTTCTTAGATTGGCCAATAAAGGGCCAGAATTTTTGTAAACACTCGTGGTGCTGTGGCCAAACCGAAGGGTAAGGCTCTGAACTGAAAATGGCGCCCTTCTACTGCAAAGCGTAGAAATTTTTGGTGGACTGGAAAGATGGGAATGTGCAAATAAGCATCTTTGATGTCGATCGTGGCTAACCAATCCTCCCCTTGTAGGGCAGTGGCCACCGATCGGATCGACTCCATCGGAAAGTCCTGATATACAGGAATTTGTATAGCCCTTTTAGAATTAATATGGGCCTCCCGACCGCGTTTGCTTCGGGACTGTAAAGAGGTTTGAGTAAAACCCGAACCCTCATTCTTCCAGGGGAACCTCCATAATTACTCCTTGGAGCAATAGTTGTTCTAGTGCCAACAGGTGGGACTCTCTCTTCCGGGGATCCCTTGGCACGTTTGACCTCAAAAATGGGAAGGAGGAGAGTCTTTTAACTCCAAACTGTATCCCAAACCTACTGCGGAGAGCACCTATCTGTCTTGATCGTGTCCCGCCAGGTCTCTTGCGAACAACTGGAGTCCTCCCCCCACCCGACTGAGTGGGGGCTTCAATGAGTTTAACTTTGGGGGAGGTTTTGTACCTCCCCTGACCCAGGGTTTCTCATTACCCTGCTACTGTCCCTGTTTTTTACCCCCGGGATTTGACCGAGGAGGCCGTCGGAACTGTTACACAGCCGATGCCCCAGGGACTGGAGAAGCAGGCCTCTTAAAGAGGGACCTCTAACTCTGCTTTTAACCGGCAAGAGCGTATTTTTACCGCTGGAAATTTTCTGGATATATTTGTCCAGGTTTTCCCTGAATAAGCGTTCACCATGAAATGGGACGCTAACCAGCCATTCTTTACAGGGAGCTTCAGCAGACCAGTTTTTGAGCCATAGGAGCCTACGCATATGTCTATAGACAGCGTAAGGCGGGAGGCCTGATGGACTGAATCCTCTATGGCGTCAACCGCAAAGCCTAAGGCTCTAGGTAGATCAGCTAGGGCAAAGCCTGCTGATCTGTCAAGTCCCTCAAGACCTGTTTCAACTGATCCTTCACTGCTTAGCAGACCCCAATAGCTGCTACTGCTGGTTGTATCACCAAGCAGATTTTCATAAGGACTCCAATCTTTTATCTATTGGGTTCTTGAACATTTGGACATTATCCACTGGACATGTCAGTGATTTATACATACAAGAGATGGCTGCGTCCACTGTAGGGACCTTCCATTTTTTTTTTGATGAACTTATCCTCCATGGGATAGACCACCGGAAATCTCTTGGGGGAATAAATATTTTCTCAGGACGTTCCCAATCCTGGTAAATGAGCCCTTTCAGTAAAGGGTGAAGTGGAAAAGAACAAACAGTCTGGGGGCTTCTAGCGACCCCAACGAGGATACAGTAGTGGTTGATGGTTCCGCAAGGTGCATTTTTAAATGCTGATCGGACCATGTTAGTCAGAGACTGAACCCATAATCTTTCAGCTTAAGATGCTGAGAAAAGGTTCCCCCACTGTTGATTCCTCTATAACAGAATCAACCTCATCCTGATCCCCTTCAGGCAGGTCGATCCCTGTATGGGACTGTTGCTCTGCTAACAGGCACTCTGAAGGAGGAGACGGAGATCGGGCGTGCTTTCCCTGACAGGGAGGCAGCGATAAATGTTGACAATCTCTCTCGAATCCTCCCAGAGCTGAGGAAAAAACCTCCTCTGTTACATACACAGGAGCAGGTGAACTGAGGACAGCCACAGTACCAAGTACCCTGCGGGGTCTCTACGGTCACTTACCTCTGAACTTCAGGGGAGACTGGTGCAGCAGGAGTATGCCCAAGATCCTCCGAGCCCGATGAGACCCCCTTCGCTTCCTGGAAGATTCAGTTCCGGAGCTTCTGGACGGCATATTCCTAAGCCTAAAGCTGAGGTATTCCAGCCGTAATACACCACTTTTACTGAGAATAGTCTAGCACAATTGCTGCTATATCACAGTTGGTGTCTACTAATGTGCCTTTCTAGGGGATGCCTGTATCAACCGCTTGCTGTATGCCTTTAAATGTTGCCAGCTCTGTCTCTGTACTTCATAGCCAGCTCACTACAATATTGTGGTTTTTTTAAAACTGCTGGGACGCCCGCACATGCGCAGAAGCGCTGCGGCGCGCACAGAGCGTCATCCCCCAGGCTCCGCCCCCTTTCCCGGCTCACCTCTATATATAGAGGCGCGTGCACGCGCACGCGCGCGGGCACGTGCGCCTTCGGCGCTAATTTCAAATATGGTAACAAGGTACAGGAGCCAGGGCCCCTCTTTGCCGCAGGCCGGGGGATGGACAAGCACTGCAACATGGCAGAGGAAGCAGTTTCCTATAAGAGAACTCACCATCTGCCTGGACTTTGCTCTGCTGAGAAGAAGCTAGTCCACATGACAAGAAAACATTCCACAGCGGCCTCTAGTGGACAAACACAGGTACCGCAGTCTAATATATTAAATATATATAAAAACATTTTTTTTTTTTTTTTTTCTTGACCACCATTAAAAATTATTACATTTTTTTAGTAGTTACAGGCATGCACAGAATTTTGCGGGAATACCATTAGGTAACAGACAGAAAGACAAATTAGGCTTGGGGGTCCCCCAATAGAACCAAGTTCCTGGGGGCCCCCACTTACCTGTTCCCCGCCGCAGGACTTTGTTTGGTCCACAAAAGCCCAAACTTCACCTATCACGGCAGGCATTGTAATCAAACCTTCAGGGACCGGGTTCCCAAGGATTCCACTCCCCTGGACCTGTATAGCACCCTGCACAGAAAACATCTTGGTCGTGGGTATGACCAGAGCTCTGGATCCCAGGGTCCAGCTCTCCTAAGAGAAGCATTACAGGCAAAACCTTGCTCTTCTCTGCAAGGCCCGGGTACCGACCGTTTAGCTATGAAGCTTTTTTGGTCGGATCCGGAATAGCTTACTGAGGCCCAAAAGAACCTGTACGCAAGCTCAGTGAAAAACACATGTTTCTTCTTGGCCAACACCTTAGACACTGGCAAAAAACTGAGGTGCTCCCGGATGGGAGGGGCTTATATAGGGGAGGGTACTTCCGGTTTTGGAAGTTGCCAGTGCCAGCACCTGACGGTATCTATATAACCCATTAGTAATGACTATGTCGCTCTGTGTCCCGTGATGTACGAGAAAGAAAGACAGCCATCCATACGCCTGTGCATGAGGCTGCTGGGAAAAATGGTGGCATCATTCGAAGCAGTACCCTACGGTCAATTCCATTCAAGGAAATTGCAAAGGGCCATACTGTCAGCCTGGAACAAAAAAGTTCAGGCTCTGGACTTACCAATGTCCTTGTCCCCTTCCGTTCGCAAGAGCCTCCGCTGGTGGTTGGTTCCCCAGAATCTGGAAAGAGGGAAATCCTTCAGTCCGATTTCCTGGAAGGTGGTCACTACAGATGCCAGCCTTATAGGCTGGGAAGCAGTACTGGAGCAATGGTCTCTCCAGGGCAAGTGGTCAGAAGCAGAAAAGGCCCTGCCCATCAATCTCTTAGAGATACGAGCAGCCCGGTATGCCCTAGTAGCATGGACATCCAAACTCCAAGGGTCCCCTTTCAGAATTCAATCAGACAATGCCACAGCAGTGGCATATATCAATCGTCAGGAGGGCACCAGGAGTCGTGCAGCCCAAAGGGAAGTAAATTACATCCTGAGATGGGCAGAAAGATATGTCCCAGCCATATCTGCGGTATTCATTCCAGGAATGGAGAATTGGAAGGCGGACTTTCTAAGTCGCCAACAATTATGCCCAGGGGAATGGTCCCTTCATCCCGAGGTTTTCCGGACAATATGTCAGCGGTGGGGAACACCGGATGTAGATCTGCTAGCATCCAGATTCAACACAAAAGTGGACAGGTTTGTCTCTTGGACAAGGGATCCCCTAGCGTGCGGCTCGGATGCCCTAGTGTTCCCTTGGGATCAGTTCAAGCTGATATATGCATTCCCACCGCCACAATTGTTACCTCGATTACTCCGCAGAATCAGGGTAGAAAAGAAACCAGTGATTCTGGTGGCTCCAGCGTGGCCCCGAAGAGCATGGTACGCGGAGATTGTAAAAATGTCTGTGGGGAGTCCTTGGACCCTCCCACATCGTCCGGACCTGCTTTCGCAAGGACCGATATACCACCCTTCCTTACCAGCCCTAGGTTTGACGGCCTGGCTATTGAAGCCCACATTCTAAAAAAGAGAGGGCTCTCTAATTCTGTGGTATCTACCATGATCAATGCCAGGAAGCCGGTATCCAGGCAGATCTACTATAGAATCTGGAAGGCGTACATCGCCTGGTGTGAGGCCAAGAAATGGCATCCACGTAAATACGTAATAGGTAGGATTCTGGACTTCCTACAATGGGCTGTAGATAGGAAGCTTGCCTTGAGTACTATCAAGGGTCAGATTTCGGCCTTGTCAATATTTTTTCAAAGGCCCTTGGCTTCGCATTCACTAGTCAAAGCCTTTATACAAGGAGTGATGCGTATTAGTCCTCCGGTTAATATTCCCATATGTCCATGGGATCTAAACTTGGTTCTGTCGGTTCTACAGAAACAACCATTTGAACCATTACAGCATATTTCCTTGGTGCTTCTCACCAGGAAATTGATTTTTCTAGTAGCCATTTGTTCGGCTAAAAGAGTATCGGAATTAGCAGCTATGTCCTGTAAGGAGCCATATCTGGTTATCCATAAGGACAGAGTAGTGTTACGTCCTCATCCAGCCTTTCTTCCTAAGGTGGTATCGAGTTTTCATTTGAACCAAGATGTGGTTCTTCCTTCTTTTTTCCCCAAACCTACTTCGGTAGAGGAAAAGTTATTGCATTCTTTGGATGTAGTAAGAGCAGTTAAAGCTTATCTAAAAGCCACTGCTCAGATTCGCAGAACGGATACTTTGTTTATTCTGCCGGAAGGCCCCAGAAAGGGTCAGGCAGCGTCAAAATCTACTTTAGCCAAGTGGATTCGACAGGTCATAATACAAGCCTATGGCTTGAGAAGGAGACCGCCTCCGTTCAAAGTTAGAGCGCACTCCACGAGAGCAGTTGGAACTTCATGGGCAGTGCATCACCAGGCCTCCCTGGCTCAAATCTGTAAGGCCGCAACATGGTCTTCAGTACACACGTTTACTAGGTTCTACCAGGTGGACGTTAGAAGTCAGGAGGATGTCGCCTTTGGGCGCAGTGTGTTGCAGGCCGCAAAAGATCCTCATGTCTGATAGCGCTCAGCTTATATATGGTGTATCCCCCCCCTCATTTGGCATTGCTTTAGGACATCCCATTAGTAATGACTATGTCGCTCTGTGTCCCGTGATGTACGAGAAAGAAAATAGGATTTTTATAACAGCTTACCTGTAAAATCCTTTTCTTGGAGTACATCACGGGACACAGAGCTCCCGCCCCTCTTTGGGGACACTTATTGCTTTGCTACAAAACTGAGGTGCTCCCGGATGGGAGGGGCTTATATAGGGGAGGGTACTTCCGGTTTTGGAAGTTGCCAGTGCCAGCACCTGACGGTATCTATATAACCCATTAGTAATGACTATGTCGCTCTGTGTCCCGTGATGTACTCCAAGAAAAGGATTTTACAGGTAAGCTGTTATAAAAATCCTATTTTTTGCAGGTATAGCTATGTAAAACATTAAAAATAGGTGCTTATGGTTTAAAATCCGGTAATACACTATCTCTGCCTGCTCTGCACATGCTCAGTTGCTCTCCAATTTTGGCACTGTGCCAAAAATCAGAGTCACTAGAAGCCAATCTGCAGACAGCCTAAAGATTTAATGCTGCTCAGGGGCTTTGGGCTTCAGGGAAATGGCAAGCTCCAGCAAGAAGAAACAGGAACAATGCTGGAGGCAATTTACAGCACATCCTAATTTTGGTAGCATAATTATTAATGTGGAATGTTGCTAATCCTTGCTAAAGAACATTGTATTTTTATCAAGTTGTTATGGGTAAAACACCATCTTGGTCAGGCAGTTCTATAACGATAAATGAAGCTTTGCTTCAGTACTAGTGTAGTGTACTGTAAGCCCTTAGAGCTAGTACTAGAAGCAAGGAGACATACTTGGATCGCCAGTACATGGATACATACATGAAGTTCAGACACTATCTACCTGGTTATTGGAGCACATATCTGTACCATTTACTTACTTCAGTGGTGTTCCAATTAAAACATTTTTTATTTTTATAGTGTTCCTATGCTCTAAATTTTTGTGAATATTTTAGTGAACATAGAAGAAAGTACATTTTAGTGAACATATTTTTATTTGGTTGTGATTTTTGGATTCCCGCTGTATATTTATACGTAGTACAAGTACTGTACATGTTGTGTTCTTATCGGTTGCCAGTGTGTTGATAATAATTAGCCTATTACTGTATTGCCACTGCATAAATGATTGACAGTTTTATATTAATGGTTTACAGTGCATTGAAAAAGTATTCATACCCCTTGAAATTTTCCTTATTTTGTGACGTTACAACCAAAAACGTAAATAATTTTTTGGGGGATTTTATGTGATAGACCAACACAAAGTGGCACATATTTTGAAGTGAAATGAAAATGATAAATAGCTTTCAGTTTATTTTTACAAATAAATATGTGAAAAGTGTGGCGTGCATTTGTATTCATCCTTCTGAGTCAATACTTTGTAGAACCACCTTTCTCTGCAATTACAGCTGCAAGTCTTTTTGGTTATTTCTCTACCAGCTTTGCACATATAGAGAGTGACATTTTTGCCCATTCTTCTTTGCAAAATAGCTCAAGCTCTGTCAGATTGGATGGAGAGCCGTCTGTGAACAGCAATTTTCAAGTCTTGCCACAGATTCTCAATTGGATTTAGGTCTGGAGTTTGACTGGGCCATTCTAACACATGAATATGCTTTGATCTAAACCATTCCATTGTAGCTCTGGCTGTGGGATTAGGGTCGTTGTCTTGCTGAAAGGTGAACCTCCAGTCTCAAGTCTTTTGACACTAACAGGTTTTCTTCTAAGATTGCCCTGTATTTGGCTCCATCCATCTTCCCATCAACTCTGACCAGCTTCCCTGTGCTTGCTGATGAAAAGCATCCCCACAACATGATGCTGCCACCACCATGTTTCACGGTGGGGATGGGGTGTTTAAGGTGATGTGCAGTGTTAGTGTTTCACCACACATAGCATTTTGCTTTTTGGCCAAAAAGTTCAATTTTGGTCTCATCAATTTTGGTCCACATGTTTGCCCTGTCCCCTACATGGCTTCTCCCAAACTGCAAATGGGACTTCTTATGGCTTTCTTTCAACAATAGCTTTCTTCTTGCCACTCTTCCATAAAGGCCGGATTTGTGGAGTGCACGACTAATAGTTGTCCTAACTGCCATGTTATGGTAGGTTTGCAGTTGTGCCATACTCGTTCCATTTTTGAAAGATGGATTGAACAGTGCTCCATGAGATGTTCAAAGTTTGAGATTTTGTTTTAACCTAACCCTGCTTTAAACTTCTACACAACTTTATCCCTGACCTGTCTGGTGTGTTCCTTGGCCTTCATGATGCTGTTTGTTCACTAAGGTTCTCTAACAAACCTCTGAGAGCTTCACAGAACAGCTGTATTTATACTGAGATTAAATTACACACAGGTGGACTCTATTAACTAATTAAGTGACTTCTGAAGGCAACTGGTTCCACTAGATTTTAGTTAGTGGTATCAGAGTAAAGGGGGCTGAATACAAATACACACCACACTTTCAGATATTTCTTTGTAAAAATATTTAGAAAACCATTTATCATTTTCCTTCTACTTCACAATTTTGTGCCACTTTGTTTTGGTCTATCACATAAAATCCCAACAAAATACATTTACATTTTTTGTTTAAACATGACAAAATTGGAAAATGTCAAGGTGTATGAATACTTTTTCAAGGCACTGTATATCATGGTATTGCAGTAAATGTGTTGGAGCAGTTAACAGCAATATTTATATGATTATTTGTCTATTATATTCTCATTAGCTGGGCTTGTCATGAATTGTGTGACGTTTATAATACAACACTTATTTAAGCTGTTCTTGCTGTTTTTAACAATAACAAAATTTTCCCTCATCTGTATTAATAATTGTAAGCATTTTCTAAGCTTGGTTCGATGATATATGGTTAAACAACTCCAATAAAACCAGTTAATCATAAGAAGTAATTCCTGTTATACACCTATTGTTTGTTTTACAAATAAAGTATAACAGTGTTAGATTAAAGCAGAATGGACCTGTATGACATTGGATGTCACCGAGGGTGTGACATTAATGTCTAACATCCCGAGACTTTTTATACAGTGTAACTCTTGACCTTATAAAGGTCAATCATCTTCCTTCTGAATTTTTATTTTACAGTTGCACACGTATATAGTGCTTTGAGAGTTCAAGTAATGTGACCTGGTACAATGGAGAGACCAATGATAAACATGAACTTTTCTTTTATTGTGAATTGAACATTTTATATTGCATTCTAAAGTGTGTTAGCAGTGATTAATGCACTCTCATTGTTTGGGTATGAGTGTCAGTCCGTACCAAACAGATATGGTAAAATGTGTGGATTCCAGGCCATTAAAGTGGTTGTAAAGGCTAAAGGTTTTTTTTTATTTTGTTTTTTTTACTTTTAGCCCAGGTTCACACTGGGCTGCGGGAATGAAGCCATGCGAGTTCAGCTCGCACGAGTTCACTCCCGCTTGTCAGTCCAGATTTCGGCCGCGATTACAGAGACATCTGTGCAGTTTTCTGCACAGATGTCAATGTAAATCGTGGGCCGAAATCGCAAAAAGTAGTACAGAAACGACTTTTTGAAATCAGTGCAGCGCTGCAGATGCGGTGTCCCACCGATTAGGATGGTGTCATTGCCGGCAAATGCCGCTGATTTGACATGTCAAATCGCACCAGTGTGAACCAGGGCTTAATGCATTCTCTTTTAGGGTAAAACACCTTTTGACACACTTTTTTTTTAAAGCACTTTAAGCCTAGGTTCACACTGAGGGCTGGTTTGAAATCCTGTGAGTTCAGCTAAACTTGCACTATTTCAAACTGGTATTTCAGTTCGAGTTCAGAGGTGATTTGACAGACATCTGTGCAGGTTCATGAACAGATGTCTATTCAAATCGCCCCCCCGAAGTCGTCAAAAGTAGTGCAGGAACTACTTTCGGGATCTGTGCCGCGGAGCACTCATTCAGATGGTGCCATTGCCGACAATAGGACCTGATTTGGCATGCAATTTGACCTGTCAAATCACATGCCAAATCGGCCCAATATGAACGTGGGCTAAGGCTCCTTTCACACATGCGGACCGTTAATTTCATTTGTTTAGTCACATCTTTTCAAAGAAAAAAAACTGGTGAAGTTTTCATCAGTTGCTCATCAGTTTTTTTTTTTACATTCACTACCAATGGAAAAACGGACCGTTTCACAGTTTATATCCGTTTTTTTTGTCCAATCCATTTTTTTAATTGCTTCAGCCCCGGACCGTTTCGCTGGCCAAAGACCAGGCCACTTTTTGCGATTCGACCTGCGTCGCTTTAACTGACAATTGCGTGGCTCCCAAACAAAATTGATGTCCTTTTTTCTCTTATCGTCCATGGACTGACACAGCTGGATACTGTAAACGTGTGGGTATATGTCCCTGCTCGCAGGAGAAGATCTAGGCAGAATGTTAGATGTTAGAAACATACATTCTAGAATAAACCAGAGCTGGACAGCCCCGCCCAGGGGGGCGGCCCCTCCGGACATTACCCTCCCCCTGCAGCTAGCAGCCTTCGTTTTTTTCTGCCTAGCAGAAGGAGAAGACGTGGCTCTCTCAGGAGCCAGTCTCCTGGAAGATTTTACTTTTAAATTTTATTTCTTTGGGAATTTTATTATTTTATTTTTGAGGCCTTCAATCAACTGTCGGCTGGGCAACAGGTTGGGTACACTGGTATCCTCGTAGTCTTCCCTGTCCGACCATCGAGCGTGCTGATCCTCGCCTTGTGTGCGTGAGACTCAGTTCACGACATGCCCCATAACTCCAGGGGTGGCCGGGTTGCTTTTAGCTCCCGCGGTCCTCTCAAGATTTAACAGTACCTGACTGACTGTATCTCTTGTGGTGGACCGGGCCAACAGCTACGCAGTACTGCTCTGTGATAGGTCTGTCTGAAACAAGCCAGTGGGTCCCTGAAAGGGACGAGTAAGTAGTCTCTCCTACTGCAGGTGAGTACATGCTGGCTGTGTTTCTTTATATGGGGGGTTTCTCCCTGTCTCCCCCCCTGTTATGCTGCTCTGTGCACCCTGTACTGGTGCTGTGCTGTGGGGGTGCTTGGGGGTCACTCTGGCCTGGCTGGGCACTCATGTCTGTAGTGGGCTCTGGGGTGAGGGGCAGTTTTCCTGGTGTGTGAGGTGATTATTGCGTGCGCCATTAGCGCTGTTTGCCTTTGAATTTTGCGCTCAGCGGCCATCTTGGCGTGGTTCAATGGCGCAGTTATAGCTGCGGCCGGCGGCCATTTTCTTGTAGCCGCCACGCATTTACTTTCGGCCTTTAGCGGCGGCGCTGCAGCGCGAATCTCCTCACAGATTCTTCACTCTCCTCAGGCTCACAGCGCGGTTTCTTCAGCAGGACTGAGCGGTCCTTAAGGATTGGTTAGTCCTCCGGGTATCCCCTCCTCAGCCTCAGCGTAGCCAGTGGGTTGACTGTATATTCACTGTAGTAGTGTATAAGGTCTCAGAGGGTGGCGATATTGGAGTCTGATACACCTGCTTCTCCACACTTGCCTGGGGCAACTCGCAGTGCTGCACAGTTAAACATGTTCATATGTTTCCTGCACCTGCGGTCCTTATGGACCAGTTGTCGGCAGTCCTGGAATCATTCCTTGTCAGAATGGAAGCGGTGTGCGAGCGAAGGGAGCTATAAGCCCCCTCTCCCCACAAAAATCTTTAGTGAAGGAGTGCTCTGATTCAGATATGGGCCTAGCTACTGTGCTCAGGACCCTAGCTCTGAATATTTTAATGTTTATGAACAGGACATTCCCTTGTGAGGAAGACTCCAGTTCTATGTCAGTGAATGACAGGGCGCTTGTAAGTGAACTCATTGATGATGTGAGGAACACTCTCAAGCTGGGTGCTGTGGCTTTGGTACTTCAGGTGGACGCTGTTTCCCTTGGTTCCTTCAGGCCTTTCTTTTACACAGCTTCCTCACTGTTTTCCTCACACGCTGCGTCGAGAGCAGCATGGATGATACAGTGGTACACAGTGTTTCCCTCCCCCTGGTCGGTGCAGCATGGTGGGGGGGGAGGACTTTATTCATTTATGTCTCTAGTCCCTGTGAGCCTTCTGTGTGATGTCCTGAGGCAACAACAGGGTCTCTGCACTTGTGGTTTCCCGCCATTTCCTGGGGAACGCTCTGAGCTCTGACAGACACACGGTCTGAGGATCAGAGGTTACCTGTTACCTGCATGCTGCTTCGGCAGCACAGTCAAGCAGGTTGGAATGATACAGAGAAGAATATGCGCCTCTGCGCCATAATTTAAACTCATCCCATACCTCTACACTGCATACATTCACAGTGTATGTATATGTTATTGGTCTCTGTGTCTGCGTGGGTGTTCCCCCACGTTCCAATGCTGTGTTTCAGTGCCATACATGATATAAATGTACAAAATATGTTTATTCACGACTCTAGATACATTCACAGTATATGTATGTATTATACTCTCTGGGTCGGTGCGGGTTTCCGCCGGGGGCTCCGGTGTCCTCCCGCGCTCTCATGGTATGTGCGCTTCGGTTGTCTGCACAGTATAGACATGTTCAATATGTTTATTGCACATACTATACATATTTACAGTATGGGTATACATTTTGCGTGGGGTTCCTCCTGGTACTCTGGTTTCCCCCCACGCTCCAATGGAAATGCACAGCATAAACATGTGCAATATGTTTATTCACATGCTATCATTCCTACACGGTATCTGTGTGCTGTCTGCGTGGGGTTCTTCCGGGTGTTCCGGTTTCCTCTCACGCGCTGACGGTATGTGCGTCTTTGGCCCTCTGCACAGTTAAACATGTTCAATGTTTATCACGCATGCTATAATACCTATGTGTATGCCTCTGGGTACTCCGGTTCCCTCCCACACTCCATTGGTATGGGCGCTTCGGCGCTATGCACAGCCTAAATTTGTGCGATTTGATATCCACATACTAACATACCTTTCTTTCTCGTACATCACGGGACACAGAGCGACATAGTCATTACTAATGGGTTATATAGATACCGTCAGGTGCTGGCACTGGCAACTTCCAAAACCGGAAGTACCCTCCCCTATATAAGCCCCTCCCATCCGGGAGCACCTCAGTTTTTTGCCAGTGTCTAAGGTGTTGGCCAAGAAGAAACATGTGTTTTTCACTGAGCTTGCGTACAGGTTCTTTTGGGCCTCAGTAAGCTATTCCGGATCCGACCAAAAAAGCTTCATAGCTAAACGGTCGGTACCTGGGCCTTGCAGAGAAGAGCAAGGTTTTGCCTGTAATGCTTCTCTTAGGAGAGCTGGACCCTGGGATCCAGAGCTCTGGTCATACCCACGACCAAGATGTTTTCTGTGCAGGGTGCTATACAGGTCCAGGGGAGTGGAATCCTTGGGAACCCGGTCCCTGAAGGTTTGATTACAATGCCTGCCGTGATAGGTGAAGTTTGGGCTTTTGTGGACCAAACAAAGTCCTGCAGGGGGGAACAGGTAAGTGGGGGCCCCCAGGAACTTGGTTCTATTGGGGGACCCCCAAGCCTAATTTGTCTTTCTGTCTGTTACCTAATGGTATTCGCGCAAAATTCTGTGCATGCCTGTAACTACTAAAAAAATGTAATAATTTTTAATGGTGGTCAAGAAAAAAAAAAAAATTTTTTTTTAATATATTTAATATATTAGACTGCGGTACCTGTGTTTGTCCACTAGAGGCCGCTGTGGAACGTTTCTTGTCATGTGGACTAGTTTCTTCTCATCAGAGCGAGTCCAGGCAGATGGTGAGTTCTCTTATGGGAAACTGCTTCCTCTGCCATGTTGCAATGCTCGTCCATCCCCCGGCCTGCGGCAAAGGGGCCCTGGCTCTTGTCCCTGGTTTCCATTTTCGAAATTAGCGCCGAAGGCGCACGTGGCCGCGCGCGTGCGCGTGCACGCGCCTCTATATATAGAGGTGAGCCGGGAAAGGGGGCGGAGCCTGGGGGATGACGCTCTGTGCGCGCCGCAGCGCTTCTGCGCATGTGCGGGCGTCCCAGCATGTTAAAAACCACAATTTTGTGTGGAGAGCTGGCTATGAAGTACAGAGACAGAGCTGGCAACATTTAAAGAAGGCATACAGCAAGCGGTTGATACAGGCATCCCCTAGAAAGGCACATTAGTAGACACCAACTGTTTCTTATAGCAGCATTTATGCTAGACTATTGTCAGTAACTGGTGTATTTCGGCTGGAATACCTCAGCTTTGTGGCTTAGGAATATGCCGTCTAAAAACTCCGGGACTAGAAATTCCAGGAGGAATAGGGGGTCTCCATCGGGCTCTGAGGATCTTGGGCATGCTTCGGCTGCACCAGTCTCCCCTGAAGAATCAGAGGTTAGTGACCGTAGAGCACCCTCAGGAGTACCTGGTACTGTGGCTGTCCTCAGTTCACCTGCTCCTGTGTATGTAACAGAGGAGGTTTTTTCCTCAGCTCTGGGAGGGCTGGAAGAGAGATTGTCAGCATTGATCGCGGCTTCCCTGTCACAGGAGAAAAGCGCCCGATCTCCGTCTCCTCCCTCAGAGTGCCTGTTAACAGAGCAACAGTCCCATACAGGGATCGACCTACCTGAAGGGGATCAGGATGAGGTCGATTCGGTTGTAGAGGAATCAACAGTGGAAGAGCCGTTCTCAGCATCACATGCTGAAAGGTTATGGGTTCAGTCCCTGACTAATATGGTCCGATCAGCATTTAAAATGCCACTTGCGGAGCCATCATCCACTTCTGTCTCCTCGTTGGGGTCGCTAAAAGCTCCCCAGACTGTTTGTTCCTTTCCGATCCATCCTTTACTGGAAGGGCTCATTTACCAGGATTGGGAGCATCCTGACAAAATATTTACTCCCCCAAGAGATTTCCGGTGGTCTATCCCATGGAGGATAAGTTCATCAGAAAATGGAGGGTCCCTACAGTGGACGCAGCCATCTCTTGTGTGAATAAATCACTGACATGTCCGGTGGATAATGTCCAAATGTTCAAGGACCCAATAGATAAAAAATTGGAGTCCTTATTAAAATCTGCTTTTTCTACAGCAGGATTGGTGACACAACCAGCAGTGGCAGCTATTGGGGTCTGCCAAGCAGTGAAGGATCAGTTGAAACAGGTCTTAAGGGACTTGCCAGATCAGCAGGCTCTTGCCCTAGCTGATCTACCTAGAGCCTTATGCTTTGCGGTGGACGCTATAAAGGATTCAATCCATCAGGCCTCCCGCCTTACGCTGTCTGTAGTACATATGCGCAGGCTTCTATGGCTCAAAAACTGGTCTGCTGAAGCTCCCTGTAAAAAATTGATGGTCAGCTTCCCATTTCATGGTGAACGCTTATTCGGGGAAGACCTGGACAAATATATCCAGAGAATTTCCAGCGGTAAAAGTACACTTTTGCCGGTTAAAAATAGAGTTAGAGGTCCCTCTTTTAAGAGGCCTGCTTCTCCAGTCCCTAGGACATCGGCTGTGAAACAGTTTCGACGGCCTCCTCGGTCAAATCCCGGAGGTAAAAATCAGGGACAATTGCAGGGTAACAAGAAGCCCTGGAGCAGGAGAGGTACAAAACCTCCCCCAAAGTCAAATGCATGAAGGGTTGCCCCCACCCAATCGGGTGGGGGGAAGACTTCAGTTGTTCACAGAGACCTGGCGGGACACGATCCGAGACAGATGGGTGCTCTCCGCAGTAAATCTGGGATACAAATTGGAGTTAAAAAACTCCCCTCCTTCCCGCTTTATAAGGTCAAACGTGCCAAGGGATCCCCAGAAGAGAGGATCCCTCCTGTTGGCACTAGAACAATTATTGCTCCAAGCAGTAATTATAGAGGTTCCCCTGGAAGAATGGGGGTTCGGGTTTTACTCGAACCTCTTTACAGTCCCGAAGCCAAACGGGGACGTGAGGCCCATATTAAATCTAAAAGAGCTAAACAAATTCCTACATATCAGGACTTTCCGGATGGAGTCGATCTGATCGGTAGCCACTGCCCTACAAGGGGAGGAATGGTTAGCCTCGATCGACATCAAAGATGCTTATTTGCACATTCCCATCTTTCCAGCCCACCAAAAATTTCTACGCTTTGCGGTAGAAGGGCGCCATTTTCAGTTCAGAGCCTTACCCTTCGGTCTGGCCACAGCACCAAGAGTGTTCACAAAAATTCTGGCCCCATTATTGGCCAATCTAAGAACACGAGGTGTAACGATAATGGCATATCTAGACGACTTGTTGCTGATAGACCACTCAGTGGAAAAACTAGAAGTGGTTGTTCACGAGACAATCAAGTATCTGGAATATCACGGTTGGATTATCAACCGAGACAAGTCAGCCCTAAAACCAGTCAAAAGTCTGGAATACTTGGGGCTAAGGCTGGATTCAGACCAGAGAAAACTTTTCTTGCCTCAAGAAAAGGGGTCGTCTTTGAGAGATTTGATCCACTTAGTGGGTTCAAAAAGACAGCCATCCATACGCCTGTGCATGAGGCTGCTGGGAAAAATGGTGGCATCATTCGAAGCAGTACCCTACGGTCAATTCCATTCAAGGAAGTTGCAAAGGGCCATACTGTCAGCCTGGAACAAAAAAGTTCAGGCTCTGGACTTACCAATGTCCTTGTCCCCTTCCGTTCGCAAGAGCCTCCGCTGGTGGTTGGTTCCCCAGAATCTGGAAAGAGGGAAATCCTTCAGTCCGATTTCCTGGAAGGTGGTCACTACAGATGCCAGCCTTATAGGCTGGGGAGCAGTACTGGAGCAATGGTCTCTCCAGGGCAGATGGTCGGATGCGGAAAAGGCCCTGCCCATCAATCTCTTAGAGATACGAGCAGCCCGGTATGCCCTAGTAGCATGGACATCCAAACTCCAAGGGTCCCCTGTCAGAATTCAATCAGACAATGCCACAGCAGTGGCATATATCAATCGTCAGGGGGGCACCAGGAGTCGTGCAGCCCAAAGGGAAGTAAATTACATCCTGAGATGGGCAGAAAGATATGTCCCAGCCATATCTGCGGTATTCATTCCAGGAGTGGAGAATTGGAAGGCGGACTTTCTAAGTCGCCAACAATTATGCCCAGGGGAATGGTCCCTTCATCCCGAGGTTTTCCGGACAATATGTCAGCGGTGGGGAACACCGGATGTAGATCTGCTAGCATCCAGATTCAACACAAAAGTGGACAGGTTTGTCTCTTGGACAAGGTATCCCCTAGCTTGCGGCTCGGATGCCCTAGTGTTCCCTTGGGATCAGTTCAAGCTGATATATGCATTCCCACCGCCACAATTGTTACCTCGATTACTCCGCAGAATCAGGGTAGAAAAGAAACCAGTGATTCTGGTGGCTCCAGCGTGGCCCCGAAGAGCATGGTACGCAGAGATTGTAAAAATGTCTGTGGGGAGTCCTTGGACCCTCCCACATCGTCCGGACCTGCTTTCGCAAGGACCGATATACCACCCTTCCTTACCAGCCCTAGGTTTGACGGCCTGGCTATTGAAGCCCACATTCTAAAAAAGAGAGGGCTCTCTAATGCTGTGGTATCTACCATGATCAATGCCAGGAAGCCGGTATCCAGGCAGATCTACTATAGAATCTGGAAGGCGTACATCGCCTGGTGTGAGGCCAAGAAATGGCATCCACGTAAATACGTAATAGGTAGGATTCTGGACTTCCTACAATGGGCTGTAGATAGGAAGCTTGCCTTGAGTACTATCAAGGGTCAGATTTCGGCCTTGTCAATAATTTTTCAAAGGCCCTTGGCTTCGCATTCACTAGTCAAAGCCTTTATACAAGGAGTGATGCGTATTAGTCCTCCGGTTAATATTCCCATATGTCCATGGGATCTAAACTTGGTTCTGTCGGTTTTACAGAAACAACCATTTGAACCATTACAGCATATTTCCTTGGTGCTTCTCACCAGGAAATTGATTTTTCTAGTAGCCATTTGTTCGGCTAAAAGAGTGTCGGAATTAGCAGCTATGTCCTGTAAAGAGCCATATCTGGTTATCCATAAGGACAAAGTAGTGTTACGTCCTCATCCAGCCTTTCTTCCTAAGGTGGTATCGAGGTTTCATTTGAACCAAGATGTGGTTCTTCCTTCTTTTTTCCCCAAACCTACTTCGGTAGAGGAAAAGTTATTGCATTCTTTGGATGTAGTAAGAGCAGTTAAAGCTTATCTAAAAGCCACTGCTCAGATTCGCAGAACGGATACTTTGTTTATTCTGCCGGAAGGCCCCAGAAAGGGTCAGGCAGCGTCAAAATCTACTTTAGCCAAGTGGATTCGACATGTCATAATACAAGCCTATGGCTTGAGAAGGAGACCGCCTCCGTTCAAAGTTAGAGCGCACTCCACGAGAGCAGTTGGAACTTCATGGGCAGTGCATCACCAGGCCTCCCTGGCTCAAATCTGTAAGGCCGCAACATGGTCTTCAGTTCACACGTTTACTAGGTTCTACCAGGTGGACGTTAGAAGTCAGGAGGATGTCGCCTTTGGGCGCAGTGTGTTGCAGGCCGCAAAAGATCCTCATATCTGATAGCGCTCAGCTTATATATGGTGTATCCCCCCCCTCATTTGGCATTGCTTTAGGACATCCCATTAGTAATGACTATGTCGCTCTGTGTCCCGTGATGTACGAGAAAGAAAATAGGATTTTTATAACAGCTTACCTGTAAAATCCTTTTCTTGGAGTACATCACGGGACACAGAGCTCCCGCCCCTCTTTGGGGACACTTATTGCTTTGCTACAAAACTGAGGTGCTCCCGGATGGGAGGGGCTTATATAGGGGAGGGTACTTCCGGTTTTGGAAGTTGCCAGTGCCAGCACCTGACGGTATCTATATAACCCATTAGTAATGACTATGTCGCTCTGTGTCCCGTGATGTACTCCAAGAAAAGGATTTTACAGGTAAGCTGTTATAAAAATCCTATTACCCGGTACGTCTGTGCAGTCTGCGTGGGTTTCCTCTGGGTTTCCGCCTACGCTACATGACATGCGTGCCTTTGGTGCAATACACAGTGTAAACACACACATTATGTTTATACACAACACTAAATACATTCACAGTAGTTGTAGGTATTGTATTTTCTGGGTATGCGTGGGGTACTTCAGTTCCTCCCACGGGCCAACGGTGTGCGCGCCTTCGATGTTATGCACACATAGGCTTGTGCAAAATGTTTAGCACACATACCATAATACCTACACGGTATGCGTATGCAGTCTGCGTGGGTTTCATCCAGTTGCTCCCCCGCGCTCCAATGGTGTACGCATTTTCAGCGCTATGCACAGTATAAACATGTGCAATTTGTTTATTCGCAGGCTAACATACCTACACGGTTGTGTACGCAATCTGCGTGGCTGGTTTACGTCCAAGCCCCGATGATGTGCGCGCTTTTGTCACTGGCACAGTATAAACGTGTTTAATAGGTTTATCCACACATACTAAACTACATACGCTGTATGTGGTTGTATTATGCTCTTTGTGGCTGGGTGGGTTTCCTCCCACACTCTATTTGCGCGTTTGACGCAATACATAGTATAAACTATATGTTTGTACAATCAGCACTTATCTATGGGTAGCTGCTGGATGGAGCATTGTCATAAGGATCCCTGGTTTCAGGGGTACCACTTTCCACCTGCTTTCAGTGGTGATCAGAAGTGCTGGCTTGGACTGTGTTCGCCAGGCTGAGGTTAGCGTTACGCCCGTTAATGGGTGTGTTTCTGGTGTTTCTGTAGCTCAATGACTGGGCAAAAGCCTCTGCTTCATCTATCAGTCGACTAGCAGGTGCACTGCAACTGCTTTAGCCTTCAGGGTCTCTGTGCCCGGGGTGAGTTTGCGCCACCTGTGGAGGCTGAGGTACTGGTCCTCTGACCGAGTTTCTGGGGAAGCTCTGTCAAGTTGCCTTTATTGGCCAACAGTTGAGGCACCCTGTACACCGGGGCCTCTCTTCTCCGATACATTGCGGAGTCTCTTTGAGATTTTCATACATCTCGCTGCAAGACGGTCCTGTCGGCCGTGTGCATTGCAGGGGAAGGGTCCTTGCATCCGGAGGTGTTCCACCTCCTTTACCGGAGGTGGGGCACCGGATGTGGACCTTTATGGCCTCTCGACTCACTCGCAAGGTGGCAAGATCGTGGCCAGGTCTAGGGACCCCTGGGCAGACGCGTTGGAAGCCCGTGGGGGCAGTATCGCCTGATATATGCTTACCCTCCGCTACTGTTGTTGCCTCGCCTGCTTCGCAGAGTAGGGGCTGAGGCCATTCCGGTGATCCTCATTGCTCCGGAACGGCGACATTGGTACGCCGATCTACTTCAGCTAGTCGCAGACGTTCCTTGGCGACTGCCTTTAGGGGTGGACCTTCTGTCTCATGATCCCATACTTCATCCTGCTTTACAGTCCTTGGCTTTAATGGCATGGCTGTTTAAAGCCAGGTGCTGAAGGACCGAGTGCTCTCGGATTTGGTCATCTCTTCTATGTTGTTGGCACGGGAATCTTCCTCCAGAAAGATATCTCACCGTACCTGGAAGGCTTACATCGCTATGTGCGAGGAACTTGAGTGACGTCCTTGGACGTATTCTGTTACCAGGATTTTGCTGTTCTTACAGCGTGGTGTGACCAAAAAGCTGGCCTTGCATACCTTTTGAGGGTCGGATTTTGGCCCGGGCTGTCTTTTTCAACGACCACTACCGGGCCATTCCTTGATTAGCACCTTTTGTGCAGCAGGTTCGCCATGTGATTCCCCCTGTCAAGCCTCCTCTCCCTACTTGGATCTGAATTTGATGCATCTCGGTTCTCCAAGAACATTCCTTTGAGAATATCCGAGAGATTCCTCTCTTGACCTTGTCCCAGAAGGTGGCCTTCTTAGTGGCCATTACTTTGGTTAGACGGGTGTCTGAGTTGACGGCCTTGTCCTGCAAGTCGCCTTACTTGGTCCTCCATAAGGATATGGTCTCGGCCTTTCACCTTAAGGAGGACATTGTTCTTCCGTCCTCGTGTCCTCACCCATCGCATCCCTGAGAGTTTGCGCTTCATACATTAAGATGGGTACAAGCCTTATGGGTGTACCTGTCTGGTACTGTTTCCATTCGGAAGTCTGACTCACTGTTTGTGTCTGTCTCTGGTCCAAAACAGGGCCGAGCAGTGTCGTCTGCCACCGTCTTTAGGTGAATCAGGCAGACCATCATACAGGCCTATGCCCTTAAGGGGCGGGCGCCTCCCTTTCCGGTTGCGACGCATTCCACCAAGGCAATTGTGGCTTCCTGGGCTTTCCGACATCAAGCGTCGGTTGCACAAGTGTGCAAGGCGGCAACCTGGTCGTCCGTTCATACCTTTTCAAAATTTTATAGGGTTGATGTGGCTGCATCTTCAGGTGCTTCCTTCGGCCGCAAAGCATTGCAGGCCGCTGTTTAATGTTGCAACTCCTCCGTTGAGGAGCTCTGCTTGTTTGGAGTGAAGTTTTGGTTGTTCCTTTACTACTGCTCTCACCCTTCTGATACTGCTTTGGGACGTCCCACACGTTTACAGTATCCAGCTGTGTCAGTCCATGGACGATAAGAGAAAATAGGATTTTTGTACTCACCGTAAAATCCTTTTCTCCGACGTCCATGGACTGACACAGCACCCACCCTTCTTTAAGGTTTGTACTGCTTTGTTAAGAACTGAGGCTGCTGGCTGCAGGTGGGAGGGTAATGTCCGGAGGGACCGCCCCCCTGGGCGGGGCTGTTCAGCTTTGGTTTGTTCTAGAATGTATGTTTCTAACATCTAACATTCTGCCTAGATCTTCTCCTCCGAGCAGGGACATATAACCACACGTTTACAGTATCCAGCTGTGTCAGTCCATGGACGTCAGAGAAAAGGATTTTAGGGTGAGTACATAAATCCAATTTTTCCCACAAATAGAGCTTTCTTTTGGTGGTATTTGATCACATCTGCGGTTTTTATTTTTTGCGTTATAAACAAAAATAGAGTGACAATTTTGAAAAAAATGCAATATTTTTTACTTTTTGCTATAATAAATATCCCCAAAAAATATATTAAAAAAAAAAAAAAATTCCCTCAGTTTAGGCCGATACGTATTCTTCTACATATTTTTGGTAACATTTTTTGCAATAAGCGTTTGTTGATTGGTTTGCGCAAAAGTTATAGCGTCTACAAAATAGGGGGTAGTTTTATGGCATTTTTATTAATAATTTTATTTTTACTAGTAATGGCGGCGATCAGCGATTTTTATCGTGACTGCGACATTATGGCGGACACATCGGACACTTTTGACACCATTTTGGGACCATTGTCATTTTTACAGCGATCAGTGCAATAAAAATGCACTGATTACTGTAAAAATGACACTGGCAGTGAAGGGGTTAACCACTAGGCAGCGCTAAAGGGGTTACGTCAGTCCTAGGGAGTGATTTTTACTGTTAGGGGGCGTGGCTACCAGTGAAACGTCCCTGTTCACCGTTCTCAATCACGGAAACGGTGAGATCAGTGACATGTCACTAGGCAGAACAGGGTAATACCTTGTTTACAAAGACATCCGCCTGTTCTGCCTTTGCCGACTGCAATCGCGGGCCGCCCGGGAACATCTGGTTCCCGGGACCCGCCAGCACACTCGCGAGGCACGCGGCGGGCGCGCGGAAAATTTTAAGGGACGTACAGGTACGCCCATTTGCCTGCCCGTGCCATGTTGTTGATATATATGTGTGCGCGGCGGTCGGCAAGTGGTTAACGGAAGAAAAATAAAGCTTTGATCCTTTTCAAAAAACGGATGTTGACGAGTGCAGATATAAACCATTTTTCCATAGAGCAGCATTGATGTCCGTTTTTCATCCGTCAACGGATGGATAAAAAACGGACCGCATGTGTGAAAGGGGCCTAAATGCCAATCAAACACCTCTCACTAAATAAAATGGTTACCTTACAATCCTGTTCACACTGTTGCATTTGCTTTGCTTCAAAAATTATACCCCATGTCCCATGTCGCTATAAGTGAAATGTTATAACAAATGTATTTTATAAATAGTTTTGCTTGATTCAGCTTTTATGTTGACAATTATGACAGTGGGTATTTACTGGATTACCGTAACCATATTTTGTAATATACTGATCAGTTTTTAGGACCTCTTCTTAAAAAAAGTTTAACTTATAAGTAATCCATCTTTGTACTTAAAATGTTAACACATTGTAGAGAAGCTGAAGATGTTTTGCTTGTGGCTAGTTTGTTAATAATTTACCTTGTAAATGTGTTGTATTTCTGTTTATCGTTGGCTGGCTTAAGAAAGTCAGTACTATGTTACAAGACCTTACTTTGATTTTCCCATTCACGCCACATGCAGTCCAGTGCGGTTTTTTTTCTGCATCAAAAATGCATGGAAAGTAGGTTATATGGTTTTCAACGGCATAGTTCACATCAGTGCTTGCAGTTCCAGTACAAAAAGTAGAACATGCTGCATTTTTCCTGCACTGGACTGTATTGGAACGCTGTAAAACGCATCAAAAATGCACCAGAATGCACCTAAATGCAGCAAAAACACACTGGAACACACATGTCCTTATTCAGTGCCCATTCACACCAGATGCAGTTCCGTGCGCTGGTTTTCTGCACTAAAAATGCATGCACAGTGTTTACCATGTATTCCTTTTTTTTTGTTTACAAAAGTTTTATTTGGAAGATTCAAAGAAATAAGTTACAAAGCTGTGAGGATATTTTATAGAAGAAGATATAAAGCAATACTATATAAACAATTAAAATAGAGTAGTGTTTCAATTAAGAGCCGAAAATATTATGACAATATAGGGAAATTGATACAAGTCAGGGTAAGGGGTGTCAATGGGGTGTATGGGATCAGAAAAAGGATCAATACAAAAAAAAGATTCCCAAGATTTGGAAGGCATATGGTTTAATCGTTGGACCAGTACATCCATTTTGAGTTAAAGGTGGGAATGCTATCAGATAGTGTGTGATGAATTCTTTCGGATAACTGAATATTTCTCATTCTGGATAATACCTGGGGCCAGGGGAGGTTATTGGATTTCCAGTTAAGGGCAATCATCCATTGGATTGAGCTTACTAGTGAATGAATCAGTCTAACACAGGGAGGGGGAATATCTGGAATATTAGCATATAGAATGCATATTTGTGGGGAGAGGGAAATTCTTTTTTTAACCATGGATTCTATTTTCATTTCGGCTTGTCGCCATACTGTTTCTAGGAATCTACAGCTCCTGAAAATGTGAGTGTATGTGCCAATTTCTGTGCAACCTCTGAAGCAGCATGGAGAAGTAGATGGATAGAATGCGTGAATTTTTTCAGGGGTTAGATATAGTCTAGAAAATAGTTTCATAGGGGATTCTCTGTATGCTGGAGCTATGTTACATTTGCCGAGATTGTCTGTCATAGAGTTCCATGTTTCTATGGGGATGTTGCAAGATAATTCTGATTCCCAGTGTAGCATTTGGGTGGATTTTTCAGGCATTGAGGAACTGTTAAGGTCCTTGTAGAAAAGGGAGATTAAGCCTTTATCTCTTGAGGAGTTTATGCAGACGTGTTCAAAAATCGTCGTAGGGGGACGAATAATTAAAGAATAATGCTTATTGAAAAAGTTTTTAATTTGAATGTAGTTTGTGAGTTCCGAGGATGGAAGATTGTATTTGGACTGGAGTGCAGAGAAAGTGAGGAATGTATTGTTAGAGGACAATGATTTTAGGGAGGACAAATGTATGTTATTCAAGTTCTGTATAAGCCTAGGGTCCCCTAAAAAGGAAGCAAGAGGGGGTGTGTCAGATGAAAATTTGAGGGTTTTGGTAAGTACGAGCCATAGTCGAAGGAAATGGGCCACTATGAGGTTATATTTAAGAAGTTTTTGGTGGTGTATACAGTTAGACCAGATGATTCCTTGTAGGTGGTATGGAGTAATGGAAAAAGATTCGAAATTAAGCCAAGGGAGCTTTGGGGTGGGAGCATGCCATTGGGCAATCTGTGAAAGTTTAGTGGCAATGAAGTAGTGCCAAAGATTGGGGATGCCTAGGCCGCCCTTGTTTTGGGGTCTGAACATGAGTGGGTAGCCACATCTTGGTTTTTTTGATGACCAGATAAATCTGTTAATCTCCCTTTGAAGGGATTCGATTCTTGTTTTGGGGACATTGATAGGTAAAGCTCTAAAAAAATATAATAATTTTGGAAGGAGGGTCATTTTAAAAGCGCAAATCCTTCCAAGGAGGGAGATGTGGTATGTGGACCATACTTTGAGTAGGGAGCTTATCTGTTGGAATAGGGGGGTGAAGTTGGTAATATATAAGGTTTTGTGTTGGGAGGTGATGTGGACACCAAGGTACCTGAATGATTTAGAGCACCATATAAAGTTGAAGTCTTTTTGTAGGGTAGTGGTAAGGTTGGGAGCGAGGTTGATAGGGAGAGCGGAACACTTGTTAACATTGATACCCAAGCCAGAAATTATATGAAATGATTTAAGTTCAGAGATAAGGTTTGGTAAAGATGTTAAGGGGTTTGATAGAAACACCAGAGCATCGTCTGCATATAGGCTAAGTTTGAATTCATGAGGGCCTTTGTTATACCCTTTGATATTTGGGTTGTTTCTTATGGCTTGTGCTAGAGGTTCAATTGCCAAGGCGAATAAAAGTGGGGAGAGGGGGCAGCCCTGTCTGGTACCTCTGCTTAAGGGAAAGAAGTCAGAATTGTGGCCTGGGATTTTGATTCTGGTTTGGGGGAGGTGATATAGGGCATTGAATCCATGAATAAATCTGTCTGTGATGCCGAATTTAGGGAGGAGATAGTTAAGATAGGACCAGTTTACACTATCAAAAGCCTTATGAATGTCCAGGCTAAGAAGGCATAGTGGGTTAGAGGAAAGATTAGCATCTTGAATGATGTTAGTAACAAGTCGGATGTTGTCTGTGATTTGACGGCCAGGGATGAACCCAGATTGGTCGATATGGATAAGGGAAGTGATAACAGATGCCAATCTGTCAGCTAAGAGTCGGCCAAAGATTTTCAAATCATTATTAAGAACTGAAATTGGGCGAAAATTTTGGGGAAGGGAGTGGTCTTTAAGAGGTTTAGGAATCAGAGATAAATTTGCCAGGAGCATGTCTTCTGGGAAATGGCCACCTGTGAGGATATGATTAAATAGTTTAGTTAATCTAGGAACTAATAGGGGTGCAAATTTTTTGTAGTATAATGTGGAGAAGCCATCAGGGCCTGGCGCTGTCGAAGTTTTAAGAGATTTAATAAAGTCCGTAATTTCTAGATCTGTGCAGGGATTATTGAGGATGGAAGTTTGTTGATCATTAAGGGTGGGGAGATGTATATTATCTAGCCAGTTAAGTGAGGAGGAAGAGGGGTGCGTCTGGGGCCCTGAAAGGAGATTTTTATAGAAAGTGGAGAAAATGTCCAAAACATCACAAGGGTGTGTGACCAAGTTACCCTTATGGTTTCGCAGTTTGTATGTGTGGGGGGGATTATGTTCCTGGTTGAGTTTACGAGCAAACATTTTAGATGTGGCGTTGCTATGTAACAAGAATTTGGCTTTGGAAAATCTAAGGGATTTCTCAGTGTCTGCTGAGAGGATCGTGTCTAAGGATTGGCGTTTAGAATTAATTTGTTTAGTAATTTCTGGAGATGGAGATTGGCTAAGTTTGTTGTATAGTTTGTTGCATTTTTAGTGCAGGAAAAAAAAGTGCACAAAACTGCATCTGGTGTGAACTAGTCCTTAAGGTTAAGAAAAAAGAGGGGGAAAAAAGCACTGGACTGCATCAAAAACACATCAAAAACACACTGGAACGTATCAAAAATGCGCATGCACAAAAGCACCAGGAATGCGTTTCTATGGTGTGCATTGGCCCTAAAGGAGGAGCAAATATGGCAGTTATCAGGATGCATTGGTGGTCTAGACTCTATAATGTTCTGTGATTGTCCTCCGGTACAATAGTAATCCGTGGAAAAAAAAATACACTAAAATGGGTGTATTATGCTAGCACTTCATTATTTTTAAATAAAAAAATAGATAAAGTGATTTAAATGATGTGCAAGTGTATATAATCATACACTATATTACCAAAAGTATTGGGATGCCTGCCTTTACACGCACATGAACTTTAATGGCATCCCAGTTTCAACTTTTTTAGGAAGGTTATCCACAAGGTTTAGGAGTGTGTCTATGGGAATGTTTGACCATTCTTCCAGAAGCGCATTTGTGAGGTCAGGCACTGATGTTGGACGAGAAGGCCTGGCTCCCAGTCTCTGCTCGAATTCATCCGAAAGGTGTTCTATCGGGTTGAGGTCAGGACTTTCCCCCCACCCCAAACTCGCTCATCCGTGTCTTTATGGACCTTTTTGTGCACTGGTCCAAATCATTTGGTGAAGGGGGGATTATGGTGTGGGCTTGTTTTTCAGTAGTTGGGCCTGGCCCCTTAGTTCCAGTGAAAGGAACTCTTAAAGTGGAGTTCCACCCAAAAATGTAACTTCCGCTTTTTGGAATCCTTCCCCCCCTCCGGTGTCACATTTGGCACCTTTCAGGGGAGAGGAAGGAGCAGATACCTGTGTAATCCAGGTATTTGCTCCCACTTCTGGGCATAGGTCACCGCGGCAACCTACGCCACATCTGGGGCCTACTCCCCCCCCCCCGCTGTCTTCAGGGAGACACACAGGTCCCAGAAGACAGCAGGGACCAGTGGGATTGTGCAGCGTGACTCACGCATGCGCAGTATGGAACCAGGAAGTGAAACTGCAAGATGGCGGCACCTCCACCCGTGAGCCAGGGGACAGATCGGCTTCGGGTGCCGACATCGCGGGCGCCCAGGACAGATAAGAGTCCATATATTATAAGTCAGTAGCTGCAGTATTTGTAGCTGCCGACTTTTAATTTTTTTTTTCAGCAGAACGCCGCTTTAAGGCGTCAGCATACCAAGATATTTTGGACAATTTCATGCTCCCAACTTTGTTTGGGGATGGCCCCTTCCTGTTACAACATGACTGCGTACCAGTGCACAAAGCAAGGTCCATAAAGACATGGATGAGCGAGTTTGGGGTGGAGGAACGTGACTGGCCTGCACAGAGTCCTGACCTCAATCCGATAGGACACCTTTATGATGAATTAGAGTGGAGACTATGAGCCAGGCCTTCTCGACCAATATCAGTGCCTGACCTTACAAATGCACTTCTGGAAGAATGGCCAAACATTCCCATAGACACACTCCTAAACCTTGTAGACAGCCTACCAAGAAAAGTTCAAGCTGTTATAGCTGCAAAGGGTGGGTCAACTCTATATTGAACCCTGCGGACTAAGACTGAGATGCCATTAAAGTTCATGTTTGTGTAAAGGCAGGTGTCCCAATACTTTTGGTAATAAAGTGTATGATTATATACACTTGCACATCGTTTAAATCACTTTCTTTTTTTTTTTGTATTTAAACATAATGGAGTGCTAGCATAATACACTAATTTTAGTGTATTTTTGATGCCATACAATATACAATTTTCTAATTCAATTTCCTTTAGATATACCTTCAACTATCTAGTGCAAGGGCCTGCCTGATTGCATACAAATTGAAAGTTTTTAGCTTTGACCTCATATTATATGGTTTTGGTAACTCTAAAGCCCCGTACACACGATCGGATAACCTATGGATTTTCGTCCGATGGATTTGTCCATCGGAAATCTGATGAAACTGTTTTTCATCAGTCTTGGCCATACACCATCAGTCAAAAAACCGACCGTTCCAAACGCGGTGACGTAAAACACTCAGATGAGCCGAGAAAAATGAAGTTTAATGCTTCTGAGCATGCGTCGACTTGATTCTAAGCATGCGTGGGTTTTTTAACCGATGGACTTGCCCATAGACGATCGGAAATTCCCATCGGTTTTTTATCCATCGGAAAATTTTAAAACAAGTTCTATTTTTTACAACCGATGGAAAAAAGACAGATGGGTACCATACACGATTGGTTGGTCTGATGAAAACCATCCATCGGACGGTTTTCATCAGTCAAACCGATCGTGTGTACGGGGCTTAAGGCTGGCCATACATTATACAATTTTTTTGTATAACTTTCCTTTAAGGTGTCAGCATATTTTGTGTATTATAACACCATCATGTATATGAAAAGAGAAATAGCCCCTGGATGCTGTGGATGGATATGTTCCAGCACATAGTGACCTGCCTATAATTGGGCTCTGCGCATGCATGCTATTGCCCCATTCATTCCTTTGTCTGAGGCCATACTCCTCTGCTCTGCTTTTTAATCTGGCGCGGAGGTAAAAAAAAGTCCTGCACGCAGCATCTTTGGAGCATGTTTGGAGCGCTAAAAAAAGCACCTCAAAAGCGCCCCTCTCCATTGAAACAAATAGGAAGCGCGTCAAAAGCGCCTCAAAATGGTTCTCGAAGCAGTTTTTGAGTCATGTGACTTTGAAAAAAGCGTACTGTGAACGCCTCAAAAGCACCGCAAAAGTTTCTTATGCCCCGTACACAAAGCTTATGCCCCGTAAACACGGTCGGATTTTCCGACAAGAAAAGTCTGAAGTGAGCTTTTGGTCGGAAATTCCGACCGTGTGTAGGCTCCATCTGACTTTTCCTGTTGGAATTTCCGCCAACAAAAATTTAAGAGCTGGTTCTCAAATTTTCCGACGGAAAAAAATCCAATCGTCTGTAGCAATTCCGACGCATGCTCGGAAACAATTCGATGCATGCTCGGAAGCAGTGAACTTCATTTTCTCGGCTCGTCGTAGTGTTGTACGTCACCACGTTCTTGGCGATCGAAAGTTCAGAGAACTTTTGTGTGACCGTGTGTATGCAAGCCAAGCCAAGCTTGAGTGTAATTCCGTCGGAAAAACCATTCAAGGTTTTTTCGACGGAAATTACGATCGTGTGAACGCGGCATTCGGGTTTTTATGGTCAGTTTTCAAGTCCTTAGTGTGAAAGGGCTCTTAAGCTCCTGGTGCTGATTGGAGTGGCAGAAGAGTGAAGGAAAGGTAAGCATGTGCTGTGAATATGCTGAATAGGCAAATCTCACAGAATTGGTTTATTTATTATGAAAAAAACGTTATACTGTCATCTCTACTTTTCTCTTTTGTTTATTGAAGCAGCTGTCCACTCATGTTTTTTTCCCATATGCAGTAGGAAATAGAGGAACTCCAGAGTTAAACATTTGACCTTAACCCACCTTCTTAGTAATGTGGAATGGCTCATACCAAGAGATATTATGGCTTAATCACAGTGAAAAGAAACACTTCAAAGTCAGTTTTGGATACAAATACTGTGTGTCAGTAACATGCGTCATGCACAACATTGCTCATACCTAGAATTTCTCTACAGACACGGATACATACACCTTGAGCAGACAGTGTTTATCTGGAACAGTAAACTCTTTGGATGGCAGGCAGTCGGTTGTAAAAGTTTTGAATGTTATTCAATTGGTAAACTTTATGGGAAATTATATAACGCAAACATGCATTGATTACATCCTTATATTCTAATTGTCAAGGGACACTTCCAAAAAATCTTTGCTAAAGTCAGACATAGACATTAGGCATTAAATGGCTGTTAGGGGTGTAGGCCTGATCCAACCCCTACATATTTTTTTTTCATAATATTGTTTGAAGATGCAAGTATAGCAGAACCACACATCCCTGGAGCTATAACATATATGAGGGAAGAACAGCAACAAACTGCCAAATTGTCAAATACAGCAGATTACACTATCCCCCTCAGATCAGTCAGCTGCTGGTATTGGCACAATCTGCTGGTGCCTATAGGCATAATATAGGCAGCATAGCGGAAAATACCTTGATAGAGAAAAATATTTCAGTGTTTGCATAAAAAAAAAGTTCTGCTTAAAAGACACAGGGTCAGTATGACAGCCCCCTTCTTGCATTTTGTAAGCAATGACAGTCTCTATATTTCTCTCAGTACAGGTCCACTTTAAGCTGCTCCTACAGTTAAATTGTGATAGGCAAATGTAAACAATTTTACTAACAACCTGTGCTACATTTTTTATTGGCAAAGGTTTGATACTATTGACTGTTCTTTCCTTCAACCACAGGTTGCTTTATTTCCCCAACACATTCAGTGCTGATGGGGGAATCCCTCTTGCTGCACTATTGTACTCTGGCAGCAGGAGATTTCCCCGCCTTCAGAATACTATAATTACTGCTGCCGGCTATAGCCGGAGGCACTAATTGTACAAAAAACCCGACATGCTGGTTGTTCTGAAGTCAATTGATAGATCGACTTCAGTGCAACCAGCATGCCCATAGTTGGATCAAAATTTGTCCCATTCCTGCTGAACTGGCCTAATTTCGATCTGTCTATGGTCGGCTTAAGACAGACCCTGCTATTGGTCATTCCTGTGTAATTTGGTGGAATTGACTCAAAATATTACTATGTTTGAACAAATCCTAACATGCACATTATCCAGGCATAATGCCGGAAAGTACCCTCCCCAATACAAGCTATATCTGTGTTCTTTTTTTTTTTTTTTTTTCATAAATAGCTCTGGTTCTTTATGTTTAAAGTAGGTTGGTTTGGTAGTGTATACAGGGATAAGTGATGAGGGGTCATCATGCAAAACGCTTTAGGCAGGCTTCTGTTGGATGTGCATGCTGGAAAACCATCAGCCGACCGACCAAGACTCTGCCAGTGGCAGAGAGTGCTGATTGGAGTGTTCTGGGGGGGGGGGGCTGTCCCCCTTTCAGAACACAACAGCTCAGTGGGGGAGATCGCTGTACTAACCTTGCACGGTTAGTACAGTGTCTCCAACTGGAGAAAAACTGTAGTGTGTATCCGGCTTTTGATCTCGCCTATTGTACCTCAATAATTGAGCTAACCTATTTGCATATTTATTTTTTATTTTTAGCATTGGGTATAGTGGGGAATGATTGGACCCTTTTGTCAGGTTTTTATGGCTGTCTGGGACTCAATTGGGTGGACTTCCACTTCCTGTTTTAGTGACAACTTTGTTTTTTTATAGTAGAGTACGGGTAACATATAACCTGTGTTGCCATTTCAAATTTTCCCTGACTGTCCGAAATATTTCCATTGGAGCAGGTGGGGAGTCTTCCCAGAAAGCAGTAAACATTTTAAAGAGACTTTAACAATTGCCCACTTTATCCTAACTTAAAAAATAAATAAAATTGTGGGACCTTTGTGAGTTAAGCAGGTATTATCTGCTATTACATATTTAACCACTTCTCTACTGTTCACGAAAACCCCCTTCCTGCCCAAGCCATTTTTCAGCTTTCAGCGCTGTCACACTTTGAATGACAATTGCGCGGTCGTGCGACGTGGCTCCCAAACGAAATTTGCGTCCTTTTTTTCCCACAAATAGAGCTTTCTTTTGGTGGTATTTGATCACCTCTGCGTTTTTTATTTTTTGCGCTATAAACAAAAGAAGAGCGTCCAGTTTGGAAAAAAAACACTTTTTTTTTTTTAAATAAAATTTTCCTCAGTTTAGGCTGATACGTATTCTTCTACATATTTTTGTTAAAAAAAAAAATCGCAATAAGCGCGTATTGATTGGTTTGCGCAAAAGTTATAGCGTCTACAAAATAGGGGATAGATTTATAGCATTTTTTTTTATTTTTTTATTAGTAATGGCGGCGATCTGCGATTTTTTTTTATTGCGACTGCGATATTGCGGCGGACACATCGGACACTTTTGACACATTTTTGGGACCATTCACATTTATACAGCGATCCCTGCTATAAAAATGCATTGATTACTGTATAAATGTGATTGGCAGGGAAGGGGTTAACCACTAGGGGGCGGGAAGGGGTTAAATATGTTCCCTCAAAGTGTTCTTACTGTGGGGGGAGGGGACTGACTGGGGGAGGTGACCGATGGTTGTCCCTATGTACAAGGGACACACCATCGGTCCCCTCTCCCTCACAGGACGTGGATCTCTGTGTTTACACACAGAGATCCACTTTCCTGCTCGTTTCCCGGGCAATCGCGGGTGCCCGGAGGCAATCGCGGCCGCCGGGCACGCGCACCGGGGCCTTGTGAACGCGGCGGGCGCGTGCGCGCCTCCTAGTTTGTTTTAAAGGGAGGACGTCATATGACGTCCTCCCAGAACGAGAGTATCCTCCGCCCGCCGTCTATTGACAGTGGGCGGGGGACAAGTGGTTAAAGTGGTTGTAAAGGCTGACAGTTTTTTCTTTCTCGTACATCACGGGACACAGAGCGACATAGTCATTACTATGTGGGTTATATAGATACCTTCAGGTGCTGGCACTGGCAACTTCCAAAACCGGAAGTACCCTCCCCTATATAAGCCCCTCCCATCCGGGAGCACCTCAGTTTTTTGCCAGTGTCTAAGGTGTTGGCCAAGAAGTAACATGTGTTTTTCACTGAGCTTGCGTACAGGTTCTTTTGGGCCTCAGTAAGCTATTCCGGATCCGACCAAAAAAGCTTCATAGCTAAACGGTCGGTACCCGGGCCTTGCAAAGAGAAGAGCAAGGTTTTGCCTGTAATGCCTCTCTTAGGAGAGCTGGACCCTGGGATCCAGAGCTCTGGTCATACCCACGACCAAGATGTTTTCTGTGCAGGGTGCTATACAGGTCCAGGGGAGTGGAATCCTTGGGAACCCGGTCCCTGAAGGTTTAATTACAATGCCTGCCGTGATAGGTGAAGTTTGGGCTTCTGTGGACCAAACAGAGTCCTGCGGCGAGGAAAAGGTAAGTGGGGGCCCTCAGGAACTTGGTTCTATTGGGGGACCCCCAAGCCTATTTTGTCTTTCTGCCTGTTACCTAAAGTATTCCCGCTAATATTCTGTGTATGCCTGTTACTACTGAGAAAATGTAAAAATGTTAATAGTAGGCAAGAAAAAAAAAAAAATGTAAGACCGCGGTACCTGTGTTAGACACTAGAGGCCGCTATGGTTCTTTTTCTTGTAATGTGGATTTTTTTCTTCCAAAATCAAATCCAGGCAGTTGGTAAGTTCTCTTTGGGAAGCTGTCTCCTCTGCCCTGTTGCTGCGCTCATCCATCCCCGGGCCCTGCGGCAGGGACCCTGGCTCCCATCTAGCTCCTTATTTTTTTCAAAAAAGGCGCCGAAGGCGCACGTGCCCGCGCCTCTATATATAGAGGCGATCTGGAAAAAGGGGCGGAGCGGGTGGATGACGCTCGGTGTGCGCCGCGGCGCTACTGCGCATGTGCGGGCGTCCAGCGTGTTTTAAATGCACAGACAGAGCTAGCAACAGTAAAAAGGCACACAGAGGCGGTTGATGCAGGCATCCCCTAGAAAGGCACTTTAGTAGACACCAACTGTTATATAGCAGCAATTGTGCTAGACTATTATCAGTAAAAGTGGTGTATTACGGCTGGAATACCTCAGCTTTAGGCTTAGGAATATGCCGTCCAGAAGCTCCGGAACGGAATCTTCCAGGAAGCGAAGGGGGTCTCATCGGGCTCTGAGGATCTTGGGCATGCTTCTGCTGCACCAGTCTCCCCTGAAAATTCAGAGGTAAGTGACCGTAGAGACCCCACAGGGGTACTTGGTACTGTGGCTGTCCTCAGTTCACCTGCTCCTGTGTATGTAATAGAGGAGGTTTTTTCCTCAGCTCTGGGAGGATTAGAGAGAGATTGTCAACATTGATCGCTGCCTCCCTGTCAGGGAAAGCACGCCCGATCTCCGTCTCCTCCTTCAGAGTGCCTGTTAGCAGAGCAACAGTCCCATACAGGGATCGACCTGCCTGAAGGGGATCAGGATGAGGTTGATTCTGTTATAGAGGAATCAACAGTGGGGAACCTTTCTCAGCATCTCAAGCTGAAAGATTATGGGTTCAGTCTCTGACTAACATGGTCCGATCAGCATTTAAAAATGCACCTTGCGGAACCATCAACCACTACTGTATCCTCGTTGGGGTCACTAGAAGCCCCCAGACTGTCTGCTCTTTTCCACTTCACCCTTTACTGGAAGGGCTCATTTACCAGGATTGGTAACATCCTGAGAAAATATTTATTCCCCCCAAGAGATTTCCGGTGGTCTATCCCATGGAGTACAAGTTCATCAAAAAATGTAAGGTCCCTACAGTGGACGCAGCCATCTCTTGTGTGTATAAATCACTGACATGTCCAGTGGATAATGTCCAAATGTTCAAGAACCCAATAGATAAAAAATTGGAGTCCTTATGAAAATCTGCTTCTTTCTACAGCAAGCTTGGTGACACAACCAGCAGTGGGGTCTGCTAAGCAGGAAGGATCAGTTGAAACAGGTCTTGAGGGACTTGCCAGATCAGCAGGCCCTTGCCCTAGCTGATCTACCTAGAGCCTTAGGCTTTGCGGTTGACGCCATAAAGGATTCAATCCATCAGGCCTCCCGCCTTACGCTGTCTGTAGTACATATGCGTAGGCTTCTATGGCTCAAAAACTGGTCTGCTGAAGCTCCCTGTAAAAAATGGCTGGTTAGCGTCCCATTTTCATGGTGAACGCGTATTCAGGGAAGACCTGGACAAATATATCCAGAAAATTTCCAGCGGTAAAAATACACTCTTGCCGGTTAAAAACAGAGTTAGAGGTCCCTCTTTTAAGAGGCCTGCTTCTCCAGTCCCTGGGGCATCGGCTGTGAAACAGTTCCGACGGCCTCTTCGGTCAATTCCCGGGGGTAAAAATCAGGGACAATCGCAGGGTAATGAGAAACCCTGGGTCAGGAGAGGTACAAAACCTCCCCCAAAGTTAAATTAATTGAAGGGTTGCCCCCACTCAGTCGGGTGGGGGGAAGACTCCAGTTGTTCGCAGAGACCTGGCGGGACACGATCAGAACAGATAGGTGCTCTCCGCAGTATGTTTGGGATACAGATTGGAGTTAAAAGACTCTCCTCCTTCCCATTTTTTGAGGTCAAACGTGCCAAGGGATCCCCGGAAGAGAGAGTCCCTCCTGTTGGCACTAGAACAACTATTGCTCCAAGGAGTAATTATGGAGGTTCCCCTGGAAGAATGGGGGTTCGGGTTTTACTCAAACCTCTTTACAGTCCCGAAGCAAACGGGGACGTGAGGCCCATATTAATTCTAAAAGGGCTAAACAAATTCCTGTATATCAGGACTTTCCGATAGAGTCGATCCGATCGGTGGCCACTGCCCTACAAGGGGAGGAATGGTTAGCCGCGATCGACATCAAAGATGCTTATTTGCACATTCCCATCTTTCCAGTCCACCAAAAATTTCTACGCTTTGCAGTAGAAGGGCGCCATTTTCAGTTCAGAGCCTTACCCTTCGGTCTGGCCACAGCACCACGAGTGTTTACAAAAATTCTGGCCCTTTATTGGCCAATCTAAGAACACAAGGTGTAATGATAATGGCATATCTAGATGACTTGTTGCTGATAGACCACTCAGTGAAAAAACTAGACGTGGTCGTTCACAAGACAATCAAGTATCTGGAATCTCACGGTTGGATTATCAACCGAGACAAGTCAGCCCTAAAACCAGTCAAAAGTCTGGAATACTTGGGGCTAAGGCTGGATTCAGGCCAGAGAAAAATATACTTGCCTCGAGGAAAGGTGTTGTCTTTGAAAGATTTGATCCACTTAGTGGGTACAAAAAGACAGCCGTCCATACGCTTGTGCATGAGGCTGCTGGGAAAAATGGTGGCATCATTCGAAGCAGTACCCTACGGTCAATTCCATTCAAGGAATTTGCAAAGGGCCATACTGTCAGCCTGGAACAAAAAAGTTCAGGCCCTAGACTTACCAATGTCCTTGTCCCCTTCCGTTCGCAAGAGCCTCCGTTGGTGGTGGGTTCCCCAGAATCTGGAAAAAGGAAAATCCTTCAGTCCGATTTCTTGGAAGGTGGTCACTACAGATGCCAGCCTTATAGGCTGGGGAGCAGTACTGGAGCAATGGTCTCTCCAGGGCAGATGGTCGGATGCAGAAAAAGCCCTGCCCATCAATCTCTTAGAGATACGAGCAGCCCGGTATGTCCTAGTAACATGGACATCCAAACTCCAAGGGTCCCGTGTCAGAATTCAAACAGACAATGCCACAGCAGTGGCACATATCAATCATCAGGGTGGCACCAGGAGTCGTGCAGCCCAGAGGGAAGTAAATTGCATCCTGAAATGGGCAGAAAGATATGTCCCAGCCATATCCGCGGTATTCATTCCAGGAGTGGAGAATTGGAAGGCGGACTTTCTAAGTCGCCAACAATTATGCCCAGGGGAATGGTCCATTCACCCCGAGGTTTTTTTCGGACAATATGTCAGCGGTGGGGAACACCGGAGGTAGATCTGCTAGCATCCAGATTCAACGCAAAGGTGGACAGGTTTGTCTCTTGGACAAGGGATCCCCTAGCTTGCGGCTCGGATGCCCTAGTGTTCCCTTGGGATCAGTTCAAGCTGATATATGCATTCCCACCGCCACAATTGTTACCTCGATTACTCCGCAGAATCAGGGTAGAAAAGAAACCAGTGATTCTGGTGGCTCCAGCGTGGCCCCGAAGAGCATGGTACGCGGAGATTGTAAAAATGTCAGTGGGGAGTCCTTGGACTCTCCCACATCGTCCGGACCTGCTTTCGCAAGGACCGATATACCACCCTTCCTTACCAGCCCTAGGTTTGACGGCCTGGCTATTGAAGCCCACATTCTAAAAATGGGAGGGCTCTCTAATCCTGTGGTATCTACCATGATCAATGCCAGGAAGCCGGTATCCAGGCAGATCTACTATAGAATCTGGAAGGCGTACATCGCCTGGTGTGAGCCCAAGAAATAGCATCCACGTAAGTACGTAATAGGTATGATTCTGGACTTCCTACAGTGGGCTGTAGATAGGAAGCTTGCCTTGAGTACTATCAAGGGTCAGATTTCGGCCTTGTCAATATTTTTTCAAAGGCCCTTGGCTTCGCATTCACTAGTCAAAGCCTTTATACAAGGAGTGATGCGTATTAGTCATCCGGTTAATATTCCCATATGTCCATGGGATCTAAACCTGGTTCTGTCGGTTCTACAGAAACAACCATTTGAACCATTACAGATATTTCCTTGGTTCTTCTCACCAGGAAATTGATCTTTCTAGTAGCCATTCGTTCGGCTAAAAGAGTGTCGGAATTAGCAGCTATGTCCTGTAAGGAGCCATATCTGGTTATCCATAAGGACAGAGTAGTGTTACGTCCTCATCCAGCCTTTCTTCCTAAGGTGATATCGAGGTTTCATTTGAACCAAGATGTGGTTCTTCCTTCTTTTTTTCCCCAAACCTAGTTCGGTAGAGGAAAAGTTATTGCATTCTTTGGATGTAGTAAGAGCAGTTAAAGCTTATTTAAAAGCCACTGCTCAGATTCGCAGAACGGATACTTTGTTTATTCTGCCGGAAGGCCCCAGAAAGGGTCAGGCAGTGTCAAAATCTACTTTAGCCAAGTGGATTCGACAGGTCATAATGCAAGCCTATGGCTTGAGAAGGAGACCGCCTCCGTTCAAAGTTAGGGCGCACTCCACGAGAGCAGTTGGAACTTCATGGGCAGTGCATCACCAGGCCTCCCTGGCTCAAATCTGTAAGGCCGCAACATGGTCTTCAGTACACACGTTTGCTAGGTTCTACCAGGTGGACGTTAGAAGTCAGGAGGATGTCGCCTTTGGGCGCAGTGTGTTGCAGGCCGCAAAAGATCCTCATGTCTGATAGCGCTCAGCTAATGTATGGTGTATCCCCCCCCCTCATTGGGCATTGCTTTAGGACATCCCACATAGTAATGACTATGTCGCTCTGTGTCCCGTGATGTACGAGAAAGAAAATAGGATTTTTATAACAGCTTACCTGTAAAATCCTTTTCTTGGAGTACATCACGGGACACAGAGCTCCCACCCCTCTTTGGGGACACTTATTGCTTTGCTACAAAACTGAGGTGCTCCCGGATGGGAGGGGCTTATATAGGGGAGGGTACTTCCGGTTTTGGAAGTTGCCAGTGCCAGCACCTGAAGGTATCTATATAACCCACATAGTAATGACTATGTCGCTCTGTGTCCCGTGATGTACTCCAAGAAAAGGATTTTACAGGTAAGCTGTTATAAAAATCCTATTTTTACCTTCATGCATTCAATTAAAAAAACTGTCTGTGTACTGCTCCCCCCACAGCCCCCCCCCCCCCCAATACTCACCTGGCCTCCTCTTGATCCAGAGATGTTCACCGAGAGCCTTGGCTTTCCCAAGTCTCTCTCTCACCTCAATTGCCAAGACACAGCGGGAGCCATTGGCTCCCACTGCTGTCAAAAACAGCCAATGAGAAGAGAGCAGGGGTGGGTCTGAGCCACAGCCCTGTGTCTAATGGAGGTATTGATCGAGGCTCAGGAACGAGCACACACCAGTGCCCCCATAGAAAGCGGCTTACTGTTTTGGGCACTGCTAAAGGGGAAAGATCCAGTAGCGCCGATGGGGTACCGGAAAAGAACAGGATTGAGGCTGTTCTGTGCAAAACCACTGTATGTTAATATGACATGTTTGTTATTTGAGAAAAAAACAAACAAACAAGAAAAAACTTTTAGAATCACCTTATCTTTATATGATAAATACCAAAAAGTACCACTTTTAATTAAAAGGTACTTGCAGATGTTACAACAGTGCCTTAAAAGAGTATTTATATCCCTTGAAATTTTCCACATTTTTTATGTTACAACCAAAAACGTAAATGTACTTTTATGTGGTCGAACAACACAAAGTGGCAAAAAATTGTGAAGTGGAAGGAAAATGATAAATGGTTTTCAACATTTTTTACAAATAAATATCTGAAAAGTGTGGCATGCATTTGTATTCAGTCCCCCTGAGTCAATACTTTGTAGAACCACCTTTCACTGCAATTACAGCTGCAAGTGTTTTTGGGGATGTCTCTACCAGCTTTGCATATCAAGAGTGACATTTTTGCCCATTCATCTTTGCAAAATTGCCCAAGCTCTGTCAGATTGGATGGAGAGCATCTGTGAACAGCAATTTTCAAGCCTTGCCACAGATTCTCAATTGGATTTAGGTCTGGACTTTGACTGGGCCATTCTAACATATGAATATGCGTTGATCTAAACCAGGGGTCTCCAAACTTTCTAAACAGAGGGCCAGCTTACTGTCCTTCAGAGTTTAGGGGGGCCGGACTGTGGCCAGTGAGAGTAGAAAATGCCCCAGCATCAGATGCCCCATCATTGGTTTTAGTGGGAACATTAGTGCTCCATTGTTGGTATCAGTGGAAGAATTAGTGCCATATTGTCAGTATCAGTGAGAGGAATAGTGCCCCATCATTGGTGTCTGTGGGAGGAATTGTGCCCCATTATTTGTCAATTGTGGAGGGAATAGTGCCCCAAGGGCCGGATAGAGGCAAGCAAAGGGCCACATCTGGCCCCAGGGCTGCAGTTTGGAGAACTCTGATCTAAACCATTCAATTGTAGCACTGGCTGTATGTTTGGGTTCATTGTCCTGCTAGGAAGGTGAACCTCCACCCCAGTCTCAAGTCTTTTGCAGACTCTGACAGGTTTTCTTCTAAGATTGCCTTGTGTTTGGCTCCATCCATCTTCCCATCAACTCTGACCAGCTTCCCTGTCCCTGCTGAAGGAAAGCATTCCCACAACATGATGCTGCCACCACCATGTTTCAAGTGGTGATGGTGTGTTCTGGGTGATGTACAGTGTTAGTTTTCCACCACATGTAGCATTTTGCTTTTAGGCCAAAAAGTTCAATTTTGGTCTCACCTGACCAGAGCACCTTCTTCCACGCTTTGCTGTGTCCACCACATGGCTTCTCACAAACTGCAAACGGGACTTCTTATGAATTTCTTTCATCAATGGCTTTCTTCTTGCCACTCTTCCATAAAGGCCAGATTTGTAGAGTGCACGACTAATAGTTGTCGTGTGGACAGATTCTCCCACCTGACCTGTGGATCTCTGGAGCTCCTCCAGAGTTAGCATGGGTCTCTTGGCTGCTTCTCTGATTAATGCTCTCCTTGCCCGGCAAGTCAGTTTAGGTGGATGGCCATGTCTTGGTAGGTTTGCAGTTGTGCCATACTCTTTCCATTTTTGGATGAGATGTTTAACGCTTAAGATATTTTTTTATAACCTAACCCTACTTTAAACTTCTCCACAACTTTATCCCTGACCTGTCTGGTGTGTTCCTTATCCTTCATGATGCTGTTTGTTCACTAAGGTTCTCTAACAAACCTCTGATGGCTTAACAGAACAGCTGTATTTATACTGAGATTAAATTACACACAGGTGGACTCTATTTACTAATTAGGTAACTTCTGAAGGCAATTAGTTCAACTAAATTTTAGTTAAAGGGGGCTGAATACAAATGCACGTCACACTTTTCAGATATTTATTTGTAAAAACAAATTTCAAGGATTTATCATTTTCCTTCTCTTTCACATTTATGTGCCACTTTGTGTTTGTCTTTCACATAAAATCCCAATAAAATACATTTACGTTTTTGGTTGCAACCTGACAAAATGTGGAAAATTTCAAGGGGTATGAATACTTTTTCAAGGCACTGTATAGTGACTTTAGTCCTATGATAAAAAGATAGGGAAATGAAAAGAACTGATTAGATACTGGTTAACTTTTACCTGTGGAAAATGGCATGAAACAGTATAACTCAGTATTTTGGAAACCCATTATTTAAAAGTTACAAAAATCTGGAAATTTCAAATGGAATACACTATGGCCATAAACTTTTTCTCATTGAATATTTTATTGTATTTTGTAAGAAGGAATGAATTACAATAAATCATCATTGTAAGGAACAAATTTCAAGCATAAATTTAAACATATACAAGAGAGCTTCTCGTGAAAATAAGTTAATCAATTATAGTACAGGTTATGTTTTTAACAATTGATTGTATATAACAAAAAGTAGGAACATTTTTTTTACATATTAGAGTATTTCTATTAGGTATAAAATAAAATAAGATGCACAGAGTAATAAATGAAGTGAATAATAAATATTAGATTAATAAGCTGGAATAAATATGAAAGTTACCGTATTTATCGGCGTATAACACGTGCCCCAAGTTTAGGAGGGAATTTTAAGGAAAAAAACTTTTAGGAGGGAAGTTTAAGGGAAAAAACTTACATTTAAGTGTCCATCATTGCAGCCTTGCCCAGTGTCCATCTGCAGCCTTGTCCATCATTGCAGCCTTGCCCAGTGTCCATCTGCATCCTTGTCCAGTGCCTTTTCAGCATTGCCCAGTGCCTTTGCAGCCTTGCCAGTCTCTGCCCTGATTTAAAATTGGCGCCGATTTCCGCTGACTGTGAGCGGAGAGGAGCGAGCGGAGCCGAGATACAGACAGCCGAGTGTACTTCGGCTAGACTCGGCTCTGCTCACAGTCCCGCCCACCTCCACTGATTGCGAGAGGAGCGAGCGCCGCTGACATACAGAAAGCTGAGTGTACTTCGGCTAGACTCGTCTTTGCTCACAGTCGGGTGGGACTGCGAGAGGAGCCGAGACTAGCCGAAGTACACTCGGCTTTCTGTATGTCAGCGGCGCTTGCTCCTCTCGCAATCAGTGGAGGTGGGCGTGACTGCGAGAGGAGCCGAGTAAAGCCGAGTGTACTTCGGCTTTGTGTATCTCGACTCCGCTCGCTCGTTTCCTCAAAATCAGCAGGGGATCGGCGTATAACACGCACCCACGATTTTCCCCTGATTTTAAGGGGAAGAAAGTGCGTGTTATGCGCCGATAAATACAGTAAATACTATAAACAAAAAGAGATAAGATAGGGGGCAGAGATAGAATAGTATTTTAGAATATGATTGAGTAACGGGGCATATTAGTCTGCAATCAGGGCCAAGGTCCGGCTATGTGGCTTGGCGTATCCTGAAAGAATAAATTAACACATTTTCTACCCCTATTTATACTATAAATAATTAAGGGGGGGGGGAAGGGGATAGTTATAAGGAGAGGGGGGGAAAAGGAAGCAAAGTCCAGAGAATTATATCATGTGGTATAATAGGAATCATGGAACAAAACATTACAGTGTTTATCATATTTTAAGTCTATAGCAATAATGTATTTGTACCTGGTGGAAGATAATGATCTATCCATGGTTGCCATACAGATTCAAATTTAGGGATTTTGTCTAAATAAATTGCTTCAGTTTTTGCATGTACCATGGCTTGCGTCACTCTTTGTTTAACAGTTTGTATGCAAAGGGAGTTAGTTTTCCATGCTTTTGCTATGGATTGTTTAGCCGCTGTTGTAACAAATAATGAAAGTTTAAATTGGCGAAGGGTCAAGCATTGGGGTTTGTAATTTAATAGAGCTACTACTGGGTCAGGCAGTAAGGATATTTTGAAAATTGTTGAGAAAATTTTTGAAAACTTTCTTCCAGAATGAGTTAGCTTTAGGAAAGTCCCACCATGTGTGTATATATGTGCCTGGGTCTGTGCAACCTCTAAAGCAATTGGCAGGGTATTGATGGTTACATTTAGCTAAGCGGGATGGTACTAAGTACCATCTAGTAAGGACTTTGTAATTAGTCTCGAGCTACTATGTTGGGAGTAGCTGATTTGGTTGCTTGCCATATTTGGGCCCAGTCGTGTTCGGCCATAAACTTTTTCATATAGTAATTGTGCTTACTACAGCAAAATACAATGAGTGTCTAGCTTTAAATGTATGTTCATGTTTTTACATACAATCCTCTATAGATGCTAAAGCTGGAAAACCCAGTCATTCTGAAGACCTTAAAAGTGTCAAATCAGCATATTGCATGAATACATTAAAACAGGATTTGTGTTTGATTTTATCACAATGTAAAACTCCTAAAATGTAAAACTCATTAGGCTTCAGAGTGTTTTTTGCGCCTGGTGAAAGACATTGTGCGAGCTTATACCCAAAACATAGAAACAATGTGCAGTGTTGTTGTTATGTTGATGACTACATAGCTTGTCCTCTTGATAAGATATTTTAGTGTTATTACTTTAAACAAGAGCAGTGTACTTGTAAAACAATGCAAAAGAATACATTTGTCTCATGTTACAGGCGTTGTACAGGAAACACGCGTATTAATTTTGTCAAAATATAGCTTTGGAATTAAAATCTGTCCGTTTTAGCCTCTATATTGCCTTTAACTCATAGTTTTAGAATAATATTGTGAAATGTAGAGGTTTTGGCATTCAATTAACAAGCCAGAAGTACATACTACAGCACCTAAATGGGTTTCTCACTGTCAATAAACCAATCAACAGTCATGGATTTTTATCAATTGTGTATTCTCAATCACAAGCATTTTGTGTGTGTTTTTAGAACTATTGTTGTTTTGCGATCAACACAGTGATATAAAAATAAACAAAATGCAAGTTTCCTATTAGGCCTCATGCCCACGAACGTTTTTACAGCCACTTTTATGAGCGTTTTTTGCAGCTTAAAAATGGCCCTCCATGTTAGCCTATGGCCTCATGCCCACCATGACGTTTTTGAACTGTAAATGGCATAGCCGTTTTTAAGCTGCAAAAAAACCCCAGGACCAGTGCGTTCTGAAGCTCCAGCGTTAGAGCTGTAAAGACGCCAGACGCTGGCAAAGGGTGTTAAATGCGATTTAACGAGGCTTAACGCTGTGTTAAAGCGGAGGTTCTGTGGTCCATACATTTTTTTTTTATAGGCATTCTATGCAAAAACGTATGCATTTTAATAACTCACGTCTCCGGCGCTTTAAAACATCCCCCGTCCGTTTTGTGATAAAAAAAGAGTTTATAAAACTCTTCCTGTTATTCCCATTTTGCTTGTGGGCATCTTGAAGCCCACAAGCATATTCTTCTGGGTAGCGATGAATGCTTGTCTCCCGGCATTCATCGCTGTATCTCGCGCATGCGCAGTGTTGACAGCGAGCAGCGCCGTCAACACTTCCTGGTTGCCATCACAACGGGCAAAATACAACTGCATGCCCTTATTTAAAATGGCGGAATTAGATCCACCCTCGTCACGTGACCGGGTAGACGAGTCACGTGACGATTAAATTTGCAAGGAAGGCGTTACTATATTTCTCCTGGGAAGCAGGCCAGTTTGCTCCCAGGAGACATTGCAGCACTAATGCACAGCAAAGGACACGCCTACTCCCGCGGGAGGAAATCCCGGAAGTAGGAACGAAGAAATAAGAATAAATGAAAACTGCACATAACAAAAAAAAAAGGTTAGTCTTTTATTTATCTTCATGGTAATAGGGACTGTTGACAGCAAACTTTCAAATGAGGGTGAACCTCCGCTTTAAGCCTCGTCTGGCGTTTCTTTCTCTATTCAAAGTCAATGGTTCCCTATGGGAGCCCATTGATTTGAATAGAGGTCGCACCAGGAGTCGGATCAAGATGATCCGACTTGCGGGGTGACTCGTGTGTGGAGAATCTTGAAGGGGAACCCCGCGAAAATTAAAAAAAAATTTGCTTGAGGTTCCCCCCCAGGACGATACCAGACCCTTCGGTCTGGTATGGATCTTGAGGGGGACCCCCCACACCAAAAAAAAATGGCGTGGGGGTTCGCCCAGGATCCGAACATGCAGCCTGGCATGTCAGGAAAGACCATACCAAGCCACATGCCCTCAACACTGCACTGCACCCCCCACCACAAAGCACCCTGTCCCCATGTTGATGAGGACAAGGGCCTCTTCCCGACAACCCTGACCGTTGGTTGTCGGGGTCTGCGGGCGGGGAGCTTATCGGAAACCAGGAGCCCCCTTTAATAAGGGGGCCCCCAGATCCCGGCCTCCCACCCTATGTGAATGAGTATGGGGTACATCGTACCCCTACCCATTCACCTGAGAAAAAAAGTGTCAAGAAAAAAAAAACACACTACACAAGTTTTTAAAGTCATTTATTAGGCAGCTCCAGGGGTCTTCTTCCGACTTCGGGGGTCTTCTTCTGACTTCGGGGGTCTCTTCCGACTTCTCCGCTCTCTTCTTCCGCTCTCCGGTGTCGTCTCCGCGCTCTCTGGTTCTTCTCCCGCTCTCCGGTGCCTTCTGCCGGGCTCCACCGCTATCTTCTTCCAGCTCTTTTACTAGCGTTGGCCCGGTCTTCTGCGTCATCTTCTTCCCTCTTCTCTTCTTCGATGTTCACACGGCCCTCTCTCCCGCTGTAATGCCGGGTGCGTGGTGCGCAACGATTTTTATAGGAATGGGGCGTGGTCACAGAGTGACCCCGCCTCTTATGACATCACAGTCCCATCATGCTCCGGGTGGTGACGACATAAGGGGCGGGGTCACCGGGTGACATCACCCGATGACCACGCTCCATGCCTATATAAGTCGCAGCATTACAGCGCGGGAGAGCGTTGTGTCAACATCGAAGAAGAGTAGAGGGAAGAACATGGCGGAGAAGACCGGGCCAACGCTAGCAAAAGAGCAGAAGATAGCGGAGGAGCCTGGCAGAAGAACCGTAGAGCGGGAGAAGAGAACGGAGAAGTCGGAAGAGAGCCCCGAAGTCGGAAGAAGACCCCCGGAGCTGCCTAATAAATTACTTTAAAAACCTGTCTAGTGTGTTTTTTTTATTGACACTTTTTTCCTCCAGGTGAATGGGTAGGTGTACGATGTACCCCATACTCATTCACATAGGGTGGGGGGGCCGTGATCTGGGGGCCCCATTATTAAAGGGGGCTCCCAGATTCCGATAAGCCCCTCGCCCGCAGACCCTGACAACCAATGGCCAGGGTTGTTGGGAAGAGGCCCTTGTCCTCATCAACATGGGGACAAGGTGCTTTGGGGTAGGGGGGCGCAGTGCCCCCCCTGCCCCAAAGCACCAACCCCCCCATGTTGAGGGCTTGTGGCTTGGTATGGTCTAAGAGGGGGGCGCTTGCTCGCCCCCCTTTCCTGACCTGCCGGGCTGCGTGCTTGGATAAGGGTCTAGTATAGATACCTGGGGGAACCCCCACGCCATTTATTTTTTTTGGTGTGGGGGCTTCCCCTCAAGATCCATACCAGACCGAAGGGTCTGGTATCGTCCTGGGGGGGGGCCTTACGCAAAAAATGTTTACATTTTCGCGGGGGGTTCCTCTTCAAGATTCTCGGCACACGAGTCGCCCCGCAAGTCGGATCATCTTGATCCGACTTCTTGTGCGACCTCTATATAAATCAATGGGCTCCCATAGGGAACCATTGATTTTGAACAGAGGAAGAAAAACGCGGCTGAAAGCAAGCGCGGCGAAACGTGCATTAAATTCAATGCAAAACGCGGTAAAACGCCGCTTTTTTCCTGGTGTCTGTACTAGCTTTACAGCCCGTTTTTTGAAACGTCCGTGGGCATGAGGCCTAAATCGTTATTTCCTGAAAATAACATTTTGCTTAACATAATGTCTTTGAGACACTGTGTCTTAGACTATTGAAGGCAGAGTGATAGTGTCTATAAAACATAAAGAGATACACCCCAAACATGATCATACATCAAGTTAGCATAATATACACTGATCAGCCACATTATGACCACCCACCATAACCCTCACTAGACCTCTGAACATAAGCTGTGGTATCTGGCACTAAGCTATCAGTAGCAGATCCTTTAAGTCCAGTTAGTTGCAAGGTGGGGCTTCCATGGATCGGACTTGTTTTTCCAGCACATTCACAGATACTCGATTGGTTTGAGATCTTTAGAATTTGAAGGCCAAGTCAACACCTTGAACTCATTGTTATATTCCATTCTTGAATTTATCAGACCAGGCTACCTTCTTCCATTACTCCATGGTCCAGTTCTGATGCTCATGTGCCCATTTTAGGCACTTTTGACTGTGGACACTGCATGGGCACTCTGACCTGTCTGCAGCTACGTAGCCCCATTTGCAACAAACTGTAATGCACTGTGTTCTGACACCTTTCTGTCATAACCAGCATTAACTTTTTCAGCAATATGAGCTACAGGAGTTCTTCTATTGGATCGGACTACACGGGCCAGCCTTCACTCGCTGTGTCCATCGGTAAACCTTGGCTGCCCATGACCCTCTTGCTGGCTCACTTGTTTTCCCTCCTTGGACCACTTTTGATAGGTCCTGACCACTGCACACTTGGAACATCCCACAAGAGCTGCAGTTTTGAAGACGCTCTGACCCAGTCGTCTAGCCATTACAATTGGCTGTTGTCAAAGTCACTCAAATCCTTACACTTTCCCAGTTTTTCTGTTTTCAACACATCAACTTCAGGGATAACATGTTTACTTGCTGTCTAATATATCCCATCCATTTCAGATGCCATAACGAGATAATGCTATTAAAATGTAAGTCCACCCTAACACTAAAATCCCTGCATCTGTGTTTTACATCCCCCAAACTGGAGCTGGCAGGTACTTGAAAGCTTGCTGTTAATCTCTGTATCTATTATAAAGTCTTGTTATACTCACTACTCGGTGTGCACAAAGTCTAAACCTTGTTCTAGATGAACTCTTCAATTAAGCCTCAAGCAATCAGCAAGTGTTTTCAGTGATGTGGCAAAAATGCTTTCTGATATGAAATTTATATGCATTCTGATCCATAAACAACAGGGACTGTGACTCCTGTTGGCCTCATCTGCCTGTTTATTATCCATCAACAAGCCAGGATAGTAAATTTAATAGCTATTTTCTTTTTACTAGAGGACATTGGCACACTACCTCAAAGAAAAGTCTTCCTGGAAGCCCAAAAACACCTAATAAAGGAAACAAAAACACCACAAAGATACTTGATAATAATTTTAGAGTTGTATGGAAAGAGGCTGGCAGAAGGGAAATCCTTGTGTAATGCAATCTTACCTCCTGGCACCGCCGGGAGCCTCTTGTGATCTCTAAGCAGTTCCATTTTATCCCAAGTGACAGTGACAAGTATTAGAATGCATTTTCACTTTTCATAATTTCCAAAGGTTATAATGAAAGTGTTACGGTTGACAAATACTTTAGATTTTTATTTTTATTATGTTTTTTACACTGTTTTATAAATGGTAAAAACAATGTATATAAAGCATAATGCAGAAAGTATTATTACAACTGTATGGGTTATGTAAAGAAAGAGCACTGTAGAAGGAGGCTGCTTTGAGGCTTGATTTTAGTTTGAGGGTACTGAACATTTACTTTTTACAACATGAGCAAAGGTAACAGATAAAAACATAAAAAAATTAGCCTAAAGCTCAAGTGGGCCATCCATAATGGGATCTGTTACTGCTGTGATCTTGGTTAATTTTTTTTTTAAAACAGAGAGATTATTTTTGAAGAACTGAAAGATAGTACCTAAATATGTGAACTCTTTCTGGATAGAAGACTGCATAATATTCACGAGCAATGTGTCCTATTTACCTTTCTAAAAAAATGCTAATTAGTATAATATGTACCAATCATTTTACATTTTGTTAAACTGTATTTCATTTAACACAAGAGGGAATATTTAGGGAAATACCATAACAGCTTAAAATTAATAAAATTATACTAGGGGGGCATGGCCAGCGCAGCATGTGAGCAGACGCTTCTTCACAGAGCTCCCGCTATCATCCTGAATTGATCCTGTTTCCGGCACAGAGAGACACCCGGTTTAGGATGAAATACATGGGGGAACATCTGATCTAACACCCGCTGACATCTATCCTCACACAGTGGCGATGCTGACCCGTGGCAAACAGGGAGACGGCCTGCGGCTGGATCAACAAAATGGCGCCGCTCTGGCGTCTACACAGCGCGTGGCGGGGAAAAGTCCAAGGAGGGGGTGAGTAGACAACTGAAATACCCCAAAGACTGGACCGGAGACCCCCCCAGAGATATGCGCTACTACGCCCAGAAGATGGCAGAGAAATCGGACCTGGTCGGCAAGCAGGCTTTAGACACTGGAACAGAACCCTGTGACACTGACATAGAGGAGGGGGAGAGAGAACAGGGAGCAGCCGCCATGATGGATCAGGCTGATAGTTACACTGATATACTGGAGGAGCCTGAGGACCCTGGAGAGGAAGGGGGTGAACAACCGACCCTAGCTGCAATCCTGCAAATGGTGAACAAGTGTACAGCCTCAACTGAATAATTTATAGTAATGCTTTGGGGGTTTAAAGGAGGAGGTCAGCATGATCAGGCAGGATTTCCAAAAGATAAGAGAAAGAACCACAGCAGCAGAGAGCAGAATCAGTGAATTAGAGGACAAACTTCCCACTATGCTCAGAGAGTCCCAATCCACCACACGCTAAAGCCACTGAAATGCACGCTGAGGACTTCGATAATCGCTTAAGGCACAACAATGTGAGAATAGTGGGGTTACCTAAGAAGGTGGAGGGGCGTGACCCCACTCAATTTGTGGAGCAGTGGATGTCTGATGTTTTTGGTAAAGAGGCCTTCACACACCTATATTCGGTGGAGAGGGCTCACAGAGTCCCAGCCAGACCATTGCCGCCAGGACACCCTCCCCGCCTGCTATTGGCATGGTTGCTAAATTACAGGGACAGAGAAATTATCCTGAGGCTGGCCAGGGAAAAGAGAAACATCCAGTTTAATGGCACACGAGTCTCCTTTTACCCTGAGTTTTTAGCTGCTGTCCAGAAGAAAAGGCCACGCTTCTCTGAGATTAAAAAACGCCTGCTGAAGCTGCAGGCCTCATATGCAATGCTTTACCCAGCAAAACTATGCATCACCCTAAGGGGGCAAACCCACTTCTTTTGAACATCCTGGCTGAAGAATCAGCATGGATAGATGCTAACAAGAATGCGCTCCGGCAAACTCAGAGGCCCATGGCGGAAGAGGATTGAAGCCCCTGACTGCTGCCAAGTGCTCCGTCATGTCTCACCCTCGGCAGAGGGAATCGCCGGAAACATACAATAATTTACTTCACAAAATGCAAGTTCGGAACTGAGTTTATTCATTGAAATACATCTACAAATGTTTATCTGTGACTTTGTTGCCGCCGTTAGCTGCCCTACAGACAGTTCATGGGACCCGTTGTCCTGCACAGTTTTGGAGTTCCTATTGACAGCTTGGTGTCTAGGAGTACACAGTTTGTGCTCTCATAGGAAACAGGCCCTTGCAGGCGAATGGCCTGCCACGATCCGTCACGATACAACAGTTTGAAGCATCATTGTGCATCTTGAGTTGGTTTCTTGGGCAAGTTGGTTCCAGAGCAGAAGGATTTTCTTATTATAACCGCAGGGAAAAACAGCACCAGCTACTTTACAGCAGATCCAGAGGTCACCACTGAGGTACGGGCCTATGATAAAAGGTGAAGCCCCTTTCATACCTTGTGCTCCACCGGGAGCGCGCTATATTCCCCCTGCTAGATCTAGATCTAACTCTACCTTTACAATGACGACAGCGACAGTGCTATCTTGGAACATTAGGGGGCTTGAAATGTACCATGGTTGCTATGGAAATGTTTGCCTGCTATCTGTGCCTTACAAGAGACCCACCTATCAGCAGACTCTGTTACCTGTCTGAACTTCCATTGGGTAGGGAAGACTTATCATTCCACTCACACCTCCTACTCTAGGAGTGTGAGTGTACTGATCCATAGCTCACTAGACTACAAGGAGCTTGGCTCCGTGCTTGATACAGAAGGGAGATATGTTTTTTTGCTATGCAGGTTATTTTCTCTTAAATGTATTCTTGCTTTTGTTTATATACCCCCCTCTGTTTCAATTGCTATACAGACCAGCTATTAGACAAACATCCACCGGTGGTTAGGGGGAGGGAGACTCGCCATACCGCCCTTAAAAATTGATAGATGAGGTGGGGTGGAAGGACCCGTGGCGAGCAACAAATCTGGGAGTGAAACCATTCTCTTGCTTTTCCAAGAGCTATTCTTCACTGTCACAGATAAATCGCTGTTTATGCTCTTTTGCGGCTGAACGCTACATTTCGGAGTAGGCATATGCCCTCAGAAATGTATCGGATCACTCCCCGCTGATTGTGCAACTGGAGGCGCGACCTTCTTCCACGGTGGCCAAGGCTACATGGAAGATGAATGTGTTTTGGCTACATCTCTTCCCTTCCCATGAGCAGACGGAATCTCAAATTGTAGACTTTTTGCGCATCCACACGGATGGGGTGCGTGCAGACTCAGCCTGGGAGGCCTTCAAGGCTGTCCTCAGGGGAATTTTTATTAAAGAAATTCAGGCTATTAAGCGAAATTCGAATGTTCAGAGGGAGGGAATGGAACGGATGGCAGAGGACTTGGAGGAAAAATTCATTGTTAACCCGACAGATGCAAATAGGCATGGCTGTCGGCTCAGGACGCTCTGTACCGAACCACGACCTCGGCTGCAGAGCGAAAGAGGTTCTTTAATAGGATGACCTTCTATGAGGAAGGTGAACATACTTAGCAAAATTAGCTCACTCCCAGCAAGTGTCCCCCTCTATTGGGGCATTACGCACACACACGGGTAGGGTGACTAACTCCCCAGATAAAATCATGTCAGAACTTGTAGGATTTTACTCCTTCTTATATGAATCCAAACAAACGTATTCATTGGAATCTCTGAACGGTTACCTTGCTAATGTCCAATTGCCTAGTATGTCTGCCTCCTCTAGAGGGCTGCTGGATGCCCCCCCCGACTTTGAAAGAATTACAGTTGGTGACCAGCTTGTTCCCTAACTCTAAGGCTCCTGGAGACGACAGATTGCCCATTGAGGTATATAGGCAATATGCGGGGTCCATACTTCCAAAACTACTGAAGGTATTCAATGAGGCGAGATAGAGTGGTAACCTCCCACAGTCTATGACCAGGGCTAATATTGTACTGATACTAAAGCCAAATAAGGATCCCCTTGACCCGGGCTCATATAGACCTATTTCCCTTCTGCAAAACGATGTAAAGATCTTGGCTAAAGTCTTAGCTCTACGTTTAAATAAGGTAATCTCTACTATTATTCACTCGGACGAGTCTGGCTTTATGCCCCAAAAGTCGACTGCTATTAACCTGCGTAGACTTTTGTTTAATATTCAATCCTCCGCGGATAACAAAGGGGATCGAGCGTTACTGTCTCTAGGTGCCCACAAAGCTTTTGACAGCATTGAATGGGCATACCTATGCGCAGTCGTGCAGAAATTTGGGTTTGGTAGCTGGTTTATCTCATGGGTACAGCTGTTATATTCATCACCTGTTGCGGCCATCCGGGAGGGGGGAACGATCTCGCCAACTTTTAGCTTACATAGAGGCACGAGGCAGGGTTGCCCCCTGTCTCCCCTTTTGTTTGCCCTAGCTATCGAACCCTTGGCTGCCCTGATCCGCTCTAGTTACCTAATACAGGGTTTTCACTATGGAGACCTCCATGAAAAAATATTGATGTATGCTGATGACACTATGTTGTTCCTGGGTGATACATGTACTTCTTTAAATGAGGCGATGAGAGTCGTACATCAATTTGGAGAGTACTCCGGTCTGGTCATTAATTGGACCAAGTCCTCTCTCCTCCTATTGGACCAAACACCTACCCCCCCCCCATTGACCATACATAGTATCCCGGTATCTGCATCATTTTGCTATCTAGGTATACAGGTCACTCCATGCCCGTTGGACTATGTCAAACTTAACCTGACCCCTCTACTCGATCGCTGCCGCGATAGGGTTAAGGTATGGAGCAGGCTGAAATTGTCCCCGGCAGGAAGGGGGAATCTAATAAAAATGATTCTGATGCCACAATTGCTCTATGTGCTACACAACTCCCCTATGGTTATTCTGTTAAAAAAGTTTAGAATCATTAACTCAATCTTCAGATCCCGGATTTGGCACTCTAAGCCTGCTAGAATAAAACTGGAGCAACTGCAGCGCTGGAAAGAGGCTGGTGGCTTGGCGTTGCCCAATCCCTGGCTATATTACTTAGTCTCCCAAATGCAACACATCGCGCGGGTTGTGCGACCCACGCAGGACTTGGAACTGAACTTGCTGGACTCCTCTGCCCAGCTACTCAGTTTCAAGACTGGTAGGGGGTGGCGGATGGCCTGGAAGCCTTATACTATAACAAATCTAACAAACTCTACCCTACATATGCCCTTATGCAGAAGATTTGAAACAAGGTCAGGATGCTGCAAGGAGTCAATGGGTTTACTAAATATAGTCCCATGTGGGATAATAATTATTATCAGGAAATAGCGAAACTGCCCTATTGAAGTGGAAACACTATGGTGTCTCCCATATGATCCATATTTTCAGTGACGGAAAACTTAGGTCCTTTCCTGAGCTTCGGGAGAACTTTAGACTCCCTGCATCTATGCACTTTTACTACTTGCAAATCCAACATGCGGTCAATGCTCAGAAGGGAGCGGGTCAATGGTCCTTGGATTCAACGTCAGTTTTCAACTACCTGTTTGAGGTTACCACATACAAGGGGTTTATATCTTGCTGTTTTGCCATGCTGCTGAATCTCTTTCTACGGGACACCCCTCTGAAGGTAGTGTCCCAGTGGGAACAAGATGTGGGAGTGTTTGAAGAAGAGCAGTGGGAGGAAGCCTTACAGGCAGTTTCCCAGTGCTCTTTGAATGTGGCACAGAGATTATCACATTTCTATATAATCCTCAGAGTACACTATACGCCGGCTAGATTGGCCCACATGGGGGTGAGACCTGACTCCACCTGTAATAGATGCAGTAGAGAACATGGAAATCTAATACACCTTTTATGGAGGTGCCCAAAACTGCACCTATATTGGCAGAAGGTTACTAATACTCTCAATAGAGTCTTCCAGGTTCAGATACCACTAGACCCTAAACATTGCTTACTAGGGATACTAGATAGCCTCGCAATAGAGAATATCCCGAGAGCTTTATTTCAAGCCAGCAAAATGATTCTGAGACACTGGAAATCAACTGAACCTCCCACATTGCAAGAATGGATTACTCAAATGGGAGAAACCCTCTGTCTAGAAAAGCTTATATATCAACACAGGAGTACACAAGCCAAGTTTGATAAATTATGGGCCCCCTGGTTAGATGTCCCTGGTCTGGCTCCAGTAGATTTAGTATATGATCGCATATTCTAACATTGGAAGAGGATACATAAGTCTGGACATATATATGCTTCACATTTAGTGCTTGTATAGATCTACCTGAGAAGCCCGAATGCTGTATGATAATTTGGCTATAGAGATAACACTGGATGAGAAACAACGATAAAGTGGTGCAAAATAACTTTATTTGAATGACTTCCTTGTATGTTATACCCTAGAGATTATGTGTAATGGCTATGCTCTGGAACATGTATGCTTTGTTTCCTATGTTTAAAAAAAAACATTTCTTTATCGTACACCACGGGACACAGAGCTAGTCATTACATAATGGGTTAAGGGTCACCAGCGGTGATTGGACACTGGCACAACCAATGGAAGACAGTTCCCCTCCATATAACCCCTCCCATCAGGGAAGTACCTCAGTTTTTTCGCCAGTGTCGAAAGGTGTTGGACGCGTTAGGAGGTGCTAAAGGAAAGCTCTACCAAAGAGACCCTCTGGGGGTAAAAGAGCTATGCTTTCGGATCCATCCAAGACGCCTACAAATGAGCTGAATCTGGATGGGATCCGGGCCTCATCCATGAGGCGTCGCCTGTAATGTCTCTCTTCGGAGGACTGGGCTCTAAGATCCAGCACTTTCGCTATTTCGCTATAAAGTCCTGGTAAGAGTCTTGTACAAGGCCCAGGGGAGAGGTATCCTTTAAATAGGAACCCATATCCCTGAAGGTTGGCACACATAGCCCACCGTGAAGGGTGAAGTTTGGTATCTGTCTGAAAACTTTCAGCAGAAAAACCTGCGGCGTGGATAAGGTGAGATTAGAAGGTCCATAACTAGGTTGGGACCTTTTTCAAAAAGTGGATGTCTTCTTTTTTTCCACCACTGGGGGGAGTAAAGAGCTGAATATACTCACCTCACTCTGTTCAGTGTCGGCTTCGGCGAAGTACACTGCTCGTCACCTCCGCTGCTGAGCTTGCTTGAGCACCCCGCTCCTCCTTCCGGTGGCCGATACAGACACCTGCAGATGCAGGTAAGTGGGGACAGGGGCTGATGAGAGTCCTCTCTCACTATGGCCACCACCATAGCGCTAAAGGCCGCGCGCGCTTTATCGGAGGGGGGGGGCCGAGGCGTGCGCGGGCACGTGGCGCGCGCAGGCACAGAAACGGCGCTAAATTTAAAAGACTGTCAGTGTAAAAAGCACTGCAGCAGCAAGCAAGCTCGTTAGTTCTCTTGTTCCTGGCAGAGAAACACAGCAGCTATACAGGGACGTAAGACTCCATGTGGTTGGATTGGGTACTTCCTAGAAGACATCCATGTTATGCATAGTTATGTGTTAAAAGTTGCATACTTAATGTATTTGCTAAACTGAACACGGTAGTATATGCATTTAGGTACCTTGTATTTTGTCTAAACAGTAAGTCTTCCAGGGGAAGTAATGCGGACAAAAAGAGATAAAAGAGCACCGCCGCCTGAGACAGGGGGCTCTAGCTGTGCTGACTCGGTACCTTCCTCTCCTGTGTTGCCAAAAGCACCTGTACAGGATGAGCCATTACCTCTGTCAGGTATGGCGGCTTCCCCAGTGAAGCCTGGGCCTGCATATGTCACTGAGGACACTTTATCAGCTGCCCTAAATAATCTGGAGGAGAAAATTGCTACTTTAATCGCTAAATCCTCTAAAAAGGACAATAAGCGAAGCAGATCTCCTCCAGTATTGGACCTCCCTTCAGAAGTACCTGAGGAGGAGGAGGATGAGGAGGAGGCTACATCAGCAGAGGATGAGGAGTCAGACGGATCAGGGATATCGGATGAGCCTTTTTCGGTATCCCAGATTTTAAAGTCACAGGTGCAATGCTATGCAGGAGCCGTGCGAGCTGCATTTAGGTTACCCTCTTTGGAGGTAACAGAATCACCTGTCTCCTCCCTAGGATCATTAAGATCCCTGCAAGGTGCATGCTCCTTCCCGGTTCATCCGTTACTAGAGGATCTATTGTACGCAGACTGGCAACATCCAGATAAGCGTTTTTCACCTCCAAAAAAGTTTAACATTCTTTATCCTATGGAGGAATTTTTTTTTAAAGAAATGGAGCCTGCCTACGGTAGATGCGGCTATTTCTTGTGTAAATAAAAACCTGACATGTCCAGTGGATAATGTACAAGTGTTTAAAGATCCTTCTGAGAAGAAGTTGGAATCCTTACTGAAATCCTCCTTCCTTTTGGCCGGCTCAATTATCCAACCTGCAGTAGCAGCAGTCGGTATGTGTCAGGTCGTCAGCCAACAGGTAAAGCAGGGGCTGAAGGAGCTGCCTTCAGAGCAGGCTAAAAATTGGGAGAATTTGCCTAAAGCCTTATGCTTCACAGTGGATGCCATGAGAGATTCTATCATACAGGCATCACGCCTTACACTCCAGCTGGTACAGATGCGCAGAGTACTTTGGCTTAAGCATTGGTCAGCGGAAGCCCCATGCAAAAAGTTGTTGGCAAGTTTCCCGTTCCATGGCGAACGCCTTTTTGGGGAAGATTTAGAAAGATATATCCAAAAGATATCAAGTGGTAAAACGACACTTTTACCTGAGAGAAAGAAAAACAAGAGACCTTGTTTTAAACACACTCTCTCCCCAGCTCCCGGGAAATCTGACTCCAGCCAGTGGCGACGGCCTTTTCAGCCGCCCAAAAAAGCCAAAGAACAGGCTCAGAAGAACAAGAAGCCGTGGGGTTCAAGAGCTAATAAGCAAGCCCCCAAAACCTCTCATTGAAGGGGCGCCCCCGCTCGGCCGAGTGGGGGGAAGGCTTCGTCAGTTCTCAGCGACTTGGCGGACAGAAACCCAGGACAAATGGGTGGTATCCACAATATCCTCAGGGTACAGACTGGAATTTCGAGAGATCCCATCTTCTCAATTCCGAAGTTCAAGACTCTCCAAGGATCCACAAAAAAGAGGATCCTTCTTCAAAGGTTTGAATCACTTAATAGCTCAAGGTGTGGTTACAGAGGTACCCCAAAAGGAGCAAGGTTCAGGTTTTTACTCAAACCTCTTTGTGATTCCAAAACCGAACGGAGAAGTCAGACCCATCCTGGATCTAAAAAATCTAAACCAGTTTCTGAACGTTCGCCATTTTCGAATGGAAACGATTCGATCCGTGGTCGCTACTTTAAAAGGCGGAGAATTCATTGCGTCCATAGATATCAAAGACGCATATCTACACATACCAATCCTCCCCGCTCACCAAAGATTCCTAAGGTTTGCGGTAGAAGATCGCCACTTTCAATTTGTGGCCCTGCCATTTGGTGTAGCCACCGCGCCCAGAGTATTCACAAAGGTGCTAGCTCCTCTGTTAGCAAACCTAAGAACACGGGGCATTGCGGTAACAGCCTATCTAGACGATCTACTATTAATAGATCAGTCAAAGGAGGGATTGGATCACGCTGTAGACACTACAGTAGGATACCTGGAGCATTTAGGATGGATTATAAACTTACAAAAATCCTCTCTCCAGGCCCAAAGAAGGATAGTGTACCTGGGCATGATCATAGATACAGCCCAAAACAGGGTATACCTGCCAGAGCCAAAGATACAGTCTCTGAAAGACCTGATCCACAAGGTCAAAGCAAACAAGAGGCCGTCTATTCGCCTTTGCACGAGACTATTGGGAAAGATGGTAGCCTCCTTCGAGGCGGTCCCTTACGCCCAGTTTCATTCGAGACTACTTCAAGGCAATATTTTAGCCTCCTGGAACAGGAAGAGCCAAGCTCTGGATATACCCATGCGCCTGTCCTCACAAGTACGCCACAGCTTCAATTGGTGGCTAGAAGCCAGGAATTTACGGAAGGGAAAGTCCTTCCTCCCAGTGGCCTGGAAGGTGGTATCTACGGATGCCAGCCTATCAGGCTGGGGTGCAGTATTCGAGGAGGCTTCTACCCAGGGAACCTGGGCCAAGACTCAGGGGATCCTGCCCATCAATGTGCTAGAGATCCGGGCGGTATATCTAGCCCTCAAAACCTGGACATACAGGTTACAGGGCTACCCAGTTCGGGTTCAATCCGACAATGCTACGGCAGTAGCTTACATCAATCACCAAGGAGGCACCCACAGTCGGGCAGCCCAAAGAGAGGTGAACCGGATCTTGGCATGGGCAGAAGAGCATGTACCTTGCATCTCTGCAATCTTCATTCCAGGGATAGAAAACTGGCAAGCAGACTACCTGAGTCGTCAGCAGCTGCTACCAGGAGAGTGGTCTCTTCACCCAGAGATCTTTCAGGCCATATGTCTGAGATGGGGAAACCCAGATGTAGACCTGCTAGCTTCCAGGTTCAACAAGAAATTGGACAACTTTGTGTCCAGAACGAGAGATCCTCTAGCCTACGGGACAGACGCTCTAATAACTCCATGGAATCAGTTCTCACTGATCTATGCATTCCCTCCGATCCCTCTTCTACAAAGACTGCTTCGCAGGATCAAGGAGGAGGGAATACCAGTAATCCTAGTGGCCCCAAACTGGCCCAGGAGGCCTTGGTATGCCGAGATCGTAAAAATGGCGATAGGAAGGCCCTGGAAGCTTCCACTTCGACACGACCTGTTGTCACAGGGTCCAGTATTCCACCCTTCCTTACAAAGGCTAAATTTGACGGCCTGGCTGCTGAGACCCACATTTTGAAAAAGAGAGGGGTCTCTGGCCTGGTTCTTTCTACGCTCATTAATGCTAGAAAGCCAGCCTCCAGACTCATCTATCATAGAGTCTGGAAAGCATACGTTTCCTGGTGTGAATCCAGAAGTTGGAATCCTCTGAAATATGAAATAAGTAGGATTCTTGCTTTTTTCCAGTTAGGAGTGGATATGAAATTAGCCCTTAGCACCATCAAAGGGCAAATATCGGCTCTATCAGTCTTCTTTCAGAGACCATTGGCATCTCACTCCCTAGTTCGGACATTCATTCAGGGGGTACTGAGGATAAATCCTCCAGTCAGGTCTCCCTTGTGTCCATGGGATTTGAATTTGGTATTGTCAGTGTTGCAAAAGCAACCTTTTGAACCTATTCGCCATATTCCTTTAATTATATTAAGTAGGAAATTGGCCTTTCTGATTGCTATAGCTTCTGCTAGGAGAGTATCAGAGCTAGCAGCTCTTTCTTGTAAAGAGCCTTATCTAATTTGTCACAAGGACAAGATCGTACTACGACCCCATCCGGCTTTTCTGCCTAAGGTGGTGTCGGCTTTTCACTTGAATCAAGACATTGTTCTGCCTTCCTTTTTTCCAAACCCGCGGACGGCGGGGGAAAAATTATTACACTCTCTAGATCTAGTGAGAGCGGTAAGGGTGTATCTGCAAGCAACCGCTCAGATACGTAAAACAGATGTTTTGTTTATTTTACCAGATGGTCCCAAGAAGGGCCAAGCGGTATCAAAATCCACCATTTCCAGGTGGATTAGACAAGTAATTGTTCAAGCTTATGGTTTAAAGAACAGGACTCCTCCTTTTCCTGTTAAGGCGCACTCTACCAGGGCGATAAGTGCTTCATGGGCAGTGCACCACCAGGCTTCGATGGCTCAGATCTGTAAGGCTGCAACTTGGTCCTCAGTCCATACATTTTCCAAATTCTATCAAATAGATGTGAAAGGACATGAGGATTCCGCCTTCGGGCGAAGTGTGCTGCAGGCAGCAGTATAGGGCTTCTGGTCCGCAAGCGGTCGGTTTGATCTGTGTCTCCCCCCCCTTCATATGAGCATTGCTCTGGGACGTCCCATTATGTAATGACTAGCTCTGTGTCCCGTGGTGTACGATAAAGAAAATAGGATTTTTATAACAGCTTACCTGTAAAATCCTTTTCTTGGAGTACACCACGGGACACAGAGGTCCCACCCTTCTTATGGGAACCTTACTGCTTTGCTACAAAACTGAGGTACTTCCCTGATGGGAGGGGTTATATGGAGGGGAACGGTCTTCCATTGGTTGTGCCAGTGTCCAATCACCGCTGGTGACCCTTAACCCATTATGTAATGACTAGCTCTGTGTCCCGTGGTGTACTCCAAGAAAAGGATTTTACAGGTAAGCTGTTATAAAAATCCTATTTCTTTGTTTGAGAAAATAAAATAAAATTATACTAAACCCCACACTGTTTAATTTACATTGCCCCTTCTATTTCTGTATATGGATGATGGCTCTGTAATTATTTTAATAAAACATCTCAGTACCTTTTTTCTAATCGATATACAGATGTCACATGATCCAGATCTTTACCAGCCTGTCAGTAGGGAAACATAAGCCGTAGGAGTCCTCAGAAAAAAAAGAAAATATCAATAAACTGTTTTAAATTATCATACAAAAAAATATTTGAAATCTTCAGCCTGTGTCTTAGAATAAGAGGGAGGTGCAGCCTCCAATAATCTATGTGTAATATCTTACCCCCCTCCCCCCATTGTGTTTAGCTGGTTAGTAAACCTGGAGGGGGAGGGAGGGAGTGGGCTGTCATTTACCATTAGATAAAGTTTGTAGAGCTAACACGAAAAATGGATAGGTATAGGGCAGCACCTGAATCCCTATAGAAAATTTTTGAAATCCCAAAAATGGGGGGTGTGTGCATGGGACTATAACGGTGCTTATATAGATTGTACCAATAGATAGAGTAGATAAAAGGAGAAAGTTTTTTAAAAAAATAACAATTTATTCATATGTTACAATACATTTAAAAAGTATTGAGGAAGAGTACAACGCAGTGCACTTTATCCTTGTGAGTCGCCAACATAACAGTCCTACATGTTTCGCCTGATCTAGGCTTCTTCAGGGACGTTAGGAGACTCTATGTTAATCTAAAAAGTAATATAAACAGTTCATGGTTATATAATTTTTAGACATCAAAATTAGAAAAAAATGAATTACTTAAATGAAGTACATAATGCATTACTGGAGAATAAAGGTATATATAAAGCAGTACCTCTGAAATCCTGATGGGCCCTTACAACCAAAGAAGTGTCCCTGTAGTGGGTCAAATGTACTAGGAGCACTATATGGAGTTACAGGCATCTGCGTTGGACAGCGTCCGGGTTCAAAACAGCCTGCGCATAGAATCCAGAAAATCCAAATAAAGGGATATTGGATTAGCACCTAGGCTAGTCCAATCTAAGATATATATCGAAAAAAGAGAAAAAAGGAAACTCTCTTAAGAATATTTGTCAAACAATGTGACTACAAACAGATATACTATTAAAGATACAATATAGCAAGAAATAAAATTTTGTTGACTTACATATTGATATAGCAAAGGATGCATATTCTGGGAGCCCGGGAATAACAACGCAAGAGGCAACAGGCACATGTAGCAGTTCCACACCACATAATTCAATGTCTATAAATGATGCCAAAGACAGGGAAAAAGTAGGATTTTTAAAACAGCTTACCTGTAAAATCCTTTTCTTGGAGTACATCACGGGACACAGAGCAGCATAGTCATTACTATGTGGGTTATATAGAATTACCTTCAGGTGCTGGCACTGGCAACTTCCAAAACAGGAAGTACCCTCCCCTATATAAGCCCCTCCCATCCGGGAGTACCTCAGTTTTGTAGCAAAGCAATACGTGTCCCCAAAAGAGGGGTGGGAGCTCTGTGTCCCGTGATGTACTCCAAGAAAAGGATTTTACAGGTAAGCTGTTTTAAAAATCCTACTTTCTTGTTCATACATCACGGGACACAGAGCAGCATAGTCATTACTATGTGGGACGTCCCAAAGCAATGCCACATGAGGGGGGGGATACACCATACATAAGCTGGGCGCCATCAGGCATGAGGATCTTTTGCGGCCTGCAACACACTGCGCCCAAAGGCGACATCCTCCTGACTTCTAACGTCCACCTGGTAGAACCTAGTAAACGTGTGTACTGAAGACCATGTTGCGGCCTTACAAATTTGAGCCAGGGAGGCCTGGTGATGCACTGCCCATGAAGTTCCAACTGCTCTCGTGGAGTGCGCCCTAACTTTGAACGGAGGCGGTCTACTTCTCAAGCCATAGGCTTGTATTATGACCTGTCGAATCCACTTGGCTAAAGTAGATTTTGATGCTGCCTGACCCTTTCTGGGGCCTTCCGGCAGAACAAACAAAGAATCCGTTCTACGAATCTGAGCAGTGGCTTTTAGATAAGCTTTAACTGCTCTTACTACATCCAAAGAATGCAATAACTTTTCCTCTACCGAGCTTGGTTTGGGGAAAAAAGAAGGAAGAACCACATCCTGGTTCAAGTGAAACCTCGATACCACCTTAGGAAGAAAGGCTGGGTGAGGACGTAATACTACTCTGTCCTTATGGATAACCAGATATGGCTCTTTACAGGACATGGCGGCTAATTCCGACACTCTTCTAGCCGAGCATATGGCTACTAAAAATATCAATTTCCTGGTGAGTAGAACCAAGGAAATGTGCCGCAAAGGTTCAAATGGCTGCTTCTGCAGAACCGACAGAACCAAATTTAGATCCCATGGGCATATGGGAGCCTTAATCGGTGGAATAATACGAGTCACACCTTGCATAAAGGATTTGACAAGTGAATGCATAGCCAGGGGCCTTTGAAATAGTATTGACAAGGCCGAAACCTGGCCCTTGATAGTACTTAAGGCAAACTTCCTGTCTACAGCCCACTGCAGGAAGTCCAGAATTCTGCCTATAACGTACTTACGTGGATGCCATTTTCTGGCCTCGCACCAAGTGATGTACGCCTTCCAAACTCTATAGTAGATCTGCCTGGATACAGGCTTCCTGGCATTGATTATAGTTGATACCACAGAGTTAGAGAGACCTCTCTTCTTTAGGATGTGGGATTCAATAGCCAGGCCGTTAAACTTAGAGTTAGTAAGGAAGGGTGGTATATCGGTCCTTGCGAAAGCAGGTCCGGACGACGTGGAAGGGTCCAAGGACTCCCCACAGACATTTTGATGATCTCCGCGTACCAGGCCCTTCGGGGCCACGCTGGAGCCACCAGGATCACCGGCTTCTTCTCCAACCTGACTCTGCGAAGGAGTCGAGGCAACAATTGTAGCGGAGGGAATGCATATATCAGTCTGAACTGATCCCAAGGGAACACCAGAGCATCCGAGCCGCAAGCGAGGGGATCCCTTGTCCGGGAGACAAATCTGTCCACCTTTGCGTTGAATCTGGATGCTAGCAGATCTACATCCGGTGTTCCCCACCGCTGACATATTGCTCGGAAGACCTCGGGATGAAGGGACCATTCCCCTGGGCATAACTGTTGGCGACTCAGAAAGTCCGCCTTCCAATTCTCCACCCCTGGAATGAAGACAGCTGATATACATGGGACATGCTTTTCTGCCCATTCCAGGATGTGACTTACTTCCCTCTGGGCTGCACGACTCCTGGTGCCTCCCTGATGATTGATATATGCCACTGCTGTGGCATTGTCTGATTGAATTCTGACAGGGGACCCTTGGAGTCTGGATGTCCAGGCTACTAGAGCGTACCGGGCTGCTCGTATCTCCAAGAGATTGATGGGCAGGGTTTTTACTACATTTGACCATCTGCCCTGGAGAGACCATTGCTCCAGTACTGCCCCCCAGCCTATAAGGCTGGCATCTGTAGTGACCACCTTCCAAGATATCGGGCTGAAGGGTTTTCCCTTCTGGAGATTTTGGGGGATCAACCACCAGCAGAGACTCTTCCGAACGGAAGGGGACAAAGCCATCGGGAAGTCTAGAGCCTGAACTTTTCCGTTCCAGGCTGACAATATGGCCCTTTGTAAATTCCTTGAGTGGAATTGGGCGTATGGCACAGCTTCGAATGATGCTACCATCTTTCCTAGCAGCCTCATGCACAGGCGTATGGACGGCTGTCTTTTTGCACAAAGCAGACGGACCAAGGCCCTCAAAGAGGATACCTTGTCTAGAGGTAAGAAAATCTTCCTCTGGTCTGAATCCAGCCGTAGCCCTAGATATACCAGGTTTTTCACTGGCTGTAGGGCTGACTCGTCCAGGTTGATGACCCAACCGTGAGATTCTAGATACTTGATTGTATCGACAATTACCACTTCTAGCTTGGCAACTGAGTGGTCCATCAACAACAGGTCGTCTAGGTATGCCATTATCGTTACACCCCGTGTTCTTAGATCGGCCAACAGTGGGGCCAGAATTTTTGTGAACACTCGTGGTGCTGTGGCCAGACCGAATGGTAAGGCTCTGAACTGAAAATGGCGCCCTTCTACTGCAAAGCGTAGGAATTTTTGATGACCTGGAAAGATGGGAACATGCAAGTAAGCATCTTTGATGTCGATCGAGGCTAACCATTCCTCCCCTTGTAGGGCAGCGGTGACCGATCGGATCGACTCCATCCGGAAAGACCGGACGTTTAGAAATTTGTTTAGACTCTTTAGGTCCAATATGGGTCTTATGTCCCCGTTTGGCTTCGGGACTGTGAAAAGGTTTGAGTAGAAACCCAACCCCCACTCTTCCATAGGAACCTCCATAATTACTCCTTGGAGCAATAGTTGTTCTAACGCCAATAGGAGAGACCCTCTTTTCAGAGGGTCTCTTGGCATGCCTGACCACATAAAATGGGACGGAGGAGACTCTTTTAACTCCAACTTGTATCCCAGAGTTACTGCGGAGAGCACCCATCTGTCTTTGATCGTCTCCCGCCAGGTCTCTGCGAACAACTGAAGTCTTCCCCCCACCCGTTTGAGTGGGGGCAGCCCTTCATAGGCTTGACTTGGAGACTGGTTTAGTACCTCTTCGGATCCAGGGCTTTTTATTACCCTGTGGCTGTCCCTGATTTTTACCTCCTGAGTTTGACCGAGGAGGCCGTCGGAACTGCTTAGTAGCAGACGTCGCAGGGATAGGAGAGGTAGTCCTCTTAAAAGATGGACCCCTAGACCTCTTTTTACTCGGTAAGAGAGTACTTTTACCACTGGAAATCTTCTGGATATACTTATCCAGGTCTTCGCCAAAAAGGCGTTCCCCATGAAATGGGAAGCTAACTAAGAGCTTCTTACAGGGAGCTTCAGCAGACCAGTTTTTGAGCCACAGAAGCCTACGCATATGTACCAAAGACAGCGTGAGGCGGGAGGCCTGATGGATAGAATCCTTGATGGCGTCAACCGCAAAGCATAATGCTCTAGGCAGATCAGCCAGAGCCTGGGCCTGCTGGTCTGGCAAATCCCTCAGGACCATTTTCATTTGATCCTTTAAAGCTTGGCAGACCCCAATAGCTGCCACTGCTGGCTGTGTAACAGCCCCTGCCGTGGAAAAAGCAGATTTTAATAAAGATTCCAATTTTTTATCCACTGGATCTTTGAACATTTGAACATTATCTACTGGACATGTCAGTGATTTGTTCACAGAAGAGATGGCTGCATCCACCGTAGGAACATTCCATCTCTGGGTGAACTTTCCCTCCATGGGATAGATCACCGGAAACCTTTTAGGCGGAACAAATAGTTTATCAGGATGTTCCCAGTCCTGGTATATAAGTCCTTCCAATAATGGATGTATTGGAAAGGAGCAATTAACCTGGGGAGCTTTTAGCGACCCCAATGAGGAGACAGCAGTAGTTGATGGTTCAACGAGAGGCATTTTAAATGCAGATCGAACCATGTCAGTTAGGGTCTGGACCCACAATCTTTCAGTCTGTGATGCTGAAAATGGTTCATCTACTGTCGATTCCTCAAAAACAGAGCTAACCTCCTCCTGATCCCCTTCAGGTAGGTCGGTCCCTTCCTGGGACTGTTGCTCTGCCAACAGGCACTCTAATGGAGGTGATGGAGATCTGGCGCGCTTTCTTTCCTGTAGAGAAGAAGCGATCAATGCAGCCAATCTCTGCTCCAATCCCTCCAGAGTTGAGGAAAAAACCTCCTCTGTTATATATGCAGGAGCAGGTGGACTGAGGACAGCCGCAGTACCTGGCACTCCCGGGGGTTCCTTATGGGTATTAACCTCTGATTTCTCAGGGGAGGAGGGTGCAGATGACTGCTCCAGATCCTCAGAGCCCGATGGAGACCCCCTACACTTCCTGAGAGGTATATCTCGGAGTTTTTTAGGCGGCATATTCCTTAGTTCAAAGCTGAGGTATTCCAGCCGCAATACACCCCTTACTGAAATAGTCTAATGCAATTTGCTGCTATGTACATCAGTGGGTGTCTACTAATGCGTCTTTCTGGGGATGCCTGTATCAACCGCCCGCTGTAAGCCCCTATACCATGCTACCAGCTCCTTTTCATGCTCTGTGTCCATAGCAAGCAGCGTGGACTGAGTCCTTTTATCTTGCTGGGACGCCCGCACATGCGCAGAAGCGCTGGGCGCACAGAGCGCGTCATCCGCCAGGCTCCGCCCCCTTTTTTGAAGCTAAACCTTATAAAAGGAAAGCATGTGTGCGCGCGCGCGCGCGTGTGCGCTCTTGGCGCCATGTAGGGAGAGGAGCCAGGGTCCCTGTTTCACCAGGACTCAGGGATGGAAGGAAACTACTTGGCAGCATGACAGAGGAATGCAGCTTCCCTGATAGAGAGCTCACTCATCTGCCTGGACTTTCACCATGGAAGGAATAGTCCCAAGAAAAAAGACGTTCCACAGCGGCCTCTAGTGGACAAACACAGGTACCGCACCTTTGTCTTTTTTTTTTTTTTTTTTTAAAACCTCCTTTATGAAAAAACATTTCCAGGTTTACAGTTTTTTTAAAATTTCCCTTATGAAAAAACATTTCTAGGATTTCTTAGGCATATACAGCTATTAGCGGGAATACCCTTTAGGTAACAGGCAGAAAGACATATTAGGCTTGGGGGTCCCCTCAATAGAACCAAGTTCCTGAGGGGCCCCCACTTACCTTTTCCCCGCCGCAGGACTTTGTTTGGTCCACAGAAGCCCAAACTTCACCTCTCACGGCAGGCATTGTACTAGACCTTCAGGGACCGGGTTCCCAAGGATTCCACTCCCCTGGACCTGTATAGCACCCTGCACAGATAGCCTCTTGGTTTTGGGTATGACCAGAGCTCTGGATCCCAGGGTCCAGCCCTCCTAAGAGAGGCATTACAGGCAAAACCCTGCTCTTCTCTGCAAGGCCCGGGTACCGACCGTTTAGCTATGAAGCTTTTTTTGGTCGGATCCGGAATAGCTTGCTAAGGCCCAGAGAACCTGTACACAAGCCCAGATGAATACATGTTAACCTTGGCCAACACCTTAGACACTGGCAAAAAACTGAGGTACTCCCGGATGGGAGGGGCTTATATAGGGGAGGGTACTTCCTGTTTTGGAAGTTGCCAGTGCCAGCACCTGAAGGTAATTCTATATAACCCACATAGTAATGACTATGCTGCTCTGTGTCCCGTGATGTATGAACAAGAAAAGGGAGAAGATAGAGAAGAGTCAGCCAAGGCCTGATGTAAAAACACTTCAGGGTCCAGAAAAGCATATAGTGGGCCCTGCAGCCCATCAAAAGTAGGGCATTTACCTTGAGATCTCTTCACAAAGATTTTGATTGTTCATTGCAGAGATGCAGCTGAAGGCTTAATCCAAGCCAACACAGTATATCTGATCTGCATGAACAAAGAGCGATTAAGTAACTTGTATAAAGAGCAGCCCATCTAAGTGGGCTTAATGCTGTGGATGTGGGTACATACCTGTTTGCTCCGTGTAGTTAGCACGGCTCCCAGAAAGGGTCCCATGACGGAGTTGTTACCAGCATGGGTCCTATTAATATCCCTGGTGTGCAATTAATTGGCAGCACCGCATATGACGTATCTACTTTATCTACTCTATCTATTGGTACAATCTATATAAGCACCGTTATAGTCCCATGCACACACCCCCCATTTTTGGGATTTCTAAAAATGTAATTTACCATTGTGTATACACCCACATGTGTGACTATAGTCACATGGGCTGTTCAGATGTGATAGGGAGGAAATGATACAGAATAGAAACACACTGAGAACTGAGCATGTGCAGAGTTGTCACCACAGCTGCAAAATTCCCAGCTGAATTGGGGACTTGGACAGGAGGGGGAGATAGAGAGCAGCAGGATCCACCAGGTTTTCTGCAGAATACTGAAAAAACTAATCTCATAGTGACTAAGTATGTATTAACAGCATGTAATACAGCAATTATTGATAGTTTTTTTATGATGTGGTTTTAGTGACACTTTAAGTATAATTGTTTCCCATATGCAGTCCTCTTTCTCAAATCCTTATTGGGGAGTTGCTAAGTGAAACTTTTTTCAGGAGAATAAGTTGTTTGAGACCAAAAGTTCACACTCAAATGCAGATCTAGGTTCATATTTGCCTCAACTTGAACTGTCATCAAATAGACCAAATGCTCACAAAGGCAGTTGTACAAGATGACCTACAAATCTAGAGGTTTACTTGCTTTACTTGTGTTTTTCTGGAAGCTAATATTTGATTCTCTCATTCCAGCTCTTTCCAAATCCCAAACAGAAGTGATTGCATTGAAGAAGCAGAGTGAAGGCCTTACACGAGAGTATGATCGTCTCCTAACTGAACATGAGAAGCTACAGGTCTGTATTGTACTTGGTTTTCATGATGGCATTTTGTTTTAAGAAGCTGATCCTCCTGCATGTGCTTGTGTAGGTGTTAGTCCTGTAATTGCATTTCCTTCATGTGTAGAGAAATCTGAGGATTTCTATCTTCTGACTTGGTTAACAAATGTCAAGTGTAAATTTGGTGGCTGACTAGGGAATTAAAACAGCATGGTACATATGCTTGCTTCCGGCAAAAGCTTGTTCAGTACTGTACTTGCTCTTTCTTTCTTATACAGAAACCCAATTTGCATCAAGTCTGTGTTGGTTATTGAGGTGAATTTCAAAGTTGTATATATATGAAATGTCAATGTTATAGATAAATTATTTTCAGGTGCGCACGTATCGCTCCAGGCTTTTTCAGAAAAAATTAAAAGCTAGAAATACTGTTGCTGCTGACTTTTAATATTAGGACACTTACCTATCTACGAATCTAGCGTTGTCTTCACCCCAACCGATTTTTCAATCAGCTGTTGGGTGCTCCCACCGCCTTCTCCACTAAGGGAAACCGACAGTGAAGATTTTCGACTTCACAGACATTTCCCGCTGCGCTTTGTGAATGGCCGGGTGGCTGGGGAAGGATGAGATCAGCCAGAAGTGGGAGCGGGTACCTCTTCCCCAAAAAGTGCCAAATGTGACAGCGGAGGAGGGGGAGGAGGCAAATAAGCAGAGCTTTCCCTTTTGGTTGGAGCTCTGCTTTAAGCACTTCCCTCTTATTTGATAGTGTACATGTAATGTTCTAGTTGTACTGTGGTCAAATTACAGCATAGTTAGGGACAAAGCATCATGGCCTCACTTAATAACTGCAGTGCATAATTCATAGTGAACTGTAGTTATTTTCTGCATTCCCATTAAATTGGTTGTAAACCCACTTAGACAACTTGCACCTACAGGTAAGCCTAGATTAAGGCTTACCTGTAGGTGCAAGAAATATCTCCTTAACCGACATGGTTAAGGAGATATTTTCTATAAAGCGATGCGCCGATGACGTCATGCGCACTAGCGGGCCGGCTTCATTGCTGGTTTTCTGAATGGGCTCTTGCTGGCCCGAGTGCGCATGTGTGTGACGTCATCGCCACTCCGGCCAATCACAGTGCCGGAGCGGCGATACATTGACATCCGTGACGGGACATCAAGGCAAGATGGCCGCGGAGGTGACCAAGGACCGCTGCGGGGGCTTCAATCTCAGGTAAGTCATTCATAATGCATACTAGCTCATTATGGCTTTCTTTTGCAGGTTTTTTTTTTTTACAGGGTTTACTTCCTCTTTAATAACTATATGTTATTGTTAATTACCCATACTTTTCCCTATTTAGTAAACATGATTGTGCAGAGGGATTTTTTTTAAGTGGTCGTAACCCTACAAAAAAAAAATTTGATCCTGTTCCCTTATAGCAGGTTAAACAACCTGGTTGATCCTGCCTGTTCCTGTATCCCTTGGTGTGCTGACCATGGCAATCATGGGTGCTGAGCCCTGCTTACCATGATCAGTTTATGTGCCTCTGTCATCTGCTGCTCTCCTCTCTCCCCCTCCCTCCCTGCCTGCCTATTAGAAGGAAAGTAAACTTTTAAAAATTTCACTGCCAGCCTTCTCTATTGTGCAGTCATAACACACTGTGCAAGTGTTTGTTGAAAACAAAGCCTCTAAATACCTTCTTTCAGATATATTCAGGCCAGCACGGCGGTCACGTGACCTCCCAAGCTGACATCAGAGGGAGATCTCGGCCCCTCCCGTTGTTGCCTGTAGATCGGAGGAATACAGTGTCCAGAAGTCACATGACCGTCATAAAGATATCTGAAAAATTGTATTTAGAGGCTTCATTTTCAACAAACACTTACAGTGTGTTATGGCTGCATAAAAGAGAGGGGCTGGCAGTTAATGGTAGTATAAGGTTACAACCACTTTAGGTTTTTTTTTTTCTTCTTGTGGGTTTGGTTTTACAAAGAATATGTATGTATCAATAAACTTTGTATGGGGTAACCTTCCCAATTTTGATTAAACCTTTATTGTATTTGCATTTCATGAGTACCTCCAAAATCCTTTTTATTGTATTTGCAATTCATGAGCACCTCTAAAGACCTTTTTATTGTATTTGCAATTCATAAGCACCTCCAAAGTCCTTTTAAGAATCTGATAATTTTACATATTTTCTGCATTGTTGTAATCAATGGCCTTGCCAAGTATTTTTCAGTAGTAGCCAGTGAATAGAATCGGGTGCTTTTCCCGTGTTTTTTTTCTTTTCCAGATATGTTTATATCCCTTTGAACAAAGCAGAACTATAGCTCAAAGCTGAAAATAGCTTTTTGGTGTTTTTTTTCCCTTTCATTTCACCTATTCCCCATTCCACACAGCTATTCTTTGATATGGTCTTGTGACAGATGTACAGTAAATACCTTATGTAAGACTGAAGTCAGCCAGTGAACGGAGTCAGGTTTTTTTTTCCTTCCTAGATATGTTTGTCAGATTGAACAAAACCAAACTAGAATTCATAGTTGAAAACAGCTTTTTTGGTGTTTTTTTCTGCATTTCACCTATGCCCCATTCCACACAGCTATTCTTTGCTGTGGTCTGCTGTCAGATGTAAATACCTTATGAGGGAATAAGACTGAAGTCCTGCTTAAAGCAGACAACTGTTATTCTTTTTGAACATTAACATTCAGTTGTGTTTCTGGCCTGACATGCACATGATATCTTAATTATACAGTACAGGACACATGACTTTTTCATAGACTGATTCATAGACCATGGGTTATATGCAGGCTACCCTGAGGTGATTGGACAATGGCAAAATAAAAATGTGTAAGAAAAGCAGAAGCCAAGGCGCTGGATCAGTAGAAATGCCCCAACATTTATTGATTAAAACATATCAGACTTAAACTTACACTTAAACTGATGACAAGCAGCTCCAGGAATAGAGGTGTAATCTGCTGAACACAGCAGGGCACTGGAGGTCCGGTAAGCTGATGAATGGTGAGCCGGCCTTCCAGAAAACGGAAATGTGCTGCAGCCAAAGTAGCGAGGGAATGTGGGCGGACATATATATTTCAGAGCCGCACTCCTGTCAACGTCAAGAATAACAACTTATTAAAGTGGTTGTAAACCCTGTACAACCACTCTTCCCTACAGGTAAGCCTATAATAAGGCTTACCTGTAGGTACTGGAAATATCTCCTAAACCTCCACAGTTTAGGAGATATTCGCCATATACGCCAGCGCCTGCGCACTGAAGAAAGGGCACGATTGTGCCATTTCTATAGTGCTTGTGCCGTGACCATCGGCTCCCGCGGGCATGAAGTCACGCGACTCCGGCCAATAGCAGAGCCGGAGTCCATGGCCCTGGAAGGAAGAGGGGTTGAGGATGGATGCGATTACACAGCGGGGACAGCGGTGACATTGCGAGCTTCTTCTGAGGGTAAGTGGCACATAATGGGCTAGTATGCAATGCATACTAGCCCATTATGCTTTTACTTTGCAGGGAACAAAGAGGAAGTAAAACCCATCATGGGTTTACTTCCTCTTTAAGGCTGCTTCTACAGCATACTCAAATTACCCTGCCCACTCCTTGAGACTCCAGTTTTTGCTGGTATCTTTAGGTGATGGACCTGTTCTCCTCTGGAGATGTATTTTTCTTTTTAAACCATTCATTTTTTTCTGAGGATTTTTTTTTATCAATATCTGACTTCTTATTGCCCTGGGCCATTGAATTTTCAGATCAGTTACACTGGGTGTGTACCTTGAGGATCATACCCGGACTCCACTATGTGGGGCTGGCCTATAATGTTTGCTTTGGGCACTGGATCCTGTGTTAGGTGGTCGCCTTGGCACAGAGTGCAATGTGTGCATTTAGCTGCATGGGGCTATACAGGTCCATGGCCATTTTCCATTTCTATGCTTCCCAGACCCTGAAGAGCCCTTCAGGGGTATGCTCACCATGATGGGTGAAGCCTGGACCACTAGTAGGCCCAAAATCGTGGATAAAGTAAGACAGGGATTCCCTGTATGTTGGCACCAGTTCCTGGCTTTCAATAACACAATCTGCAGTGCACAGCACAAGGCACAGGTTTCTGCCTTATTAAGACTTTTCTTCAGGGAGTTGCTCATTGCTTCACTTGAAAGGTTGCCAGTAGCCTTTTCATCTGTTAGGCGTGTTTCTGAGTTGGCAGCTCTTTTTTTAAAACCTTTCTTGTTTTGTACAAGAACAAGGTGGTTATGACACCAAAACCTACCTTCCTACCTAGGGTGGGCTCTTCCACCTCAATGAGGACATTGTTCTGCCCCAAAACATGACAAGGAAATTACCCTGTATTACCTGGATGTGGTCAGGGGTGTTAGAGTCTGTCTTTTTTCTGCCTATTTGCCCCCATAAAAGGCATCCTGCTTCCCACTTCACCATTGCCATTTGAATCGGGCAACTTCTCTCCAGGGCCTATGCCCTTAGGGTAGAGTTCTTCATTTCCCTATTACATCTCCTTCCACTTATGCTGTTGGTATCTGCTTCCCAGATTTGCAAGACTTACACCTTATACTTGATTTACATGCTCTCCAAGTTCTACCAGCTTCAGCCACAAGGTGCTCCAAGCTGTTATAAGAATGTTCTGTTCAGGTTCTTTAGTTCTCTTCTGGTTCTATTGACAATTCTATTTTCTATGCTGTTTCCCAACCCTTTGTTTGTTGCCAGAGGGTGAGCTATGAATACAAGTCCTATGTCCTGTACTATAATATAGGATAATAGGGATTTTGACATACCCGTAAATTCCTTATCTTGGGGTACAGTACAGGACACAGGCCCCTCCACTTCGTGTCTTAGTCACTCTTTATTGCTTGCTAACAAACTGTAGCCTTACAAAGTGTGTGTGTGTGTGTGGGGGGGGGGGGGGTTGAATAATTCTACTCTAAAGTGGCCTTAGCACGCTTTTTGCCAGTGTCCAATCACCTGAAAATAGCCTGCATATAACCCATGGTCTAAGAATACAAGTCCGGTGTCCTGAACTGTGGTCCAAGATAAGAAATTTACAGGCAAATTTAAATTCCTATTTTTCTGGCGTGTTTGACCTCACTTTCTTTGGCTATGTGATAAACTCATGATAGGTTTGTAACAACTTTGGCCATTTTTCTTATACAACTTTCAGAAATCAATGTGCCCACTTTCAAACTCAAATTTTTAAAGTAGAGTTTCTCAGCCAGGGCTCCATGGCAGGTGGTAGTAGGTGCAAACGAGTCCACAAAGGGGTGGATAGTATGTGGGATGAGGGAGCTTGGCCAACTTTTCCACCTACTCATTATATGTGTGTTGTGAATGGATCTTTATGGATTAACTAAGATGATTTATGTATTTTTTTCTACAGAACATTAAAGAAGAGGAACATGATAAGAAAGAACTGTAACTGACCCATCAGCTGTCTGTCCAAGAGACTAAAAGAATGTGAAAAGCTCTTCTACAATCTTGCTTTATTTTTGCCACTCAGAGGAAATATGCAATAGAGAAATGCAAAGGTTTTCAGGTTATTCTGTGTTATTTAGGAAAACGGTCTTTGTTATCACCAAATGTATATTTTATTTTTACCAACAAACATGTTCTGATATAAAAAGAAGCTTTTGCTGACTTCTTTCTGAAAAACCATAGTTGACTGCCCGACTCTGGCCTTAACAATTGTTTGATCACTGGTCTGAAGCAAACATGCAGCCAGTAAAGTCAGATATCACGAGTTGCATATTTGTACCAGGCTAGTGTTTTAGAAATTCTTTGAATTAACATAATATTAGGCAAATGGCATTTTCAAAAGAAGACTTCAGCAATGGTGACCCATGTATTTTACTTATCAGTAAGGGGCTTCAGATTATTCTGACAAAAAAAAAATCTCTGTAAAGTGTCACAAAATTCTTTAGTACAGGTGGAAATAGACACGCACTGTTAGTTTTGGGGATTTTTGTGAATCATATATAACACATACATATGCTGTGAAGACATTTGTTTTGTTTTATTGGTAGATTTAGGTTTGAATGGTGAGAGTTTGCATGTCTGATTTGTTATTTTTTTTTAATGCTTGTACGTCATCAATTTATTTCATTTTCCTACCCAGTGTGATCAGAGTACAATGTGGAAACATTTTAAGCACAATCACCTAGGAATCTATCATATCAGTAAAATTACACAATACTTTCACCGTAAGCCATAAAGTAGAAGTTTCTTCACTTGCTGAGAGACTTTGGCTAGTGGAACTATGTAGTTCAATATCCTAAAGGTATACTGCTTCTCTACAAAGTGCTGCCTTCAGTGCCATCTCTCCACTGCTACAAAGGATCATATACCCAGCCTCACCAGAGTGCCCTCATCTCTCCCTCTTTTCTGTAGTTCATATCCTGTTCGATTGTATTGTCACATTAGGCAGCTCCGAAGGAACCCAGCTCTGGCTTTGGAGTCTCCCTCCGCTCATAATCATCCAGCTCATAGCTAAAGGTACGAAACTTCCTTAACATCAAAGGAAGCAAATTTTCAGTGTATGTAATGTAAACCTGACAAAATATAAATACAGGAGCGTGGCAATGCTGATTTTGTTGTAGAAAATGCTAGTCTTTTGGCTGTTAGTCCCATCTGTCACATCATTTATTACTTAATAATTAACAAATGGGCAGGTCAGGACTTATGAGCAGTGACTTACTAAATAGTGAAGCTAGAGGATGGCAATTTACATGCTAGGAAATAAGTTGTAGTGGCCATCTGTTTTTTGATAAAACTTAAATAATTATTTAGTTCTGTGAAGAAAATTTGTTTCAGGTTCTTGTCCTATTGCTAGCATATGGTAACTTAATAATTCAAAATTGTAATCCCCTAAAGTACCGGCATGTTACACCTATTTAATTACCAGGCCATTTTTTCAGTTTTCAGTGCTGTAAAAGTTTGACAACTACTCGGCAACACTGTAACCAAAATAATTTTATAATTTCTTTTTTTGAGACAGAGCTTTCTTTTGGCAGCATTAATTACTTGTTTTTTTACTATATAAAATAAAAAATATTTTGAAAAGAAAAAACAGTTCCCTTTCTTTATACAAAAAATAATAAAATGCAGGACAGTACAAACTCCACCCACCCCTTCCAAAAGTAGACATTTTTGACACAATTTTTTTTTAGAAATGAAGAGATGTTGGTATTGTGGTGGTTAAGGTGCACTTAGCCTTTAAAAGTCACCCACTGAAGCCAAGTGCAAGTCTTCCATTTTGTGTGCTATGTCTAGATGTCATGGATATACCCAAAACATTTTAAAACACCACAAAAACAATCCCTCAATCATTGGTGGTCAGTGAAACTATAGAACTTCCCAAAACAATCCACAATAATTGTGGGTCAGTAGGATTGTAAACCCCCCCCCCCCCCCTCATCGTCGGCAGTCAGTAGAAACTTAACCTCTTCCCCCATCCCCCAAAAACAATTGCAGAGCATTGGTGGTTAGTGGCATTTTACATCCCCCTCAAAATGATCCCACAACCATTGGTGGTCAGTGGTATTTTAAAACCCTTCACCCCCCCCTCCTACATTATTGGTGGTTGTTGTCCTCTGACCCCACAATTAGTCTTTTCTGCTGCACCCTGGAGGATTTGATACATGGAGTAATTCATTAAATCCTTTTCCTTCCCCTTTTGCTGTTGTGAGAGGAAGGGGCGGATGCTCCAGTGCAAAAAAAGTACTATTGTTTACATTTGTGATCACTATAATTCGCTATCAGAGTGATCACAACGCACAGATCCTCCCATAGGCTCTGTGCCTTTTGCCTTTGCTCTTTGCTGTCTATTGAGAGGGGGAACCGTGGCATTGTGTGTGCATGGGTAAGCGCTCCTAGATAAACAAAAAGTCTCTCTTCAAATGATCTTTTACTACAACAACCAGTAAGGAGATGGTTAAGCTAAAGAGCCACTACAGTCAAAAACATAAGAAAAGTAAATATGCAGAAACGTGCAGCAGCGGCAGCCAGATGTGTTCTTTTGTTATCAGCCTTTTCAGACTGAGAAATGGAGGCGAGGAGGCTGCCAATAGTGCCTTTCAAAGGAATAACTCTTCAAAACACTAGGTGTGTCTAAAATGTTCACATGATACAGCGTCGTTATTATTATGACTGCTTTTTTGTATGATGTTTGTTCTAAGGTATCTTAGCCCATGCAGGGAAATGTGGAGGCAGAATTTATTTTATGTGTGTGGATCTCCTACTCAGGATGTCACAGCTTAGTATGTCTAAACAAGGGAAAAAAGCTAATTTCCCAGGATGCAAAGCAATATTTTAATGTCCTGCTATCTGTTAGCTGTGCTGTTCCTTTCTTTTAACACAGGGAAATAGGTGAAACAGTTACGTTGGTGATTTTAGCAACTAATTGTTTGAAAAGTGTTTTTTTTTCCCAATTAGTTAGAGATGTTCTTTAAATGGGATCCGGTTGTGTGCAGATACACATTGCCATCAATTCTAGCTTCATATGTTAAATCTATGTTACCAGTTTGTATTAGGCAAATTAGTTTTTTCATGGTTCAAGCTGTTAAAACCCACAAACCTAAATGTCTGCTACAGTAATAAGGAACCCTGGAACAGAATATTTCCATTTCACACAATGACTGCACACACTCTGACATCATCATCGAGTTGCAGACTATTCCATCTCGGCTTGTGTTTTCAGATGTTGATTAGCCCAGTTTTTTGCGTTCACTGTGGTGTTTTGACTCTAAAGCACACACGACCGAGTTTCTCGTCAAAAAGCGACAAGAAACTTGCTGGCAGAGCTTTCTTGCCGAGTAAATCGGTCGTGTGTACGCGGCTATCAGGTTTCTCGTCAAGAAAACCGACAAGAATCTTGACGAGAAAAATAGAGAACCTGCTCTCTATTTTCTCCTCAGGATTCTCCATTTTCTCGTTGAGATTCTCGTCAGCATGTTTCTCAACGAGAAAAGTGTGTGTGTGTGTACACTTACCTGTCGCCGTGGATACCCGCGCATGCTCGAAATGACTTTGACGCATGCGCGGTAGCTTCCTAGGCATAGGTAGGGTGTAGCAAGATGGCGGCGACGGCATCGAATGTGATGAGCGCACGCTCGTCGTAGTCGATTACGTCACCGCGTTCGCTCCATTCAAAGAACCGCAGGTTCTTTGAATCGAGCGTGTGTACACTCGGCCGGGACAAGTTTCTTGTCCAAGAATCTCGTCAAGAAAAACGACAAGTTTTTTCCTGACGAGATTCTCGGCCGTGTGTCAAAACACCACAAGTTAGTTTAGTTTGGTCTTAACCATTAAAGCTGAAAGGCAAATATGTCTTCTGCATAGGAAATGTCCAGTTTTTTTTTTGACCCTGTAATTTGCTATCTTTTTCCAGGTGTATGACACATTTAAAATATTTCTAACTCATCAGGATGGAAATATGGAAGCTGCTATTTCGGACTAAGATTTAAAGATGCATAGAAAGATAAAAAACCAATGGTGGAAAAAACACATGGTCTATTGAGTCTCCTTTTTTTTTTTAACATTTGAGATTATTTTTTTTTCTGTTTCAATAATTTTTATTAATTATTTTGATAACAAAGAGAAAAGATCACTTGGCAGAGCAGCAAACAATCCTCGCGTGCTCCGGACCTGTAACAAAAGTGATACATAAGTCTGGGGAGGGGAGGGATGGAAGAAAGCAAGTTGTAACAGTCAGGTTGGGCTTTCTATAATGCACCATGGGAGCACATAAAGTTGTATGAAAAGGAAGAGCAAACAGCTGGCCATAAAACTCAAAGTGCAAAGATGTCATGACCTCTAAGGGATAGCCATTCAGCTGACCACCTAGCAGATCATATTTCTGCAAACAGAAGAACCCTGGGATTATAACAACATTAAAACTTAGCCACTGTAGATTGGTCTAGGTAATGAGAGAGCCGCAGTCCTATAATGTCTGATCTAGGGCTCTGTCCACTACCAGACACCATAACCGTCCCACATCGGGGACTTCATTCCCTCAAGTATGCACCAAAGTATCTAGGTAAGACAGGAGACAGGAAAACTGTGAAGACATGATGCCAAGATTGTCAAGAAACAAAAAACGAGAAAACATAGAGTAAAAGAGAAAACAAAAGGGGGTTGGGAGAGAGCAGAGTGAATCTGTCTGGGGATCCTCCGTCAATCATCTGTGAATTCAACTCCATCCATCAGGGACCTGTAAATAAGCAAGCCAGGGGGACCATATTTTATCAAAATGGGGTTGTTCGTCTTGCAGGACACTCACGATTTTTTCATTCTGCATGATCCACGTGAGTTTACGTTTCAATAATGCGATATCTATAACAGGGCTCTTACATGCAGTCATGATAGCGATTTTGGCCGCTAGGAACATAAACTATATTAAAGTCTGGGTATGTCGTGGGACATTTTCGACTGGTTATTTAGGAGGGCATTACTTGCGTCTTTGGTGATATAGAGAATATAAATGAGCGAACCTTGGGGCACATCCACCACACAAGCAGCGGTGTGCCTGTCTGGCCACAACCCCTGAAGCAGGAGGCAGATGATCCCGGATACATTTTAGACAGGCACTCCGGTACTAAATACCATCTTGAATGTACTTTATATCCTGCTTCAATCAAGTCAACATTAAAAATATATAAATAGGTGAATACGTGACTTCTTATTAGAAAAACCATAAAAAAGTAGTATGTCCCGTAGGAATGTGGATAGAAATAATAATAATCCAACAGATAATTAAACCAAATACTGTGTCTCTACCTCCTAGGAAGAGGCAGAGAGAGATCCTGTGAATTAATACAAAAAAGAGATGATATATATACTAAGTACAGATGTGTATATGGTGAAACATAGTCCACATAAAGCCAGATCAGCCAAGTACTATCAGGTTAATAAATGTTCTCAGTCCACCACAACGTGGTTTGCAAAGAAAACCAACCAAAAAATTAAAAAAATTCCACAGAAGATGTTGTTCATTCATATAAAGTTCATTCAAGGCGATGTGCTCCAAGGTGACTTGTGTAAGCTGTTTGCATAGGTTAATCAGGTGACTTTCGTGCTCCCCCTTATGGGTCCCCACTCACCAGCTACCACAGCCCCTGCAGGCGTAAATGGCATAGAGTATATAAAGCAGCTGAAGTCCTGATGTCTCTCCAGATCAGATCGCCTCCAGCCTTCCCGCTAGGATATCCTGCGTTAGCCGAATGCTAGATGACAGCTGGTGTATTGCTGTTAGGTCCACAGCGAAAAAGCCTCATAAGGAAGAGATAAGGGGTCCGATAGTGTAGTTTGAAAAGGTTTTTATTAAAAGTTAATTAAAAATAAATAAAGATAACTCAGCAGTCTTGCATAAAGTGCTGATAATGTTATCCCATAGAAACAGTAAACTACAAGAAACTGGGTCTAAAAGTGGCGTCTAGGAAGCCGGGATGAGCAGCGTGCCTTATCCGGTATCCTTAGCGCTGCTCATCCCGGATTCCTAGACGCCACTTTTAGACCCAGTTTCTTGTAGTGTACTGTTTCTATGGGATAAAATTATCAGCACTTTATGCAAGACTGCTGAGTTATCTTTATTTATTAAATAACTTTTAATAAAACCTTTTGATACTACACTATCGGAGCCCTTATCTCTTCCTTATAAGGCTTTTTCGCTGTGGACCTAACAGCAATACACCAGCTATCATCTAGCATTCGGCTAATGCAGGATATCCTAGTGGGAAGGCTGGAGGCCACCTGATCTGGAGAGACATCAGGACTTCAGCTGCTTTATATACTCTATGCCATTTACCCCTGCAGGGGTAGTTGTAGCTGGTGAGTGGGGACCCATAAGGGGGAGCACGAAAGTCACCTGAGTAACCCTTTGCAAACAGCTTACACAAGTCACCTTGGAGCATATCGCCTTGAATGAACTTTACAAATCACGTTGTGGTGGCCTGAGAACATTTATTAACCTGATAGTACTTGGCTGATTTGGCTTTATGTGGACTATGTTTCACCATATACACATCTGTACTTAGTACATATTATCTCCTTTTTGTATTAATTCACAGGATCTCTCTCTGCCTCTTCCTAGGAGGTAGAGACACAGTATTTGGTGTCATTCTCTGTTGGATTATTATTATTTCTATCCACATTCCTACGGGACATTTTTTTACTTTTTTATGGTTTTTCAAATAAGAAGTCACTTATTCACCTATTTATATATTTTATAACTTATACAATTTTACATATTTTTTATACACCCTTATGTAACATAGGTAGCGCCACTTACCCCTTTCTCTTTTACCATATTTCCTAAACTTCCCTGTGGGAGCTCTTGAGGGGAGGCAGCAACCCAACCTCTGTCCTAAACGCGGTACTATACATTTTACCTGAACATTAAAAATACCTTTGTGACTTTTGAGCTCCATTTACGACAATCCTCCGCCTCAGGAGCTATGTCCAGATCTCTTTCCCACACCACCTGGTAAAATATTCTAGTGGTAGGAATGACGAACAGTTTGTAATGCATGGAGACGCCCCCCCCCCCCCCCCCGCAGAGCAGCATCCTGCATGCACCTGTTCATTCCTTTTTATTTGCCCATATCTAAACTCACCCTGTCTGATCAATACATAAGTGATGGCTCTAGAACTGGAGACCGTATTTTAAATGGGTTCTCACCAAAGTGCTGTAAACCAGACCTCCTTTGTCTTCTTCTTCTCCCTCCAGTGATGCACCCTAGAATTTTGTTTTCATTACCCACTGTCTGGCCACACTGTTTGTTCATCTGAAATAAGCAATCGCCCTTTTTCTTCTGTAGCTTTGACCAACACTATATCCCAGTATTGTAATTGGAAATTATTATTTTTCCCTGTGTGCAGCATTGACCAATTTCCCAGCAATGCTAAACCATGGTCCATGTTTCAAACACCTCCATAAATTTCAACTCTATTACCTACGTGTATGCCACCCAAGGGTTCTTACCTCGTACGACTTTTTTATGAGGTTATTATTGAACCCATATTTTTTTCCCACCTCAACATCAGGCACTGATCCCCTTTTGTCACTTTCAAATCTAGAATATGATCTCCGATTAGGCATTTTGTTAACTGTTTTAGAAAGAAAACCCTTTCAGTGCCTTCAACATATCACTGCTCCTGCTTGTAAACACACTTGGAAAATCCCAGTAAATGTCAAAGTCATCCGTAATAAAACCTCTCCATTTATTGTTATTTGAGATATCTATTCAATTAACAGGATTTCATAATCCTCGGACTGTCCCATGGGTCTGTATACTATACCCTATTTGAGGACAGTTCCGACTGGGTTGTAGGTAGGCAGACCCAGAGGGTTTCAAGTAGTTTTCAGAATTTTTGTAGATCATTATGCTAGTCTTTACATAAATGACATCTTGACCTCCCTCTTCCCTTTTCTGTCTTTCCTGCATATTGTGTACCCTGGTGTCGTTTTTCCCATTTTTTTTTTTTTTTTATCCTAGAATCATTTGTCTGTAATTGCAACATTGTTCTGCCTGGACAAGAAGTGTCAGGTTTCAAAGCTTGTTACCTACAAAACAAAACAAAAGAATGTCACTGCCCCTACCTATAACTGGTCTTCACAGCAAGGAGCACTGGAAGGGTGGACGCATGTCAAAAAAACAGAGTTTCCAAGCTTAACTTACCAACCAGTCAGCAACCAACCAAATTCATCTGTCTAACAGTGTGTTAAAAACAGGGGTTTAGTTGCACACATTTGCAAATGCATGCGTAAGCTACAGGCCCCGTCAAGGCTCCCTGTATACTACAGACCCTAACTCTAAAATTTAAAGAGTCTCCTAAGTGGAAGCACATGTATGCCGATGGATAGATGAAGGGCAGATGACTGGAGGGAGCCCAACCCTCCTTAAAAGAGCAGGAACACACTAAACACCCAGCACATTGCACAATGGCAATGTTCAAAGCTTGTTACCTAAACTACAGGCATTGAGCTGGCTCTAGACAGTTTGAATCTCTATAGGCAAGCTGATTGTACCCATTGATTGCCATAGGTACAACCAGCATGTCGGATTGTTAGGATGCAATTATTGGCAGCAGCTGTAGCTGCTAGCACTAATCACTATGTTATCCAGTCAGGGTTGGCTCCTCAGGTCCCCCCCCCCCCCAATCCACCAGGGATGGTGAGGGAATTATGCAATTTTCTTTCCTACAGCCCGTGGAAAGAAAATCAAATCATCCGTGGCCGACTGTGGTGAACATGATATAAAAATACTATCAGTTTTAGATTTTTTTTTGTACCATTATCTTTATTTGCATTAACCACCCTAACAGCCATTTTTTTTAGAAACACAAACTCTCCCCTTTGGTCACCTGCCAGGGACAGAATTTTTTTTAAAAATGTCACCCCCCATTTCTTATTTTAAATACTTATTCAAAAAGCAACTGAATTCTGTACGAAGTGGCACAGTACCTCTCTGACAGATGCAGACAACTAGTTTGCACATCTTTAAATCAGACCACATTATGGCTAAGCAAGCCAAAACCTTCAGCTTTACACCATCCTTTTAACCTCACTTTGAATTATTTGAAGGAGGAATAGACTGCCCTCGCCAAAGGAACCATGGGAAGTTTAGCATATTATCTAACTGCCCCTCCAGGGTATTTTTTTTTTTTACTTTGAAAGTTCACCCAGCGCTTTAGGGAGGGTACAAGGCACATATGCACCACAGAAAAGCCATATTTTTAAATGTTTCACCCTACTCTGTCACTAGAATGTTTAGCTCTTGTGGCTTCCTTTAAGCAGGTTCCTTTCAGGGCTGGCTGCTGCATCATTTTTATTTCTGCATGAGTCACAATATTAAAATGATGATATGTGTGAAAACTTACTAGGTGAGCATTTAGGTATTTTTTGCAAATGGTTCAGTTTATGTACTTTGTAAATCAACCTAAGTTCTAACTGCAACAATAGTAATACATGTCATTTTTGATAATATTATGTCTAACACTAATAAACCAAACAAATGTCCAAACTGCATTGACATGTGATTTTGGTGCCAAGTTGAAGTTTTGATGTTCAGTATGCTTTCAAGCACTGTTGATATAAGCTACATGTGAAAAATATTTCAGTATTTATAACCTATACCATTTAAAAAAAATAAGTTTGTGACCGTCTATCTCTGGTACCAGTAAAATCCGCAATACTGAAAGTTTTTTGGTAGATGGTAATATATGGATGTGGTACCTTTTAGTTAGCCGATTATTTTCTATATTTGCAAATCTATACCATGAGTAAAGGATGTTTTATTTTGAATTTTTAGGACTTTGGGTTAGGTATACATCTTTCTATATTTTTACGAAGCTTCCTTAAAATGATATATGAAAAACAAAAAAGTTTCTGAGACATCATTGAGAAGACTCCTCAGAAACTTACTGCTTAAGACCTCATATTTTTTCAGCTTTCTTCAAGGAAAGCCAGTACAGCAACTGTTCTTCTATTAGAAAAAAAATTGTCAGAGCCTTTATGGTAGCTTTCTCTCTGGAGAAGCTAATGACTCCTTTGTGTGTATTACAAGTCATCATAACAGGTAATTAACATACTGAGGCCACTATCCATGGCTTTCAGACAAGAACTTTTCTACTATTTTACTAAGAAAAAGAAGGCCTCTTTACATTAGGTTTTTGACTCCTGTCTTCCTCACAGGATCCCTAAAATCCATGTTTTCATAAAATTGTCATGCAGCACTTTACGATAATTTACCTGTCTCTGTGTGTGATATTTTTTGTTGTATCTTTGTTTCAGTTAATTGAATGTTAATCTATAAGCACTGATTTATGAGCAGTCCAACAAGTGCCGTTTTATGTTAAAGCTGAACTCCAGGAATTATTGGTATTGAAAACTTTGTCCAGCTTGGCGTTCTCCGAATAGTCAGAGAACGCTTTGTGTTTATTAAAAAAAAGTAATGCAAGGTATTCTATGAATGGTGGCAGTGGCAAGCAAGCAACCCCTTCCTGTGATCAGAGTGCAGAGGGGAAGCCGTATGCACAAAACCCAAGCAGGACCCAGAAGATTTGCGGTAGTTGTCGGAACTACTACTACAATTACCACGATAGTCCTACGCATGGAAAGTTCCGGAGACAGTATGGATTATCAAGAAAGTAGGCTTTTCTCAGTAACCAACCCAAGGGCAGCAGTGTGACCATTCCTGTCCATTTATCCGGTCAGTCAGATTGACAGGTGTGTCCTTGGACAGGTACCTGCTTACTGACACACAAGGAGTGTTGCTGAAAATCTTATTTTAAGGAAAATTACTCTTTGAATTCAGCTTTTTTTTTAAATATTTATTCTGTATGTTGTAGCTTTATAATGAGATAAAAAGCAGCTTTCACAAGTCACATTGTTTACAATATGATTATTTAAGTACATAGACATATGGGAAAATATATTCAAAAACAATTCTCACACTGCTATCAAAATTGTTTACAATTCTTTTTGCTTATGCACTTGCCAAATATGTATTTATTATATCTTAATAAATATTTTCCTACTGCGTGAGTGAGGTGTAATGCTATAGTTTATTTACTGTTCTATTCAGATAGACCCATTAAGAAACTAAAATTTCTATACACCTAACATATATGGCCATGTTAAATCTACATTTGTATTTTTTAAAGGTGTGAGGATACATTCACACTGTGTATAGTGGCCTACTTTTTTTCCCCCTTACTGGGCAAATGCAGGTTACCGCTAGGGTAAGGGTTTTCTGGGTGCTCTATTCACACCACAGCATTGGTATGATGTACGGTAATTTGCATGTCTGCATATTTTTCTCACCACACAGCAGATCACTGCACTGCTGTAAGGAGACATGAATGAAGTGTCAATATGTGATACTTCAAATACAACTCCAAAGACCAATTATATATTGTGCAATATATATATATATATATATATATATATATATATATATATATATATATACACACACACACGCAACCACATATGTATAAAGAAACTACCCTGCATTTAACCTGCCAACACCCATAGTAAAATGCCATAAAAGTATAGCTTATATATGGCGATATCTTCCAAAATACAAATTGATCACTGATGGTTGGCCAGCTATCTTCTCAATGTGTTTCACACAGAGGAGCTTCTTCCGGAGAGCAGGGTTCTAACAATAAAAAATTCAGACTAAACCAGCAACATTAAACATTGTGTGTAGTTACATTTTACAGAAGAAATTTCCAGTTAAAATACCATAGGTCATGCTATGTATGTATGGAGTGGTGCTGTACGGCAGAAAATGAAGAGCATCGGAGGGAGAAAAAGGCATGGCCCCTGAGCAGTAGGGAGCCCCCACAGACCAAACGGGTGCTAGGAGCACTAAGACCGAGAAGCCATCCTATATAATATATTCAAGTAGATATTCTAATTGGCAAAAACAAACACATAAGGCAGGGAGTAGACTCATAACTGAGAGAAGGTGGGCATACCAGTATAACAAAGATTATACCGTTTGTACTGAATGGAGGGGAAAGGAGGTCAGCTAAAGTGTTGTCTATTTTTTAGTTCCTTAAAAGTGTGTAGCACCTTGAAAGTCCCTATTCGTTCTTATTGGTCTTTGGAGTTCTATTCGTTTGGGATGTGGTGCACTATCTATCCATTCACACCATCTTTTTGGTAATACTTCAAATACCGTTGAGGAAAAAAAGTACTCTGACGCGCTGAAACACACATTGCACTGCCTGCACAATAAAATGCAGCTGTAAAAAAAAAACAGTACATATATTCAAAACATACATTTATTTAAAACCGTTAAACATAAAATAAAACGGTCTTCTAAAGTCAGGTCATTGATCTCTTCTGTCCTTTCTACTTCAAAAGATGCTGCATAGGAGGAGCACAGGGGCTCTATTAGTTAACATGGTCAAGTCACATGACACTAAGAGGTGATTTATTTAACATTTATGAGATATGAAACAGGAATATGTTGTGTTATATAAAAAAAAAAAAAAAAGGTTTTAACCAGTTGAGATCCGGGCCATGTACAAATGACGGCGTCAAGGCGGATCCGGAAATCCGGGAGGCCGTCATTATACGGCCTCGGCTATTCCGGCCACTGGGGGCGCGCCACTGAGATGCTGATGCGCGTGCCTGGCGGCAGTGATGTCCGCCAGGTACCCGCGATCGGCCGGTACACAGACAAGGACATGGATCTGTGTGTGTAAACACACAGATCCATGTCCTGTCAGGGAGAGGAGACCAATGCTGTGTCCCTTGTACATAGGGACACAGATCGGTCACCTCCCCCAGTCAGTCCCCTCCCCCACACAGTAGTAATCACTCCCAGGTTACACATTTAACCCCTTCCTCGCCCCCTAGTGGTTAACCCCTTCCCAGCCAGTGTCATTTTTACAGTAACCAGTGCATTTTTATAGCACTGGTTGCTGTAAAAATGACAATGGTCCCAAAATGGTGTCAAAAGTGTCCGATGTGTCCGCCATAATGTCGCAGTCACAATAAAAATCGCTGATCGCCGCCATTACTAGTAAAAAAAATAATAATAAAAATGCTATAAAACTATCCCCTATTTTGTAGACGCTATAACTTTTGCGCAAACCAATCAATAAACGCTTATTGCGATTTTTTTTTTTTACCAAAAATATGTAGAAGAATACGTATCGGACTAAACTGAGGAATTTTTTTTTTTTTAAATTGGGATATTTATTATAGCAAAAAGTAAAAAATATTGTGTTTTTTTTCAAAATCGTCGCTCTTTTTTTGTTTATTTATGGGAAAAAAAGGACGTCAATTTTGTTTGGGAGCACGTCGCACGACCGCGCAATTGTCATTCAAATCGTGACAGTGCTGAAAGCTGAAAATTGGCCTGGGCAGGAAGGGGGTTTAAGTGCCCAGTAAGCAAGTAGTTAAAAGACGTAGATAAGTTGGTACCAACGGAAAAGTGAACCCGAAATGCATTGAGGACGGTCTCAAATCCCTTGAAGCAAGGAAAGATGTGCTTATAAGACCTGCAGACAAGGGGGGGGGTGATTTTAGACAGTGCCTTTTACCACTCTAAATTAACAGATATGTTATCTGACCAAAGCACTTATATACAATTAACCACGAATTACAAGTGTCCACGAATATAACCAAAATATGGGAGGGGTGGACCTCAACGACCAGTTGTTGGCGCCGTATCTAATTGACCGTAAGGCGAGACGCTGGTACAAAAAAGTGTCTCTATCCTTATTCCAATTGGCTTTGCTGAACACTCATGTGCTATACAGAGCTTCAGGCGGGACGTTATCTCTCCAAAAATTCCAGGATGAGATAGTCACAGAACTCCTTTATCCAGGCGTTTCTGCACCTCACCATCCCCAACCAAATGCAGTAAGCCGGCTGCATGAGAGGCATTATCCGTATGTCCTCGAGAGTACCCCTACCCAACGAGCCCCCCAAAAAAGATGTTGTGTCTGTAGCAAGCGTGGATTTAGGCGTGACACCCAGTATTTTTGTCCACGCTGTCCTGACAATCCTGGTCTTTGCATTGGTAAATGTTTTGAACGCTTCCACTCAAAAGTGAAGTTTTAGCGTAGGGTACAGCATTGCACAGAACAGGACACACACGGGGTCTCCCAAGATGCCATCGAATTTTGAGAGACCCGAACCATTACAGTTGTTAAAGTTACAAAAAAAAGTGTAAAAAAGAAAAAAAAATATGTAAAAACAAAAAACACAAAAAAAATATAAAATAAAAAAAAACAAAAATAGTTGTCAATTTATATTTCTCTCTCTCTCTCTCTCTATTTTCTCTCTATTGTTCTGCTCTTTTTTACTGTATTCTATTCTAATTTTTTGTTTTCAGGTGCGCCATTCAGCTGCAGCGCGGAATTATTTTTATCTTGACAGCAACAGCGTTTGCTCCCACGATACATAAAGCCGTGATTCCAGTGCTGTAGGAGGTGATTTCACCACCACAGTTAAAAAAAAGAGCATATATGCCGAAGCATAGGGGCGGAGGAGCGATTTTGCTCCTAATGCCGCGTACATACGGTCGAAATTCCGATGGAGGCTTGCTCGTGGAAAAGTCAGACCGTGTGTACGCGGCATAACTTTTTTGCGGGAGGATGCCCCCATGCTTCGGCATATATATATTTTAGGCACAGGTTGCGTTAAAAAATTTTTTTATTTTTTACTAGGTTTTTTTCTGGTATTTGCTTTGCAGGTATGGTATGGTAAGGTCTTACTGTTATACTGTAATGTTACTTTGTTTTAATGTTAACCATAATTTGCTTAGCAGGTACGCCATTCAGTTGCAGCGTGGATCTATTTATCTTGACAGCAACAGCGTTTGCTCCCACGATACATAAAGCCGTGACTGCAACGCTGTAGGAGGTGATTTCACCACCACAGTTAAAAAAAAGAGCATATATGCCGAAGCATAGGGGCAGCAGGGGCGGAGGAGCGATTTTGCTCCTAATGCCGCGTACATACGATCGAAATTCCGACGGGGGCTTGCCCGTGGAAAAGTCTGACCGTGTGTACGCAGCATAACCTTTTATGCCGCGTACATACGGTCGAAATTCCGACGGAGCCTTGCCCGTGGAAATGTCCGACCGTGTGTACGCGGCATAACTGGAGGATGCCCCCATGCTTCGGCATATATAAATGGTGCATGTATGCCCATCATTAGAAGTGGGTGGATGAAGGGAAGTATTCTAATGGTGGGCATACCCACCGATCAATCTCTTTTTTTCGTTCAGCCAACAGGCTGCATGAAAAAAAAGATTACAATACATGTCCAACAAGGACCAGCAACGTACTGGTATGTTGCTGGACTTTGAATGGTTATACCAGAATGATGCCTGCGGGTTTAGGTATCATCTTGGTATCATTCTTTTCAGCCAGCGGACGGATTTCATGTAAAAGCAATCCTAGTAGATAATTAGCCTCTAGACAGCTTTTACAAGCAGTGGGAGGGAATGTCCCCCCCCCGGATATAAACAGCGCCATTGGGAAAGCATTTTATCACACTGATCTTGGTGTGGTCAGATGCTTTGAGGGCAGAGGAAAGATCTAGGGTCTAACCCCCCATTTTTTTTCAAAAAAAGAGTACCTGTCACTACCTATTGCTATCATAGGGGATATTTACATTCCCTGAGATAACAATAAAAATGGTAAAAAAATAAATATGGAAGGAACAGTTTAAAAATAAAATAAAAAAGCAAAATAAATAATAATAATAAAAAAAAGCACCCCTGTCCCCCCCCCCCTGCTCTTGCGCAAAGGCGAACGCAAGCGTCGGTCTAGCGTCATATGTAAACAGCAATTGCACCATGCATGTGAGGTATCACCGCGAAGGTCAGATCGAGGGCAGTAATTTTAACAGTAGACCTCCTCTGTAAATCTAATGTGGTAACCTGTAAAGGCTTTTAAAAATGTATGTAGTTTGTCGCCGCTGCGCGTTTGTGCGCAATTTTAAAGCATGTCGTGTTTGGTATCCATGTACTCGGCCTAAGATCCTCTTTTTTATTTCATCAAACATTTGGGCAATATAGTGTGTTTTAGTGCATTAAAAATAAAAAAAGTGTGTTTTTCCCCAAAAAATGCGTTTGAAAAATCGCTGCGCAAATACTGTGTGGAAAAAAAAATGCAACACCCACTATTTTAATCTGTAGGGCATTTGCTTTAAAAAATTGTATAATGTTTGGGGGTTCAACGTAATTTTCTTGCAAAAAAAAAAAATGTTTTCATGTAAACAAAGTGTCAGAAAGGGCTTTGTCTTCAAGTGGTTAGAAGAGTGGATGATGTGTGACATAAGCTTCCTAATGTTGTGCATAAAATGCCAGGACAGTTCAACCCCCACCCCCCCTCCAAATGGAAAGTAGACACCCCAAGCTATTTGCTGAGAGGCATGTTGAGTCCATTGAATATTTATTTTTTTGTCCCAAGTGATTGAATAATGACAAAAAGAAAAAAAAAATGTACAAAAAGTTGTCACTAAATGATATATTGCTCAAACATGCCATGGTTATATGTGGAATTGCACCCCAAAATACATTCTGTTGCTTCTCCTGAGTACGGGGATACCACATGTGAGACATTTTGGGAGCCTAGCCGCGTACAGGACCCCGAAAACCAAGCACCGCCTTCAGGATTTCTAAGGGTCTAAATTTTTGATTTCACTCCTCACTGCCTATCACAGTTTCGGAGGCCATGGAATGCCCAGGTGTCACAAAACCCCCCCAAATGACCCCATTTTGGAAAGTAGACACCCCAAGCTATTTGCTGAGAGGTATGTTGAGTATTTTGCAGATCTCGCTTTTTGTCACAAAGTTTTGAAAATTGAAAAAAAAAAATATGTATATTCTTTCTTCATTTTCAAAAACAAATGAGAGCTGTAAAATACTCACCATGCCTCTCAGCAAATAGCTTGGGGTGTCTACTTTCCAAAAATGGGGTAATTTGTGGGGGTTTTGTGCTATCTTGGCATTTTATGGCCTTCAAAACTGTGATAGGTAGTGAGGAGTGAAATTAAAAATTTACGCCCTTAGAAATTCTGAAGGCGGTGCTTGGTTTTCGGGGCCCCGTACGCGGCTAGGCTCTCAAAAAGTCCCACACATGTGGTATCTCCGTACTCAGGAGAAGCAGCAAAATGTATTGTGGGGTGCAATTCCACATATAACCATGGCATGTTTGAGCAATATATCATTTAGTGACAACTTTTTGTACTTTTTTTTTTCTTTTTGTCATTATTCAATCACTTGGGACAAAAAAAAATATTCAATGGGCTCAACGTGCCTCTCAGCAAATAGCTTGGGGTGTCTATTTTCCAAAATGGGGTCATTTGGGGGGGGGGTTTGTGCTATCTTGGCATTTTATGGCCTTCAAAACTGTGATAGGAAGTGATAGGTAGTGAGGAGTGAAATCAAAAATTTATGCCCTTAGAAATCTTGAAGGCGGTGCTTGGTTTTTGGGGTCCCGTACGCGGCTAGGCTCCCAAAAAGTCCCACACATGTGGTATCCCCATACTCAGGAAAAGCAGCAGAATGTATTTTGGGGTGTAATTTCACATATGTCCATGGCATGTGTGAGCAATATATCATTTAGTGACAACTTTGTGCAAAAAAAAAAAAAGTTTGTCATATTCCCGCAACTTGTGTCAAAATATAAAATATTCCATGGACTCAACATGCCTCTCAGAAAATAGCTTGGGGTGTCTACTTTTCAAAATGGGGTCATTTGGGGGGGTTTTGTGCTATTTTGGCATTTTATGGCCTTCGAAACTGTGATAGATAGTGAGAAGTGAAATCAAAAATTTGCGCCCTTAGAAATCTTGAAGGAGGTGCTTGGTTTTTTGCGCCCCGTACGCGGCTAGGCTCTCAAAAAGTCCCACATATGTGGTATCCCCGTACTCAGGAGAAGCAGCAAAATGTATTTTGGGGTGCAATTCCACATATAACTATGGCATGTTTGAGCAATATATCATTTAGTGACAACTTTTTGTACATTTTGTTTTTTCTTTTTGTCATTATTCAATCATTTGGGACAAAAAAATATATAATGGGCTCAACATGCCTCTCAGCAAATAGTTCGGGGTATCTACTTTCCTAAATGGGGTCATTTGGGGGGGTTTTGTGCCATCTTGGCATTTTATGGCCTTCAAAACTGTGATAGGTTGTGATAGGTATTGAGGAGTGAAATCAAAAATGTATGCCCTTAGAAATCTTGAAGGCGGTGCTAGGTTTTTGGGGTCCCGTACGCGGCTAGGCTCCCAAAAAGTCCCACACATGTGGTATCCCCGTACTCAGGAGAAGCAGCAAAATGTATTTTGGGGTGCAATTCCACATATAACCATGGCATGTGTGAGCAATATATCATTTAGTGACAACTTTTTATTTATTTTTTTAGTCATTATTCAATCACTTGGGACAAAAAAAAAATATATTCAATGGGCTCAACATGCCTCTCAGCAATTTCCTTGGGGTGTCTACTTTCCAAAATGGGGTCATTTGGGGGGGGGGGTTTGTACTGCCCTGCCATTTTAGCACCTCAAGAAATTAGATAGGCAGTCGTAAATTAAAAGCTGTGTAAATTCCAGAAAATGTACCCTAGTTGTAGACGCTATAACATTTGCGCAAACCAATAAATATACGCTTATTGACATTTTTTTTACTAAAGACATGTGGCTGAATAAATTTTGGCCTAAATGTATGACTAAAATTGAGCTTATTCGATTTTTCTTATAACAAAAAGTAGAAAATATCATTTTTTTTCAAAATTTTCAGTCTTTTTAAAAAAAAAAAAAAAATTGCAGAGGCAATCAAATACCATTAAAAGAAAGCTCTATTTGTGGGAAGAAAAGGACGCAAATTTCATTTGGGTACAACATTGCATGTCCGCACAATTTCCAGTTAAAGCAGCGCAATGCCAAATTCTGAAAACACCTCTGGTCTTTAAGCTGCATAATGGTCCGGGGCTTAATTGGTTAATCAATGATCTTAAAAAAAATACGAATAACATCAAACTTGAATGCAAATGGAGTCGTGAAACAATAAACTACTTAGACGTCACAGTGATGCTAGTTATCCGACAGTTGATAACTAAATGTTTCTTCAAACCGACTGATTGACACCATCCCACGTGGTTGAAGAACATACCCAAGGGACAATTTACAAGAGTGAGGAGGAATTGTACACAAGATGATGATTATTCAGAACAAGTACAAATCCTAAAGAATCGTTTCGTAGAGAAGGGGGTACAATACATGCACCTTGGATAAGACAATTGACGAAATACATAAAGTACCCCATAGTAACTGTTTGACTGATAGACCGAAGCAAAGTAACACTAAACACAAATGGGGTTTTATTAGTGCCTACCATACTCAGTACAAGGAAGTGGAAGCAGCTTTTAAGAAATATTGGCCATTATTAAGTGCCGATAAAATTTTAACTAAAGCGATTCCTGTTGATCCAGTTTTCATTTATAGAAAGGGACAATCATTTGGCAATAAGATTGTGAAAAAAAATCTTAATCCCCCAGTTATACCAACTATTTTTTGGGATAAACCTGGCTTCTTTGCTTGCCGCAGATGCATATCGTGCCGACAAGTACACACCAGATTAAGAGGCATAACGGAGTTCCAATCCACAGCCAATTCAAGGGTGTTCAAAATAAAAGACTTTATTTCATGTATGTCAACTCACGTGGTATATGCACGCCAGTGCCCATGCAATTTGATGTATATCGGTCGCACTAAACGCACTTTGGGAAAACGTGTATCTGAACACATTAATAACATCAAAATAGGCTATAAAGAACATAGCGTCTCAATGCACTTTAAAACTAAACATAAAAGCGATCCCTCAGGACTGAGGTTCTGGGGAGTAGAGAAATTGCATCCAGACTGGAGAGGATGCAATAAAGTAAGAGAATTGTCTAAGTGCGACACAAAATGGATTTATTTAACAGATACAGTAAGTCTGAGGGGTATGAATGTTGGGTTGGACTTAAATTGTTTTATCATCGATTATTGATTTTATTAGTTTTCATGCATTTTATAATCATGAATTTATGTAATTGTTAACGATTGTATTTATTAATTTTGATTATGATTTTCAAGATGAGTATTAGCCTCATTGGTAATTAATATTGGGTAAGGTGGTATACCATATTAATATATCAATAGCCTTATATGTCGGATGATATGATTTATATGCGGTTTATGTACCCAAGGTTGGAAGCAATGAAGGTGTATCTATAGCAACTCTAATATGCATGATCAACATGGAATAGATGAACATAGTACAGATTTGACCTACTATATTATTTTATTGGGGTATAAGCAATCTCGCAAGTATCTTTCATATTTGGAGCTACTAGGTGATTTAGTGTATGAGCAAAACAGGAAAAGGATTTTTCTGGATAGCAGCACTCCAAGATAAAAAGCCTTTATTTCAAAAGTCCAGGAATCCAAAGCATACACTGCACATCACGACACACTGATCAAAAATTAGCTGACATGTTTCACATCAATTGATGCTTACTCATAGCTACCCAATGCACAAATGTTTACTATAATATACCCTAAAGGAAGGTCATGTGATCCAACACCAAGGTGAAAATGATTGTTCAGTGATTGACTGCATGTGAGGAGATTCAAGTAAAAAAGGTGTGGTTCTCTAACCACAGTGATAGAGAAATCCCTCTTAGAATGTGCAATCAGTAAAAATATATACGATGTGTATATAGAGAAATGTGTATATACATAAAAAAGTATCTGAAGGATGTGATGTGAACAAAGTGAGATAAAAATGTAGGTATAAAATAAAATAAGAATAAAAAAAGGTAAACATAAAAATAAAAATAAAAATGAAAATAAATATGTATCAAAAGAATATATAAGAGAATGAGCTAAAAGAAATGTGAATGAAGTAAATATGTCAATGAAAATGCAAATGCATAAATAACTAAATTCAAAAATATATATGTAAATCAAGCAAGACAAAAGGTGGAGAAGCGGATGTGTAAAAGTGAATGTGTATACAGTATATAAATCAAATATGTTTAAAAATGAAGTGAAATTACATGAAATATGGAGAAACTAGTGAAACCATGGAATGGTGAAAATAACTGGTACGAACAGCAATAGTAAAAAGTAAAAATTCTAGAGGTAAATTGATAAAACAGATATGTTCTATACCAGAATTTGTTTCATTATATTCAATATATTCATGGGATTCCAATAACTTGATGTTTTTGTCTTATAAATGTATTTAATTAGTGTGTTATGCTTTGTTTTTGCATGTTTAATTTACCTTTTTCATTATTTGATTATTTATTATCTTTTACTTTTTATATATTCTCTATATTCGTGTTTTTTTTACTTTTTATTTATTTTCAATGGTTTATCTTTACCTTTATTTTTAAAAATGTGTAAAAGTATAGTGGGTGAAAATACTAATATACCAATTAAACTTGTGCTATATTGTGCTGTGTTATATTTATATTAATAATAATAAATATGTGTCTTGTTTGAGGCGCGCCAGACTGGTGCATCTCATAAAGTAGAAACCTCTTGTTTGGTTACACCATGCATGGATCAACATTATTAGGTGAATGTGCAATGAGAACACACATACATATACAAAATATATGCATGTGTCTCTATAATTGCATGAAAAAGTCATGTGTTCCATGAACACCAATGTTATTGAACCCATGCAATATGTATAATCAAAGTGTAAAATGCATGGGAAAAGAAATGGAAGCCGTGGTCGTGCCAGACACTCCTAAATGTATAATACATAATAGAAGTGGCAATAATGTACTGTGTAGATCTATATATGTAATTTGAGAGAGTAAGAATAAAAATTTCTCGGACTAGAGACTGTGTAGTAAAATTATGATATAAAATTGGAAAGTATGTATATATGTATATGAACCTAAAGAAAACATACTTGTAAATATAAAAAAAGATGCATATATTCATGTAGGCATGTGCATAGATGTACATGTTATGTCGGATGTGAAAAGAATATTAACTCAAAAAACCTCCAACCGTGAACACCTCGATTGGAATCAATAAATGGTGTATGGGGTCGGTCCACTAGTATGGCCTAAACAAAACCAGATGTCATGTAAATGCAAAAAAGCCTTGTGGTTGGATCTTTAAAAAATTTCTGAATCAAACATTCTATCAGCATAAATATGAAAATATATATACAAATGCCCATCTATTTTCAAATGAAATAGTGGTTGATCCATTATGTTTGTGCTGACATATCAAGTGTTTGTGTTTATTCATTTAGTATGTGTGTCTTTTTTGTAAAATCTTTCTAGTCTATATTGTTTTTATTTTTGAGATTATGGATTACTCCGAGCCCATAGGAATATTAACTTATATACAACACAGCGTACTTTCCATCTTTGCGCCAATGTGTATATACTGTAACAGTTATGGGTTATTGGTTTATCTGTGTAATTATATTATTCATTTGAAAATAGATGGGCATTTGTATATATATTTTCATATTTATGCTGATAGAATGTTTGATTCAGAATTTTTTTAAAGATCCAACCACAAGGCTTTTTTGCATTTACATGACATCTGGTTTTGTTTAGGTCATACTAGTGAACCGACCCCATACACCATTTATTGATTCCAATCGAGGTGTTCACGGTTGGAGGTTTTTTGAGTTAATATTCTTTTCACATCCGACATAACATGTACATCTATGCACATGCCTACATGAATATATGCATCCTTTTTTATATTTACAAGTATGTTTTCTTTAGGTTCATATACATATATACATACTTTCCAATTTTATATCATAATTTTACTACACAGTCTCTAGTCCGAGAAATTTTTATTCTTACTCTCTCAAATTACATATATAGATCTACACAGTACATTATTGCCACTTCTATTATGTATTATACATTTAGGAGTGTCTGGCACGACCACGGCTTCCATTTCTTTTCCCATGCATTTTACACTTTGATTATACATATTGCATGGGTTCAATAACATTGGTGTTCATGGAACACATGACTTTTTCATGCAATTATAGAGACACATGCATATATTTTGTATATGTATGTGTGTTCTCATTGCACATTCACCTAATAATGTTGATCCATGCATGGTGTAACCAAACAAGAGGTTTCTACTTTATGAGATGCACCAGTCTGGCGCGCCTCAAACAAGACACATATTTATTATTATTAATATAAATATAACACAGCACAATATAGCACAAGTTTAATTGGTATATTAGTATTTTCACCCACTATACTTTTACACATTTTTAAAAATAAAGGTAAAGATAAACCATTGAAAATAAATAAAAAGTAAAAAAAACACGAATATAGAGAATATATAAAAAGTAAAAGATAATAAATAATCAAATAATGAAAAAGGTAAATTAAACATGCAAAAACAAAGCATAACACACTAATTAAATACATTTATAAGACAAAAACATCAAGTTATTGGAATCCCATGAATATATTGAATATAATGAAACAAATTCTGGTATAGAACATATCTGTTTTATCAATTTACCTCTAGAATTTTTACTTTTTACTATTGCTGTTCGTACCAGTTATTTTCACCATTCCATGGTTTCACTAGTTTCTCCATATTTCATGTAATTTCACTTCATTTTTAAACATATTTGATTTATATACTGTATACACATTCACTTTTACACATCCGCTTCTCCACCTTTTGTCTTGCTTGATTTACATATATATTTTTGAATTTAGTTATTTATGCATTTGCATTTTCATTGACATATTTACTTCATTCACATTTCTTTTAGCTCATTCTCTTATATATTCTTTTGATACATATTTATTTTCATTTTTATTTTTATTTTTATGTTTACCTTTTTTTATTCTTATTTTATTTTATACCTACATTTTTATCTCACTTTGTTCACATCACATCCTTCAGATACTTTTTTATGTATATACACATTTCTCTATATACACATCGTATATATTTTTACTGATTGCACATTCTAAGAGGGATTTCTCTATCACTGTGGTTAGAGAACCACACCTTTTTTACTTGAATCTCCTCACATGCAGTCAATCACTGAACAATCATTTTCACCTTGGTGTTGGATCACATGACCTTCCTTTAGGGTATATTATAGTAAACATTTTTGCATTGGGTAGCTATGAGTAAGCATCAATTGATGTGAAACATGTCAGCTAATTTTTGATCAGTGTGTCGTGATGTGCAGTGTATGCTTTGGATTCCTGGACTTTTGAAATAAAGGCTTTTTATCTTGGAGTGCTGCTATCCAGAAAAATCCTTTTCCTGTTTTGCTCATACTTGCATTGCTTGCACCCTTGGTTGCTGGGAGGAGGTCATTTGGAGGATATCTACATCTGAGCGGCTCCCTTTTCTCTGTGATTCAGTGTATCACGCTGTATAGCACGTCAATGTCCAATCCTAGATGTGCCATCTCTGGTCTCGTTTAGGATTATTTGTGGGCACCATATATTGGGCGATCAAATCGGATCGTGGTGTGTTTACACCTATCCGATATGACCGCTAATAGTGGTAGCATGATCTTGGATTTTTCTTTTCTAAGCAAGAGATGCGCCTACTTTCAAAATTAAAAGCCGTGATACTGTTATTATGCAGTAAGTAAACACTAGTGCATATATATCAGTCTATTGTAAACCAAGATTGACAAGCGGTATGCACCGTCAATGAGTCTGGTATACGCAGGCAACGGGGGATTAATTATCCGACGTCTGTTTGTGTATATAAGGTTGGGAGCTGGGCTGTGTGGCCATGCCCTCTGACGAAAGCAATGACGAAACGGGTCAGGGCGTGACCAAGCAGCAACCCACGTTGCCGGCTTTTCCTTGCTTACCTTACCCGGGAACACCGCTGGAGCGGTGAGAGGTAGACAGGAGTGAGCGACTTTTACAGATTGTTGTTACATGCCCTTTTTTTATGAATTTATTGTGTGTTATCGTGATGAAACATTTAAAAAAATATCTTTAATACTGGATTACACTATGTGCATCTTTTATCCATTGCTTGTGATGAGCAACATCTAGATGGAAAGCATGCAGTCAGCTGACAACATCCATTTAGAGATAAGCGCATTACCCAGTATGATCTGGTAAGTGGATTACCTATAGGGTTTGTGACACAAGCTGTGAGGTGAAGGTGATCGAATCTGAACTCGGATCGTTGTAACGTTTTCCTTTATGATGGACAATTCACCTTTCTTCTATAAAGTGGACTTTCACTAATATGCACCATCCAAGTGGACTTCCATTCATGTCCTCTTTACAAGTGGACTTTTAAGCAATCTTTACTCTTGCTGATTGCACTAGCGCTGCTAATGTTTTAGTAATTTTTTGCTTTGACATATTTTTTGATTTATCTTGTTCTATTATAGTGGCTGCTTATTTATTCATTGATCTAACAATTTTCCTGTGAGCGCTGAGGGAGAGATGTTTGACAATAATCCTGTATGGGCAGAGGAGACATTTATGGAGGAGTGCAGGACCAAAATTGGATAAGAGTCCAAGATAATTTTAAATATTAAAGTAATATAAAAACAACCAACGCGTTTTGAGGGCAACTCCACTCCCCCTTTATCATGACTACATGAAAAAAAAACAGTCCTAAGGATGAATCATTCCATATGCAGAGCACACTTTTGACCATATAAATTGTTTCCATATGGGGACACAGACTGAATGCCTTTTATATAAAGAATTCTGACCTGGCTATAACAAAGGCCTGCACTGCCTGTTCGCTTTCATTCCACTGTCAAATGCAAGATTCTATAGTTAGTGTTACTAAACCCAGGACCCTGCATTCACTATATCTGGTCTCCCATAGTACACAGAACATGGAAATACAATTATTTTAGTAAATATAAACTGCTAAATACCCTTTCTTATCAGCAGTATATAGCAGTCTTGTGACTTCTATCAGTGTCTGGTTAAAGCTTGTATGAGGAGTTTTCATTCTCCCCTGATTGTCCTATGAGGCTGCAGGACCCCTGACGATCTGTCTGGACAGTGCATCCTCTCAAGAAAAAGAAACTCTAGCAATACACACCAAACTGAGCATGTGCAGCGTGCCCCCAAGGCTCTGTAATATCAGGAGATGGATTAAGGACAGTGGAAGAAGTGGAGAATTAGAGAAGACAGGATCAAACAGCCTTTTTACACAATGCACAGCATTAACCCTTTAGGCTCCACAGTGAGTATAACAAGCATGCTTTACTGCATATACAGACTGATTTTACTGTTGTGGGTTTAGAAACACTTTAAGGTTTGCTGTTTTGACAGTTTAAAACTAGACTCCGGGATGAAAACTTTAATTCTAATATATTCCTCAACAGCCACATAGGATATAAATCCACTTTGTGTGCACCATACACCTTTTCAAGCCAAGTTAATAATATATAAATGTAGCTGTGACTTTATGACTGTGTTGTACATAGTCTGTGCAGATAGCAGAGCTGTGGGAGGGACCTAGAACCTACAGGAGGGGGCGGATACAAGACCAATCACCCTGCACAAGGAGAGAGCAGCGCTAACCGGTCTTTATTACTAGAAGCCTCTGCGCAGAGGCAAAGTTTCACAGATTACTTCTCAGATCTGGAAGACATACACAAAGCGCACCAAGATTCAAGTAACAATACACATGGCACTTAGATAATATCTGCATATCCCAAAATTCAGCTCTAATCTCAGTGGCACGTGTAAAAGCTAAATTGCAAGCAAACATACAATCCTTTTCCTTAGTTGAATCCTCTATGCAACGGGAAAAGCAAAGTCACCCCCTTCTGTGTTGCTAGGGGTGACGGCCAGCAGGTTAACCGTGATGGCGAATCTAGGTGGGACCTCCAGAATATATCGGTGCCCCCATGGGGTTGCTGCGTGTTTCAACATCCACACATCACCCTGCTGGTCAGACATCCATTTTAGACACACTTTCTCCAGTCAATGAACAGTCTCTTGCTTGTTTTTGTTGTTTTTATTAGGGGATTAAACTTGGATGGGGAAAAGGGACATGGGATGCCCAAATGATGAATACTTCTAGTTGAAATAAAGGTAATTGAATCCAAACTAACATTTTCCAAGTAGCCATTAGCAGGCTGGGGTCTGCAGTCCCCTCTGTGGTAGCAACCATTTTAGATGAAAAAGATAGTTGTGCTAACTGATACTTGGTGGACTACTGCTCCCAGCATGTCCGATGAAAATCCTGCCAACCCTCTTGGCTGCAGCGACTTGACTTCAACAACACCACAGTCTCTCCCTCTGGCTCCACATCCAATCCTGGCATGTCTCTCCCAGAGCTTCTCACCTAGCTTCTCACTCACCGACCCCAGCATGGATCCCTCCTGAATGACTTTCCTGGCCGTGTTCCCCGCTGTCTTCCTCCTGCTCTGGTTCCAGGACACCTTTCAATGACTGTGTAAAGAGAGGCTCCCTCCCAGCTCCTGAGGTACCCCCCAGAAAGGTGGTCCCTCAAGGGCCACCACAGCCTAACACGCCATCATCTCAGTTTTTCCACCTGATAACTCCCCCCACAACAGGCTGACCATGGGTATATATAGGAGGCCTGCCCCCTGCCAATCCTAGTTGGGGATTGGTCAGGGCTCCCAAATACACCCCATGGCACTCCAGCACTCTGCCCTGCCTCTTTTCCAGAACCTTCTCACTGGAAACAGAGGAGGCGCCTAAGAGCTGAGGCACGTCAGTCACCTGCTGCTACACTAAACCACTCCCCTGCCCCAAGATCAAAAACAAACAGGCCTACCTCACAGCTAGGCCTGCCCAAATTGACCTGCACTGGCAGTAAAAACACAAACGCTACTCTAGCACCTACCTACCTAAGGTAGAGGGTGCTACATCACTTTAAGTATTTTTTTAAAAATCGCTGCTCTAGGCCAAGTGATTCCCCAGGGCAGTGCCCATCTTCCAGTGCTGTTTTTTGACACTCCCTTATTTATTAGCGCAGAAAATGGGCATTTTTAATTTGACAGATTCAGCTCCCAGTAATTTTAATGGTGTTCAGGTTTGGCATATGAACTTCAAAGTTTGTCTAGTCCCACTCAAACTAAACCTAAGGGCAGTTTGACTCATCCCATTTGTTTTGTCTGTTTACCAATGAATTGCTACAACTAGCAATTAATCATTATCAATATTAGTTGCGCAAACTTCTCCTTGCACTCACCAGGAGGTTTGTCTTTAAGCCCAGGTTCACACTGGGCTGCGGGAGTGAAGCCGTGTGAGTTCAGCTGAACTCGCACAGCTTCACTTCCGCTTGTCAGTCCCGAACTCGGCCGCGATTACAGAGACATCTGTGCAGGTTTCTGCACAGATGTCAATGTAAATCGTGGGCTGGAATCGCAAAAAGTAGTACAAAAACAACTTTTTGAAATCAGTAGGGCGCCACAGATGCGGCGTCGCACCGATTTGGACAGTGGCATTGCTGGCAAATGCCGCCTCCTCCTGCTGGGTGCCCCCATAGCAAGCTGCCTGTTATGGCACTCCTGTGGGCTTGATCCCGAACCATGCTCTGTGTGTCTATTGACACACAGAGCATGGCTTGGCCCTGCCCCCACCCCCAACTCTACACACTGGGTGTGATTGACAGCAGCCAATGGCTCCTGCTGCTGCCTCAGTGTCCAGTGAGGAGAGAGCTGCTGCTCCCAAGCACAGTGCTGGATGGAGATCAGGATCAGGTAAGTATTCTGTGCACAGAATATTATTTACCTTAATGCAGAGAATGCATTAGGGTGAAAAAAAAGTCTACCTTTACAACCACTTTAAAATATGGTCAGTGACTGTATGTATGTTTAGTAGCATTATTGAGTTATTAAAATCTGTGTAGCCCTAGCCCATCAATTAAAATCACTTTTGTAGCCCTTGCTTCAGCTGATTCTGCAATGCATATCAGGCCATACAAGCTGAATTATTTAGGCATATATTTTAATTTTAATGTTAGCTATTTGATAACTGAACTTCTGTTGCAAGACACCAAGCAATAATATAATTTTAGCTTCTGAATAAAAGCTTCAGGTGGTATTGCAATCTTTTGTTGTATTCCTAATTTGCAGTAGAAAACAAGCTATCACCTTGAATCTGACATTAGCTGATAGGGTAACACTTTCTCTTTCGCTTTTCTTTATAGTCTTATTTTTAAACCTCTTCATGCCAATGTAACATGCTGTTTATTTCTAGCTGTCTCTAGAATGCAGACAGACTAGCAAAGCTTTTCCCAGATGTCTTAAGCCTCGTACACACTTCCAGTTTTTTTTCCGTTCAACCCAGCGGGTTGAACAAAAAAAAAACTGACAGCTCAGGTCGGAGCCGCTGTACTAACTATCCGGTGTTAGTACAGCGATCTCCCCTGCTGAGCTATTGTGTTCTGACAGGGTGATGTGCCCCCCCCCCCACCAGAACACTCTGGTCAGCGTTGATCAGGAGCCGTTTGGCGGACCTTTTTCCGTCATCAGCCTTCAACAGAAGCCAAACTAAACGGCCTGCTTCTGTCGGACCGAATGGCGTACAAACGGGCCGAATGTCGACTGATGCCGACCGACATTCGGCCCGTGTGTACTAGTCTTTAGCCACAAAGATAACTACTCATAATAGATCAGCTCACAGACCTCACAAATTCAAACAGTTTTTTTGAGGTTGCCAAACTCCATGGGGTTGGTTTACCAAAAGCAAATAGGACACTAATTTCCCCAATGCTTAGTGAATCTGGTGAAATTTCACTTGGCAAGGAATAGCCAGTCACGTGCAAGGAAAAAAAAAAACATAATTTTTGCTTGCACATAATTGGATGATGGAAGTCAGCAGAACTTCAAATCATTCGTTAAGCTCTGGGGAAAGTTTCCTTGAAAGTGCAACTATCCTTGCAAAGTGAACAGGCTTTTTGCCTTTAACAAATCAACCCTGTGTATTGGATACCTAACCACTCATTCTTCAAAATTAAAGACAAAATTAAATACATCATGTATAACAAAAAGATATCATACTTAGGCATTAAGCCCAGGTTCACACTGGGCTGCGGGAGTGAAGCCGTGCAAGTTCAGCTGAACTCGCACGATTTACATCCCGCCTGTCAGTCCTGATTTCGGCTGCGATTACAGAGACATCTGTGCAGGTTTCTGCACAGTTGTCAATGTAAATCGCGGGCCAAAATTGCAAAAAGTAGTACAGAAACTACTTTTTGAAATCGGTGCAGCGCCGCAGATGCGGCATCGCACCGATTAGGACGGTGCTATTGCCGACAAATGCCGCCGATTTGACATGTCAAATCGCATGTCAAAACGCACCAGTGTGAACCAGGGATAAAAGTCACTTTAAACAGAACTGATCTTGCCGGTTAAAGATATAGGTTAACCATCTTATTATGCTTTACCAGAGTTTAAAAAAAAAAAAAAAAACATTGTGTATAGGCAACATTTGATTAATATAAACACTGTGGGGTCTTTTTTTATAATACAGCACATATTTGCTGGCTATTTTTTCTACTGTATTTTAGGAAACTTGCTCTTCATTTTCAAAACCCATTTATCTTATTCTGCTATCATTATCAAAAAAGGATTTATACTCATCAGCTGTTGCATACAACATGATTGAGAAGTTCCAATAACAAACAAGATTCAGCCAAACTGCCATCATTTTTAAAGAGGATTTGTTGCAGCTGATGAGTAAATCTTGTTTGTGATCGGAGTACCCCTATTATGTTGTATATCATGGCTGCTGTTGGGCAAATCTTGTAAAATGTTATTGTGAAAAGCAAATCTTTGTCACTGGAGTCTCCTTACAATGTAATATTCAACTGCTGATGAGTGATCTTTGTTGTTTGGAAGCCCTCTATTATGTTGTGTATGACGATAGATAAATCTTAAGGCTGGGTTCACACTGATGCGGTGTGGGAACCACAGCAATTCCTGCACCGCCTTAGAATCGTAGGCAGTTCACACTGCGCTCTGCGAACCGCTGCGGGTAGGGTTGCCCCCTCCTCCCTTTAGGCCGAGTTCACACTTGTGTGACACGACAGCGGTCCTACTTTGGATCTGACTTTGCCCCGCGACATGAAGCCGACATATTTCCGACTTTCAATGAACGGGGATCCGACTTGGATCCCCGCCAATACCAGGCACTGTGTTTGGCATGAATCTTGAGGGGGAACTCCACGCCAAATTTTAAATAAAAAAACGGCATGGGTCCCCCCTCCAGGAGCATACCAGGCCCTTCGGTCTGGTATGGATTTTAAGGGGAACCCCTATGCCAAAAAAATGGCGTGGGGGTCCCCCCAAAATCCAAACCAGACCCTTATCCGAGCACGCAACCTGGCAGGCCGGAGGAAAAGAGGGGGGGACGAGAGAGCGCCCCCTCCCTCCTGAACCGTACCAGGCCGCATGCCCTCAACATGGGGGGTTTGGTGCTTTAGGGCAGGGGGGCGACCTGCGGCCGCCCCACCCCAAAGCACCCTGCCCCCATGTTGATGAGGACAGGGCCTCTTCCGACAACCCTGGCCGTTGGTTGTCAGGGTCTGCGGGCGGGGGGCTTATCGGAATCCGGGAGCCCCCTTTAATAAGGGGGCCCCCAGATCCCGGCTCCCCACCCTATGTGAATGAATATGGGGTACATCGTACCCCTACCCATTCACCTGGTGGAAAAAAATGTCAATAAAAAAACACACACAGGTTTTTAAAGCGATTTATTGCACAGCTCCGGGGGTCTTCTTCCGACTTCGGGGGTCTCTTCCGACTTCAGGGGTCTCCGGTGTCGTCTCCGCGCTCTCCGGTTCTTTCTTCCTTCTGCCGGGCCTCCGCTATCTTCTTCCAGCTCTTTTGCTAGCGAGGCCAGGTCTTCTTCGTCGCCTTCTTCCCTCTTCTCCTCCTCGATGTTGACACGCCGCTTCCTCTTGCTGTAATGCTAGCTGTGCGGTGCGCTCCGATTTATATAGGCCTCTCATGACGCCACAGTTACATGCTCCGGGTGGCCCCGAAGCATGTGACTGTTGCGTCATGGGAGCATGTGGCCACCCGGAGCATGTGACTGTGACGTCATAAGAGACCTATATAAATCGGAGCACACCGCACAGCTAGCATTACAGCGGGAGGAAGCGGCGTGTCAACATCGAGGAGAAGAAGAGGGAAGAAGGCGACGGAGAAGACCGGGCCCCGCTAGCAAAAGAGCTGAAAGAAGATAGCGGAGGCCCAGCAGAAGGAAGAAAGAACCGGAGAGCGCGGAGACGACACTGGAGACCCCGAAGTCGGAAGAAGACCCCCGGAGCTGTGCAATAAATTGCTTTAAAAACCTGTGTGTGTGTGTGTTTTTATTGACATTTTTTTTCCACCAGGTGAATGGGTAGGGGTACAATGTACCCCATACTCATTCACATAGGGTGGGGGGCCGGGATCTGGGGGCCCCCTTATTAAAGGGGGGCCTCCCGGATTCCGATAAGCCCCCCGCCCGCAGACCCCGACAACCAACGGCCAGGGTTGACGGGAAGAGGCCTTGTCCCCATCAACATGGGGGCAGGGTGCTTTGGGGTGGGGGGGCCGCAGGTCGCCCCAAAGCACCAAACCCCCCATGTTGAGGGCATGCGGCCTGGTATGCCTCTTCCCCTGCGGCCTGCCAGGTTGCATGCTCGGATAAGGGTCTGGTTTGGATTCTGGGGGGACCCCCACGCGGTTTTTTCAGCGTAGGGGGTCCCCTTAAAATCCATACCAGACCCAAGGGCCTGGTATGCTCTTGGAGGGGGAACCCATGCCGGTTTTTTATTTAAAATTTGGCGTGGAGTTCCCCCTCAAGATCAGCAGAGTACAAGTCGCATGCCAAAGTTGGATCATGCAAGACTGCGGTCCGACTTTGATCCGATTTCAACGACAGTCAATGGGCTGAAGTCGGATCAAAGTCGGACCAAAATAGTACAGAAAGCATTTTCAAAGTCGGACCGACATGTGTCGGACCAGTTAAGACGGCTCCCATAGGGAAACATTGATTTTCACACGTCATGCGACATGAGCTCCCAATGTCGGAGCGTTTGTTGCCCCAGTGTGAACCCGGCCTTAAAACCAAACACATTAATTACACAGGTTCTGTGGCTGATTAAGGTGGTAATTAAACTCACTTAGTGCCTTATCTGCATTAAATTTGCCTCAGAACCTGTGTAATTAATATGTGTTTGGGTTTAACCACTTAAAGACCAGCCGCCGCAGTTGTACTGCGGCAGATTTGCTCTATTACGTGAATCATTGTCATTGTACGTCTCTTCATGTAATAGATATAGAAAGTGCGTGCGTGGCCCCAGGGCCAGTGGGCGTGGTCGGTGGGCACGATGTCCGCTGGTCACCCGCGATCGCTCCACACAGAGGCAGAACAGGGATTTGCCAGTGTAAACATGGGGGATCCCCGTTCTGACAGGGGAGCTGAGAGTGATCGTCTGTTCCTAGTGATTAGGAACAGCGATCTCTCTCCTCCACCAGTCAGCCCAGCCCCCATACAGTTAGAAACACCTCTCAGGGAACACATTTAACCCTTTGATCGTCCCTGGTATTAACCCCTTCCCTGCCAGTGACATTTATACAGTAATCAGTGCATTTTTATAGCACTGATCGCTGTATAAATGTCACTGGTCCCAAAAACGCTTCAAAAGTGTCCAATCTGTCACAGTCCCGCTATAATCGCAGATCGCCGCCATTACTAGTAAAAAAAGAAAATCATAAAAATGCCATAAATCTATCCCCTATTTTGTAGACACTATAACTTTTGTGCAAACCAATCAATATATGCTTATTGCGATATTTTTTTACCAAAAATATGTAGAAGAATATATATTGGACTAAACTAAGCAAGAAATTAGTTTTTTTATATATTTTTTTAGAATATTTATTATAGCAAAAAGTAAAAGCTCTTTTTTTGTTTATAGCGCAGAAAAAAAAACCCAGAGGTGATCAAATACCACCAAAAGATCTATTTGTGGGAAAAAAAAGGACAATTTTGTTTGGGTACAGCATCGCATGAGCACGTGCAATTGTCATTTAAAGCAACGCAGTGCCGAATCACAAAAAATTGCCTGGTTATTAAGGGGGTAAATCCTTCCGGTCCTTAAGTGGTTAAAGAGATGAGATGGTAACCCTAGCTATGGGGGTCAATATAAAGGTAATGACACCCCCAAATCGGTTTGCAGAACGCAGTGCGAACTGTGGAATCAGATGGAATCGGATTGCATGGGTCTGAACACCCATGCGATCCGATTCCACTACAGACAAAAAAAAGTATGGCTAAAGTCGCACTGCACAGACATCGCAGGGGATGTGTACAGGAATGCGGTGTGAATCACATGTGCTGTCTGCAATCACACCAGTGAGAACCCAGCCTAAATGTGATTTGCAAATCTTTTTGGACAATGATTGTCAAATTCTGTCAAATACAGACAAACAAATGTCCAGGAAACTTTTGCTATGTGAATTGCCCAGTGAAACAGAAGACCCCAATGTAATCAATCTAGATGAAAAAAATCCATCAGGAGAGGTCAGACAACTATTTTAGCTATCTACCATAGATCTTTCTGGACCCACAGCCATATTTAACAGATCAGTAAAAAAGATTCCCCTAAATTACAGGAATAGTTTATGATGTAAATGGGAAATAAAATTGTCTTGCAATTTTGAATGACTACAAATGCGATAAAAAAAAAAATTAAAATTTGAGTAAGATAAATTTTTTACATTTTCACCAGACAGAAATGTGTACTGCGCTATGTAACAATATCAAAAGGTATGAAAGGAAATAAAGGGTTTTCAAATATACATTTTTGCTGTAATGTGTTACATTCTAATTAGTGTGTGTACATGGAGACACGGCCTCTGTTTACATGTACACATTTGTACATATGTAGAACAGCATACCTAACAAAGAACCCAAAACAAAAGAAACACACTGCAGCACAAAAGAGAAGACTGCGGGGTAATTTTACTAAAGGCTCACCAACCTGCTTGCATGAAACATGAAAATTCTTTGCTACTGTATGGCTTTCACTTACCCTTACCTTACTGGGTCTTCACAGTTATCACAGGCTTCAGTAAGGCCTGATTCACACCTATGAAGGTTGCAGTTTGCATATTGCAGATTCATTTTGTGTTTTTTAATACCCTTTCCATAAAATGCACAGATGTGAACATGACCCATAGGAAGCCATGTTAAATGGACTGTAGTGTGTTTCTGCAAAACTGAAAACGCACTAAAAAATGCATAGGTGTGAACCAGGCCTTAATCAGTCTCTGTATTTAGGTTTTGTGACATAATAATAGGACACCAATCAAAAAATGTTTATATGTGCAGTTAATAAAAATACATTTCAAGTACAAATCCCTTTTCACTACTCTCTGGCTGATCCAAATACGTGCTGCAGTTCAGAGTGTATTATAAAAATAGGGCATGTAGCATTGATCAGACATCAGAAAAGGCATGCGGTGACATTTAGGTGAAGCAATGGTGCAGCGCCAATATATTACATAAACAAATATAAATGCAATACACCCCATATATTACCATAAAACTTAATATAAACATAAAATTAGATGTGCAAAGCGCTTAAGTGTTAAGAAAAAGTCTACAGTGTGTCTAATTGTGATGAAAAGAACTTGTTCCAACAACACTAATAATCTTGAAAATCTTGTTCAAACAGTGCTCAAATAGCCAATCACCGACACTAAGTGAATTCAAAACTCACCAGAATGAATGGCTATCATTACAGCACCATAAACGCCTGGGTGAAAATACAAACGGTGCTCGGGTGACCAATCACCAGCAACAAGTGGGTTCAAATCTCACCAGAACAAACGGCTACCATTACAGCAGCATATACGCCTGGAAGTGAATAAAGTCCAACAGGGATCAGTGTGGTGACTCGCCTACAATGGTACCTCCTAGTATATTCCAGCTAGGGATAAATAAAGCTCGCCAGGAGCCCAAAGAAATTCCCCATAGTGTAGTACGTTTGTTATCAGAATAAGTGAAAGCACGTGAAAACAGAGCACTGGACCCCGATAACTCACATGTGAAGATGCTGTCGATTCTGGGGTGGAGATTCTGGTACTGACGTCATGCTGCGCGATCCTGGGACAGCAGCAGCTTCAAATGTGAGTTATCTGGATCCATCACAGCGCAGATTCGGGTACATCAATCACAGCGCAGATTCGGTCACATATATTAGTAACATTTATCATAAACACCAGTTACTCAATGCATGTATTCTGGTGCATATAGCTGGTGGCTCCCTGCACCATAACAATCAATGATGCTGTGTGTCCCAGCCACCTGCCTCCTAGCTACCAGTAATGCTGTACAGCCAGACCCGCCAGTGTCTAGCAACCAACAAAGCTATGCAGTCCTGGCAGCCAGAATTCTAGCAACTAATGATGTTGTGTTGCCTAGTCTACCAACCGCCTATAAACCAAATATTCTGTGAACCTGTACTCCATATTCCATAATAAGTGTTTCAATGCCTTGCCTGAAAGTGGACACCATATGATGCAGGTTAGTACCTTTGTTAGCCAAAAAAGCCTCCTTGTGCCCCTCTCTGAACTGAGTCCTGACCTTCAAAAACATTGATAAGCCTTTACTGCCCACTGAGGACAGTGGAACATCAGGGCTGGAATAGACTACAGGTTCAATTTAAATTCAGAGGTTCACCATCGTAGCCGTTCAACTAGCATTTTCAGAAGACAAGAGTACCAATGGCAGCCTTTGTATTTCTCACAGCAAAAGTTTTCTGTGGCTTGCGAGGATTTGTTTCCTATATTGTGCCCTATATTAAGGCTCTACTCCGTTATATGATGCCAATTAGATATGGCAAATATATGTTAAGGCAAAGGGTAAAATAAATTTATGGCTATGTTTCATCCCATGTACACAGGGGGCTTACCAGACCTCATGCCACAGTAATAGAGTAAAATAATACATCATAACAGATAAAAATCAAATAGCAAATAAAAAACAAAAATTGCATTTTAAAAACCCATACACACACAACACACGCTCATGAAAATATTGTATACATGTTCACAATTAGGATGCACCAACATACTGTGTATAAGGCCTCTATTGCAATAACCATATTAAGTATCATGGCACACATTAGAGATTTTAGGGACATTATTTTTGTATATTAATTAGTTACATAGTTGGTAAGGTTAACTAAAGACACCAGTCCATCCAGTTCAACCTGTGGTGTGTGTGTTTATGTCACTACCATTTTCCATAACCCTGCATGTTGCGATAGTTAAGATGCCCATATAATAGTTTTTTTTTAACTATCGACACTCCCTGCTGATACCACTGCTTGTGGAAGGGAGTTCCACATCCTTACCACTCTGACATTAAAGAACCCTCTACGCAGTTTAACATTAAACCGATTCTCTTCCAATTTCAATGAATGGCCGTGTATTTTTAAACTTTCTCCCACTGATTTTTTTTTTTCCTGTGCTAGGGTCAACAGTAGGGTATTTGTATATCTCTATCAAATCTCCTCTCAAGCGTCTCTTCTCCAGAGAGAATAAGTTTAATGCTTGTAGTCTTTCCTCATAACAGAGGTCCTCTAGTCCCTTTATTAGCTTTGTTGCCCTGCTCTGGACTCTTTCCAGTTCCAGCATATCCTTCTTGAGGACTGGTGCCCAGAACTGGACAGTATACTCAAGATGTGGCTAGACACTCTTGTAGAGTGTCAGAATTATCATTTTATCTCTTGAGTATGTCCCCTTTTTAATGCATGCTAATATTCTGCTGGCTTTGCTTGCTGCATATTGGCATTGCATGCCTTTGTTGAGCATGTCATCTACTAGGACCCCCAGATCTTTTTCCATCCTAAATTCCCCCAGCGGTTCTCCCCCTAGCGAGTAACATGCATTCATATTTTTAGCACCCAAATGCAATACTTTACATTTTTCAACATTAAACCTTATTTGCCCTGTAGTTGCCCAACTCATTATGTTATTGAGGTCCTCCTGTAAGGTTTCCACATCTTCTTGTGAAATTATTGCTCTGCTTAGCTTTGTATCATCAGCAAACACTGAGATTAAGCTATTTATAAGATAAGAGATAAGAAAAGATAAGATAAGATTTAATGTCCTTGTAGAAACAAATTCACAATGAAATTACATTTCTACTCCACACATTATTCATACATCACAATTTTCAACCATGCATTTACCACTCAGGATTTAATTATACCAACCTCTATATCATTTATGAATAAATTAAACAGAATTGGTCCAGAAAGATCCTTGAGGGTCCCTGCTTACCTGTTTATCAGCACCCTTTGGCCCCTGTAACCAGTTTTCTATCCAGGTACTCACCCTATGGTCCATGAGTTTGTAAATGTTTAAGGGGAACTGTATCAAATCTTTTTGTCTTGTGTCTTTGGAAAATGCAGATAAACCACGTCCACAGGCCTACCTTTATCTAGATGGCAGATCACATCCTCATAGCATGTTAACAGATTGTTCTGGCAAGAAGGATCCATCATGAATCCATGCTGATTACCACTAATGATACTGTTTTCTTCAGCAAATTCTTGGATATAGTCCCTTATCATCTCCTCCAATAATTTACAAACCATTGATGTTAGACTGACTGGCCTATAGTTTCCAGGACCTTTTTTAAATATTGGTACTACGTTGGCTTTTCTCCAATCAGCTGGTACCATTCCAATTAGTAAATTGTCCATAAAAATTAGGAACAATGGTCTAGCTATCACTTGACTATGTTGCTTCAGGACTCTTGGGTTTAAGCCATCTGGTCCTGATGATTTATTTATGTTAAGTTTTCCACAAGGATACATTCTGTGATGTGTTATTAACATTACAGTCTTGGTTACTATATCCCCCCTTTTTCTTTGTGAAAACTGAGGAGAAGAATGCATTTAAAATGCTCTTGCCTCACCTTCGTTCTTTTTTTTTATTTTTTACTCTCCTCCACTATGTGCCTTTCATGGTCTATTTTAGCCACCCTGATTGCGCTCTTACACTTCTTATTGCATTCTCTGTAGTGTTGGAATGCTAACAATGACCCCCTCAGCCTTATATTTTTTGAACGCCTTTTTTTTCTGTTGTATATTCATTTTTACTGTATAGTTTAGCCACCCAGGTTTAATATTAGCTCTTTTATATTTATTGTCCATTGGAATGCACTGGCCTATACCTTTATTTAATTTGTACTCAGAGCCTCTGTGTGGAACTTAGGGGAAAGAATAGGGGAAGCTGAAAAGGTGACCTGAGGTGTGCCGTGGTCACAAGGCCAGTATGCCTAAAAGGGGCATACTCAAAAAGAGAAAAGAAATGCAAAGTAATGAAATAAGGGAAAGGGAGGGAGGGACAACGAAGCGATACAACAGAGGGAAAGGAGACCCCGGGGCTAGCTTAAAAAGACGAGGCCCCTCCTACAAATTCAGGCGGGCCTGCGCCCGCCTTCTGACTTGTACTCAGAGCCTCTGTGTGGAACTTAGGGGAAAGAATAGGGGAAGCTGAAACGATGACCTGGGGTGTGCCGTGGTCACAAGGTCAGTATGCCTAAAAGGGGACAAAAAACAAAGACACTTAGGAAGAATATGAAGGTGGTTTATTGAAACAACACAGATTAATCAACCAAATGTACAAAGGCCTGGGACATTTCAACAAGTGGCTCCAGGATGTACCTGGAGTAGAAAGAAGACCTCCACCTGCCTAACCTTTTGATAATGTGTACCGGGACACCCAGGTGCAAGGCCGCAGAAGCGGCCCCAATCCTGAATGAATGTCCCGAGTAGGACATTGGATTCAAACCCAGTTTCCCCAAGAGAGTGTGGAAATACCTCATGAAAAGCGTTGAGGTGAGCGGGGCCCCATTAATTGGCAAAAGAGGACTATCCCTGGGTTCCCCCGTTAATTGGGTCATGAGCAGATCTAACACCGACACTGGGCACCAACCAGCCTCAACCTTAAAATACCTAACATCGGTACCAGGCCCAGTTTGCTGCATTTTGCATGCCTGTAGATGCAACACGTAATAATCAGGACCCCTGACTAACTGGCTGATGAACAGCGAACGGGAATTAACTCCCGTACGAGCGAACTCCCCTGGCCTAAGGAAGCCGTAAAAGGCCAGATAAATGGCTGCCTTCAGCACCAGGCTAGTCCGCTGCCCAAACGGTGCCCTGGACAACATGTCCGACATGGCCCGGAAAACGTGTCCTGTATTAGGTAACCTACTAGTGGGGCACGGGGGACCGCTCTTCTGAATACCTTTTAGGATAGCCTTGACAGAATGAGCCGCAAACAAAGATTGCCTACCCGGGTGAAGAAGAGACAAGAAATGTTGGATACCCGCCAAATACCCCTTGATAAAACTATGGGACAACTTCAACTGGAAATGGCAATATGCAACAAAAGACAGAAGATACCGGATCTCGTAACAATCCGACCTAGGATACTGAGAAAGGAAGGCCTGAAATGTTCTCCAGGCCGTACTGTAAGCTTTCCTAGTGTTGACGGCCAGTGAGCTGTTGATTAGCCCTAAAGCCCCTGCCCAGTGCATGTTCAGTCCATCCTCAGCAGCAAAACATGCGGGGACAGGGTGGCACACAAGTCTGGGTCCGGGACCTGCTGGTAAAAGGAAGACATATCAAAAAGTGACAGAGCGACCGCTGCCGAATTCTGAACCCCACTAATGAACCTACAATGGATGTGAAAACTAAACTGCAAGGACAGCCAGATCAACCTACGTACGAACGCCATGATGTGTAATGACCCAGACCTCCGCTTATTAATAACCTCTGCGATAGCCTGATTGTCCGTGAAGAACACAACAGAATTGCCTGACCACAAGTGCCCCCAAACCTGAGCTGCCGCCACTATGGGGTAAACCTCAAACAATGCAGACGTCCGGACAAACCCTGGAATCGCACGACATTTGTCCGGCCATGGACCCGCAAGCCAATGAGTGCCAAAAATGGCTGCGTACCCCCCAGTGGCGGCAGCATCAGTGGTAACCTGAAAAGAAGCTTCCGAGACTGCAGGAATAAACATGGACACGCCGTTCCAATCCCGGAGGAACTGATCCTACATCCGCAGGTCAGCCAAGGCCGCTGTGTCTAAAAAGACCATGGAATCAGCATCAGGGGCTCCGGGAAGCAACGTTAGCAACCGGGAGATGAAAGACCTGCCCTGAGGAATAATCCTCATGGCAAAGTTCAACATTCCCAGCAGCGACTGTAGATCCTTCCTAGAGGTGACTCGGGACACCAAAAACCCATGAATCCGATCCCTGATCCTGACCAACTTATCCGCCGGCAGACTCGCTTGCATGGACCGAGAATCCAGCGTGATTCCCAAAAAGGTCAAGGAGGTGGCTGGGCCCTCCATCTTCTTGCTTGCCAACGGGACATTAAGAGCAGAAAACACAGCCACCAGACCCTGGAGATCAGAGGGAGCACAACCTGACCCCTCGATCAGGAGGAAGTCATCCAGGTAATGTATAACCTCCTGACAGTGTACTCTATGGGAGAGGATCCAATGTAGAGCGTCCGCAAATACATTGAAGAGCCAAGGACTGCTCTTGGAACCGAAGGTGAGATTGGTAGCAAAATAGTATTTCCCCCTCCACTTAACACCATGCCACTGCCATAGAGAGGGCCGAATAGGAAGGAGCTTGAAAGCATCCAAAATATCGGCCTTGGACAACCAAGCATTCCTTCCTATGCTGATGATACACTGGATGGCCTGGTCTACTGATGCGTACTTGAGTTAAAACTCTTCTGATGGTATCAAAGAATTCAAGCTAGGCACGTGAGAGCAATGAGGAGCTGACAAATCATAAATTAAACGTAGTTTACTTGAAAATTCGCCTTTTACTAGGCCAAGAGGGTTGACCCTCCAGTTATGAAATGGCGGGGAAGAAAAAGGCACTATGACAAAGCCTTTATCCAGCTCTGATTGAAGCAACCCATCCACCGCCTCCATGTCCGCGCCTGTGGATAACAAATTCTTGCATTCAAAGGTCCCCTGAGGCAACGTGACGAAACCCGTGTGGAACCCCTGAACAAAACCCTCCACCAAGAACTGACTCAGCGAGGGGGACGGATGGGAAGCTAAACAGGACTGCAAGAAGGCCACGTTGATCCGGCTCAGTCATGAGGACTTCCCCAGCTTAAGTGAACAGGAAGACTTGGGATGAGCCCTGTAACAGGTAGCACAAACATGTAACAGGTGACACTGACTGTAATTGCATGACCCCTGATTGAAATTATTGCAAATCTGAGATTTGCCCAAGAAATGGATCGGTCGACCGAGTTTGTCAAAAGAGGAGGAAGGGCCGGGGGCTGGCAACAAACTGGGGGGCGCTCTGGAGGTACCCGGCACAGCAGCTGGTGCCACGAGAGGGCACCAGTAGGAAGTATGTGAAGACGACTGGCACGTAGAGCAGACAGGAGATCTTAACCCTGCAAAATGGCGACAAAAGAGTTCGATGTCTACAACCCTCCAATCGGTCACTGCCTGATGCTGGATAAACACAGCCGCTGCCTTGGCAGAAAATGACCGATGGTAGTCATAGAAAGCCGAACCACCATATTTCTGGCCCAGCTCAACTACAGCGTATAAATACAAGTCAAACTCCTCCCTCCTCTGAGGACTAACTGAGCATACCACATCCCTAAAGATGCTTAATGCCAGCACAAAATCGGGAATGGAGAGCTTGCGACTCAGCCTATGGTCCCTGGTCTTAACCACCACCGAGACATCGCCACAAGCATATGACCTATTATTGGCCACGTCATGGGCGGCAATCAAGAGGGAAGCTAAATTAACATCTTTGCCATCCAAAATGTCCTTCTTGATGTTAGCCGTGATAAAATGGGCAGGAGTGACCGACAAAGAACTAGTGGGCCTTACCTGTGGCAACCGGGACCAAGGGTAACACGGGGACTGCTGATGGGCCGGGAACAGCAGGTACGGCTGACGAGACCCGGGGTAACACAGGGGCTGCTGATGGGCCGGGAACGTCAGACGCCACCGACGTCAGGCAAGGAGGGCTTTCCAGGAGCTCTACCCTAGCACGTAAATCCTGAAAAGAAGTAGCTAAAACCCCCAGGGAGGAATGGGTGAGTGTAAGAGAAGCCCCAACCGAACGCAGGGTAACTTGCTCAGGAGCGGTGCCTGAAGCGCTAGGAAATAAGAGTCTGAAAAGTTCCGCCTTGCGGGCCGAAGCCGAGTAAGACATACCCCTCCACTGGAGTTCAGCCACAAGTCTAGGAATGGTCCAGGACCTCAGGGAGGGCGTGCTGCCGAGTTCGGAGTCTCCAGCCTGGGAAGGAGGGACAAGCGAACCATCTTCAATATCTGCCGCCTGAGACATTGCCTAATATGACATAACAAGAGGAGGGGGAAGTAGGTTAGCCAAAGTATCCGAACCGAAACTCGCGACAGATTGTGACATTGAAATGAGTGAGTGATTAACTGGTGAAAAAACACCCCCTGCGGTGCAAGTGGGTACAAGACATCCATGTGAAAGAAAGACTGATCATGAACAGCAAGAGAAGCCGAGTCACCTCCGGTGTGACAGGTAATTAATAACGAACACTCAGGCCCCTAATACCTGAAAACGTGTCAGGTGAAACATAGAATCGTGAAATGAAATGACTTGAGTGCAACAGATGAGCGGACTTGCTAACGTACAAGTCAGTTAAAAATGAACATCTCAGTCCGAACATACCTATAAACGTGATAGGTAATGAAATGATGGTGAAGGACATGGTGAAACCTGCCGCTACACGAAACTAAATATCCAGTGAGGAAGGAAATCCAATACATACCTGACACGCTGGAACTTGGAAAGTAAAAATATCCCCTGAGGACATGACAAAAGGTTTGATGAAATGCCCATGGCCGCGAAACACCAGCAACCCACCCCTGAGAGACTGAACACCGTGGATCCCCCAGGTGAAGGAGGACCATACCCTGAAAAACTGTGAACTATCAACCTACCAAGGGGTGCCCTGAAGCCCCCTGGAAGAACCCCCCAACCAGTAAAATGATAGGCGTGAACTGACAGAAGACCGAACACGGTGAATGGAACTACACAACATTCCCTTAACCCCACTCTACTGCTCCCTCCCCCCACCTTCTATCCCCGAGAGCACAAGTGATTACGAGGAGTGTTAGAAGAAACCCCCCCCCCCGCCCTAGCCCCGTCCTACAATCTGCCGCCTTAACTCCTAGGTGATGGCCCCCGAGAAAAAAAAAGAAAAAAAAGGGGGGTGCGCCTCTGGCCACACGGCAAGTGATTTTAACGACTGGAAGTGCAACTTGTGAGTGACCCAACCAGCTTTAAAAGAGGGGAGATGGCACTTACTGCGTTAGCTGAATTGAAAAGAAACTGATAGCACACGCCCACTTACACACTCCAACCAGCTCCTGAGGAAAAAGAAAAATAAAAAATATGAAATTCAACACCCCGAGAAAAGTACCTAAAACCCCAAAATGAAACGAGAGATGAAGTACCAAGACGGGAACCGCAGAAACTTGTCGGGTTACTTGACAACGAAAAACCTGCACTAACTGAATACACCTAGCAACCAGTTCCTGCGAATAATGAGAAATAAACATGACATAAGAAAGACGAGCGGACAGAGTAGTAAAGCCACATGAAATGAAAAACCTGCATTAAATGATACCTAAACATGTTAACCCCAAACCCCCAACAAGCCAGCAACATCCCTAAGAGAATGCAGAAGACCAAATGCCCGGGAGCAGGCTATAAGAAGACCAGATAACTGTATGTAACCAACCCCGAACAGCCTCGACAAGGCTGCGTCCGACACTCTGGCCGACCCTTCGAGTAACGCACGCTAGCCCAACGAGTACTGTTTACAGAAGCAGTGCACACGTGGCCCCCCCAACATGACATAGAGATAGCAATTAAAAAGGTTAACCTTACAGAAATGAACCGCCCCGCTGGGGGTGGAAAAAGATAGCTGTGTACACTAGCAGCAGGATGAAGAGTACATGTAACGTATACAAGGACTATGTGACTGCCACTAAGTGGGGGGATGAACAGTATAATAATAAAAAAAGCAAAGTCTGTATATAATAGCTTAGAGCACAGAAATGACAAGAAGAAATAACCCCATCAAACGACTGTGAGTAACAACACATGCGCTATAGTTATAGGACACACGGTAGCACACATGAAAGCAGAAATAATGGACAACCTGGTGGTTTGCGGTGCTCTGCGTGATACCACAGAATTGCTGTATGAGCGAAGAGCGCGGAGAGGGTCCCATACAGAGCTAACAGGGAGAAACAATAGGAGGCTGGGGGGGCAGGGTGGAAGTGGAGGACTTCCCCAGACATCAGGACAGAAAGCATGTAGATATGTGGGCCCCCCCCTCTGACATGAACAGACCACCACCATGTACCTCCTCCCTGCTGCACAGACGAGCGGCGGCTTAGCTGATCCCCGACCCTGATACCTGAATCTGCACTGCAGCTGCGCTGAAGCGGAGGACTTCTTTAACATAGAGATAGAATGTATGTAGATAAGTGTGGGCCCCCCTCCCCGCCACAAACAGACCACCGCCATGTACCCCCTCCCGGTTGCACAGCAAACGGCGGTTAAGCTGATCCCCGACCCCAATACCTGAACCTGCGCTGCAGCAGGAGAAGACCACCACACGCTGTCCTTTGCCATGATGACCCCGGAAATGACACAGGTCGGCGCACCGGAAATGACACGTGCGGGTCAAGTCGAAATGACACGCCCCCACAACGAAGCGATACAACAGAGGGAAAGGAGGCCCCGGGGCTAGCTTAAAAAGGCGAGGCCCCTCCTACAAATTCAGGCGGGCCTGCGCCCCGCCTTTTAACATGTTCTTAAAGCACTTCCATTTTTCCTCAGTGTTCCTTAATCCTAGGATTTTATCCCATTTAATATCATGTAGCATAGAGCGCCGTTTAAGGAAGTTGGCTCTTTTGAAATTCAGTGTACTCGTACAGTATTACCCTTGTGCTTCCTTTTCCTGTGATATATACTGAATGTAATTAACCTGCAATCGCTGTTTCTTATGTTGCCCCGTATTTCCACATCCGTGATCAGATCCGTGTTGTTTGTAATCAGTAGATCTAGTAATGCTTTATCTCTTGTTGGTGCATTCACCAACTGACCCATGAAATTGTCCTGCAAGACATTTAGGAAATGGCAAACCTTAGGCAAATGAGCTGTTCCTTCAGGCTAGTCAATATCTGATTGAAATCCCACATTATAATAACATTGCTTCTTTGCTTCCATTACTGTGATAGGATGTCAGACTCCTCATCCTTCAGGTTAGGGGGCCTGTGGCATACGCCCACTAGTACTTTCCCATTAGTTTCCTCCCTTTGGAGCTCCATCCACCCCTTGTTCCATTAGTAATGTCGTCCCTAATGTTCACTTGCAAATCATTCCTGATCCCTCCCCCTTTCTTACCCTTCCTGTCCCTATGATATAGGCAATACCCCTGAACGGTTGCCAGCCAGTCATGTGAGCTGTCAAACCATGTTTCTGATATTCCCACAAAATCCAAATCCAACTTGTAAATTAGCAGCTACAGTTATCCCATTTTGTTAGCTAGACTTCTAGCATTTGTGTACATGCTTCTTCATTTTGTCCAGTCGCATACTATTTCCTTGTTAGTTGTTATGAGGCTGCAATTGGCATTTGCCAACTTACTTAACTTGTGTTTATGTAGCCGAGGAACCCCAAGCTTGGGCCCATAACCTGCTGGAACAAAAGAGCCCGGCTTTGGATACCATGGACACTTTCTTTGAGGCTATGACTCTATTGTATGATGACCCCCAGCGTGTGGCCTCTGCTGAATCTGCCTTAGCTGCCTTACGGCAAGGAGACCGCCCTTATACCGTAGAATTCCGCAGATGGTCCACCGATACAAGCTGGAATGAGGCATCACTCAGGTTTCAGTACCGCCAAGGACTGTCTGAGACTCTTAAAGATGAGTTGGTCCGAGTTGCTGTTACCGATACTCTTGACAAACTTATTTTCTTAGCCATTCAGCTTGACAGGCGCCTGCGGGAACGGCGGGTGGAATATGCTCAAAACTTGCTCAGACACTTTTTACGCAGTTGCCCCATAAGAACCAGTAAGGTCTACCCACCGAGGTCGACATATTTCCAAGTTTCCGGATCCTCCATTTCCTACCTTGCTCTCCCCATCTCCTTACAAGTGGCAGGAAAGGAGGTGCGATTACAAGCAATTATCGACTCCGGGGCTTGCAGCTGCTTTTTTTACTTCTCTGGCTAAGAAACTTGGTGTGCCCCTTTATGAGAAGAAACAAGGACTAGAAGTTTTGCTAGCCGATGGTTCTTTGCCCAGTTCTGGACTTGTCACTCGAGAAACCATGCCCATCTTTATTACTACTGATATCGGCCACCAAGAAATTGTCCGTTTTGACATTTTGAGCTCTCCCATGTGCCCCATCATCTTGGGAATGCCGTGGCTACTGGCACACAACCCGCAAATCAACTGGGTCAAGAAGGAAATCTCTCTTTCTTCGGAGTATTGCCTACAACATTGCTTTGCTCCCAACTCCAGTGAGCCGGCTAGCTGCCTGACCGTGCAACCTGCTCTCGACAACCTCCAGCGTGTCCCCCCAGCTTATCATGAGTTCATAGACGTTTTCGACAAGAAATAGGCTGATGTCCTTCCACCTCACCGGCCTTATGATTGTCCGATAGAACTGCTCCCGGGGGCTGAGATTCCGTTCGGACGAATCATTCCCCTATCCGAAAACGAGCTGGAAGCTCTACGTTTATATATTGATGAGAGCCTGGAAAAGGGGTTTATCTGACCCTCTTCTTCTCCTGCTGGGGCAGGTATATTCTTTGTGGAGAAGAAGGATGGCACATTATGGCCATGTGTAGACTACAGAGACATCAACAAAATTACCGTAAAGAATCGATACCCGCTCCCTCTGGTCCCTGAACTCTTTCAAAGATTCCAAACCACCCAGCTTTTCACTAAACTAGATCTGAGGGGCACCTACAATCTTGTCCACATCCGCCAGGGAGACGAGTGGAAGACAGCATTCCGGACTAGGTTCGGCCACCTTGAATACCTTGTGATGCAGTTCGGATTATGCAATGCTCCAGCTACGTTCCAGCATCTAGTGAACGATATCTTCCGGGAATTCCGCGACTACTTTGTAATCGTATACCTCGATGATATTCTCATCTTTTCTACCTCTTTGGAACTCCACCGAACCCACGTAAAAGGTGCTCCTAACCCTGAGAAAACATGGACTATATGTCAAGGCAGACAAATGTGATTTCGAGAAAACATCTATTCAGTTTCTAGGCCTCATCTCCACAGAAGGAATTGCAATGGACCCAAAGAAAGTGGAAACAATACTCGACTGGCCAGTTCCCTCAGACAAGAAGGGTGTTCAGCGCTTCATAGGGATCTCCAATTTTTACAGGAAGTTTGTGAAGGGTTCCTCCACCATCATAGCACCCATCACTCAGTTGACCCGTCAGAAGGCCCGTTTCCAGTGGTCCCCAGAAGCTCAGACAGCCTTTGACAAATTAAAGAATCTATTAACTTCTGCACCTATCTTACAGCACCCAGATCCAACCTTACCTTATGTATTGGAAGTAGACGCTTCTGAAATAGCGACAGGGGCAATCCTGTCTCAACGGCGGGGTCCCAAGGCTCTTCTTTACCCGTAGCCCTTTTCTCTCGAAAAATTAGTCCACCAGAAAGAAATTACGACGTCGGCGATTGAGAGCTACTGGCCATTAAATCTGCTTTAGAAGAATGGAGGTACTTACTGGAGGGTGCGGCTCATCCCATTATGATTTTTACAGACCATAAGAACCTGGAGTACGTCAGGACAGCCAAACGTTTAAGACCTCGGCAAGCCCGATGGGCTTTGTTTTTCTCCAGGTTCAATTTCCACCTTACATATCGGCCAGGTTCCAAGAATGGGAAAGCGGATGCACTCTCCCAAATGTTTCCAAACACCCCTGAAACAACAGAGCCAAATACGATCCTTTCCTCTCAAAATTTTTTGCTCATCCAACCTGATTTAAAGACTCTGATCAAACAAGCCTCTGTCCAGTGCCCTGGGCCAGAAGTGTCCTCATTGAGAGACCAAGATGGATTTTTGTGGCATCAGGATAAGATTTTTGTCCCCCAGGCAGTTAGACTCCAAGTCCTAAAGATGTCACATGACCATAAACTTGCCGGACATTTTGGAATACGAAGAACCATGGAACTTGTTCAGCGCTCCTTTTGGTGGACCAGCTTAAGACAGGACTGCAAAGAATATGTTAATTCTTGCACCACGTGCCAGCGCAATAAGGGTTCCAATACCAAGCCATGGGGACTTTTGAGGCCACTACCCATTCCTGAACAACCCTGGAAAGAAATATACATGGATTTTATAGTAGACTTGCCCCCCTCTGGGGGATGTACCACCATCATGGTAGTGGTAGACCGCCTTTCCAAAATGGCACATTTTCTCCCGATGATTGGCACACCCTCCGCTTCGGATACAGCAAACATGTTTATTAAAGAGATTGTCAGATTACACGGACTACCGGATAGCATCGTCTCCGACAGAGGAGTACAATTTACTTCCAAGTTCTGGAAGGATCTTTGCAAATCCTTATCAATTGAAGTATGTCTTTCCTCAGCTTACCACCCCCAGAGCAATGGTCAAACAGAAAGGACTAATCAGACCTTAGAACAGTATCTTCAATGCTTTTGTACCTGCTCACAAGATGACTGGATCTCCCTTCTTCCCTGTGCAGAGTTTGCATATAATAATTCTTTACATGCAGCAATCAATCAGTCTCCCTTCTGGGCAAATTATGGATTTCACCCCTCCTTCCTTCCGAATACTATACCCGAAGCATCTACTCCCGCTGTCCAGGATCGATTAAGGTCCATTCAAACCAACTACAAGGTACTTCAGGAGGCCATGCGAAAAGCTCAAGAGGGTTATAAAAGGTTTCATGACAAGAGAAGAAAAGGGAATCCTGTCTTTAAGATTGGGGACAAGGTATGGCTTTCTTCAGTGAACCTTAAGCTCTCATGTCCCTCCCGGAAGCTTGGACCCAAGTTCATCGGTCCCTTTGAAATTAAAAGATAAATAAATCCAGTGGCTTTTGAGCTGGCACTACCCAATACCTACAAAATCCACCCAGTATTTCACACCTCCCTGCTCAAACCAGTGGTATCCAGTCCTTTTCCTGGAAGAGAGGAGCCACCTCCACCCCCAGTCTTAGTAGAGGGGGAAACGGAATTCGAGGTTGAAGCCATTATGGATTGCCGGAGAAGAGGTAGGCAGATCCAGTATCTCATCAAGTGGAAGGGATATCCCCCCGAAGACAATTCCTGGGAGTCTGCAAACAATGTGCACGCTCCTAGACTGGTACAGGACTTTCACAGTAGACATCCTGAAGCATTGGCCCGTGGGGGCATCCGGAGGCTGCCCCTTGGGGGGGGGCACTGTCAGGGAAACGGCCGTTGGAGAACTGGCAATAGTGCCAGTACTAGTAATGGCCGCTTCCAGCACATCCCTGTGCGCACTGACGCAAGCGGCGCGAATAGGCGTGCTCACATGCACAATGGAACCAACAGGCGCACGCACATGCGCAATGGAACCAAAAGGCGCACGCGCATGTGCAATGGAACCAACAGGCGCACGCGCATGCGCAATGGAACCAACAGGCGCACACGCATGCGCGGGAGCGTCAATCGGCGCACGCAATAGATGCAGACACTTGCTGGCCTATATAAGACTGCCACTGAGCCCATCTCATTGCTTGATAGTCATCAGCCTTCCTGTGTTCCTGAGACTCTGTTTAACTGCTGTTTGGATCTCCCGTTGTGACCTGGCTTGTTCCTGACCTGTCTGATCTGCTCTCCTGGTTTGACCCCCTGGCTTGCTTTACTGACCTGTTGCCTTCTCCTCCACCTGATCCCGGCTTGTTCTACGGATTTTGCCACAGTTATCTGTTCCTGCCTGTTTCCTGTTACCAGACCTTTGGCTTGTCTCCGTTCCTGCAACCTGCCTCTTCCTCCTGCCGGATCTACTGGGTTTGACCCTCAGCCTGGCTGCCACTACTACTTCTTGAGCGGTGTACTGCATCCTCCAGCGTTCTTCAGGATCCCACCAGCTCTACTCTCCTGGACCCATCTGGCAACCTGTGCTTCTCTGGGCACTACACCCACTGTACCCAACCTCAGAGGTGTACTGCACTCACCCGCAAGGGGAGCCCTCTCGGCATTTCGGCCTCCAACCAGGTACGTAACAATATGGTCCCCCCCAACACCTAGTTTAAAAGTCCATCTAACTTTCTGGCCACCTTCTCTCCCAACAAAGCTGCACCCTCCCCATTTAGGTGCAGTCCGTCCCTGCTAAAGAGACGGTAACTGACTCAGAATTCAGAACAGTTCTCCAGGAACCCAAACCCCTCCTTCCTACACCAGTTCCTCAGCCACTTGTTAATTTCCCTAATCTCCTGCTACCTCTCTGGTGTGGTTTGAGGTACAGGCAGTATTTTTGAGATTACTACCTTGGAGGTCCTTTTCTTCAATATACAGTAGCTCCTAAGTCTCTGAAATCATTTTTTAGGACACTCCACCTTCCTCTAATTCTGTCATTGGTACCAATGTGTACCATGACAGCTGTGTCCTCCCCAGCCCCACCCAGCAATCTGCCCATCCGATCTGCGATTTGCCGAACCCGAGTGCCCGGTAAACAACATACCATTCGGCGATCATGGTCTTTGTGACAGATTACCCTATCTGTCCTCCTAATAATTGAATCCCCTATCACTAAAATCTGTCTTACCTTACCCTTAGCCTTGCCTTCGTCCTCACTGGAGGAGTTGCTCCCCTGTCAGCTAGGGGAATCACTCCAGCAATGCCACTCCTTGACTGGTTTCCCCAACATCACGCAACAGGGCATACGTATTGGGATGTGCATTTGGGTGGTTGTCCTGGAGGTTTGCCATGACCATCCTCTGGCAGGCCACTTCAGAATTCATAAAACTGTTGATCTGAAACAGTGCATGTTTTAGTGGACTAATCTGGAAAAAGACTGTAAAGAGTACACAAATTCCTGTGGCAATTGTACCCAGAAAAGGAGTGGAGCCTGGGGTTTACTTATCTTTGCCAGATCCTGACAGACCTTGGAAAATGATTTCCATGGATTTCATCATGGAGTTTCCTCCATATGAAGGATTCTTGGCTATTCTTGCTGCAGTGGACTGGTTATTTAAGATATCTAACATGGCCCACTTCCTACCCCTGAAGGGCACACTGTCTGCTATGGAAGCCATTCTGGTTTGTCAAGGAGAATGTCAGACTTCATGGGGTTTCTGCAAATATTGTTTCAGTTTAGGGAGTTCGATTTACTTCTAGGTTTTGTAAGGGTTGGGTGAGAAATTGAACTTTCCTTGTCTTCTGTATACCACCCATAGGCTCATGGGCAAACAGAAAGGACCAATCAGACCCTCAAGCAGTACATCTGTTGCTTTACCTCTTTTGTCTAGGATGATTGGGTATCACTGTTAGGAGGAGTTTGCTTATAATAACTACAGTCACTCGACTGCAAAACAGTCTTAGTTTTTTGAAAATCATGGCTTTCACCCTTCATTCTTACCTAAAAATGGTATTGGTACAAGATTCTTTGACTTTTTAAGGTGAAATGCCAGTAATAGGCACTTTATGTCATCATGTGTGATTGTATGTGTTATAAGTTATGTATATGTTTATAATTACGTATATCTATTTATGTTAGAGTATGAAGTGTTGGTTTTGCACTTTTGTGTTTTATTAGCGCAGCATCTTGTACCCATACCATTTTGATTAGCTTTTTGTGGAAAGCAAGTAGATGCTTGCAGCAACTAAATGTATTTATTTTGTTTAGGTGACACAGGCTCCGGCTGTTCAAAACACGGTGGATTTTTTCGTTTTAATATATTTTTATTGAAAAGAATGGCATTGTACAACAATAATACAAAGAGAAAAAGAAAGGAAAGGGAATAATTGTGCTTGGTGGCCATGGCCTAAACATCCTTAAACTAGCCAAGTTTTATATTTCCCATTCCCACTCTTATTTTCACAAAATAAAGAACTGAAAGTCGCCTAAATATAACGTGCCGACGTATTCCCTATCAATGCCAATTTTTATATACATGTATGCAAACATAAACAAAGTAACAAAAACAAGATGTAAACAAACAACACCACCAAACAAAAACAAACAACAACAAACAGCCCACACACCAAAACAAAAAAACTACCCAAAAGATACATTCACCATTATTTGCTATACCTAGCAGCTCTTCCATCTGCATTATATGGTTCATCTCTACTACCCATTCTTGTATTGTTGGTATTATTTGGGACTTCCAATGTCTTGAAATTAAGGCTCTTCTTGCCATCAAAAAAAAATCTATTTTTTTTTTCTGCCCGCTGTTATGGACAGATTTCTGATGACTTTTTCTTTTGGTATTTGTATACTTTGATATGTTGTTTGCTTTGTTTATATTTTAGCAGAAGTTTACTGCCTTCGGTCAAGCACACATAAGGCGTAAGAGGGCCTAATGAAGTGTAAATAGCCATGAAATGTGTAGATTTTACACGCTACTGTTATTGTTCAGTGTAACGCCTATATAACTATGAATTGTGTTTTTGTACTTGTTCTTTCAATATTTTATGGACAGTTCATGTCCAACCTTTCGCGATAAAATTGGTTTTCTTTAAACAGCACTTTTACCCTTCCACCAATGTATTTGTTCCTAGCAGTATATTTAAAGGGGTTGTAAAGGTTTGTTTTTTATTTTCTAAATAGGTTCCTTTAAGCCAGGGCTTGACAAATTTGCTTGGAATCTAGGAGCCAGCTAAAAAAGTTAGGAGCCAGGAACGCGCCCTGTCCCGCCGAGCTTGCGCGCAGAAGCGAACGCATACATGAGTAGCGCCCGCATATGAAAGCGGTGTTCAAACCACACGTGAGGTATCACCACGATCGGTAGAGCAAGAGCAATAATTCTTGCCCTAGACCTCCTCCTGTAACTCAAAACATTCAACCTGTAGAATTTTTTAAACGTCGCCTATGGAGATTTTAAAGGGTAAAAGTTAGTCGCCATTCCACGAGCGGACGCAACTTTGAAGCGTGACATGTTGGGTATCAATTTACTCAGCGTAACATTATCTTTCACAATATAAAAAAAAATTGGGCTAACTTTACTGTTGTCTTATTTTTTTATTTAAAAAAAAGTGTATTTTTTCCCAAAAAAGTGCGCTTGTAAGACCGCTGCGCAAATACGGTGTGACAGAAAGTATTGCAACGACCGCCATTTTATTCTCTAGGGTGTTAGAATAAAAAATATATATAATGTTTGGGGGTTCTAATTAGAGGGAAGGAGATGGCAGGGAAAACAGACAGGGAAACTCCATTAGCATTGCTGGTTGTCATACCAACTGCCACCACAAGATGGCGCTAGTTCACAGAAGGAAGCATAGGCCTGCAGAAGGCCGCAAAGCCGCGGCCTCAATTACCGGCCGGCGCGGCCCGACGCGATCCCGCGGCGCGGAGGGGGGTGCACGGAGACACAGGATACCCCAGCTGTGCTGCCCCAGGCGCCAGGTCGCTAATTCTAGTCGCAATGGCGACCTGGCACCCGGGGTTTGTCGAGCCCTGCTTTAAGCTAGTGCATTGTTGGTTCACTTACCTTTTCCTTTGATTTACCTTCTAAATGTTTTTTTTCTTTGTCTGAATTTCTCACTTCCTGTTTCTCCTCACTAAACTTCACACCATCATCCGAGCGGTGTTTAGTCAGCCAGAACAGCTTACTGAGGAGGAACAGGAAGTGAGAAATTCAGACAAAGAAAACAAAGAAAAAAAATATTTAGAAGGGAAATCTAAGGAAAAGGTAAGTGAACCAACAATGCACTAGCTTAAAGGAACCCATTTAGAAAATAAAAAACAAACCTTTACAACCCCTTTAAAGTCCCATTGTTCTGTTTGATCTTTGTGGGGTAATTTATGGGATGATGCCCCCGGGTGCATAACCATATCTGGATATTTAAAACCCAAATATATACAGTATCTCACAAAAGTGAGTACGCCCCTCACATTTTTGTAAATATTTTATTATATCTTTTCATGTGACAACACTGAAGAAATGACACTTTGCTACAATGTAAAGTAGTGAGTGTACAGCTTGTATAACAGTGTAAATTTGCTGTCCCCTCAAATTAACTCTACACAAAGCCATTAATATCTAAACCTCTGGCAACAAAAGTGAGTACACCCCTAACTGAAAATGTAAAAATTGGGCCCAATTAGCCATTTTCCCTCCCCGGTGACTCGTTTGTGTTACAAGATATCAGGTGTGAGTGGGGAGCAGGTGTGTTAAATATGGTGTTATTGCTCTCACTCTCTCACACTGGTCACTGGAAGTTCAACATGTCACCTGATGGCAAAGAACTCTCTGAGGATCTGAAAAAAAGAATTGTTGCTCTACATAAAGATGGCTTATCTGGATATTTAATAAGATTGTCAAGACTCCGTAACTGAGTTGCAGCACGGTGGTCAAGACCATACAGCGGTTTACCAGGACAGGTTTCACTCAGAACAGGCCTCGCCAAGGTCGACCAAAGAAGTTGAGTGCACGTGCTCAGCATCATATCCAGAGGTTGTCTTTGGGAAATAGACATATTAGTGCTGCCAGAGGTTGAAGGGGTGGGGGGCCAGCCTGTCAGTGCTCAGACCATACGCCGCACACTGCATCAAATTGGTCTGCATGGATGTAGTCCCAGAAGGAAGCCTCTTCTAAAGATGATGTACAAGAAAGCCCTCAAACAGTTTGCTGAAGACAAGCAGACTAAGGACATGGATTACTGTCCTGTGGTCTGATGTGACCAAGATAAACTTATATGGTTCAGATGATGTCAGGTGTGTGTGGCGGCAACCAGGTGAGGAGTACAAAGACAAGTGTGTCTTGCCTACAGTCAAGCATGGTGGTGGGAGTGTCATGGTCTGGGGCTGCATGAGTGCTGTCGGGACTGGGGAGCTACAGTTCATTGAGGGAACCATAAATGCCAATGTGTACTGTGACATCCTGAAGCATGATCCCCTCCCTTCAGAGACTGGGCTGCAGGGCAGTACTCCAACATGATAACGACCCCAAATACACCTCCAAGATGACCACTGCATTGCTAAAGAAGCTGAGGGTAAAGGTGATAGACTGGCCAAGCATGTTTCTAGACCTAAACCTTATTGAGCATCTGTGGGGAATCCTCAAACAGAAGGTGGCAGAGCGCAAGGTCTCTAACATCCACCAGCTCCGTGATGTGGTCATGGAGGAGTGAAAGAGGACTCCAGTGGCAACCTGTGAAGCTCTGGTGAACTCCATGCCCAAGAGGGTTAAGGCAGTGCTGGAAAATATTAGTGACCACACAAAATATTGCCACTTTGGGCCCAATTTGGACATTTTCACTTATGTACTGACTTTTGTTACCAGCGGTTTAGACATTAATGGCTGCGTGTTGAGTTATTTTGAGGGGACAGCAAATTTACACTGTTATACAAGCTGTACACTCACTACTTTACATTGTAGCAAAGTGTCATTTCTTCAGTGTTGTCACAAAATAATAAAATATTTACAAAAATGTGAGGGGGTCTACTCACTTTTGTGAGAAACTGAATATATTTTGTGCTAAGTGAAATACGTGAAAATAGAACCGCAGCATCCTTCCACCTATCTGGGCAACAGATATGAAAAAAATCCCTTTAAAATCACAATAAACAATTCATAAGAATATAAATAAATAAAACAATAACTTCATGAAAATAATTTATATAATTTATATAAATGCAGTGCTTTATAAATCTGTAAATTAATGTATTTCCTATCAAGAGACCTTGTGAAAAAAAAAAGTCCAAATAAATATATATTGGGATGAGCTTCGAGTTCGAGTCGAACCCATGTTTGACTCGAACATCGGCTGTTCGATCGTTCGACGAAGATCGAACATTATGGGCAGTTTGCGCCAAATTCGAGTGGCGCGTCACGGCCCATAATTCACTGCGGCATCACAGTGCATTGCTGGCTGATGATTAGCCAAGCATGCACTATGACCCGCATGCTTGGCCAATCACAGCGCAGAAAAAACAGAGAGCCATAATTGGCCAAAGCCAGGGTGGCTTTGGCCAATTATGGCTCAGGGGGTTTAGTACACGCCCCACACTATATAAGGCCGCCGGCTCGGCAGCCTTGTGTAGTGTGTTGGAGTTGTGAAACGAGAGTTTACGGAGACAGACCGTGTCATTTATATTGAGTTAGATAGAGCAGGCAGGCGAGTCAGTTAGCTGTAGTTACAGTGTGTAGATGATATATATCCTAGGTGTTGTATATATATTTATACACTGTATTGAGTTTAGCTTGATCCGTTCCTGTTAGTCTCTATACTGTGACAGGCAGGCAGGTAATTGTGCTAGCTGCAGTCAGTGTTTCACTTAGTGTACTGTGTGCTTTGCATAGCATTTACCTAAAGTGTAAACTGAATACAGTTATTCTCTATACTGTGACAGGCAGGCCGGTGATTGTGCTAGCTGCAGACAGTCAGTGTTTCACTTAAGTGTACTACTGTGTGCTTTGCATAGCATTCACCTAAAGCTCATCTGAATACAGTTAGTGACTATTATAGTGGTGTTCTCATAATAAAACCACAAGCAGAGAGCTGCAAGTATTTTCAGTGTACTGTGTCCTCTGCACAGTTTTCACCTAAAACTAACTAAAAACAATTGCTGCTTTTCCCATACTAACACCACAGCAGGCCATTAGTATGTCTGGAAGGCAAACAATGAGAGGCAGACAGTCACGAGGCAATAAAAGAGGGCAAGCAGGCTCTGTGTCTAGAGGCAACAGTGCTGCTGGTCGTGGACACGGTGCATCCTCATCAGCACGTGGCCGTGGGAAACGCTTGTCCTTCTTTTCGGCAGCTGGCCATGTTGAGCTGCAACATGCCCAAGACTTGGTAGGGTGGATGACCAAGCCGTCCTCCTCCTCCTCATCCTCTCTAACCCAGGCTCAGGGTACTTTGTCTGGCAAAGCAGCTGCCAAAGCGGCCTCTTCCCTCGGCTCAATGGCATCAGTCACTCCTTCCCTAGCCCCACCATGTCCTCCTGAGGAGTCCCCTGAACTGTTTGACCACAGTGTTGGGTACATGCTCCAGGAGGATGCCCAGCTTTTTGAAGGCTCCGATGATGGAACCCAGCTGGAGGAAGGCAGTAACATGAGCTCAGAGAGAGGGGGTAGTAACGTGAGCCCAGAGAGAGTGGTGCCCAACAAGGTCAGCTATCTGGCAGTCATGTTCCACCAGCTGCAGCATACTGCCAGATTGGCTCCAGTGATGAGGAGGGAGGGGATGATGAGGTCACTGACTCCACGTGGGTGCCTAATAGGAGAGAGGAGGAGGCACATCTCCAACGAGGCAGGATGCTATCCAGGGGCCAGCTTAAGGGCAGCAAACGACTGCATCACACCGCAGAGCTCCGCATGTGCAGGGCGCTGCTGTCTCTGCGCGTTATTCCAAAAGTTCTTTGGTGTGGGCTTTTTTCAGACGTGTGCAGCAGATCGCACCATTGCCATTTGCAACATATGTCTAAAGCGTGTCTCGCGTGGCCAAAACATCAGCCGCTTGGGCACCACGTGCTTGACCAGACATATGTCGACCTGCCATGCAGTCCATTGGCAAGCACACCTAAAAGACCCACACCAAAGAACAAGGCGGACCTCTCCTTGCTCCTCATCAGTTGGGATCTCCAACCCCACTATACCTTCAGTCCTCTCTGAAACCTGCACTGAGAGGAATGAAGGTGTAGAATTAGGTGTGTCACAGCCAAGTACTTGCGGGCAATCTGCTATCGGTACACCAACGTCCGATTGTACCAGGCAAATTTCCCTGCCCCAGCTTCTGCACCGCCAAAAGAAGTTCGCTCCCAGCCATCCACATGCCCAGCGGTTGAATGCTAGCTTGGCTAAATTGATAGCACTTCAACTGCTGCCTTTTCAGTTGGTAGACTCTGCCCCCTTCCATGGAATGTGTGGTTCCTCAGTGGCAGGTTCCCAAACGCCACTTTTTCTCACGGAAGGCGATTCCGGCTCTCTACCGGCATGTGGAAGGCAATGTCTTGGCCTCGCTGGACAGAGTGGTCAGCGGTAAGGTGCATATTACCGCTGACTCATGGTCCAGCAGGCATGGACAGGGACGTTACATATCTTTCACGGCGCATTGGGTGACTCTGCTGGCAGCTGGGAAGGATGCAGGACAAGGTGCAGTAGTGTTGGAGGTTGTTCCGCCACCAGGCTTCCAAAATGTTACTACTGGTGATTCTGATACACCTCTCTCCTCCACCCCCTCCTCTTCTTCTTCCTCCATGGCCTCTTCCTGTGCTGATTTGTCCTCGGAACCAGCAGTGTTCCGTAGGCGTTCAAGGGGCTACGCCAGTATGCAGGCAAAAAGATGCCATGCGGTGCTTGAGCTGGTGTGCTTGGGGGACAGGAGCCACACTGGGGCAGAGATTCTGTCAGCTCTGCAGGGGCAGGCTCAGAGGTGGTTGACGCCATGCCAGCTTAAGCCAGGAAAGGTGGTTTCCGACAATGGCACCAACCTCCTCTCTGCCCTCCGACAGGGACAACTGACCCATGTGCCCTTTTTGGCTCACATCTTTAACTTGGTGGTGCAGCGGTTCTTGGGCAGGTACCCGGGCTTACAGGAGGTCCTGAAGCAGGCCAGGAAACTCTGTGGGAATTTCTGCCAGTCATATAATGCCAGTGCTCGGCTGGCTGAGCTGCAAAAGGATTACAACCTGCCCAAGAACCGCCTAATCTGTGACATGCCCACCAGGTGGAACTCTACGTTGGCCATGCTGCAGCGGCTGCACACGCAGCAGAGGGCCATCAATGAGTATCTGTTGCAATATGGCACCAGGACAGGGTCAGGGGAGCTTGGATTTTTTTCCCCACGCCAGTGGGCCATGATCAGGGATGCATGCACTGTCCTGGCACCATTTGAGGAGGCCACGAGGATGGTGAGCAGTGACAGTGCATGCATCAGTGACACTGTCCCTCTTGTCCACCTGTTGGAGCACACGCTGCATGGAATAATGGACAGGGCACTTGAGGCAGAACAGAGGCAGGAAGAGGAGGACTTCCTTACCTTTAAAGGCCCCCTTTATCCAGACAGTGTTTCTGCTGGCCCGGCTATCACACAGGAAGAGGATGAGGAGGAGGAGGAGGAGGAGGATTGTGTCAGCATGGAGGTGGAGACTAGCACTCAGCATCAGCAGCAGTCTTCAAGGGATCAATTACAGTCCCAAGACACCCATGGACTTGTACGTGGCTGGGAGGAGGTGGCTGCGGATCATGTCTTCCTCAGTGACCCCGAGGACTCCGCACCGAATGCTGATCCTGCAAAGCCTGCGTAAGGATCCTCGTATTTGTGCGATCAAGGAGAGGGATCAGTACTGGCTGGCAACTCTCCTTGATCCACATTACAAGGGTAAGGTTACGGACCTTATCTTGCTGTCGCAGAGGGAGCAGAGGATGAGGCATCTTCGGGAGTGTGGGAGGTGTGACAGCAGGAAGGTAAAGTCACCTGGTTGCATCCAGGGGGGTAGATATATTTCGCCCAGATTCAGGCTTTACGCCGACTTATACAACTAGGTGGAGAGTTGTATAAGGCTAGTGGGCTCATGGATGACTCATACCTCTAGGGAGAGTGTGGGGCGTCATGCAGACAGAGATGAGGAGACCAGCTGAAGCTTGTCAGCTCATTTAGGCCTCTATAAGAACTCCCAGCTTCATTAGATGTTAGCTCATGCCTGGAACCAGACCTGTGTGGACTGTCTAGGGAGAGTGAACCCCTGTGCGGTGAGACAAAGCCTGTGTGGCTATTTGCTTGGACATTTAAAACCAGGGACTTAGGGACTAGGACAGCACTAGGCTGATCCCAGTTGTTAGTTAGGAAACCTGTATGTTTAGTCAGAGGTCAAGTTGACCAGGATTTATTTTGTTTATGTTTCTTTTGCTTTGCTGTGTTTTGTCACTGTAAATAGAAAATAAACCGCACCTTTTTGATTTTGAAAACCACAACCTCCGTTTGCTGGGCCTGTTTTTGTGTGGGGAGCCCATCTCGGGGGTCACACACACCCGCTGCCGAGCTAACCCCCTCACAGAGGTTACAAATTCCTGGTCCTGGACAACGTGTTGCTGAGGCTTCGGTCAGTCAAAGAAGGAGCGGTGGAGAAGGTGGCCGTCTGACCGATGTGTTCAGACAATATTTTAGTCCGCAGCCCCAAGGTATGATCGGTTCCAGCAACCATTGCCAGCGCCTGGTTTACATGGTGCAGGAATACCTAGGGGCAAGGTCAGACTTGGTCACCTTTCCCACCGAAAATCCTCTGGCTTACTGGGTCTTGAGGATGGATCACTGGCCAGAGCTTGCACAGTATGCAATTGAGATACTGGCCTGTCCTGCATCCAGCGTTCTTTCGGAACGCACATTCAGTGCTCCTGGAGGCTTTGTAACTGATCACAGGGTGCGCCTGTCAACCGACTCGGTCGATCGACTGACCTTCATAAAAATTAATCAGTCTTGGATCACCACCAGCTACCAAGCACCTGATGCTGATGTAACAGAATAATTTTCTTTGAAATGTCAGATCCCTTCAAGACTGCGTTTGCTGATGCAGAGTGACTATCATGTTATGCTGAGTGACTATCCTCTTCCTCCTCAATAATCATGCTGATAGCTTGAAAGAACATTTTTGGTTCTGGGCACCGCCACCAGTGGCTAAGGCCCAACTTTTCAGCCCCTGTTTAACAGGGGCGTGTATTTACAATTTTTGATGCAATGCTTTGCAGCAGGGCTCATTGCTGCGCTCCAAGTACAGTATCTGTGAGGGGTTGCAGTGTTGTGGCACCAGCACCAGTGCCTAAGGCCCAATTTTTCAGCCCCTGTTTAACAAGGGCGTGTAATTAAATTTTTTGATGAAATACTTTGCAACAGGGCTCATTGCTGCGCTCCAAGTACAGTATCTGTGAGGGGTTGCAGTGTTGTGGCACCAGCACCAGTGCCTAAGGCCCAATTTTTCAGCCCCTGTTTAACAGGGACGTGTATTTACAATTTTTTTATGCAATGCTTTGCAGCAGGGCTCATTGCTGTGCTCCAAGTACAGTATCTGTAAGGGGTTGCAGTGTTGTGGCACCAGTGCCTAAGGCCCAATTTTTCTGCCCCTGTTTAACAGGGGCATGTAATTACAATTCTTGATCTCATGCCGCGTACACACGATCGATTTTTTCGACTGTGAAAACACCGTTGAGAAAATCGACGTGAAAAACGAGGAACAGCTTGTTCCCCCCACACACGGCCGTTTTAAATGACATTTTTTTTTTGGTCGAAAAAAACGACCGTGTGTGGGCTCCGCGGCAGTGTTTCCCTATGGGAAAACTGCCACCGAAAAAAACGACGGGAATCACGACGAGAAAAATTAGAGCATGTTCTAATTTTTCTCGTCGTGATTAATGCCGTTTTTCCCGTCGAGAAAAACGACAAAAAGCCCACAGACAATCGTTTTTCTCGTCCAAAGGAAAAAATGTCATTTTTCTCGACGGGAAAAATGGTCGTGTGTACGCGGCATAATACTTTGCAACAGGGCTCATTGCTGCGCTCTATGTACAGTATCTGTGAGGGGTTGCAGTGTTGTGGCACCAGCACCAGTGCCTAAGACCCAATTTTTCTTGATCTAATATTTCACAGCTGGGCCCATTCCTGGGCCCACCAAGAGTAACTGTGAGGACTTAGTGTTGTGGCACCAGCACCACCGCCACCACCAAAGGCCCAATTTTTCAGCCCCTGTTCAACAGGGGCATGTAATTACAATTATTGATCTAATATTTCACAGCTGGGCCCATTCCTGCACCCACCAAGAGTAACTGTGAGGACTTAGTGTTGTGGCACCAGCACCACCGCCACCACCAAAGGCCCAATTTTTCTGCCCCTGTTCAACAGGGGCATGCAATTACAATTCTTGATCTAATATTTCACAGCTGGGCCCATTCCTGTGCCCACCAAGAGTAACTGTGAGGACTTACAGTCTTGTGGCACCAGCACCACCGCCACCACCAAAGGCCCAATTTTTCAGCCCCTGTTCAACAGGGGCATGCAATTACAATTCTTGATCTAATAATTCACAGCAGGGCCCATTCATGCGCCCACCAGGAGTAACTGTGAGGGCTTACAGTGTTGTGGCACCAGCACCACCACCAAAGGCCAAATTTTTCCTACCACTGTTCAACAATGGCATGTAATTACAATTCCTGATATAATAGTTCACAGCAGGGCGTTCCAGCGCCCACCAAGAGGAACTGTGAGGGCTTACAGTGTTGTGGCACCAGCACCACCACCACCACCAAAGGCCCAATTTTTCCTACCACTGTTCAACAATGACATGTAATTACAATTCTTGATATAATAGTTCACAGCAGGGTGTTCCAGCGCCCACCAAGAGTAACTTTGAGGGCTTACAGTGTTGTGGCAACACCAACACCTAAGGACCAAATTTCTGCAGAGTATATACGGCAGGCCCCTACTTTCAAACATCCAACTTACAAACGACTCCTACTTGCAAATGGAAGGAGACAACAGGAAGTGAGAGGAAATCTACCCCTAAGAAGGGAAATTCTCTCCTGTAAGAGTTAATATGGGAAAAGGTGTCTCCTCTCCACTGATGCTTTATCACCAATCCTTGTTTCAATAAAAACCGCAAGTTTTCAAAAAACATTTGTCATTGGGACGGAAAGTGAGGTGAAATGTTCTGAACAGGTGCACAGACAGCAAAACAAATGTTACAGGGGTGATAACCCTTCCCTATGTTTTCCAAAAAGTTAAAAAATAGATTTTTTTGGCTGGAGCTACATTTAAAAAATTTACCGGTTCCAAGTTATAAACAGATTCTACTTAAGAACAAACCTACAGTCCCTGTCTTGTATGCACCGCCTGTATACTGCTGTTCAGAGTATATAGGGCCTTTTTTAAATTTGGGTGCAGGGTTCCCCTTAATATCCATACAAGACCCAAAGGGGCTGGGGGTGGGGGGGGGGTACCCATGCCATTTTTCTCAATGATTTTCATCCATATTGCCGAGACCAGACATTACATTAAAGCCGCAAGCAGTTTTAAATTACTTTTTTTCCTTTAGAGATGTCATTTTGTGCAGGGACAGTTCTAAACACGGGAAACACGTGCCACTTCACAGGCATACTTTAGACACCCCCCAGGTATGATATTTAAAGGAATATTTCACTTTTTTTTTTCACTTTATGCATCATTAAAATCATTGCTCCCGAAAAAACTGCAGTTTTTAAAACCTCTTTTTGCATTGATACATGTCCCCTGGGGCAGAACCCGGGTCCCCAAACCCTTTTTAGGACAATAACATGCTTATTAGCCGCTGTAATTAGCACTTTAGATTTCGAACGTTCGCGTCCATTGTATTTAATAGGGTTCTAAAGTTCGCGCAAACTTCTGTTCGCAGGTTCTGGTGCGAACCGAACCGGGGGTTGTTCGGCTCATCCCTAAATATATATATAAAGCAACCAAATCAGGTATTCCACCATACCAATCGATATCTGCACACAGATCCACAGTGAATGGAACCACCCAAAAAAGGAGAGGAGAGATGTAGCAAACTTTACAGTTGTCATATTACGGAGAAATCTATGTGTTAGGGTCTCTAGGGCAGGGAGCAAAGTGCTATCTCCCAAATGAGACATATACAGCAAAAAATATTAAGAAGGTGGTTTAACCTTCTACCTTCTCTATCCACTGCTAAACAAAAGAGATGCTCTTTAATTCATAGTTTGAACAAAATATCCCCCACTGGAAAGCGGCACTTTGTAGGCAACCAGTCCAATAAAATAATTTGCTAAAAAACATATTTTTTATTTATACATTTACATTTAAATTTAATTCACAGTCCAACACTTTAACAACCTGTCTGTTGTTAGTATTGAGCTTAAGTCACATATACAGTATATGTATATATGTACCACAGTAGGGGAATTTTCTCCTCACTTTCAGCAATGTAATAGGTAATAGGTGTTACTAATACAGCAAGTCCCAATGGGGGTATCTTCCCAATGGGGTCACAGACAGTAATAAAAACCTTCCAAAAGTTCTAACCTTTCCCTAAACTGCCTAAAATGAATTAATAATTCAGATATTGTTAAAAAAATAATAATCAGGCAATGTCCTTTTTCGGTTAATTGAAAATTAGCAGAAGTTGGGTTTTATTGAAACTTTTGCTGGGAATAAATAGAGCAATAAAAATATATTGCAATTTAAAGAAAAATATCGTTTTTTACAGTGTATATTATTACCACTAAGTATAAGCTTTAGCTTTTTAGTCAAATTAACAAAAATTTTATAGTAGGAAAAGAAAAGTCAAGAAAAGAAAAGTCAGTCTGGGATACAGGTGAGATATTGCATTAAACAGGATTAAGCAATAGTTCTATATGTCTGGCAGTTTAAAATCAGCTACTTGAATCCATGTTGCAGTTATTTAAAATAATAAATGTTACAAAAGCACTTACTTGAATAGCAATTGGTGCATTATATCCCACTTAGAAGGAAGTAGGGTTAATGTACGTGTGTGTGTGTGTGCACTGGATGGCAAGTTTATTCTCACTCAAACTGGTGATGGGAGCCTCTGTTTTCCCATAAATAGAACTTCCCTTGGGCTGCAAGGACTATATAATGTGGATGGAGTAGTACAACTGCCTATTGCTGGGGGCTGCTGCAGTCACAGGTACTTTAATTTACTGCATAACTGTATGTTAGAGCTTTACATTTATATGCATACATTACATTTCCAAGCACTTAGTTCTTGTAAATCTATTGCAATGTATACAGAGGAACTGAAAAAAGTAGCAACTTAGTCACAAAGGTAGTTTTTAGTTTCCTCTTCAAAATAACAGAAATAACTGCATTATAATAATAACACTTTAATATGTTAACATGTAATATCTTTGTAGGTCTTTAAAATGGATCCAGGACCGATGGATACGCACAGCCCCGGGTACCTGGTGGCACGATCTGTCTACTCTGATCCAGTTTTTCAAGAAGAAAATGAAAAGAAGGAAATTGTTAAGAAGACCATGCAGGAACGGTTTCAAAAGAATTGCAGGTGGTTATTGCTCCAGTTCTTCTGGACTTGGACTTGGATGTGGTGCCATGGAATACAGTTTTGTTTTTGCCAGGAAGCAATATATTATGTTATGCTAAACTACAATTTATAGCTAAAGAAAAGAGGCAGAATTAACAACTTGTTATAAGAGTTACAAACTAGTGTAAAAACCTAGCAACATGAAAACCGGTATCTTCCTCTGACTACAAGCTCTACCAATCTTAGACAGAATTATGTAGTCATCTACTTTCTGAGAAGGAGATACTGGTGGTGATCTAAAGAAAGCTAAAACATTTTCTTATATGTTCACATTATATATATTATAAAGTGATGTGTTTTTACCATGCCCTATAAATTTGATATTTTATTGTGGATACCCTTTACCATCAGCTAATTGGATTATATATTTTCATTTATTATTGCATTTTTGAGCAACTTTGTTCTAAGACATGGTAAGCAACAAAACATCTGATTTAGTTTTTTTTTATTTGAGCTAAAAAAAGAAATGCAAACTCTTGATTGGCAACTATGATATACTTGACTAAACAGAAAAAAGTACTAAAAATATATATATATATATATATATATATATATATATATATATATATATATATATATATATTTTTTTAAACATTGACGTATTTTCTTGAAGTAAAACAATGAAATAATTTGATATTGTTTATGGATATGGAAAATGTAATTATTGACCTATGTTTGTTTCTGGCAGCTGTACATCTAGAAGGGCTCTTTTGATTGTCAAGTCATTTTTCCCAGTCCTGGACTGGCTGCCAAAATACAGATGGAAAGAATGGATTGTAAATGACATAATTTCTGGAGTCAGCACAGGTCTTGTTGGCACGTTGCAAGGCGAGTATAAATTATGTCTGAAAAAAAACAAACACCTTCACTTTTGGGAGAATAAAATTTTATCTACTTGTTTGAAAAGCTAAAACAAACCAGGGACATTGTATGAATTAAAAAACTATGAACTGATATATTTGCAGGAAAAGATTTGTACAAGTCTACTGCAATATTTCTGCCAAAACTACAAAAGCTTTTGCCAGTAGGTTGGCACTAATATTATTTTATAATTTATAGATCTTTGGGCAAACATTTATTTTTCCTGTTTTGAGTAGTGCTTATGATAGGTCCTCTTATGCCGTGTACACACGATCGGTTTTACTGATGAAAACAGTCCGATGGACTTTTCTCTTCGGACAAACCGATCGTGTATGGGCCCCATTGGTCTTTTTTCCATCGGTGAGAAAAAATAGAACGTTTTAAATTTATCCGATGGGGAAAAAAACGATAGCAAATTCCGAACGTCTGTGTGGAACTCCATCAGACAAAAAACCCACGCATGCTCAGAATCAAGTCAACGCATGCTCAGAAGCATTGAACTCAAATTTTCTCGGCTTGTCTGAGTGTTTTACGTCACAGCGTTTGGGACGGTCAGATTTTTGACTGATGGTGTGTAGGCAAGACTGATGGAAGTCAGCTTCATCGGATTTCCTATGGAAAAATCCATCGGATTTTATTCCATCGGAAATCTGATCGTGTGTACAGGGCATTAGTGTTTTGTTCAGTCGTCACTGTGCTAACCACTATATTTAATAAAGAAAACTATGCAAATGCACCTACTTACAGTAACCATTTAACACATATCAATGTTCTTGCTGAAAGGGTGAAATCTGTTTGGTTACTAGAGGAAACAGTTCCCCAATACTCTTTGCACTATTCATGGTACTCCAACAATCCAATAACATACTGGTATGTTCATTTAGCTTTCTACCAAACCTACATTAATGTGTACCTAAAGGTAGTAGGGACCTAAGATTGTGGGTCCCTTAAGGAACAGTTCCTTTCAGGGTCCATGTAAGGAACTTCATAGTGTGATGACACTATGGAAAAACATAAATAAATAATAAGATATGCTGTTTCTTAAGGATAATACATAGATCACCTTGCGGTGTAGTTTTTCTTACAGACTCTGTAATTCCATGATGCATGTGCCTTTAGGCAGTACTGCTGTGCCCCGTAGTGTTAACAATGACTGAAGACGTTAGAAGATTCATAAACAATACCTTACTGACAGCCTTATCTTTCGTAGACCTTACAGGAAGCCACAAAAAGCTATATTGGGGATAAAATCTAGGTTCTGGTTGGCTGTTGAAAGAAAATAGGACAAGTGCAAGGCTTTGAGTAATAGTCAGAACATATGAACATTTCATTCTTAGCCAAAATGATTTGAGAGACGAACAAAAAACATCCATTAGCAACAAGCTGATAATTAATATATATTTCCAGGCTTGGCCTTCGCATTACTCGCTGCTGTTCCTGTCGGATATGGTCTCTACTCTTCGTTCTTCCCCATTCTCACATACTTTATCTTGGGAACATCTAAACATATTTCGGTTGGTAAGTTGTATTGATCTCTGTTCACACTTCATTTTTGCTATAATGCTATTATAGTAATTGTCTCTGTGACGGGGTTTGCAGACCCATATTTATTATAGTAAACTGCTGCATATCCAAATGCTCTTTTCTTACGGACAGATTCACTTTAATATTGTATTGCATATTTTGCTATACTTTTACAATGGAAAATCGTTTCTTTGGGAAAGATACTCATTTGTACATGTTGTGAAATTTGTAATTAAAAGCAGCGATACTCTTTGCAAAGTGAATTTTCCCTTAGCTTAATGAATGAGGTGAAGTTACGTGAAAATTTACACTGCAAAAAACACCCAATCATATGCAAGGAAAAAAAACATTTTTTTTTTTGCTTTCAGCAAATAAGATGATTGAAGTCAGCAAAGTTTTTCTTTGTTCATTAAGCTAAACAGATGTATATTTAGCTTAATGAATAGGGTGAAGCGGTGCCAACCTGAATCATCCAATCATTTGCAGGCAGAAATCCTGTTTTTTTAATTTTCCTTAGCAAATGATTGAGTGTTTTTTGCAAAGTGCATTTTCACTTAGCTTCACCTCCTTCACTAAGTGAAAACTCACTTTGCAAAGTGAACATGCTTTACTCTTTTAGTAAACCAACCCCTATGTTTTACTTAATCTGTGTCTGTATGTATCAACAGGACCATTTCCTGTAACCAGCTTGATGGTGGGATCAGTTGTTCTTAGTATGGTTCCTGATGCAAACTTTGTCATGCATAGTAACACAACTGGATTGAACTCAACTGTGATAAACACGGTAGCCAGAGACGCAGCCAGAGTTATGGTTTCAGGGACTCTGAGTTTCCTGATTGGAATCATTCAGGTAATATATCTTGGTCAGCAATGGCTAGCAATGCCTAAAAGGGGACTTTACCATAAACAGTTTGATAACATTGAATGTTTAACAAAAGAAGATACATTACACATTAATATTTATGCTACCAAAATTACTTTGTGCTGTAACTTGCCTCCAGTATTGCTCCTATTTATTCTTCCTGGAGGTCGCCATTTTGTTGAAGCCCAGAGCAGTCACTTCCTTATTGGTATCTCTCCCACTCTCCTTTGCCTCAAAAACTATTTGGCCCTTTTTTTAATTAAAATATGTACATTTTCAGCCTTGATTGTATGTCTTGGCTCAGATAGAGAGAAAGGCTGACAGAAGCTTTACAGTGCTGAAGTTCACAGGCTGCCCATGAGGGAGCAAGGTGAGAATATCAGAGGAAAAAATAAAATACATTATGATTGTATGTTTAACTATTTTGTGTTTACCTGGCAGCAACATTTGCCCTGTCACCTCTTCTGCTTTTCTTTTCTCTCTCCATAATCTATGTTCCCTCAGCACAGTCTGTGTCATTCCTATTGCTTTTTTCCCCTTTTAGCAACAGTAAATCTTAAAGCTGTCAACTGATGGGCCTCTAGTGGCTCTGATTTAGGCACAGTGCTGAGAATAGAGCGCAAATGAGCATGTGCAGAGCAGGGTGAGACAGTGCATTACTGGATTTTAAAGAGTACCGTATATACTTGAGTATAAGCCGAGTTTTTCAGCACATTTTTTTGTGCTGAAAATGCCCCCCTCGGCTTATACTCGAGTCACCTTTTTGCGCCTGATCTCTAGGATTTGGGGACCTGGTACCGGCCGGCTGTCCTGGACCCCAAACTTGGCACACATGTAGCCTCACTCTCTCTACAAGTGTGCAAAGTTTGTTGTCCGGGAGACCTACGGCCGGGGAGCACCGATTTTTCAAAGCCGGGCACCCCTTCCATAGACCCCCATGTTAAACAGTAATTTCTCTGGCGACTTTGGGGACCCGGTACCGGCCGGTCGTAGGTCCCCTGGACCCGAAACTTAGAACACATGTAGCCCAAATTTCTCCTCTATAAGTGTGCATAGTTTTTTGTCTGGGGGACCTACGGCCAAGGAGCACCGATTTTTCAATTCGGGCACCCCTTCCATAGACACCCATGTTAAACATCAGTCTAGTCATGGACACAGTGAGGCATGGGCACAGTGAGGCAAAGTGAGGCATGCAGATGGACACCCTAGGCTTATACTCAAGTCAATAAGTTTTCCCATTTTTTTGTGGTAAAATTAGGTGCCTCAGCTTATATTCGGGTCGGCTTATACTCGAGTATATACGGTATATAGGCACTTATTTTAATGTTTTATTGCTATACCTGCAAAAGAGGCCAGCCTGAAGTGATTTAACAGGACTTAATTTTCTGACTAAAGTTTCTCTTTACTATGTGAGTCATGCCCCATAAAGCATAGCATTTGTATCTCATATTCCCCCCAAAATGGTACCGACGTAGAAAAAAGAAAATTCTTATTTACTAAGCCTTGGATTCATTTCAGCTAAAAGCGTCACAGTTGCAGTATTTCATGACATCATTGTACAATAAAGACATTTTATTAAGGCACTCTAGCAACCAATCAGACTTCAGCTGCATAGAGCCAGATGAGTGAAATATGATTTATAATTGGTTGCTATGAGTGGAGGAACATTTTTTTTTTTTTGCCTTGTTAAATAATTTCATAAAGATAGCACGCTATACACTGTCTACAGCTTACAATACTTTTCTCCTTGCTGTCCCTTAGTAATAGACAACAGTTCAATTTCAATCCCGAGTGTATAAACCAAGGGAACATTTGTTTTATTCTGTGTGTCTGTGCCATTCAGCAATCTTCCATTCTAAATAGTTGATCTATTTGTGTCTTTCCAGCTTGTCTTTGGAATCTTTCAGATTGGCTTCATTGTCAGGTACCTGGCTGACCCTCTGGTGGGTGGTTTCACCACAGCAGCAGCTTTTCAAGTGTTTATCACCCAAGTCAAACAATTGCTCAATGTACCAACCAGCAACTACAATGGAGTACTCTCTATAATATATGTAAGTTTATGAAAGTTTCTATATATTTTTATAGAAATGCAATATACCAATTATACACTAAGCAATATGATAGTTTGCCCTGTAGATTGGTAAACTATATATACACAAATGTTTATCCAGAATTATATCTGGCTGAAAAAATCATTATGGAGCCCTGGGGTACTTATGATCTGCTGAGCAGTTACATGATCTATGGCTAGTTAGGTCTGTTTTCCCAATGGCAAATGGCCAGCTTCTTTACTTCTCAAAACAAATTAGAAAAAGAAAAAAGCTAAACATGCACAGTAGTATCATTATTTCTGTTTCAATGTTTTTATTGAAGGTTAACATACAAATAGCTAACAATACAGCCATAAGCCCTTGATGGTAATGGAAAATGCAGCTCGCAACACAGGTGAGACACAAATAAAAAAGGCATGCTTTAACAACGTGTATGATAGGTGCAGCAAACCCAAATATCGAAATTTACCCTTTAAAAGGAGATACCAGAGAGAATCAAAAACAGGAACAAGAGAATGTACTGTATATGCTAACTCAGCGGGAGCAGCTCAAGTGGACCAGAGCCTGATATCTGCTCCATTTTGTTTCAGTAGATAACAGGCAAAAAAAGAACAGGGTTACATGATTTGTCTTCAAGTCATAATAGGACATTATTTCCATCAATGGGGAAAATGAGGAGAAAAGAATAGGAGGAAGGGAAAGGGATTAAGAGAGAAAGAGCTAAGAGAGACAAAATCCACCCAAGCGACAGGCCCATCTATCCCAGCAAAGAGTAGCGTCATTATTTCAATTTGTTTGAACACCTGCCTGCCCAGAAATGACTATAACAGGGATATGCAATTAGTGGACCTCCAGCTGTTGCAAAACTACAAGTCCCATCATGCCTCTGCCTCTGCCTCTGGGTGTAATGCTTGTAGCTGTCAGTCTTGCTATGCCTCATGGGATTTGTAGTTCTGCAACAGCTGGAGGTCCGCTAATTGCATATCCCTGGACTATAAGATTGTTTGCATACATTTCACAGGGAGCATTACCTGAAGTCTCCCTACTTCTGAGTGAAGTCCCTCCTGTGGTACATTACATGCTGACCAGAACCAGAAGCCTAATGCTGATGAAACCCAGTTGTTACAATACTATCCATGGGCCAGTGTCCTGATTCAGTAAAGCCAAATGCAATGCATTGGCTTTAAAAACCCAATGCGCGCAATTCACTTCCAAGCAAAAATTTGCCCAAAAGTCTTTTCTCTTATTAAAAGGCTCTTATAATATAACATTGTACATAATTTTGTATGACCACAAGTAGAATTTATTTATTTAAAAATGTCAATGCTAGAGGAAAAAAGTGTATTAAGGTGGTGACCCAAAAATATCAGGAACTGAATTTTTTTCAGAATTACAAGGAACAGTGCCCAGCTGTTTTCTTGAGCCATATCTTAAGCATTAAATGCATAGTTCACCTGTACCAAAAAACTGCCTATGTGGGTATGGGGTTCCTGTAGTTAAAAACAAGGCAGCTGTGACCAAAGTTGAATAATGCCTTTGCTATATATGTAGGTAATTTACATATCTCATGAAGCCTGGCTGAAAAACTCCCAAAGATCGCATCATCCTATCCTGCGCTAAGAGACTGCTAGTTGTTACTGTTCACCTCCATCACCACAGCCGTGAACCTTTAAACATTGAGCTCAGAGCTACTGCATAGGGTTGACAGAAAGCTATTGTCTGAGGTTTGAATCATAGAAAGAGCTCACTCCATAATGGTGTAGGTGAACAGTAACAGCTGGGAGTCTCTTAGTAACACCCTAGCAACAAGGCAGGATGGGATAATGTGATCTCTGGGAGTGTTTCATTCAGACTTCAGGAGGTACATAAATGGCCTACAACTTTAGGAAGGGTAGTATTCAACCTTGGTCAAAGCTGCATAGTTTTGTTATTCACAGACGCCCCTCACCTGCCTAGGCAGTTTTTTGGTGAACAGTATAAACAAATGGTAACCACCCTAACCTATAGTTTTTTTTAGTGAGCTATGCCCTTAAATCAAAGTAATTGAAGAATGCATGGGGCTAATTCATGAAAAATGGAGCAAAAGTGGAGATGATGTCCACAGCAACCAGTCAGTTTTCATCTTTCAGCTACAATAATCAAACAGGACATCTTAATAGTTCCTACAGATAACAGTTCCACTGTTCCTAATGTTTTGCTTAGTGATTTTGGCTGTAGCCAGTGCAGCTAAATGATATAAATGATATAGTCCAGAAATGCCACTGTCATAGCTATGGGAACCGCATGTTGTGGTCATCAGGGGATGGGATGACATATCATCCCTGTATGTTCACCTTGTGATGTTTCTTGTGATGGAAAATGATGGTCCTGTAATGGAGAGGGTGAGCACTACAACATAGACGGAACTGGTTGTGCAAAAAAATGGCAACCACCCCAACCTATAAACAAGCCTTTGCAACAAGGCTAGTTATAGATGTAACATGTATACCTGTATCACCATTACTGTATACTATTATGGTTATGTTTGGAGGACATTTGTGCTATGCTGTTTTTATGAATCTGCCATCCATGATCATGTCTTTTTTAGGATGATGTTTACACTATTCCAATAAACTTTGAGACCTTAGACATTTATACACCTTGTTTACTTGCTTTGATCATCATGATCACCTCATTTAAAGTCCCAAGAGCCATTGTTTGTTTTTAGCCTTTGCAACAAGGTGCACATGGAAGGGCAACACACATCGCAAACAAACAAAAGATTTCCCATCACACTTACCAGCCAACCTGCAAAATAACAGAAATGACCCTTGTCTATGACCCAGTTTGTTAAAAACAGAGGGTTTTGTTTGCACACATTTGCAAATATTTGCGTAAGCCGCAGTGACTACTACAAGGGACCTCTGTATATAGTGCGGTCCTAACTCAAAAATTTCCAGAGTCTCCATAGTAGGAGCACATATAACAAAGGATAGGTTAAGGGCAGGTGTGCCTGGAGAGAGCCCACTACTCCTTAAAGGCATCAGGACGCCTGTGACGCCAGCAAAAGCACAATGGCAGCAAAGGCATCCAGTGAGTTCCTGCACCCAATGAAACCAACTGTAAAAAAAAATTATGAAAAAAAGAACCAGTGTGAAATCTTGCTGCTATCTTGCAAAGCCCAGAGCAATAAAGGACACATTATCTGGCAAAATGAGGGAAGCAACCTTTGGCAAGAACTTTCTTAAACATTGGGGGAGATTTACTAAAACTAGTGCACAAAGAATCTGGGGCAGCTGTGCATAGTGACCAATCAGCTTCTAGGTTTTATTGTCAAAGCTTAATTGAATAAGCCGAAGTTAAAAGCTGATTGGTTACTATGTACAGCTACACCAGATTCAGTGTGCATCAGTTTTAGTAAATCTCCCCTTTGTGTTTACTATTAAATGTTTTGTAGACCCTAGGCAAAATGCTTACAAGTGCTCAATGGCAAAGTCAGCTCCCATAACATCCACTCATAATGTAACATGCATTGTTATTCACTAGAAATATTGGATGAAACCAGTTCAAGTTAAGTAATCTTTGTTCATTTGTTTTTCTACAGACAATTAGGGATATCATTTTAAATATTTCAAAAACAAATATTGCTGATCTGATTGCCGGACTCCTGACTTTAGTTGTGTGTGTGGTGGTTAAAGAAATAAATGATCGCTACAAACACATATTTCGCGTACCTATCCCTATAGAAGTATTGGTGGTATGTATTTTAGCATTTAATGATATTGTAAGAGGTTGAAAAAAAAATGACTGTACATACTTATTCCTTCAATTTTGTTTTTAAAAACAGACCATAGTGGCTACTGGAATTTCATATGGAGCTAACCTGGCACAGAAATACAATGCAGGCATTGTAAAAACAATTCCTAGTGGGTAAGTGCAGTCATTGTTTATATGTTTTATAATATGAGATTTTTTCAGTTGAATACTGTAGTATTAAGGAATCACTTTGGAGGTTAGAGAAGTATGGGCTAAAAGCAAATAAATACACATGCTCTATGTGGCGGCATTGGTGTGATGCTGCAGCTGTCCCACGTTGGCTCACATCACCGATAATCCCTCAGTTCTCGGTCTGCTCAGAGCAGAGAGCAGTGACTATCTGCCACTGCTGTCCACTCTTCTCCTCCAGCTCTCACTCTCCGGGCAGGAGCAGCTGGCTCTGGCTTTCAGCTGGGACCTAAGAGGTGGAGACAGCTGTCATTCAGGCAGCCAGGTGGATCCCAACAATATTGTCAGGATCCTTCCAGAGCCTGGAGCGGCTTTGCCACTTCAGCTGCTATCAGCTATCTCTGGATCACAGGAGAGCAGAAGTATGTGTACTGCTGTAACCCACAAAAGAAGTATGGCCAAAAAAGCTTTGGCTATACCCCTCTTTTAAGTGTTAAAGGAGATGTATAGTAATTCTAAAAAAACAAACAAACATACCATACATATTCACTTCTACGCTACAGCATCAGTGTGACACTGCAGCTACCCCATGCAGGCTCTACGACCAAGAGCTGAGTGTTAAAATGATCACTGAATGTCTGTTTGGAATGAAGAACATATATTCATATAGGTATTTGAAACCTAGATTGTGTGTGCTATATGTCCACGTCCCTATGTACCAATATATATCACATTATTCCTACTTGGTAGCCATGGACTTTTTTGTGGAACATATAGATACAACATAAGTACTACATTCTATAAAAACAATCTTTTATTTGTATCAATTAAAACATCACAAATAAAACTGGTGTCTTTTTCGGGGTTCACAAAATTTATAAATCCAAAGTGATCCACTTGTAAACTACATATTCATATGTTCCACAAAAAAGTCCATTGCTAGCAAGTAGGAATATTGTGATATATATGGAGCGAAGAATAGTGACTATCAGTCACTGCACCCTGCACTGCTCCTCCAGCGCTAACTGGAGCACCAGGCTGGGGAGGAGGCTGGCACAGCCAGGTAGAGCCAGCTGTCACAACTATTGTTAAGATCCTTACCGAGACTGGGATGGCTCTGTCCAGTCAGCTGACCCACTATCAACTGATTCTGGGTCACAGGAGAACATTTGACCCTAAACAGAGGTATGGCCATAAAAGGTTTGTCCAAACTTGTCTCATAAGCACAAATTTTAAGGAATGGTTAAGTGTTCAGGTAGGGGAGGAATGAGGAGGTACTTTAGTGTAGGGCAGGGGTCTCCAAACCCCGGCCCGTGGGCCACATCTGGCCCGCTTGTGTGTTTTATCCGGCCCGCAGCTGACAGATCCTGTAAACAAAGCCGCCCATGCTGTCACGCTGTTTTTTTTTTGTAACAAGAGAAGCCACGCCGTTTTTTTACATTGGCTGCTGCCTGGGACCACCGAGGTGCGGCACCTCCCCTCTTCCCGCCCGCTGTTTGAAGATAAGATCCTTCCACGAGTGACGTCACAGGCGCGGCACCTCCCCTCTTCCCGCCCGCTGCTACACTCGTGGAAGGATCGTTAATTCAAACAGCGGGCGGGAAGAGGGGAGGTGCAGCACCTCAGAGACGGGAGCTGCAGAAGTACGGAGGTAAGAGGCTGATCATGTTATTGTGTTGCACAACGCTGATAAGCACACTACAGGGGAGATTGCTACATTGCTGTGCTGATGGGGATATTTCTGGGGACATTGCTGTGCTGATGGGAACATTGCTGGGGACACCTCTGATGGGGACACCGGTGTCCCCATCAGCAGTGTCCCCATCATTGGTGTGCCCATCAGCAGTGTCCCCATCAGCAATGATGGGGACGCTGCTGATGGGGACACCGGTGTGCCCATCAGCAATGATGGGGACACTGCTGATGGGGTATTTATTTTATACATAACTGTTTTTTTCGGCCCTCGAATACTTGTAAAATCTACAATGTGGCCCTCGTGTTGAAAAGTTTGGAGACCCCTGGTGTAGGGGATAAACTGTTACTTTCTAAAACATTGGAGAGCTACATTATGCACATTAGCTCACAAAGCCATAAGCCTTGTATTGAAACAAAATCACTGTCAGGAACCATGAATCAGACTGAGAAAGAAATGCAGTAAAAATCACACCTTTTAATGTAGTGGTAAAAATGGTACAGATCATAAAACATAAGTAAAACATAGCCAGGGATTGGAAGCCAAGGCGGGTAGTCAGGCAAGCCTGTAGGGATGAGCTTTATGTTCGGGTTGAACATGAGTTTGACTCGAACATCGGGTGTCCGCCCGTTCGTCGAAATACGAACATTATGAGTGCCACGTAACGCCCCATAGTGCATTGCTGTATGATCATTGGCCAAAGCATGCACCATGACCTGCATGCTTTGGACAATCCCAGCGCCCTCAGCTAAGAGAGCCATAATTGGCCAAAGGCAGGGTGCCTTTGTCCAATTATAGCTATGGGGGACCAAGTCCACGCCCCACACTATATAAGGCTGCCTGCACGTCAGCCCTGTGTAGCTAGATCTGACTGCAGGCCATTCCTGGTGTACTTTTTCTAATATACTTCAGGCGGTGTACACGGTACACAGTACCGTGCACCCATAGTGCAGTTGCTACTACTTTTCTGGTGGTGTACACAATACAGTGCACCTATAGTTGTTATTACACTTCTGTTGGTGTACACAGTCCTGTGCACCCATAGTGCAGTTGCTACTACTTTTCTGGTGGCGTACACAGTACACAGTACAGTGCACCCATAGTTGCTATTAGACTTCTGGTGGTGTACACAGTACACAATACAGTGCACCCATAGTTATTACACTTTTGGTGGTGTACACAGTACTGTGCACCCATAGTGCAGTTGCTACTACTTCTCTGGTGGTGTACACAGTACACAATTCAGTGCACCCATAGTTGTTATTACACTTCTGGTGGTGTACACAGTACTGTGCACCCATATTGCAGTTGCTACTACTTTGCTGGTGGTGTACACAGTACACAATACAGTGCACCCATAGTTGTTATTACACTTCTGTTGGTGTACACAGTACCGTGCACCCATAGTGCAGTTGCTACTACTTTTCTGGTGGTGTACACAGTACACAATACAGTGTAGTGTGGTTTTGCTAAACAAATTTTACAGCATGTCCGGAAGGCCACCAAGGAGAGGCAGACGCTCACAGGCCACTAAAAGAGGGCAAACAGGCTCTGTGTCTACAGTCAACAGTGCTGGTCATGGACACGGTGCATCCTCAGCAGGTGGTCGCTTGTTTCTGCAGCTGGCCATGTTATTGAGCCACAACATGCAGAAGAGTTGGTGGATTGGATAACAAAGCCGTCCTCATCCTCCTCGTCCTCTGTCACCCAGGCTCAGAGTAGTTTGCCTGCCAATGCAGCTGCCAAAGCGGCCTATTCCATCGGCTCCATGTAAACAGTCACTCCTTCCCTAGCCCCACCATCATGCACCGAGGAGTCCCCCGAACTATTCGACCACAGTGTCGGGTACATGCTGCAGGATGATGCGCAACGATTTGAAGGCTCCGATGATGGTACCCAGGTTGAGGAAGGGAGTAACCTGAGCCTAGAGAGAGGGAGTGCCCAAGAAGGACAAGAAACTGGCAGTCATGTTCCCCCAGCTGCAGCATACTGCCAAGTTTGCTCCAGTGACGAGGAGGGAGGGGATGATGAGGTCACTGACTCTACTTGGGTGCCTGATTAAAGAGAGGAGGAGGAGAAGGCACATCTCCAACGAGGCAGTATGCCCTCCAGGGGGCAGCTTAAGGGCAGCCACCCTATTGCATCACATTGCAGAGCTAAGCAGGTGCAGGGCGCTGCTGGCTCCCCACATATTTTGAAAAGTTCTTTGGTGTGGGTCTTTTTTGACACGTGTGCAGCAGATCGCACCGTTGCCGTTTGCAACATATGTCTGAAGCGTATCAAGCGTGGCCAAAACAGCAGCCACTTGGGCACCACATGCTTGACCAGACATATGACGACCTTCCATGCAGTTCGTTGGCAACAGCACTTAAAAGACCCACATCAAAGAACAAGGCGGACCTCTCCTTGCTCCTCATCAGCTGGGATCTCCAACCCCACTATACCTCCAGTCCTCTCAGAAACCTGCACTGAGAGGAATGAAGGTTTAGAAATAGGTGTCCCAAGCCAATCTGCTAGCGGTACACCAACATCCGATTTTAGCAGGCAAATTTCCCTACCCCAGTTGCTAAACCGTCAAAAGAAATTCGGTCCCAGCCATCCACATGCTCAGCGTCTGAATGCTAGCTTGGCCAAATTGCTAGCACTGCAACTGCTGCCTTTTCAGCTGGTAGACTCTGCCCCATTTCGTGAATTTGTGGAATGTGCGGTACCTCAGTGGCAGGTTCCCAAACGCCATTTCTTTTCACGGAAGGCCATTCCGGCTCTCTACCAGCATGTGGAAGGCAATGTCTTGGCCCCGTTGGACAGGGCGGTCAGCAGTAAGGTGCATATTACCGCTGACTCATGGTCCAGCAGGCATGGACAGGGACGTTATCTTTCTTTCACGGCGCACTGGGTAACTCTGCTGGCAGCTGGGAAGGATGCAGGACAGGGTTCAGTATTTTTGGAGCTTGTTCTGCCACCACTCCTCCAAAATGCTAGTGGTGAATCTGCCACAGCTCTCTCCTCCACCCCCTCCTCTCCTTCTTCCTCTATGGCCTCTTCCTCTGCAGATTTGTCCTCTGAACCAGCGGTGCTCCGTAGGCGTTCAAGGGGCTTCGCAAGCACTCAGGCAAAAAGATGCCATGCGGTGCTTGAGTTGGTCTGCTTAGGGGACAGGAGCCACACTAGGGCAGAGATTCTGTCAGCTCTGCAGGGGCAAGCTCAGAGGTGGTTGATGCCATGCCAGCTTCAGCCAGGAATGGTTGTAGGCGACAATGGCACCAACCTCCTCTCCGCCCTCCGACAGGGACACTTGACCCATGTTCCCTGTTTGGCTCATGTCCTGAATTTGGTGGTGCAGCGGTTCTTGAGCAGGTACCTGGGCTTACAGGATCTCCTGAGGCAGACCAGGAAAGTCTGTGGTAATTTCCGCCGGTCATATAATGCCAGTGCTCGGCTGGCTGACCTTCAAAGGGAATGCAACCTGCCCAAGAACCGCCTCACTTGTGACATGCCCACCAGGTGGAATTCAACGTTGGCAATGCTGCAGCGGCTGCACATGCAGCAGAGGGCCATCAATGAGTACCTGTGTGAGTATGGCACCAGGACAGGGTCAGGGGAGCTTGGCTTTTTTCACCACTCCAGTGGTTACTGATCAATGACGCATGCACTGTCCTGTCACCATTTGAGGAGGCCACGAGGATGGTGAGCAGTGACAGTGCATGCATCAGTGTTGCTGTCCCTCTTGTCTTCCTGTTGGAGCACACGCTTCGTGGAATAATGGACAGGGCACTTGAGGCAGAACAGCGGGAGGAAGAGGAGGACTTCCTTACCTCTCAAGGCCCCCTTTATCCAGATAGTATTCCTGTGGGCCCGCCGATCACACAGAAAGAAGAAGAGGAGGAGGAGAATTGTGTCAGCATGGAGGTGGAGGATGACACTCAGCATCAGCAGCAGTCTTCAAGGGATCGTTTTCAGTCCCCAGAAGCCCATGGAGTTGTACGTGGCTGGGAGGAGGTGGTTGCAGATCATGTGATCCTTAGTGACCCAGAGGACTCAGTATCGAATGCCTCTGCAAACTTACGCTGCATGGCCTCCCTGACCCTGCAAAGCCTACGAAAGGACCCTAGGATTCGTGGTATCAAGGATCATTACTGGCTGGCAACCCTTCTTGATCCACGTTACAAGGGTAAGGTTGCAGAACTTATCCAGTCTTTGCAGAGTGAGCAGAGGATGAAACATCTTCAGGAGGCCTTGCAGAAAGGTTTGTGCAATGCATTTCCAGAGCCTGGGAGGTTACAATTTCCTGGTGCTGGACAACGTGTTGCTGAGGCTATGTTCAGTCACAGAAAGAGCGGTGGAGAAGGTGGCCGGCTGACCGATGCCTTCAGGCAATTCTTCAGTCCTCAGCGCCAAGGTCTTATCAGTTCCAGCAACCATTGCCAGCGTCTGAAATACATGGTGCAGGAATATCCAGGGGCAAGACCAGACTTAGAGACCTTTCCAACAGAACATCCACTGGGTTACTGGGTCTCGAGGATGGACCACTGGCCAGAGCTTGCTCAATATGCAATTGAGATACTGGCTTGTCCTGCATCCAGCGTTCTTTCTGAATGCACATTCAGTGCTGCTGGAGGCTTTGTAACCGATCACAGAGTGCGCCTGTCCAAAGACTCTGTTGATCGGCTCACATTCATAAAAATGTGAATCAGTCTTGGATCAGCAGCTACCAAGCACCTGATGCTGATTTATTTTTCTATGGATGTGGGATCCCTTGAAGACTGCCTATGCTGAGTGACTATCCTAATATGCTGAGTGACTATCCTATTCCTCCTCAATCTTCATGATGATAGTTTCTAAGAATATTTTTGGTTCAGGGCACCACCACCACTGCCTAAGGCCCAATTTTGTAATTACAATTTTTGATCAAATATTTCACAGCAGGGCTCGTTCCTGCACGCAACAAGAGTATCTGTGAGGGGTTGCAGTATTGTGGCACCACCACCACTGCCTAAGGCCCAATTTTTCTTCCCCTGTTTAACAGGGGCGCGTAATTAAATTTTTGTATCTAATATTTCACAGCAGGGCCCGTTCCTGCACTCAACAAGAGTATCTGTGAGGGCTTACATTGTTGTGCCACCACCACCACCACAGCCTATGGCCCATTTTTTCTTCCCCTGTTTAACAGGGGCATGTAATTACAATGTTTGCTCTAATATTTCACAGCAGGGCTCGTTCCTGCGCTCAACAAGAGAATCTGTGAGGGGTTACAGTGTTGTGGCACCACCAGCGCTGCCTAAGGCACAATTTTTCTGCCCCTGTTTAACAGGGGCGTGTAAGTACAATTTTTGCTGTAATATTTCACAGCAGGGCTCGTTCCAGCGCTCAACAAGAGAATCTGTGACGGGTTACAGTGTTGTGGCACCACCACCACTGCCTAAGACCCATTTTTTCTGCCCCTGTTTAACAGGGGCGTGTAAGTACAATTTTTGCTGTAATATTTCACAGCAGGGCTCGCTCCTGCGCTCAACAAGAGTATCTGTGAGGGCTTACATTGTTGTGCCACCACCACCACCACCACCACAGCCTATGGCCCAATTTTTCTTCCCCTGTTTAACAGGGGCATGTAATTACAATGTTTGCTCTAATATTTCACAGCAGGGCTCGTTCCTGCACTCAACAAGAGAATCTGTGAGGAGTTACAGTGTTGTGGCACCACCACCACTGCTTAAGGCCTAATTTTTCTGCCCCTGTTTAAAAGGGGTGCGTAATTTCAATGTTTGATCTAATATTTCACAGCAGGGCATGTTCCTGCACTGAACAAGAGTATCTGTGAGGCTTTACAGTGTTGTGCCACCACCACCACCACCGCCTATGGCCCAATTTTTCTGCCCCTGTTTAACAGGGGCATGTAATTACAATTTTTGCTCTAATATTTCACGGCAGAGCTTGTTCCAGTGCTCAACAAGAGAATCTGTGAGGGGTTACAGTGTTGTGGCACCACCAGCGCTGCCTAAGGCACAATTTTTCTGCCCCTGTTTAAAAGGGGCGCGTAATTACAATTTTTGATCTAATATTTCACAGCAGGGCCCATTCCTGTGCTCAACAAGAGTATCTGTGAGGCTTTACAGTGTTGTGCCACCACCACTACCACCTAAGGCCCAATTTTTCTGGCCCTGTTTAACAGGGGCATGTAATTACAATGTTTTCTCTAATATTTCACAGCAGGGCTCGTTCCAGCGCTCAACAAGAGAATCTGTGACGGGTTACAGTGTTGTGGCACCACCACCACTGCCTAAGACCCATTTTTTCTGCCCCTGTTTAATAGGGGCGTGTAAGTACAATTTTTGCTGTAATATTTCACAGCAGGGCTCGTTCCTGCGCTCAACAAGAGAATCTGTGAGGGCTTACAGTGTTCTGGTACCACCAACACCTAAGGCCCAATTTTCTGCAGAGTGTATAGGGCAGGCCGTATAGTATATACAGGCGGTTCCCTATTTTCAAACATCCGACTTACAAACGACTCCTACTTACAAACGGAGGTAGACAACAGGAAGTGAGAGGAAAACTACCCCTAGGAAGGGAAATTCTCTCCTGTAAGAGTTAATATGGGAAAAAGTCTCCCCACTGATGCTTTATCACCAATCCTTGTTTCCCTAATAACCCAAAATTTTCAAAATCCAATTGTCATTGGGACAGAAAGTGAGGTGAAATCTTCTGAACAGGGGCACAGACAGCAAAACAAATGTTAAAGGGGTGATAACCTGCCCCTATGTTTTCCAAAAATCTTAAAAATAGATTTTTTGGCTGGAGCTACACTTAAAAAATGTACCTGTTCCAAATTACAAACAGATTCAACTTAAGAACAAACCTACAGTCCCTATCTTGTTTGTAACCCGGGGACCGCCTGTATACTGCTGTTCAGAGTATATAGGGCCTGGGGGCCCATCACCTTTTTTTTTTATTTGGGCACGGGGTTCCCATTGATATCCATGCAAGACTCAAAGGGCCTGGTAATGGGCTGGGGGGGACGGGGGGGGGACCCACGCCATTTTTCTCAATGATTTTTATCTATATTGCCAGGACCTGACATTAAATTACAGCCGCAAGCAGTTTTAAATGACTTTCATTCCTTTAGAAATGTCATTTTGCTGCAGGGACTGTTCTAAACATGGGAAAAAATGCTTCACTTTACAGGCATACTATAGTCACCCCTCCAGGCACGATTTTTAAAGGAATATTTTACTTTTATTGTTTCTCTTTAAGCATTAATAAAATCACTGCTCCCGAAAAAACTGCAGTTTTTACAACTTTTTTTGCATTGATACATGTCCCCTAGGGCAGGACCCGGGTCCCCAAACACTTTCTATGACAATAACTTGCATATTAGCCTTTAAAATTAGCACTTTTGATTTTCACGTTCGGGTCCCATAGACTTTAACAGTGTTCGCGTGTTCACACAAACTTTTTGTCAGTTCGCATGTTCTGCCACGAACCAAACCGGGGGGTGTTCGGCTCAACCCTACAAGCCAGTAATCAGGAATCCAGAGATCAGTGTAGTCGGAGGCAGAAGATCAGGATCAGGAACCAGAAGGGACATCAGCCGGGCAAAGTCTTTTACAGGAACACAGCAGAGAAACTCCATATATGTTTGACCAAGGCGAAGGCACGAAAGGAATGAACAAGGCAGTTTAAATAGCCAGAAGGGGCTAACTGTAGGTAGGACCGACGAGCAGATAATGATGACCAGGTGAGCTACTGAGGAATCAATGAGTGCTGACAATTATACGACAGCTGAGCAGCCTGAGCACAGAGAAAAGAGCTGCTAAGATCTCAGCCCTGACAATCACAAACAAAATGCCTGAAGTATCCAAATATAACAAATATATCACTAACTGGGAACCACACTAAGAATTTAACGCAAGAGTAAGGCACTCTTTTCTTTTCGCACATCAAACCCATTGGGCCCTAAAACTTCACTTTTATTGATTATAAAATTTAAGGTGCAAAAAAAAGGCAAAGGAAATAAGCTAAAAACCCTACTAGGAAAAAATAGGATTTTTATATTTCTTGGAGTACATCACGGGACACAGAGCACTATAGTAATTACTATATGGGTTATACGCCCACCTTCAGGTGATGGACACTGGCATAATCAAGACAGGAAGTTCCCTCCCTATATAACCCCTTCCATCCAGGGAGTACCTCAGTTTTTGTAGCAAAGCAATATATATATATCCCAATAAGAGGGGCGGGACCTCTGTGTCCCGTGATGTACTCCAAGAAAAGGATTTTACAGGTAAGCTGTTATAAAAATCCTATTTTCTTTAATCGTACATCACGGGACACAGAGCACTATAGTAATTACTATATGGGATGTCCCAAAGCAATGCCATCTGAGGGAAGGGAGACATACAAAATAAGCAAACAAACCGCTGTCAGACGTGAGGACCTATACTGCTGCCTGCAGAACACTGCGCCCAAGGTGGCATCCTCTTGCTGACCTACATCCACCTGGTAGAAACTTGTGAATGTATGCACTGTTGACCATGTTGCGGTTTTGCAAATCTGAGCCACAGAGGCTTGGTGATGCACTGCCCAAGAAGCACTGACTGCCCCGGTAGAGTGCGCTCTAGGACGAAAAGGCGGAATCTTCCCCTTTTAAAAACATAAGCCTGAGCAATAATCTGACGAATCCACCTAGAAATGGTAGATTTTGATGCTGCCTGCCCTCTTCTGGGGCCTTCTGGCAACACAAAAAAAGCATCAGTTTTCCGTATCTGGGCAGTTGTTTCCAGATAAAAATTAACTGCCCTTACTACATCCAGAGAATGTATTTACTCCTCATCTGCAGAACATGGTTCTGGAAAAAACCAAAGGTAGGGAAACATCCTGGTTCATATGAAAAACCTGATACTAACTTAGGCAAAAGGGTTGGGTGAGGACGCAACCTCACCTTGCCCCTATGAAAATCAAGTATGTCTCTTTACAGAAAAAGCAGCCAATTTTTACACTCTTCTTGTGGAGGTTACCCCAACTAAGAACACCAATTTCTTTGCCAAAAGAAGCAAAGGAATATTGTGTATTGTCTCAAAGGGCTGTCTTTGCCAACCCGACAGAACTAGATTCAGATCCCATGGGCACAAGGGTGACCTGACTGTCGGACTTATCCCAGTTACCCCTTGTATAAAGGCCCTGACCAAAAAATGCGAAGCAAGCGACCTTTGGAAAAAAACTGCCAAGGCCGAGATCTATCCCTTGACCGTACTCAAGGCCAGCTTCATTTCTACCCCCAACTGTAGAAAGGAAGGAACTCTATCTATGACATACTTTCGAGGATGCCAACCCTTGGTTTCACACCAGGAGGCGTAGGCCCTCCAGACCCTATAGTAAATGGTCCTAGAGGCTGGCTTTCTAGCATTAATCAGGGTGGTAATCACTGAACCTGAAAACCCTTGATTCTTTAGGATGTGACTGTAAGGTAGGATGGAATACCGGCCCTTGCGACAGCAGGTCTGGACGAGATGGAAGAGTCCATGAAACCCCTACTGCCATCCTCATGATCTCTGCATACCAGGATCTCCTGGGCCACGCCGGAGCTACTAGGATTACCGGCTTCTCTTCCTCCTTGATCCTGCGAAGAAGCTGCGGTAGCAGCTGAACTGGGGGGGGATTCATAAATCAGTGAAAACTGATCTTACAGGGTCTCTAACGCATCTGAACCGAGTGCGGGAGGATCCCTTGTTCTTGACACAAAGCTCTTGTTGCATCTGGATGCCAACAGATCTACGTCCGGGGTCCCATCTCTGGCATATGGCCAGAAAAACATTGGGACGTAGGGACCATACTCCCAGGAACACCTGTTGGTGGATGAAGACTGCGGATAGGCAAGGAACATGTTCCTCTGCCCAAGCCAGAATATGGTTCACCTCCCTCTGGGCTGCGTGACTTCTGGGGACCCTCTGGTGATTGATATAGGCCACTAATGTGGCATAGGCGGACTGTATCCTGAGGGATCAATTCCGTAACCTGAAACGTCCAGGCCATTAAGCCAAACATATTGCCCGAATCTCTAGGATGTTGATGGGCAAGGTTTTCCTTGGACAGTGTTCTCTCCTAGGACTGCTCCCCAGCCCATAGGCTGGCATCCGTTGTTACCACCTTCCAGGTAACCTGAATGAAGGATTTTCCTTTTTGTAAATCCTTGGTTAACAACCACCAACTGAGACTCTGGCGCACTTTTGGGGCCAGACTCACTGGGTAATCCAAGACTTGTTCCAAGCAGACAGAATACTGTATTGTAACAGTCTTGAATGAAACTGGGCATAGGGAATTGCTTTGAATGAAGGCACCATCTTCCCTAGCAACCTCATGCAAAGGTGAATGGAAGGACCCTTCCTTGCCCTGACCACCTGGACCAGCTCTCTTATAGTGTTGACTTTTGCCTGGGGCAAAAATACTCTTTCCTGGGCTGTATCTATGACCAGGCCCAAATACTTCAGACTTTTTACTGGTTGTAAGGATGATTTCTCCATATTGAGAATCCAACCTAGGTGTTCCAGATAACTGACCGTTCTGGACACCCCCTGGTTTACCCGTGCTACTGACTGATCTACCACTAGCAGGTCGTCTAGGTATGCCATTACTGCTATACCCTGGCCTCTTAGTCTTGCTAGTACTGGGGCCAAAACTTTTGTAAATACCCAGGGAGCGGTGGCTAACCCGAAGGGCAAGGCCACGAACTGAAAGTGGCGCTGTTCCACTGCAAAATGCAGAAACTTCTGATGAGCGGAGAAAATTGGCACATGTAGATATCCATCTTGATGTCCATTGATGCTAGAACTTCTCCTCCCTGTAGGGTGGATACGACTGACCGGATTGACTCCATGCGGAAAGAGCGGATGTTTAGGAAGCGATTCAGATCTTTGAGATCTACAAAAGAGTCTGACATCTCCAATCAGTTTCGGTACCATGAAGAGATTTGAATAACCACACACCCTGCTCTTCTGAGGGGGTCTCTATGATTCCCTGAAACATCAATCGGTCCAGTGCCAGAAATAAATACCTTTTTTTCATTAGGTCTTTGGGGAGTAGCCTAGGGCTACCACAGAGATGACCCATCCGTCAAGGATCTCTTCTTGCCAAGCCCTTGAAAACCACAGAAGTTTTGGAATTCTGCTTTGTAGGCTTCTGCCCTCAGGCACTTCTGCAGTCCTATGCAAGCACATAGGAAAATAGTTCCAGAGAAAAACAAGTACACACGTATACAGCTTTAATGTATGCAGCATGTGTTAAAGCAATATGCCTCTATGGAAGCGTGCGTTCATGGTTTTAGCATGAGACCTTACCAAGGCATAATATGAAAAGTGTGTGCTGTACACATGCATTCATGTAGCACGTGTGCCATTGAACAAGCATCTTTGCAAAGCAAGCATGCGTTTATGAAACGTGTTATGCAACATTACGCAACACGTATCTATGCAGACATTTATTCCTATGCGATACTGAGGAATCATGTATATTTAAGGAAACATGTATTAACATGCCTTATTATGCAACCATGCATCTTTAGGCGATCATGCAATTTTTAGGCGATCATGCATCCTTATGCGATCCAGCATTTTTATGTGATCGCGCACCTTTATGCGATCAAGCATCTTTTTTGAGATCAAGCCTTTCTGCGTGATCATGCAACTATGAAAGAAACCATGCATATCTATACAAACAAACATGCATCTTTATGTGACCGTGTATCCTTAAGCGACCCTGTCACCTATTGCGATCACGCATTCTTACGTGATCAAAAATAAACATTTCCTGTTTTTTTAGTTTTTTTTTTACACAAACATGTCCAAACATGCATTTTGTACACACATGATCATGTATCTTTATGCACACATGTGAACTGGTAAAAACAGTTATCTTTAACAACCGTGTGCTTCAGCAATTGTTTGTTTTAGCAGCAACTGTGCGTTTTAGCAGCAACTGTGCGATCTAGCAACTGTGTATTTCAGCATCTGTGCTTTTTTAGCAACTGTGCGACTTTAGCAACTGTTCAATTCGGCATCTGTGCGTGTTAGCAACTGTGCGACTTTAGCAACTGTGCATATCAGCATCTGTACGTATTAGCAACTGTGCGATTTTAGCAACTGTGCATTTCAGCATCTGTGCGTATTAGCAACTGTGCGATTTTAGCAAATGTGCATTTCAGCATCTGTGCGTATTAGCAACTGTGCGACTTTAGCAACTGTGCATATCAGCATCTGTGCGTATTAGCAACTGTGCGATTTTAGCAACTGTGCATTTCAGCATCTGTGCATATGATGGAATCAACCAATTTGATTTGCATTGGCTAATGGGCATTTGCCTATTTTCAGCAGTACAATGCAAGCCCCAAGTAGGTCATACCATATGTGGGACCCGAACCCATGGCCCCAGCCCCCCAAGGCAGGAGCGGAGACCACCAGGACACCGGGCCTTTAGAAACTGTGTGAATTAGCAAGTCTGTAGTCTGTGTCTCTGTACTTTAGACATGTAGGATACCAAGCACATATGCACTACTCTCATGCTTTTCAAACATGTATTATAAAAACATACATTAAGCAATAAATCTGCAAGCACATATATTATGCTGTTCCCGCCCACAAGCAGATAATGACACTTTTAAAGTGAACTGCTCATCATCCAGGAGTGTATCTACTACTTACCCCTTGGATACGTACATGCCCCTTGGATAGGCAGAAAATGTGCAGCATCTAATCATGACTAGTCTGTATCCAGTTCCCAAGCCAGTACTCACTGTTCTGTCTCCAAGGCCTATCCGACCTGTCAGCACATGGTAATGGCCACCATTCCTTTTCCTGCCTACAACAAACAATAGGCTAGACTTTGAGCAAACCTGCGCCCTCTAGTGGCTGGGAAAAAAAAATAGCAGCCTGCCTGAGCAAGAGTACAAGCATGATAGAACATTCTCTTTTAATAGAGATACTGCAAACAAATGCAGACTCACCATTCCTCGCTGCAGGATACTGATGGAATATCACAGCGACCCAATCTTCACCCATCACGGCGGGTTGGTGTCATGCCAAACCTTCGAGGACGGGATCCCCTCTGTACGTAGGGTCCACTGCCCTGGATCTTGTATAGCGCCCTGCCAGAGCAAACCTGTGGTATAGCAATGTGACCAAGGTGCTGGATCCCAGGGCCCAGCTCTCCTAAGAGAAGCGTTACAGGCAAAACCTTGTTGTTCCGTACCGAGGCTCGGGTACCATCCACTTTTGTCTTTGTTTATAGACTTTTTGAATGGATCCAATAGCGTAGCTCTCTGAACCTGACTAGGCCATCTATGGAGCACTCTTTAGCAAAGTATTAACCATGACCAACACCTTAGACCACTGGCGAAAAAACTGAGGCACTCCCTGGATGGTAGGGGTTATATAGGGAGGGGAATTCCTGTCTTGATTATGCCAGTGTCTATCACCTGAAGGTGGGCCTATAACCCATATAGTAATTACTATAGTGCTCTGTGTCCCGTGATGTATGATAAAGAAAAGTGCATTGCTCTAGCAGTAGATGCTTGTGTTGAAAACTAACAGCATCATTCACCTGCAGCAGTGAACAACTGTATATATAATAATAGATATTCTCACGCTACCTAAAATATTAATATTGGTTGCAGCAGACACCGTATGGGTCAAACGCCACCCAAAGAAATACAATACAAGAAAACCAATATATGGTGCTGCGCTCCAAAGAAATTTAAAGTGCTAACGTGACACGAAAAGTGGCAAATGTAAATAAAGTGAATATGCAAAAAATCATAAATTCATCAAAAAATATTCAAAATGACTAATATTAAATAGTAATTATAAAACATCCGTATAGATAAAAGTTTAAACAGTATATTTCATTTTGAGTCCACACATAGTAAAGTGTAAGTGTTGAGGTTTCACAAAATTGATGAATGAATGGTGACTTCAGAGAAAGTGCTGGTGACTTAAAGTGCTGAATCTCAAAAGAATGTGACACTGTGACTCCAGTGATTGTTATCTTCGGTGCGTTTCCACCCACAGGTTTACTAGATCCTTACCTTACCGCTGTAAGGCAAACAGCGTAAAAAGGTAGTCATGGGTGATCAAAATATCATATCCTTCAACGATCCCTCCTAGTGGTTCCGGTCTGTATGTGGCCTAATTTTTTCCTTCCTTTATGTTTACTTCTCCTAGAGGGCTTAGGACAGCAAGATTCCTCTCAGGGCAACGTGTCAGGTAGTGTAGAGAAAATTTGGAGAAACGAGAAGCCTCAATGGTGAAGTATGTACGGCTAGTAGTTTACTTATGACAGCAAAAACAATAAAGGTACTCACATTTAAAAGTTACAACTGGGTAAAACAAAACGAGCAGCGAGCTCGCGGGGCAAAACGTCACTTCCGGTGTCTGTGTATTCCAACGGTGTCATCACGGTCACGTGGCTTCATCACAGTGTCACATTCTTTTGAGATTCAGCACTTTAAGTCACCAGCACTTTCTCTGAAGTCACCATTCATTCATCAATTTTGTGAAACCTCAACACTTTACTATGTGTGGACTCATAATGAAATATACTGCATGAACTTTTATCTATACAGATTTGTTATAATTACTATTTAATGTGAGTAATTTTGAAGTTTTTTTGATGAATTTATGATTATTTGCATATTCACTTTATTTACATTTGGCACTTATCTTGTCACGTTAGCACTTTCAATTTCTTTGGAGCGCAGCACCATATATTGGTTTTCTTGTATTGAACAACTGTATATCTGGCCCTGGTAATTGGAAATATTCAATTTCTGTAGTGACCTGTCTAGGAAGTATATGGGGCAGATTTATAAAGCAGTGAATGTGACATTTATCAAACATTTACATGTGGTTACTCATTCTCTTCTATTTAAAACACATGAACTAGAAAAACCATGCTGCATGTCATATTTATGTCTATATGTGTTATATCCTAAGGAAGGTTTAATTTATAATATTATTAGTATATATATATATATATATATATATATATATATATATATATATACTGTATGTGTTTATATAGACATATTACACAGACCTTTACAGAGTACAAAAAAAAAATTGTTTAATCCATATGCTTAAAATAACGTGTAATATACGGTATGTCGCTACAATCGTTTTAGAAGAATAAGCATAACAGGGATTTGATTTATAACATGTGAATTGAGAAAATTACTAAATTATATACTTGGATTTACAAATAGAGAACAATTGCTTTTCTACTTCATATCAATGTAGTGAACAGCAAAATGAACATATATTCAGAAAAACCAGAAGAGAAGCCAAAAATACTGTTTACAAAGCCCTTTGTAAATGTTCTACATTGGTGAGACATAAAAAGTAGTTATTAGTGTTACGATATCCATGACGAGGTAGAGAACAATAATTGTTTTTCATTTTTTTATTAATTTGGATAAATCTAATTATTATATATTGTACAATACAAAGCAATTCTTGGACCACACCATTTGTAGAGGTAACATTCATTCTCAATGTCTTTATTTTTTTCTTAGTTTTATCCCCCCCATGACTCCAGATGTAAGCATGTTTTCTGAATTGTTCAGCTCAGCATTTTCCATTGGAATAGTGGCCTATGCTGTGGCTGTATCTGTGGGAAAGGTGTATGCCACCAAACACAGTTATACAATCAATGGCAATCAGGTAAGCAGCTTGTTTGCTCTGCTGTATTTCACTTGTACTAGCCATCGTTTATGTTTGTTCAGGAAAAAGACAAATTACAAGTAATTGTAATTTAATTAGTTAAATGGATAATCTGAGTTGCAGTGTGCCCTGTCATTTGCATAGTTAAATGCATGAGACAATGGGTTTTATCAAAAATAATAATTGTGGATTATTACATAGTTACATAGTGGGTGAGGTTGAAAAAAGACACAAGTCCATCAAGTCCAACCTATATGTGTTAATTTATGTCAGTATTACATTGTATATCCCTGTGTATGTTGTGGTCGTTCAGGTGCTTATCTAATAGTTTTTTGAAACTATCGATGCTCCCCGCTGAAACCACTGCCTGTGTGAAAGGGAATTCCACATCCTTGCCGCTCTTACAGTAAAGAACCCTCAATGCAGTTTAAGGTTAAACCTCTTTTCTTCTAATCTTAATGAGTGGCCACGTGTCTTATTAAACTCCCTTCCACTGAAAAGTTTTATCCCTATTGTGGGGTCACCAGTATGGTATTTGTAAATTGAAATCATTTCCCCGCTCAAGCATCTCTTCTCCAGAGAGAATAAGTCCAGTGCCCGTAACCGTTCTTCATAACTAATGTCCTCTGGTCCCTTTATTAGTTTTGTTGCCCTTTTCTGTACTCGCTCCATTTCCAGCACATCCTTCCTGAGGACTGGTGCCCAGAACAGGACAACATACTCCAGATGAGGCCGGACCAGAGTCTTGTAGATCGGGAGAATTATCGCTTTATTTCTGGAGTTAATCCCCTTTTTAATGCATGACAATATTCTGTTTGCTTTGTTAGCAGCAGCTTGGCATTGCATGCCATTGCTGAGCCTATCATCTACTAGGACCCCCAGGTCCTTTTCCATCCTAGATTCCCCCAGAGGTTCTCCCCCCAGTGAGTAAATTGCATTCATATTTTTGCCACCCAAATACATTATTTTACATTTTTCCACATTAAACCTCATTTGCCATGTAGTTGCCCACCCCATTAATTTCTTCAGATCTACTTGCAAGGTTTCCACATCCTGCGGAGAAGTTATCGCCCTGCTTAGCTTAATATTGTCCGCAATTACAGAGATTAAACAGTTTTTTTTTTAATGTTTCTCATCTGACATAGTGATATTTAGTATTTATTTGCTTACTCAGGAGGTTACACCACCGTTTGCAGTTTAAAAAAACCCACAGAATAGCAATCTCACAAGAAGGAGAGTTGATATATACAATGCCTTGAAAAAGTATTCATACCCCTTAAAATTTTCCACATTTTGTCATGTAACAACCAAAAACGTAAATGTATTTTATTGTCTTTTTTTGTGATAGACCAACACAAAATGGCACATACAGTATCTCACAAAAGTGAGTACACCCCTCACATTTTTGTAAATATTTTATTATATCTTTTCAAGTGACAACACTGAAGAAATTACACTTTGCTATAATATAAAATAGTGAGTGTACAGCTTATATAACAGTGTAAATTTGCTGTCCCCTCAACACACAGCCTGTCATGTCTAAACTGCTGGCAACAAAAGTGAGTACACCCCTAAGTGGCAATGTCCAAATTGGGCCCAATTAGCCATTTTTCCCTCCCCGGTTTCATGTGACTCGTTAGTGTTACAAGGTCTCAGGTGTGAATGGGGAGCAGGTGTGTTAAATTTGGTGTTATCGCTCTCACTCTTTCATACTGGTCACTGGAAGTTCAACATGGCACCTCATGGCACAGAACTCTTTGAGGATCTGAAAAAAGATCTGTTGCTCTACATAAAGATGGCCTAGGCTATAAGAAGATTGCCAAGACCCTGAAACTGAGCTGAAGCATGGTGACCAAGACCATACAGCAGTTTAACAGGACAGGTTCCACTCAGAACAGGCCTCGCCATGGTCGATCAAAGAAGTTGAGTGCACGTGCTCAGCGTCATATCCAGAGGTTGTCTTTGGGAAATAGATGTATGAGTGCTGCCAGCATTGCTGCAGAGGTTGAAGGGGTGGGGGGGGGGAGGGTCAGCCTGTCAGTGCTCAGACCATATGCCGCACACTACATCAAATTGCTCTGCATGGCTGTCGTCCCAAAAGGAAGCCTCTTCTAAAGATGATGCACAAGAAAGCCTGCAAACAGTTTGCAAACAGTTTGCTGAAGACAAGCAGACTAAGGACAAGGATTACTGGAACCATGCCCTGTGGTCTGATGAGACCAAGATAAACTTATTTGGTTCAGATAATGTCAAGCGTGTGTGGCGGCAACCTGGTGAGGAGTACAAAGTGTGTCTCAGTCAAGCATGGTGGTGGGAGTGTCATGGTCTGGGACTGCATGAGTGCTGCCGGCACTGGCGAGCTACAGTTCATTGAGGGAACCCTGAATGCCAACATGTACTGTGACATACTGAAGCAGAGCATGATCCTCTCCCTTTGGAGACTGGGCCGCAGGGCAGTATTCCAACAGGATAACGACCCCAAACACCTCCAAGATGACCACTGCCTTGCTAAAGAAGAAGCTGAGGGTAAAGGTGATGGACTGGCCAAGCATGTCTCCAGACCTAAACCCTATTGAGCATCTGTGGGGCATTCTCAAATGGAAGGTGGAGGAGCGCAAGGTCTCTAACATCCACCAGCTCTGTGATGTTGTCATGAAGGAGTGGAAGAGGACTTCAGTGGCAACCTATGAAGCTCTGGTGAACTCCATGCCCAAGAGGGTTAAGGCAGTGCTGGAAAATAATGATGGCCACGCAAAATATTGAAACTTTGGGCCCAATTTGGATATTTTCACTTAGGGGTGTACTCACTTTTGTTGCCAGTGGTTTAGACATTAGGTTATTTTGAGGGGACAGCAAATGTACACTGTTATACAAGCTGTACACTCACTACTTTACATTGTAGCAAAGTATAATTTCTTCAGTGTTGTCACACGAAAAATATATAATAAAATATTTACAAAAATGTGAGGGGTGTAGTCACTTTTGTGAGATACTGTAATTGTGAAGTGGAAGAAAAATGATGAATGGTTTTCAATTTTTTTTTACAAATAAATACCGTATTTATCGGCGTATAACACGCACCGGCGTATAACACGCACCCCAAGTTTAGGAGGAAATTTTAGGGAAAAAAACTTTTAGGAGGGAAGTTTAAGGAAAAATAACTTACATTTAAATGCAGCCTTGTCAGTGTCCATTGCAGCCTTGTCACAGTGCAGCCTTGTCAGTGTCCATTGCAGCCTTGTCACAGTGCAGCCTTGTCAGTGTCCATTGCAGCCTTGTCACAGTGCAGCCTTGTCAGTGTCCATTGCAGCCTTGTCACAGTGCAGCCTGGTCACAGTGCAGCCTTGTCAGTGTCCATTGCAGCCTTGCCCCAGAGTCGCCGTGCAGCCTTGCCCCATAGTCGCCGTGCAGCCTTGCCCCATAGTCGCCGTGCAGCATTTTAAAATTGGCGCCGAGACTGTGCGGACGCCGCCGAGAACGCCGGGACACAGGGACTGGGCGTAGCCGCCGCCGAGATACACATAGCCGAGTGTACTCGGCTATACTCGCCTTTTCTCGGCTCCGCTCACAGTCACGCCGAGTCCCGCCCTATGATGGACATAACACAGGTCCAATGGCGGGACTGGGCGTGACTGTGAGCGGAGCCGAGAAAAGCCAAGTATAGCCGAGTACATTCGGCTATGTGTATCTCGCTCCGCTCCCAGTCAGCGGAGACAGCTCAGGGATGTGGATATCGGCGTATAACACGCACCCACGATTTCCCCCTGATTTTCAGGGGAAAAAAGTGCGTGTTATACGCCGATAAATACGGTATCTGAAAAGTGTGGCATGCATTTGTATTCAGCCCCCTGAGTCAATACTTTGTATAACAACCTTTCACTGCAATTACAGCTGCAAATCTTTTTGGGGATGTCTCTACCAGCTTTGCACATCTATCTTTAGATGTGAAATTTTTGCCCATTCTTCTTTGCAAAATAGCTCAAGCTCTGTCAGATTGGATGGAGAGCATCTGTGAACAGCAATTTTCAAGTCTTGCCACAGATTCTCAATTGAATTTAGGTCTGGACTTTAACTGGGCCATTCTAACTAATGGAAATTCTTTTATCTAAACCATTCAATTGTAGCTTTGGCTGTATGTTTAGGGTCGTTGCCATGCTGGTAGGTGAACCTCTGCGCCAGTCTCAAGTCTTTTGCAGACTCTAACAGGTTTTCTTCTAAGATTGCCCTGTATTTGGCTCCATCCATCTTCCCATCAACTCTGACCGGCTTCCCTGTCTCTGCTGAAGAAAAGCATCCCCACAACATGATGCTGCCACCACCATGTTTCACGGTGGGGATGGTGTGTTCAGGTTGATGTGCAGTTAGTTTTCTGCCACACATAGCGTTTTGCTTTTAGGCAAAAAAGTAAAATTTCGGTCTCATCTGACCAGAACACCTTCTTTCACATAGACAGAAAAAAATTGCGCAATTTTTTTCTGTCTAAGTTGTTTTGTGTTTATATCACCATTATTGCTGCCTTAGTTTAATTTTCCTTTTATTTGTAATTTAATTTCTTTAGCGCAGTTTTTCTTTCCTAACCTTCTTCCACATGTTTGCTGTGTCCCCCACGTGGCTTCTCGCAAACTGCAAATGGGGCTTCTTATGGCTTTCTTTCAACAATCGCTTTCTTCTCGCCACTCTTCCAATAATGCCAGATTTGTGTAGTGCATGACTAATAGTTGTTCTGTGGACAGATTCTCCCACCTGCGCAGAGTTACCACGGGCCTCTTGGCTGCTTCTCTGATTAATGCTCTACTTGCCTGGCCTGTCAGTTTAGGTGGACGGCCATGTCTTGGTAGGTTTGCAGTTGTGCCATATTCTTTCCATTTTCAGGTGATGGATTGAACAGTGCTTCGTGAGATGTTCAAAGCTTGGAATATTTTTTAACAACCTAACCCTGCTTTAAACTTCTCCACAACTTTATCCCTGACTTGTCTGGTGTGTTCCTTGGCCTTCATGATGCTGTTTGTTCAAGAAGGTTCTCTAACAAACCTCTGAGGGCTTCACAGAACAGATATATTTATACTGAGATTAAATTACACACATGCAGACTTTATTTACTAGGTGACTTCTGAAGGCAATTAGTTCCACTAGATTTTAGTTAGGGGTATCAGAGTAAAGGGGGCTAAATAAAAAAAAATTCAGATATTTATTTGTAAAAAAAATTGTAAGCCATTTACCATTTTCCTTCCGCTTCACAATTATTTGCCACTTTGTGTTGGTCTATCACATAAAATCCCAATAAAATACATTTAGTTTTTGATTGTAACATGACAAAATGTGAAAAATTTCAAGAGGTATGAATACTTTTTCAAGGCACTGTAGCTAATTGCCCAAAATATATATACAATACACTCTGCAAAATAATAATGAAAATGTTTGTAATAGATCAAAGAAAAAAAGTTTAAGGCCTCATGCACACTGGACGTTTTACAGCTGCCGTCAGACGTTTTTTTTTTTTTTGCAGCTTCCAAATTCCTCTCCATGTTATTCAATGTGTCTATGCACGCATAGGCTTTTAGGAGCTGTAAGTGGCATAGGCATTTTCAAGCTGTAAAAAAAAAACCGGGCAAGTGCGTTCTGGAGCAACAGCATTACAGCTGTAAAAACCCCTGACGCTGCTAAACGCTATATACAGTGTTAAGCAGGGCTTTTTTTTCTCAAGCAATAGGTGCTGGAACTCAGCCACAACGCCCCAAAACCCCTCCACCCACACACACCCTCCAATTCACATCAAATTGTGGGTGTGGTCAGTCAAATTTCACGAACATTTGGAGGGTCTTAAAGGGGCATTAAATACCAGGATTGCATTACATACAGAGTGCAGAGTTCAGGGGGGTTACACACAGAGTGCAGAGCTGTCACTTGTAAACGCAGAAACCGGACTTCTGTGTTTACAAGTGATTGTGGTCAGCAGGCGCCAAAGGGTCTGAGCTAGAGGTGGTGGAACTGAGTTCCACCAAGTTCCCCCTAAAAAAAAAAAAACGCGTCAAGCGTTTTTAAGCTGTAGTAATTGGATTTGGGAGTAGAAAAAATAAGAGGGCAGAGCAACGCTGCTTAACGATAACGCGGCTAAACGCTCATTAACATCATTGCAAAACGCTTCTAAAAGCGTGTTTTTACAGCCGCCTTTTCCTGGCATCGGTACTGGCTTTGCAGCTTGTTTTTCAAAACGCCCTGTGTTCATAAGGCCTTAGTGTTAAAGTGTATCCAAAGCCACTTTTATTCATTTAAAATAGTATAGGCAAGAGTTTAAAGAGGAAGTAAATCCTGATGGGTTTTACTTCCTCTTTAGCTCGCTGCTGCAGCCTGCAAATGAAAAGCATAATGGGCTAGTATGCATCGCATACTAGCCCATTATGTGCCACTTACCTGCAAAAGAATCCAGCGATGTCCCCAGAGTAGGCAGTGTCCATCTTCTGTCTTCTCTTCCTTCCGGGACACGGACTCCGGCGGTGATTCGCCGGAGCCGCGTGACGTCACTCCCACGCATGCGCACAGGAGCCGCAATTCACAGCACAGGCTGGGGAAGAAACGGCACTTAGTTTTGTTTCTTCCCCGCGCATGCGCAGTGAAGAATTTCGGCCGACTACAAGTGAAATATCTCCTAAACGGCGCACGTTTAGGAGATATTTCCACTACCTATAGGTAAGCCTTATTCTAGGCTTAGCTATAGGTAGAAGTAGTCCAACAGTGTTTACAACCACTTTAAACTTCTGTTAGTCTTGTATTGCTGTCTGTGTTCCCTTTGGGTAAATTGACACTCTCTATTTATCCTGTAACTGTCACTGAAACTGAATGTGAGGGATAACCGAAAACTTGTGTGGTCACTGGAACAGGAATAGAGGGGTTATCTTCAATTGGGGACATTTGTTCTTGTAGCAACTGTCTAAAAAGGAATTGCCTTCCTTTGGAAAGATTCCATCTCACTTTCTGCTGTGTCTCATGAAAATAACTGAAAAAATAAAATAAAAAAATCGACCAGGGTTTTAACCATTCTCTACGCCAACCAAAATAATAAAAAAAAGAGTTTATGCTTTAGATAAGCTTTAATTTTTACATAGGACCAGTTCACCCCGTTACCGTGCAGTCCAGTTTTGCAGCCCATGTGTTGCTATGGCTAGGATTTTCACCTACGGTATGGGAAATGCACACAAAATGTGCCTTCCTCTGCATCGCATTTTGGTGTAAACCGGCTCTTATTGATGTAAATGCACTGTACAATAAATAGTATAGCCTGTATAGCTGTTTACACTTTGTAAAGCTAAAAAAAAAAAACTGTTTATAAACTATATTAAAAAGGATGTTTATATATTTGTGAACGTGAGAACACTTCTGTGTACTGATTGTATACACCACAGGTGATGTCCCCCTGGAGTAAAAAACAAAAAAACAAAAACACCTGTGCTTGCAAAACTCACCTTCAAACCAGAGCAGACCCCTGCAGTACCCGTTGTCAGTTACAAGATGCCCTTATCTTCTAGGTTCAATGACATCTAGGTTCACTGTTTCGGGCTTGTTTACACTTGCCATAGTCTCTAAAAACAATCTACCACAATGAAACAAGAACCGCTGCCAGATAGAAGGCAATAGCCAATCTGGCCACCATCTTAGTTGAAGGTGGACAGTCAGGGGCAGTAAAACTGCGGATCAACTGTCTATTTTTACCACTGCCCAGGTACAAATGTAAATGAACCTGAAGAGTGCAGAGAATCTAGATTTTGCTCCCTGGGGAGGTGTCACAATAGTGACCTGTACTGAGCGTATTGATGCCGAAAGCCGCTGATGTCATCATGTTAGTATCACTCAGGACCAGCCACCACTAGAAGAAGAGTGAGGAGGACCCATCATGTCATGTGACCAACATTACTAAAAAGTATTTAATAAAAAAAAAAAAAAAAAAAACTGATAACATATTACCGGGGTCTTTAAGAAACAGAGTTCTTTGGTGGAAGGAAATCATGAGGCTCAGAATTGGGCTTTAAAAGGCCAGTATACTCACAAACCGTAAGCATGTACATTAAAATGTACAATAAATTCCCAAAAATATTGGGACGCTGCCTTTAAACGCACGCACCTGAACTTTATTGCCATTCCAGTCTTAAGCCTCAAACACACGATTGGATTGTTGGCCAACAGAGCGTCAGACTTTTGTCCGAAGGGCGTGTGCCAGGAACTTCTCTTGCATACTAACGACACACAATTGTCGGCCAACAAACACGAACGTAGTGACGTACTACGTGGAATTTTTAGCCCTCGAGCACCACCCTTTGTGCACCTTCTGCTAATGTCGAGTTTGGTGAGCATTGATTCCGAGCATGCGTGTTTGTACTTTGGACTTTTGTGTGATGGACTTGTGTACAGACGATACAAAAATCTGACAACAGACCGTTGTCCGCCAAAAATTTACTAGCCTGCCATCCAACATTTGTTGGCGGAAAGTTGGACAACAATTGTCTGATGGAGCGTACCAACTAGGCCAACAGTCTGTCATCACACAATTCCCTGCTGAAAATTCGATCGTGTGTACAAGGCTTTAGTCCGTAGGGTTCAATATTGAGTTGACTCACCCTTTGCAGCTATAACAGCTTTAACTCTTCTGGGAAGGCTGACCATAAGGTTTAGGAGTGTGTCTATGGGAATGTTTGACCATTCTTCCAGAAGCGCATTTGTGAGATCAGGCACTGATGTGGATGAGAAAGCCTGGCTTGCAGTCTCCATTCTAATTCATCCCACATCAGGTTGAGGTCAGGATTCTGTGCAGGCCTCTCAAGTTCCCCTGACCCCAAACTCACTTATCCATGTCTTTATGGACCTTGCCTTGTGCACTGGTCCAAATCATTTGGTGGAGGGGGATTATGGTATGGAGTTGTTTTTCGGGGGTTGGGCTTGGCCCCTTAGTTCCAGTGAAGGGAACGCTTAAGGCACCAGCATACCAAGACATTTTGAACAATTTCATGCTCCCAACTTTGTGGGAACAGTTTGGGGATGGCTCCTTCCTGTTCCAACATGACTGCGCACCAGTGCACAAGGCAAGGTCCATAAAGACATGGATGAGCGAGTTTGGGGTGGAAGAACTTAACTGGCCTGCACAGGGTCCTGACCTGAACCCAATATAGAACACCATTGGGTTGGTATGAATTAGAGAGGAGACTGCGTGCCAGGCCTTCTCGTCCACATCAGTGCCTGACCTCACAAATGCGTTTCTGGAAGAATGGTTAAACATTCCCATGGACACACTCCTAAACCTTGTGGACCGCCTTCCCAGAAGAGTTGAAGCTGTTATAGCTGCAAAGGGTGGGCCAACTCAATATTGAACCCTATGGACTAAGACGGGCATGTCAATACAGTTCATGTACGTGTAAAGGCATGTGTCCCAATACTTTTGGTAATATAGTGTATATATCCAACTATTACCGGCATGAGCCACCAGTAAAGGAAAATAGGTTAAGTAACAAACTAATAGTCTCTTAATGTTTTCTTGTCTTACAGCAATAACTTATGAAAACAGTTCTATTGTTTCTTTTTGCTTACAGGAGTTCATTGCATTTGGCATCAGCAACCTATTCAGTGGGGCCTTCTCTTGCTTTGTTGCCACTACTGCCTTGTCACGTACAGCTGTCCAAGAAAGTACAGGTGGAAAAAGTCAGGTGAGTGACAAACATGTATCAAAGTTGTGCACAAAGGACAACTGTTGGCACACAAGTAGATGTTCGGTTTCATAATATGCATTTTGCTGTTTAGACATTTTAAAGCAAACAGAAAGAAGCAGTGCAACAGGCTTATAGTGCAATAGTTTAAACCAAATTTTAATAAAAAGTTAATAAAAATACACTGACAAACATTGGAGTAAAGGATGGCAAAACCTCAGGGAATAGTCCAATGTCCCATCGAGAGGTTTCCAGTCCTGATGAAGGGGCCATCACGCTGATGAAGTGGAGGTCTTCCCTGAAACGCGTTCCTGCCTCGCTGTGACGTTATAACTTAGGACGGCATCCTGATAAGTGGATTCTGACAGGTGTTTTCCTTTTAATCCTGGAGCGGTTTCCTCCATCTGAGGCTCCCTGAGAACTGTGGCCAGGGCTGAAGATCTCTCGCTAGGGCACCTGACTATTTCTAGTCCCTGCAGTTTTGTTGTACTTTACTCAAATGTTTGAGAGTGTTTCTTTTAAGTGCTTTCTAACTGTGGGGGGAATGCTGTGACTGGAGGAACACAGAGATCCATGTTTCTGCTTTGCAGAAACACAGGATCTCCATCTTCCTCCCTCACAGAACGGCGGTCTGCCTTGTTTACATAGGCAGACCACTGTTCTGCCTCTCCTGTGAATGATCACGGGGTGCCGGCGGCCATCGCGGCAGCCGGACCCGCTGATTGGCTTCTGCTGTGTCCAATTACAGCGGGAGTGGTTTTCCGGCCTGCTGCAGTTTATCTGTGTGGGGCGGTCCTTAAGTGGTTAATGTAGTAAATGCATGATTTGCTACACTGGTATATCATCCTGATATAAAAAACTTTTTTTTTACTGTTTCTGTTGTGTTTTTTTTTATCTTTGCTTACCTTCCTAATTCTGGCTGGACCTCTGGGTTTTTTTTTCCCTTTATTTTCACAACTTATGCTGCGTACACACGGTCTGAATTTCCGACAACAAACTTTTGTGAGCTTTTGGTCGGAAATTCCGACCGTGCGTATCTGTCGGAATTTTCGACAACAAAAATTTGAGAGCTGGTTCTCAAATTTTCCAACAAGAAAAGTTCTTGTCGGAAATTCTGATCGTCTGTATGCAATTCCGACGCACAAAAAAACACGTATGCTCGGAATCAATCAGGAGAGCCGAACTGCCTATTGAACTTCATTGATCTCGGCTCGTCGTACGTGTTGTACGTCACCGCGTTCTTGACGTTCGGAATTTCCGACAAGATTTGTGTAACCGTGTGTATACAAAACAAGTTTGAGCCAACATTCCGTCGGAAAAAAATCCACGGTTTTGTTGTCGGAATTTCAGATCGTGTGTACGCGGCATTAGACTTTGTCTGTAAAATACTAAATGGCTTAAATGTCTGTATTTCTAGCATTTAAAAAAATGAAAATAAATGAATCTTATTATGCTTTCTACTTTTATTATGCTGGCTGCATACTTTCCAAGTTAAGTGTTGTTACAATATGTGGTAATTATATGTGTGTGTAAAACCTTCCACGCTTATCAAAAATGTGTCCACACCACCTCACTAATAATCAGAAAACCAACAAAAATCTTATGTACACATGTGATAAACACTCAGTCACCACAAATGTACAAACCCTAAAACAGCAGAAAGCAGCTGACACAAAAAATGCATACATCCACCTGTGCAAAATGCACATTTAAAAAACAAACTTTATAAAGTGCAGCACTATCCCTCAAAGACATATATAATAAAAATGTATATAAACGAATCCGTGCATAAATGATATGTGATACGTAATAGATAATGATAGTAAGTAAGTGCAGCGCAAAAAACAATAAGTAATAAAAGTCCATTTAGTGAAAAGGTCCATAGATAAGTGAAGGATGACAAATACACAATTCACAGCATGCGATGTGGATAACAGCAGCTGACCAGAGAGATCCCTCCACCGCACACAGAATGGCCTCTCACCTCAATAATTCGACCTACAAGAGGTCACAAAGCATGGGATAATAATGATGACATCCAATCAATGAACCTCCAATCAACACATATCAGCTTGTCATTTGGTAGGGAACGGGAAACGAAATCCTGAGCTTGCTCCACAGTGCTCCAGCATATATGTATAAACAAAGAAGAGACTTCCTAGTGCTCTCTGATTAAACAATTTATTTGAAAAGAAGGCAAAAAATAGCGACTCACATTTAAAAGCACTCAAGTGCGAGTGCCAGCAGTAACAGCATGTATCAGCATATGTGATCCGAAATGGTAGCGTCTGGTGTAACTCCTCCCCCCGTAAGCGCTACGTCAATGGGCGTGACTTCTTCAGCGTGGGGCAGGGATACACGCAGACGTACCGCTGTTAGCTTAATAAAGATTAGCATAATAACCATTGACCAATCACGTTCCCCGGTACAGACGGCCAATCAAGGCTCATCTTTCAAAAGAGGCCAGCCTCTCCTGTTTAAACTTGGGTAAAAAACTATTGTCATGGAAACCAAAACGAATGCACAGAAGATCCGAAACCAATGCAAACTGGTCAGTGTCTGCAGTCAGATAATAAATCTACAAGTAGGATCCTCTGCACAAATGCCTAAAAGCATTAATATAATTAGAAATTTTAAAATAAGGACAAACGCCCCACTAATAAATTTCCAATAATGGTAAAATCCAAAAAACATACAAATGTAAAAAATATAAAAATATATATATAAAAAAATATATATTAACAGATGCCAGCCGCGATCATCTCGAAGATACAATTATCATTGAAATATACAATAATAGTATTACTATTATGGACAAAAAATGGATAAGAGCCCATTCACACAGGGGCGGCACGACTTGTGCCGCGACTTTGCTGGGCGATCTCAAGACGACTTCAAAGCAGACTTCCAAAATGACTTCTGTATTGAAGTCAATGGAAGTCGCCTTGAAGTCGTCTTGAAGTAGTACAGGAACCCTTTTCTAAGTCGGAGCGACTTCAGTCGCACCGCTTAGAACGGTTCAATTGTACAGAATGGGACGCGACTCGTCAGGCGGCTGAGACGCCTGACGAGTCGCCCCTGTGTGAAAGGGGTCTAAAGAAAAAACCATAAACAAAACCACAAATAAATCAATAATTGAAAAATTGAAAAATATTAATGTGAAAATTAAAAATCTCAAAAATCATATTTAACATTACCTATTAGAAATAAAACAATTTAAATCAAAATCTACATTAAGGCCGGGAGGCGAGAGAACCTTGGTCTCAAAGATCCAAAATGATTCTCGCCAACTAAGTTGGCAAATATAATGTCCACCCCTCCAGTGTCTGGGTACTTTTTCTATCCTCCAAAACTCTTGGGATCACGTTGATGGCATCTCCTAAAGTGTCAGGAAACACTGTGCGTTTTAACCCCCCTTTTTATATTGCTGATATGTTCCCCCACTCGTACATGTAGCGCTCTGGATGTGCGCCCCACATACTGGAAGTACACAACCCCTACGGTTGCACATGTAATAAGTTGTTTGATCTTATATTCAATATGTGTTACTGAGGAACTAAAGGTCTTACGTTTTTTAATATTGTTTTTTGCATACATAAAACCCGGACAGGAAACAAAAAAGCTTAGGTTGGGCAATGGTGGGTGGATCAATAATGCCAGGAGCTATACTGTCACAGAGTGATGGTGCCTTACGGTATATGAATTGAGGATGTTCAGGCAGGGCAGGGCCTAGAATACGATCATACTTCAGGATAGGCCAGTGCCTTGCAACAATCTTCTCAAATTTTTTATGTTGGATACTAAAATCCATAACCATCTTGAAACCACTTGTGACATCATTGATAGTAGAGCTAGCAGGTTTATCTGCAACAATGGCCCTCCTATCCATACCCTTACCCGTTCCATCTCCTTGTTGATAGTATCCAGAGTATAACCCTTCTGCCTGAATCTAGTGGCAAGGACTTGAGATTGTGAAATAAAGTCAGATTCTAACGTACAGTTACGGCGAAGTCTCACAAACTGCCCTCTAGGAATGTTGCATAGCCATAATTTATGGTGGCAACTAGATAAGGGTATATAACCATTTCAGTCAGTAGACTTGAAATGATTCCTCGTATGGAAACTACCATCTTGTTTCAAAATCTCAAGATCCAAAAAGGTTATTTGGTTATAGTCAACAGTCCAGGTAAGTATGATATTTTTATCATTAGCGTTAAGCTTGTCCATAAAACGCTGGAGACTTGGCATATCACCCTCCCAAACCATAACCAGGTCATCAATATATATTTTATAGCAGAGCAGCTGCGATGGGCGGTTGCGAAACACCACATCTTCCTCCCAGTGGGCCATAAAATGGTTGGCCACACTGGGAGCAAAACGAGCGCCCATCGCATCCCCACACAACTGCAAATAATAGTCCCTATCAAACCAAAAATAGTTTTTGGAAAGGCAAAACTTCAAACTATCAACCAAAAATGTAACATGCTGGGGAGTAAGGTCAGTCTCTGCCAGTGCCCAAAGAACAGAGGCTATAGCTGCGTCATGATCAATGATCGTGTAGAGCAGTGGTTCTCAACTCCGGTCCTCGGGACCCACTAACAGGCCAGATTTTAAGTATTACCTTGGGGAGATGCAGACTAGAATACTGCAATCACTGAGCAGCAAATTATATCACCTGTGATGTATTTCAGTTATCTTGCAAACCTGGCCTGTTAGTGGGTCCTGAGGACTGGAGTTGAGAACCACTGGTGTAGAGGGATCCAACATCTGCAGTGATCAGAATAGAATTAAGGTGTGCAAGAAAGGGTATTTAAAATCTGAATGATTTGTTTGGTATCACGAAGGTACGCTTCCATCTTACGCACCAAAGGCTGCAAGAAAAAATCAAGATATTGACCCAACCATGAGGTTACAGAGTTAATACCATTGACAATAGGGCGACCAGGTGGTCGTTCGGAGTCCTTATGGAGTTTCGGCAAAAAATAAATGATAGGTGTATGACAATAGAAAGGGTCTAAATAAGACGCTTCCTTCATATTCAAAATACCTTCACCCTTTCCACCCTCTATCAGAGAGTGTAATTCATTCTTGAATTTAACCATTGGGTCTCCATCCAAGAGTGAATAGGTATTTCGATCATTTAATAACCGTTTCATCTCCTGATAATAAACTTTACTCAATACCACCAGACCTCCCCCTTTATCCGCTGGCCATGTTATGATGTCATTTCGCTGCTCAAGTGATAAAATACCACGTTTAATGTGCTGGGAATCCCTGACTTTCTTGATCTTAAGGGAGTCCAGATCACTAGACACCATATTTTTGAAGACATCAAGGTGTCTATTATCATTCAACTGAGGGTTAAAGACCGGTTCCTCAAATTAGAATGATTGGTACCAAGTTGAGAAGAATTTCTCTAAATTGGATCCGAAAGAAAGTACTTCTTCATATTTAAGCCTCTAACATATTTCTGGACGTTCACATAAGTCTGAAATTTGTTGAGATTACGTATGGGGGCGAACTTAAGACCTTTATCTAAAACACGTGTCTCATCTTCAGACAAAAGGACACCACTAAGATTAAGGATGCCTGTTCCTAATACGGGCTTTGCCTTTTGGGCTCGTCTCCCCCCCCGATTCCTCACGTTTTTTTCTTTTTTGGCTGGGCGGTCCGTTTCCAGTCAGGCCTTGGCAGACAGGGTAATCCCTCCATTCCCCCGCCCAAACGGTGGTATGAGGTGGAGGTCCCCTCCAAGGGGTCCTCTCCTGACCTAAAAAATGATTATTATAGGGTAATTCCTCCCAATGGTCCTGTAAAGGAGCATTGCTATTATGAGTGGGTAGAGGCAATCCCCTAGAAGAATGATTACACCTACTCCTCTGATGTCCATTACCCCTGGTGGGGACAGGTCTCCAAGGAGGATCATCTTGATAGGTGGAATAATGTCCACGTCCAGTACTAGCGGGGGCTAGGTTAGAATTACCTCTGCCTTTTCCTCTACCTTTCCCCCTGGGGCGAGATGGCCCACGTCCCCTAGGCCCAGGGGAATTGCTTCTATTAGGTGTATTATGGGCTAAATTGGCCCAAGAAATCTGAGGACCCTGACTAACCGGTAAGGGAACATTAACATTCATTTCAGTAGTGTCCATGGAGGCCTGTTCAGCATTAATAAGTTGTGTGGCGTTCGAAGATTGCCATTTAAAAACCTGTTGGCCCCCAAAATCCTTCAGGTCGCGTAAAAACTTATTTCGCTTTTTATCCGGAGTCTCCTTATCCCATTTAACTAATTTGATCTTAAGATCTCCTGATAGTTGAATAAATTCCGGAGTATCCTTGAATGGTTCAATATGATCCGTGATGTCTTTAATCTGACTCTCTAACCACTTCTTCTTACGTTGTTTGCGAGAAAGCAATAACAGTATTAGTTCAAAGCCTTTGCAAACAAAGAAATCACACCACTCTTTATTTGACTCATCATCAAATAAACCATTATTCGGTGGCAAATCCCACCTAAGACGTCTAGGGATAATCTGAGCAGCCAAATAATGCTCAAATGAAACTATATCCCACCATGTTTTAATTTTCTTATCAAATAAGTGTCCCAATTTTCTAAAGGAGAAACTCAAATCGCCTTGATTAGAAGTACTAATGGTTTTAGAAAATACATCAGTGAGAACAACTTCTCTACTTTCTAGATAAGAAAATACATCCATTTCTGCAGCCGAATAAAAATGAATTAAATAGAAACAGTATAATAAAGGTATTCAGCGCTGAAAATAAATAAATAAAAAAAAATAAAAAATGCAAGCCAGAATTCATAAAAATTCCCTCAATGAGAGCATTATAGTAAGTCAGTGCAGCGCAAAAAACAATAAGTAATAAAAGTCCATATAGTGAAAAGGTCCATAGATAAGTGAAAGATGACAAATACACAATTCACAGCATGCGATGTGGATAACAGCAGCTGACCAGAGAGATCCCTCCACCGCACACAGAATGGCCTTTTTTTTTTGTTGTTTTTTTATTTATTTATTTATTTATTTTCAGCGCTGAATACCTTTATTATACTGATACATAATAGATAACGCTTGTGAAAATCAAAAAATCACATAAAAATCTGTAAATAATAAAAAATATTAGAATTGAGTGACAATATATAGCAATATAAATCAATCACATTAAAGCGGAGTTCCAACTACAATCTCAATTTTTAATTTTTTTTAGAACCTTTCACAAGCGTTTACAATCTTATTATTACACTCACGTCTCCTATTAAAATTATTCCCCGATGTCCGGTTTCATCTTTTAAAAAAACTTTGATGACTGTACTCTGGCCGTTGTCATTTTGCTTGTGGGCATGTGAAGCCCACAAGCATTTATTTCCGGGATACAGTGCCCCGTTCTCGCGCATGCGCAGTAATGCGCCGTAGAGGCGCTGTAAAGTATACAGGTTGCCATAACAAGGGGCGGCGGCGGAAGTGCCCGCCCCGTTCTTATGGCAACCTAGCCCTCGGCGTTGCCCACTGACTACTGGGAAATGATGACACACATCTCCCAGGAGCAGTAGCGAGTGGAGGCGCCGAGGGAAGTGACGAAAGGAGTCTTGGCGATGAAGGAGGAAGATTTCGAGGGACTGCATAGCAACAGCCATTTAATGGTGAGTAAAAAAAAAAAAATCAGTTTTATTTATTTCATGCACATCAATGACATTTTTTTTTTTTGGGTGGAACTCCACTTTAAGTCCATATTTCATTAAAGTCCATCAAATTTTTTTTTCCAACTTCCAGTGAATGTGCAATCCCACACACCATAGGTTGTTCACTTATCCACCTCAGTGCTTTTCACCCCACCTTTTGGTGTCCTCTCACCTGCTTAGGTAGACCTCCCTGGTTAAGGGAGGTCAGCATATGCTTTTGCAGTATTATAGTGGCACTGCTCCACCAGCTGAACAGTAACGATCCTCAGCTCCCCAGCATAGTATCAATCATATAAGAAGCCAGAGGAAGATACCATAGTGCAGATCGCTTATATTCAATTTTATTGAAATACAAAATAAACTCACATTTAAGAAGTGAACAAACAGCATATCTCAGCAGGCTGCATACTTTCCAAGTTAAGTGTTGTTACTAAGTTCCAATATGTGCTAATTAATAGTCAACGTAATTGTGCTTATGATGGAATCAATAAATCAAATAAAAATCTGTATTTTCCAGATTGCTGGTATAATTTCAGCTGGCATTGTGCTGATCGCAATAGTAGCACTGGGCAGACTCCTCGAACCTTTGCAGAAGGTATGTATTTTAGTAACTAGCTTGCCAATGCATTTTTATTATTATGGTCTCTTAATATTATATATCCATACCTGTATGAAGCAGATAAATACAGGCTCTAAAATAAACACATTATTTTTAAATAATTTCTACCATAAAACTATATTTTTTTCTTTTTTTTTTTTAAATTGGTTTTTATTGAAAAGTTTTCAAATAACAGAATGTAAAAAAAAAAGAAGCAAGCAAGTAATACAGCAGTAACAGGAATGACAGTATAAAGATATACATACAGTTGAATGTGTTGGAGACGTAGTCTCAAGGCACAAGTGAATATACTTTCAACATTAACATAGGTCAATGATACAGTAAAACTTGCAGGGTAATATTTTTTTCTTTTTAAATGTTGTAGTATACATTACCTTACTTGAACTTTAAAATTTAGTTTTTAAAAACTAGGCTTTCTTTTCAATGTGGCATGATATACATTTTGAAGATATATTTTGCCACCTTGCAATTTTGCTTTGCGGTTAATGTTTCAGAATATGCCATAAAGTAACATCTGGGAAATTATGGCTTACTAAGCCTATTCATGTAAGTCATTAACCACCTTCCTGTGTTCTCATTTATCCATCCTAATGGTGGTGGTAATGGAAGAAAGAACGGTAAAGGATAAACATTTCCTGGTTACTATCTTTTTTTTTACTCTAGAGAAGAAAATGTCTACTTTTCCATATAACATGATAGTTATGTATTACTACAAGGTAGCACTTTGTGAGGAAATGGTGCAAAGCGTATACACTATCTTATTCTATATGAAGATCATTAAAATTTTATAATTCTGGTTGTTTTCTTCACAGTCAGTACTGGCTGCTATTGTTATTGCAAATCTTAAGGGAATGTTCTGGCAAGTGTTTGATGTTCCACCATTATGGAGACAGAATAAATGGGACGCAGTGAGTACTCAATGCTACTTTATTTCTAGAAAGATTCAAAAGAATCCTAAATGGTAAAATATGCTCCTCCATGCCTATAAAGTTGTTAAAAGTTATATTTATATATGTTATTCCAGGTCATTTGGGTATTCGCCTGCATTGCTTCCATCATATTAGGACTTGATCTAGGACTGTTGGCTGCAGTCATTTTTGGACTACTGACCATAGTCCTTCGTGTTCAGTTGTAAGTACATCTACATACCTCTGCCATAAAAATCATATGCGGCATAACAATTGCCATTGGCTAAATTGGGAACTAAAGGAGAATACTGCATTATTAACCACTGTCACTAAAACCTATTAGTAAAAAAAAATTCCTTCTGGCCCCCAAGTTGAACTGACTGTCTCGTTAATTCAACAAGAAACGATGAAAGATTTTGGTCAGAGTTAATAAGCTTGTATTTTATATAATACAATTCAGAAATAGCCCATGGGCAGCAAGTGGGCTTGTTAATGGCTGTGAACCAAGCCATTCTTAGACACTGACACTATGTACAGAGCAGACCTAAGCAGCTATGTACCATGTGACCATTGTGACGACCAATCACAGTTGTAAACAGTGATCTGTTTACATCTAAAAGCCCTCCCCTTTCTATTAATAACAGATAAAAGAGAGGAAGGAGTAACTAATAGATTATGTCTCATTCACTTGATCAGCAGCTGCAGCAGCAATAGAGGATAGCTTTTTTAAACCAATTAATCTCCAGTATATCTCAGCTCCATGAAGTCTCTGTTTTGAATATTTATTAATCACTTAAAGTGGATGTAAACCCTTATATACATAGGTGAAAAAAATTATATTAGATCCTATTCAGAATTTGTAATTTTGCCCACTTACAAAGAAATTAAGGGTCTATAATTCTTATCATATGTGTATTTTAAATGATAGAGACAGACTTAGTACTTGGTGGAGAAACCCTTGTTGGCAAGCACAGAGGTAAGACATTTCTTGTAGTTGGTTACCAAGTTTTCACATCTCAGGAGAGATTTTGGTCCAATTTTCTTTACAGATCTTCTCTAAATCCTTAAGGTTTCCTATCTGTCGTTTGGCAACTCGAAGTTTCAGCTCCCTTTATACATTTTCTGTAGGATTAAGGTCTGGAGACCGGCTAGGCTACTCTATAACCTTCCTGTGCTTATTCTTGAGCCACTCCTTTGTTGCCTTGGTTGTATGTTTTGGGTCATTGTCATGCTGGAAGACCCATCCACAACCCATCTTCAGTGTTCTGGTTGAGAAGATGGGTCGTGGTTTTACAAGATTTTACAATACATGGCCCAGTCCATTGGCCCCTCAATGTGGCAATTCGGCCTGTACCTTTAGCAGAAAAACAGCCCCAAAGCATAATGTTTCCACCTCTGTGCTTGACTGTAGGGATGATGTTCTTAGGGTCATAGTCAGCATTTTTCTTCCTCCAAAACACGGCGAGTTGAGTTAATGCGAAAGAGAAAAATTTTAGTCTCATTTTAACACAGCACTTTCTAGAAACCTTTTTCTGAATCATTTAGATTTCAGGCGGGCCTGTACATGTGTCTTCTTGAGGAGGGGGACCATCTGGGCGCTATTGTGTTACCAATGGTTTGTTTGCTGACTGTGGTCCCAACTGCCTTGAGTTCATTCTCAAGCTCCCCCTGTGTAGTTCTGGGCTGATTCCTCACTTTTGACCTCATGATCATCCTTACCCCATGAGGCGTGATCTTGCACGGAGCTCCAGACCGAGGACGCTTGATGGTTATTTATGTATTTATTCCATTTGTGAATAATCACTCCAACAGTTGTCTCCTTCTCACCAAGCTTCTTGCTAATGGTCTTGTAGCCCATTCCAGCTTTGTGCAGGTCTACAATCTAGTCCCTGATGTCCTTTGACAGCTCTTTGGTCTTGCCCATGATGGGGAGATTTGAATGGAAGAAAGAGATTCTGTGGACAGGTGTCTTTTTTACACATAACGAGTTGTCGTTAGGAGCACCTTCTTAAATTGACAGGACTAATCTGTGTACCACATGAGCACATACTGTAGCCAGTCTGTGGGAGCCAGAATTATTGTTGGTTGCTAGGGGATCAAATAATTATTTTACCCACTGAACTGCAACTCAATTTATAATGTTTGTATTATGTGTTTTTTCAGGAATTTTGGTTGATATTTTGTCATATAAAATACACCTATGATAAAAATTATAGATCCTTAATTTCTTTGTAAGTTGCCAAACTTACAAAATCTGCAGGGGATCAAATAATAATTTTCCCCACTCTATACCCACTGAAGTGACAAGGCTCAGGTGATACACAGAGATGAAACACATCCTCCTACATAAGTTGTACCTGTATATCTGCAGCTCTCACTTCTTTATCGCCTTCTAAAGCACACAGATCAAAGGCTTTTTCTAAGCTCCAAGCAGGGGATCTGATGTCACACACTTCACAGCATAGAGAGGAAAGCTGAGTGTAATCTGAGACCTGAGTGGAAGGAAAGGTCACACCCCCCTACACTGTCTCATAGAGAAACATGCACAGCTAAGGCTGTCAATCACCTTCTGTGTGCTGGAGGGGGGTGGGCCATCTCCCCAGATTCTGTGGTGTTGGGATAACTTGTCAAAAGTGACGCATACAGATAGCAGAGGGACGCTCTATTCGTTTTTTATTTCATAGGTTTACAACCACTTTAACCTCCCTTATCCTGCACATTTGAACCCTAAACCATCAATTCCTATCTTCCCACCATTTGTGACATATTCTTTAACCCCTTTACCTCCTCCTCTCTCTATTTGTAACCTGTACAATAATAGTAAGGCTGTATCGGGTGCAGCATTACCAAGCTCCATGTTTTAACCCCCTCAATATCAGCATTTTAATTCATTTAAAAAAGTTGTGGCAAAAAATAAGATCACTGTGTCTTCATTTCTATATTTTTTACTTCATTTTCCAAAAAGTGTGGGGAAAAAATGAGAGCATCTTGTCTACTTTCCAAAAAAGTCTAGTTGGTACTTTCCTGGCATGTTATGTACAATATTTTATAACAAAATTTAGAAAGGGAAACAGGTTGTTTCAAAGGTTTTTAGTCCTTTTTCCTTTCTACATTAAAAAAAAACAACAGTTCCATCAAAAAATGACATTAAATTAATTGGGTACAGTTTTGCACAATAGAGTAATTGTCAGTCAAACTATCACAGCACTGAAAACCGAAAACCTGGTCTGGTAAGGAAGGATTATATACAGGCTATTACTAAATAGGTTAACATTTGCAGGCTAAAGTGATACATAAGATATGATAATATTTAATGTTCTATATAGTGTTAACACTTTACATTATCTGTAATGAATCTGCCACTTGCAGATTACGAAACTTGAAAAAGTGCAAGATTTTAAAGTATGAGATTCCAAATTTCTCAGATCCAATATTCTCTTTTTACTCTCCTTTTAGTGACGTGTCATAGAAATGTCTATAGCAATATGTACAGTAAATTCTTAGCAAAATCTGTAAAATGGTGCATAGGGGTGCTTTCCAATAGTGTCTTTACTGAAACATACTTATACAACATTTAAATAAAAGGTGCTGCATTTTTATACTCTAGATTCTAAGTATAAATGTTGAATATTCCAGATATTTAAGATATCTCAAAGTATACCAATTGATATGTAAACATTTTTTTCCAGCCCATCTTGCGGTGCTCTTGGAAATGTCCCTGGAACAGACCTATACAAGGAGGTCAAAAAGTACAAGACTGTAAGTAGAAAACACTGACATTTTTTTGCTGTTTTTGTAGTGTACATTTACAATATTACATTATGACCCTGGTAGCTGAAACCTGTAATTGATGCAACACACAACTTCCGTTTCCTTAGATTGGATGTAGCATAGAAAGTATGTAACAACACAGCATGAATTACTAAGCAAAAAGTATATCAAACCCAAAACCAAACACCTAAAATATACCTAAACCCAAGCACAAAAATGTAATACAATGCATCTTACTAGTTCCTAGATGTGATGACTGCATTTGTTTTATTTTACCTTCAATTTACATCTGATGATGATAAACTTACTCACTGCACTGTATCTATAGAGAAATATTTGAATTACAAACATCCCCCCAATCTCCATTGCTTTGTAGATCAAAGTAAATAGCTGAGAAAGCTATCCTTACTATAGGTTTTAATGACACAAAATTCCTGACAGGAACTGTTTTTTTTTTGTAATTAAATGTACTTGGCCTCAAAAAATAAAACAAAAGCAAACACCACATCTATATTACAATATATATATATATATATATATATATATATATATATATATATATATATATATATACTGTATATATATATATATATATATATATATATATATATATATATATATATTAATATATTGTGACAGCAGGAAGGTAAAGTCACCTGGTTGCATCCAGGGGGGTAGGTATATTTCTCCCAGATTCAGGCTTTATGCCGACTTATACAACTAGGGAGAGAGTTGATGAAGCCCAGCTGAGGCTAGTGGGCTCATGGATGATTCATACCTCTAGGGAGAGTGCTGGGCGTCGTGCAGGCAGGGAGTTGATGAGACCAGCTGAAGCTTGTCAGCTCGTTTAAGGCCTCTATAAAAACTCCCAGCTTCATTAGGTGTTTGCTCATGCCTGGAACCAGACCTGTGTGGACTGTCTAGGGAGAGTGAACCCCTGTGCGGTGAGACAAAGCCTGTGTGGCTATTTGTTTGGACATTTACTAAACCAGGGACTTAGGGACTAGGACAGCACCAGGCTGATCCCAGTTGTTAGTTAGGGAAACCTGCATGTTTAGTCAGAGGTCAAGCTGACCAGGATTTATTTTGTTTATGTTTCTTTTTGCTTTGCTGTGTTTTTGTCACTGTAAATAGAGAAATAAACCGCACCTTTTGATCTTGAAAACCACAACCTCCGTCTGCTGGGCCTGTTTTTGTGTGGGGAGCCCATCCAGGGGGTCATACACACCGAGCTAACCCCCTCACAGTTGGTGGAGAACCAGTGGCAGTTTTTTTTTTTAAGCCAGCATGGAGGAGATACTGAAACAGCTGGCTCTAGCAAATGCCAATCAACAGCAGACAAATGCAGGTTTGCAAAAGAGCCTTGCAGCTCAACAACAGAGCTTCGCAGCCCAGCAACAAGCCCAGCAGCAATCTGAGGCCCGCTTCATAGACCTGTTGCAGAAGCAAGAGCAGAGACTACAACAACAGATGGAAGCAGTAATGCAGCAACGTCCGCAGACCAGTGAGGAAAGCCGTCCCACTAATACCGCGTCCTTTGGGGTGAGTCGTTTATTGACAAAAATGACTGGAGAGGATGATCCAGAGGTATTTTTGACCACATTTGAAAGGACTGCTGAAAGAGAAAAGTGGCCTGAGGAGCAGTGGGCTGGACTGGTGGCTCCTCTGTTAACTGGTGAATCGCAGAAAGCTTACTATGACCTAGAGCCTGACCAAGCAAAAGACTATGTGATGCTAAAAGCTGAAATATTGGCAAGGCTGGGTGTCACCCTGGCTGTCCGGGCTCAGCGTGTGCATAACTGGACTTTCCAGCTTGGAAAACCCCCCAGGTCTCAAATGTATGATCTCATTCACCTGAGCAGGAAGTGGCTACAGCCAGAGACTTTGTCCGCACCGGAGATTGTGGAACGTGTTGTGATGGATCGTTTCTTGAGAGCTCTTCCTACCGCCATTCAAAAGTGGGTAAGCCATGGAGACCCAGAAACGGCCGGTAAACTTGTGGATCGTGTAGAGAGATACTTGGCTGCAGAGAACCTGACGGCCTCTTCCAGAGACTCTCGGACTTTCCACCCTAAGACCAGACCATCCCCAGGGGCGGATAAGATGATTCCAAGGGGTGAGGGTGGAGAGAGTGAGAGGGTGGGAGCTCTGCCCAGGGTTTGGTGAGAACAGCCTGGGAAGTCGGGGGCTCAAGAGGCAGCCAAAAGGATTGTTTGCTACCGCTGCCGGCAAGCGGGACATATTGCAGCAAATTGCCCGGTTGTGGAGGAACCCATGCAATGTGACTTTCTGACGGACAGACGTCAGTCGCTGTGTGCGACAGTCGCATGCACTGCCATTCGGGGAACTGAGAAACATTTATGCAAAATGTGTATTAATGGTAGAAATGTTGTGGTATTACTGGATTCAGGTAGCCTTGTGACCCTGATAAAGGCTGAATTAGTTAAAACAGAAGTCTCTGGGAATAGCAAGGTAGCTGTTATTTGTGTGCATGGGGACACCCGAGAGTATCCAGTGACTACAGTGTGTTTCAAGACCCCCAAAGGTACCCTCTCTCATCCAGTGGGGTTAGTATCTCAATTACCGCATGATGCCATTGTGGGAAGGGATTTTCCGAAGTTCTGGGAACTGTGGGATGATCCTGAGCCCCCCACTGGTGCCCCTATGTACCAGGAAGGTGATAGCCAGAACTCCTCTGAGAGTGGTGAGGACTCTCCAGAATTTCCCTTGTCAGTATTGGCAGGCGAGACTCAAGAAACTGGAGAGGAGCCTACCTCCTCAGACGAAAACCTACCGTCTGTGGAGTTTTCTGATCTTGAGGTTCACAGGGAAAATTTTGCCACAGAACAGTTAAAAGACCCCGCCCTAATAAAGGCACGGGAAAACGTAGTGGAAATAGATGGCGAGTTAGTGAACCCAGATAATACCTGCACTTACCCATACTTCAGCGTAGAGAAGGACCTACTGTATCGGGTGGCAAAAAGGGCAGAAGAAACCGTTGAGCAGCTTGTGGTGCCCAAACCTTACAGGAAGTTGGTGTTGGAGTTGGCCCATGGGCACATTCTTGGAGGTCATCTGGGGACAGAGAAAACCCGAGAGAGGGTATTACAGAGATTCTATTGGCCTGGGGTGATGAAGGACATAGAAAATTATTGTTCCTCCTGCCCTGTGTGTCAGAGGTCGGCCCCGATGCCACATTTCCGTAGCCCGCTGGTCCCTCTACCCATCATTGAGGTCCCGTTTGAGAGGATCGCAATGGATTTGGTAGGTCCTATAATCAAGTCCGCTAGGGGGCACCAGTACATATTAGTTATAATGGACTATGCCACCCGTTATCCAGAAGCGATCCCTCTCCGAAATACCTCGGCCAAAACCATAGCCAAAGAGCTATCTCTTGTTTTTAGCCGGGTGGGTATTTGTAAAGAACTGCTTACGGACCAAGGTACACCCTTTATGTCCCGGGTTATGAAAGAGCTGTGTAAATTGTTCAAAGTGACGCAATTGCGTACGTCTGTGTATCACCCCCAAACCGATGGGCTGGTTGAAAGATTCAACAAAACCTTAAAACAAATGTTGAAGAAAGTGGTGGATAGAGATGGAAAGGATTGGGACTGTCTACTTCCTTATTTGATGTTTGCTATTAGGGAGGTGCCCCAATCCTCTACGGGATTCTCCCCCTTTGAGTTACTGTATGGGAGACACCCAAGAGGGCTGTTGGATATTGCCAAGGAAACTTGGGAAAGTGAGAGTTCTCCCCACAGGAGTGTGATTGAGCATGTCGCCCTGATGCAAGATCGAATTGCACAGGTAATGCCCATCGTGAAGGAACATTTGGCCCAAGCGCAGTTGGCACAGCAGAGAGTGTACAACCGTGGAGCCAAGACCCGTACCTTTTCCCCGGGGGATAGGATATTGGTACTTGTCCCTACGGTTGAAAGTAAATTCCTTGCCAAATGGCAAGGCCCCTACGAGATAATGGAAAAAGTGAGCGAAGTGAATTACAAGGTCAGACAACCAGGAAGGCGAAAGCCCGAACAGATCTATCACGTTAATCTGTTGAAAGCCTGGAGGGATAGAGAGTCCCTAGTCGCAGAAACTTGGTCACCAGCTCAAACTGGTTGCGTGATTCCGGAGGTTGGAATAGCAGCCACCTTGTCACAACCCCAACAACAGGAGGTTAAGGAGTTTGTGCTTCGCAACAAGGAGGTGTTCTCTGAGCTGCCGGGACAAACATCTGGGGTAGAGCATGATATTATTACCCCGCCCGGTGAAAGGGTGAAGTTAAAACCCTATCGGATCCCAGAGGCCCGACGGGAGGCAATACGGGAGGAAGTACAGAAAATGCTGAACTTAGGGGTGATAGAGGAGTCCCAAAGTGATTGGTCTAGTCCCATTGTGTTGGTGCCTAAACCGGATGGGAGCTGGCGATTTTGTAACGATTTTCGTCAGTTGAACAAAGTTACAAAATTTGACACCTACCCCATGCCACGTATAGATGAGTTGATCGACCGGCTGGGAACAGCCCGATACATGACGACTCTTGACCTCACAAAAGGGTATTGGCAAATTCCCCTGGCCAAGTCGGCCAAAGAGAAAACCGCATTTGTAACCCCAGACGGGGCGTTCCAATATAAGAGAATGCCGTTCGGGTTACAGAATGCGCCGGCCACATTCCAGCGGAAAATGGACCAGATACTGAGGCCCCATCGGAAGTATGCTGCGGCTTACCTGGATGACGTAATTGTCCATAGCACAGATTGGGCCTCACATCTGCCAAAAGTGCAAGCAGTCCTAGACTCTATCCGGGAAGCGGGGTTTACGGCTAACCCCAAGAAGTGTACCATTGGGCAGGAGGAGGCCAAATATCTTGGGTACACCATTGGCAGGGGAGTAATAAAACCCCAACTCAACAAAGTCGAGGCCATCCAGAGTTGGCCACGTCCCAACAGCAAGAAGCAGGTACGAGCCTTTCTGGGAATCGCGGGTTATTATCGGCGCTTCATTCCCCACTTTGCTTCTAAGGCTGTGCCCCTAACCAACCTGACGAAAGGGAAAGGGTCGGTCATGATTAAATGGACCCCCGAGGCTGAGGCAGCATTCCAATTCTTGAAACAAGCCTTATGTAGCCAGCCAGTGTTGTACTCACCCGACTTCTCTAAAGACTTTGTCGTACAAAGTGATGCGTCAGATGTGGGGTTAGGAGCAGTATTGTCCCAGGTCTGGAACGGGGAAGAGCACCCAGTCATTTACCTCAGCAGGAAGTTGAAGTCCCATGAGGTAAATTACGCCACGGTTGAAAAGGAGTGTTTAGCGGTGAAGTGGGCTCTAGATTCCCTTCGGTACTATCTGCTAGGTAGGCACTTTGACATGGTTACGGATCACGCTCCGTTAAAGTGGATGGCTCAAAACAAGGAGACAAATAGAAGAGTAAATAGGTGGTTCCTGGCCCTACAGGAATTCAACTTCACAGTAAAGCATCGCCCTGGCGTTCAAATGGGGAATGTGGATGCTTTGTCTCGAGTACATGAATGCCTGATTGCTGGTGTTCCAACCCCAAGGTTAAAACAAGAGGGGGCGGTATGTGACAGCAGGAAGGTAAAGTCACCTGGTTGCATCCAGGGGGGTAGGTATATTTCTCCCAGATTCAGGCTTTATGCCGACTTATACAACTAGGGAGAGAGTTGATGAAGCCCAGCTGAGGCTAGTGGGCTCATGGATGATTCATACCTCTAGGGAGAGTGCTGGGCGTCGTGCAGGCAGGGAGTTGATGAGACCAGCTGAAGCTTGTCAGCTCGTTTAAGGCCTCTATAAAAACTCCCAGCTTCATTAGGTGTTTGCTCATGCCTGGAACCAGACCTGTGTGGACTGTCTAGGGAGAGTGAACCCCTGTGCGGTGAGACAAAGCCTGTGTGGCTATTTGTTTGGACATTTACTAAACCAGGGACTTAGGGACTAGGACAGCACCAGGCTGATCCCAGTTGTTAGTTAGGGAAACCTGCATGTTTAGTCAGAGGTCAAGCTGACCAGGATTTATTTTGTTTATGTTTCTTTTTGCTTTGCTGTGTTTTTGTCACTGTAAATAGAGAAATAAACCGCACCTTTTGATCTTGAAAACCACAACCTCCGTCTGCTGGGCCTGTTTTTGTGTGGGGAGCCCATCCAGGGGGTCATACACACCCGCTACCGAGCTAACCCCCTCACAATATCTATTATCCTTCACTTAGATATACTTTAAGTGAGGTTTCCACTATTGCTTTCCATTGTGCTAGAGATTGTAGCTTGTGTACACTCATGGGGTACGTTATTAATTTATTTTTTATTAGAAATACAGTAGTGATTGAGAGACATGTCATATCAAATCCGGGTTTGCAGATGTAGGTATTAGTCAATAAATGATATGAGATGAATAGGCTATGAAGCATAACCAAACCGTTAGGGGTCTTTCAACCAAGGGGACGGGGGAGAGGAGGGAAAGAGAAATGGGGGGGTTCATTATTTTTGACCACCAGATTTGTAGGCATAATGTTCATTCTATTCATTTCTCTTCATGAACAAAGGTCACATTTTTGTGGCTCTAGAACTGTAGCAAATAGCGATAACACACCGGCACTTGGTACCACAATATACACCACTGATCTATTTTTATTTAACTACAGGTCGTGGAACCAGAAGGAATTAAAATAGTTCGATTTTCTAGTGCTCTCTTCTATGGGAATATTGATGGTCTTAGAAATGGCATCAAGAAAATTGTAAGTATATTGTTCTGTAAAGTGCATGTGTTCATCAAATTACAATTGAATACTTGTAAAAAATATATCTGGAACAAACATATCTTGTATGATTTTATCTAAGGTTGGATTTGATGTTGTCAGAGTTTTTACCAAAAGGGCCAAAGCACTGAGGAAAATTTCCAGACTTATCAAGAAAGGACAACTAAGGACTACAAAGGTAATATATTCATGTTCCTTTTATTAATGCAGGACTTAAAGTGATTGTAAAGGTTCGATTTAAATTTTATTTAAATAACAAACATGTCATACTTACTTCCACTGTGCAGTTCGTTTTCCACAGAGTGACCCCGAAAGCCGTCTTCTGGGGTCCCCCGGTGACTCTAGCGGCTCCTCCCCGCATCAGATAACCCCCTAGAAAAGCGCTCTCCCGGGGGTTACCTTGCGGGTGCGCTCCAGAGTCCAGCATTTGGCGTCCATAGCCGCTGAATGCAGGACTCGGCCTCACCCCCCCGGTGCCCGCGTCATTGGATTGACAGAAGCGGAAGCCAATGGCTGCGCTGCTATCAATCTATCCAATCGAGAGCCGAGAACCCCGGGCAGAGAGACAGCGCGTCCTCACTGCGGGACTATCCAGGGCTCAGGTAAGTAAAACGGGGGGGGGGCTGGGGGTCCGATGACTGACAGAAGTTTTTTCACCTTAATGCATGGGATGCTAGCACTTATTTTGATTTTAATTTTGATTTTGATATTTTTCTCTTTTTACATATATTTTTTCAGCATTTGTATTTGGTTTTTGAGTGATTTACTTCCCTGGGTACATGTGAATGTGCACACGGAGATTGTTGCTTGCTCTAAAGTTTTGTTCACCATAAATATTGTTTTAATAGCACCATAGTTTGCACAGTAGCACTATACTAATAATATATTGTAGGGTTGGCGCAGTTACCATTTCCTTTTTTTGCACTGGGGACACAGGCTAACCCCTTTAACTGTGTCTGATCACCACAACTGGAAAACACTATTTAATTTGTGGCTAATATTCAAAGCAAACTCATCCATCCATCTATCTATGTCTCCATGCTTTATTTTGTTGAGAAATCACTCTGAACCCCCCCCCCCTCCCATCCAGCTGTGCCCATCCGGAGTAGGGGCAGATGATTCATGTAGCTTTCACTTCCTCGAATCCATCTGCTCTTACCTCAGGCATGCAGGCAGGAGGGTGGGCTTAGCTGAGAAAGCCCCTCCTCCCCTCATCCAGATAAAAAAAAAAAAAATGTCCATGGAGACTTTTGGGATGTATGACATAATTTTTGCCTAGTCCAGAAACCACAGGGCAACTGAAAAATGTAAAAAAAAAAAAAAAAGAAGTCTCTATACTAATGATAGTAACTTAAAATAGCCACATTTTAGAGAGTAAAGTTCCCCTTTAATCCAATACCATTTCTAGTGCTTATTCATCATCAGCAAACATTTACTGTATTATTTACTGTATATTATGAAACCATTTTAAGATGATAAGTAGCATAAGAGCGAGTAATCGTCATACCTGTTTTTTTGTATATTGTTCACAATGTTTACATTCTATTAATTCACATTTACAAATGTGGTTTACCTATGGCTCTTGATGTGATAAATAAATCATCTAGTGTCAGCTGATATCATTTTATCTGGTGTTTGAAGGCTCTCTTTCTAACCACTTCCATACAACGCAAATTCCAACACTCCTCTCCTACATGTAAAAATCATATTTTTTTTGCTAGAAAATTACTCAGAACCCCCAATAATTATATATCTTTTTTTAGCAGAGACCCTAGGGAATAAAATGGCTGTCATTGCAACTTTTTATGTCACATGGTATTTGCGCAGCAATTTTTCAAACGCGATTTTTGGGGGGAAAAAAACACTTGCATGTATAGAAAAAGCAAAACAGTAAAGTTAATCCAATTTTTTTGTATGATGTTACGCCGAGTAAATAGGGAATAAAATGGCAGTCATTGCAACTTTTTATGTCACATGGTATTTGCGCAGCAATTTTTCAAACGCGATTTTTGGGGGGAAAAAAACACTTGCATGTATAAAAAAAGCAAAACAGTAAAGTTAATCCAATTTTTTTGTATGATGTTACGCCGAGTAAATACACCTCACATGTCACGCTTTAAAATTGCGCACACTCGTGGGATAACGCCAAACGTCGGTACTTAAGAATCTCCATAGGCGACGCCTTAAATTTTTTACAGGTTACCTGTTTAGAGTTACAGAGGAGGTCTTGAACTAGAATTATTTATCTTGCTCTAACGATCGCGTTGATACCTCACATGTGTGGTTTGAACGTTGTTTATATATGCAGACCCAACCTACGCATGCATTCGCTTCTGTGTGCAAGCACGTGGGGATGGGGGTGCTTTAATTAAAATATATATATATATATATATTGTTTATTTTATTTTAATTACTTTTTTTTTTTTTTACACTTTCCCTTTAAAAAAAAAAATTTTTGATCACTTTTATTCCTATTACAAGGAATGTAAACATCCCTTGTAATAGAAATAGTGCGTTTCTATAAGACCCCACATCTCTCACAACATTTTACGATCTCAGACTTTCCAGCCTAGTCCCGGCATTGTTTACTTCCGCCGGCCTGGGCGCAACGTTAGATGTCACATCATCTGGCCCTCAGTTTTCTCTATGACCAACTTCCGGCACCGGCGGATTTCTTCTCCGGCTCGCCGATCGCACGGGTGAGCCGGTAGAAGCAACAGAGGGTGGCGGGAGCCGCTATAATTGTTTTTACGGTTAAGGGCATCGCTGGCTGAAAAAAATGATATCTGAATGAAGCCTGCAGCTGCAGGCATCATTCAGATATCACCACTGAAAGCCCAGGATGTCATATGACGTTCTTACATTTATGGAATTACTATTATAAAAGCAAGCAAGCCTGCAAGAAAATTAAACCATAGCTGTTTAATAAAATGAGTCAGCCTTGATAACCTTCACCCCTGAAACTATGATAACTGTATCTAATTATATGAAATTCAGCTCCCTCACTTATGTCTCATTCCTATGCACCGTGCACGGCTCAGAGTGATATTCCTCTCCTAGAGTAAGTGCTGCTGTACAAGGCATTACAGAAACATAAAAAAAAGGGACAGATGCAGTTTTTCATATTTCCATCATGCAATTTTCTATCCCACTTTCAGAAATCAGGCTGACAGTGGGAGGTTACACATTGGTGGAGATTTACTAAAACTGGTGCACACAGAATTTGTTGCAGCTGTACATAGTAGATCTGCCTAAAAATATCAAGGTTCCCAGGATTGATCTCCATAGTTTAATTATTGGTTTTGGAGCAGTGTCCTTCCTAGACATGTCTGGAATGAAAAGCATAAAAGCGATAAGTCATATTTCACTATTGACATAAAGGGATACAGAATCTGGTGCAGCTGTGCATAGTAACCAATCAGTTGTTAGGTTTTATTGTCAAAGCCTAATTGAACAAGTTGATTGGCTACCATGCATAGCTGCACCAGATTTTGCACTCTCCAGTTTTAGTAATTCAACCCCAATATGCTAAATCTTCCTTTACTTGCATTACCATTGACAATTACCACCAGGAAAAAAAATAGCAGGGTGAATCTTCTCTGCAGTGACACAGTTGGCAAAAAAAGCATTAAGATCCACCGTGTTGCGCTAATTAGTAAAATATATAACCAAATGTGAACAATTTAGAACAAAATAGAAATAGTAAAAATAATACTGCCCCTAAAAACAATAATGAAAAAGTTTACACACTGTATGAGTAAATATGCCCTTCCAGCCACCAACCACACAAAAACAATTCTGGCCGGCACATACAGTAGATCAGATTCCGGGTTACTTCTGGTTAAGCAATGATGTCAGCATGTGGCTCCGCCCTATGTGTTATGACACACGTGACATCTTCCAGGGCATGACATAGACATTTTTCATAAACCATAATCAATACCAAAGCCAAACTTGTAAAAAAAAAGAACATAACAAAAATTTACTGTGCACAGCTGCACCAGATTCTGTGTACACCAGTTTTAGTAAATCTGCCCTAAAATGTCAGTGTAATAAATGCAGTGTTGCTTTGCACATTGCTACTAACATAACCTGTATGCATCAGAGCTAGATGTTTAGGCAGCTAAGTCATCAAGAGGAAGGGAACGTCTGCAGTGTATTGATGTTCATTCATAGCATAATGTGCAGAAAAACTTCACGGTAAATTGAGGTTCCTTATTTAAAGTTTGTGTCAGCTTATGCAGTGCGACTTACATGTGGCTGTATAAGAAAGAGTGTCATTATTACAAATATTTTGGCTGGTAAAATAGTTCATATACAGTATGTGTATTTCTACTGTGCAAGTAGCTTAATGGCTGTAGTTCCATTTTAACTTTTTGTGTTTCCTTTAGAATGGTATTATCAGTGATGCCGGTACTGACAATGAAGCATTTGAGCCTGAAGATGAGATGGAAGACCCTGAAGCAGAACAGAATGGGGAAGTTCAAATTAAAGAAGTCGAGGTCCGAGTAGATTGGAATTCAGAGCTACCTGTAAAAGTCAATGTCCCAAAAGTCTCTATACACAGCCTTATTTTTGACTTTGCCCAAATTTCTTTCCTTGATGTAGTAGCAGTACGATCTATGAAACTGGTAAGACATCTGATACCAATTTTATAATTTTAGAACTTGCTTGGATTGGTAATACATGTTGGATAGTATTTTACCACAAAGATGTTTTCCACTGTCATGAGAAGTCAAAAAGGTCAGAATTTGATATGTAAGTAGAAAATGCAACTGGCTATCGTGGTTAAATTATGGCAGCACCTGGCCAAGCGCTGACTACAGTGTAGTCATGGGATCAAGCCAGCATCCTGTTCCTTTTGGCATTGTCAGGACATACCAGTACATTTTTATTTTTATACAGGCAGGGCACAGTAGATTAGTGTGGCACTAGCTTTGGTTTACTGGGGTTCAGTGGAATTTTACCACTATGCAGAGGTCATGGTAGTTCCGCAGGTTGTGTTCCCCCATATCAGATATGTGTGAACCTCCACTTGGACCTACAGGTGCTTAGGCAAATTTTAATAAAACATTACATTCATTAAATCTTAAAATATTATTAATCATTCATTTTCTTGATATAAATATGGATACTTTCTCACTACCATACTTCTTCCTTATCAGATATACAAAGAATTCAAGAGAATTGATGTAGATGTCTATATTGCAGCATGTGATGGTAAGCACTGTATTTTGTTTTCCAATGTGACTCCCCTGTGGACCACATTTGCATTCAATGCATACACTGGGTGTAGGGTATATGGGATATAAAAACCTTAATTAATGTGTCTTTATTCTTCATTAATGTTTGCAGATCATGTTTACAGAAAAATGCAAGACTGTTTTTTTTTTGATGACCAAGTTAAGCCAGACATCTTCTTCTTAACTGTTCATGATGCTGTGCTATATATAGAGGACCGCAGGAAGCACATGGATGGACACGATCCATTACTGGAGAAGGTAAAACAATGAGGAACATTTAGGAGACCAGAAGGAAAGGAAAATTGGTGTTGGCTTAAACACATAATAAACATAACCTTGCTCAACAGATAGCTATGATGGGAGGCATGTGCAACACCAATCCTTTCAGTTCTACAATACCTAACATAAACATTCTCCATTCATTGGACCCTTCTTTATTACACACAAACTTGTCCATGTACAAAATAGAAACAGTGTAGAGAAATTCAAATAAAAAACCGGGTACATTTTTCAGTAGCAGGTGAATGATTTACGGTAGTTACTGCAAAGCTCAGAAGTAGTCATCCCCACATTCTCACTGCCACAGCCTATGCGGGACTGAAGTGTTAACATTATGCAGCATTTTGGAGGGGCTTTAATATTCTATGGAGAATAATGGCTGTCCATGGAGAATGTGCTAAGCTTACTTTAGCAAGTGCATGTGCAACATATCAGAGCACCAGTGCAATACTGCAAGCTGTATTGTAAATATTGGCAACAGCCCTGGGCAGTGACAGCTGATGAGAATATCTGTGGGATGGGTATCTGCATCTGAGGCCTACAGATCTGTTGCCAATTTTGATGAGGATGACAAGGAGGGTAGGATTTAAAAAACAAAAAACAAAACCTTAAATTTCATTAATACGGATAAATAAGAGTTCGATTATTGCTGCTTGAGAAACACACAGTTGTTAACGGTCAGCTAGTTATATATACATTACCTGTTGTAAAGTATGGGACTAAAATGAGACTACACTGCCTGATTAAGGCCATTCATGGTGACCAACTGAACATCAAAAATCAGGGATAAGTTGTGTACTGTATTTCTTTTCCACCTTCATAAATTGATAATTTTGACAAAGCAAATAATAACTGGCAGTGTCCAGTTAAACCAGACTTGAGCATATTTAAAATGGACACAAAATATCCTGTTGTATGGCACAAATGTGTGTTGAATTTAAATTAATTGGAATTATTTGTAGCTGTTGTAGTGTAAAAGAACACATTGATCTCCCTTGTAAAATATACATATTTTGCTTTTTTTAGATTTCACTTATGCAAGAGAGTAAAGAACCATTCGAGTTCACTGATGCTGAGCTAATGAACCCAGATCTGGATGCCCAAGAAGCGGTGAGATAATGCCTCCAACATACCCCTTATGTATTAACATATACAGAATAAAAATTATCTTTATTCATCAATAACGGTAATTTCACTGTATCCCTGGCAGAATTGCACAGTAAACATTAAAGTGGTTGTAAAAGCTCAAGTTTTTTTTTTACCTTGATGCAGTATATGCATGAAAGTAAAAAAAATTCTGTGTGCAGCAGCCCCCATAGCCCTCCCCCAATACCTGAGCCCCATCTTGATGTGCACTAGAGCAGTGGCTCTCAGTGGCCTCTGTCTCCTTATTGGCTGAGCTCCTGCTACTGTTACATATAGTAGTTACATAGCAGGTAAGGTTGATAAAAGACAATAGTCCATCCAGTTCAACCTGTGTAGGTGCACGTGTGTCAGTGTCTATAACGGAAAATTTATATCAAATACTTACCATAATTTTCCTTTCCTGATGGACTCCATGGCAGCCTACGTGTGGGTTAATCCTGCCCCTCATACCTCATAGGACCCTTCTCCCATAAATCTTTGCTCTGGGCCAGAGGCCGTGTTCCATAATTTAGCCTACTCCAACCACTGGGAGGGAACTCCTGCTGCCATGGAGTCCATCAGGAAAGGAAAATTACGGTAAGTATTTGATATAAATTTTCCGTTTTCCTGACAGACTCCATGGCAGCCTACATGTGGGAAATAACTAGCCATACACACCCGGGTGGGCAGAGTGCTGGACAAAAGAAAAAAAAAGGTTTAATTGGCACTATCAACAGACAAGATACGTAAACCAAATTTAACAGAAGATAATGAGGCTGGCTCTACGCAGTAGTGTGCCATGAACGTGTTAATTGAAGACCACAAGGCCACCTTGCAAATAACTTCTGGAGGCACGTGACGTGATGCCGCCCATGATGAAGACACTTCTAGTTGAGTGAGCAGTCACCGCTTCTGGAGGCGCCAAGCCCTTGGCTTTATAGGCCCACTGAATGGCCTGAACAATCCATGCTCCTATAGATCTGGAAGAGGCACGTATTCCCTTATACTTCCTGTGAAAAGAACGAGCAGGTGGTCGGTCTGACGGAAGGAAGCTGTAGCTTCAAGATACTGACTCAGAGCTTTTCTAACATCTAAGGGATAAACACTGGAATCCTCGGTAGATCTGAACGTTGGAAGAGCAATCTCCTGATTGTCATGAAACACAGATGCCACTATGGGGTTTGAACCCAACATAGGAATTAAAAAGTTTAGAAATGGCTCCTTGCATCCCTGAGAGCTGATTTCAGAGACCCTCTTGGCCGATGTTATAGCCACCAAGAAGACAACTATTAGAGAGAGTCATTTGACAGAAGATTGATCTTCATGTTCCAACTCTCTACCTAAGAAAAAATCCAGGACAAGGGGAAGATCCCAATTAGAAAAACTTGGCTCTGAGGTCTGAACCTTATTGCTCCTCTGAAAAACTACTGAGTAAGAGGGTGTCTAGCCCAGGAAACACCCGTAAAGGCAGAGATTACAGCGATTTGGACTCGCAGCGAGCTGACTGACAATGAGAGATCCAATCCTGATTGTAAGAAGCCCAGGATAACATGTATCTTTGGGTTATTGCAAGAACCTGCAGTGGAAGAGGTGTAGTCTGAAAACTTTTTCCAAATCCTCTGGTAGACCCTGTTGGTGCCTGTTCTTCTGGCATTTAATATTGTGGAGATGGCCCTACTTGGACAGCCTAGGGCCTCCAACCTTCCCCTCTCAAGAACCAGATCATCAGATGTAGATGGGCCGGGCATGGATGTAGAAATGCCCCTTGTGATAGGAGATCTGGTCTGGAGGGTAGAGGAACTGGGTCCCGGAAGCTGAGTTGCATCAGCAGTGGAAACCATGGCTTGTTTGGCCAGTATGGGATTATTGCCACTATCTCTGCTTCTTCCATCCTGAGCCTCGACAAAAAACGGAGAATGACAGGAACCGGGGGAAAGGCATAGGCCCTGTGGAACCGCCAATGGTCTGTCAGAGCATCTACCCAAAAGCCTGGGGATACCAAGACCTCGTGTAGTATCTCTCTAGTCTGAAGTTGCATGGGGAGGCGAACAAGTCTACTTCCGGAATGACTCCCAGGGACAGGACCCACCTGAAGACTTCGGGGGGGGGAAGTCCACTCGTTGTCCAGAGAAACTCTCAACAGAAAATCTGCCTGAACGTTCGGGACTCCAGGGAGATAGACAGCTGTCAGGTTGGCCAGGTTTTTCTGGGCCCAGATCATATGGGCTCTATTTCCTTTGACAGGGAGAGACTGCGAGTACCCCCCTGTCTCTTGATGTATGCGACTGCCGTTGTGTTGTCCAGTCTTAGGAGGACTGAGTCTCCTGCTGTTAAGTGGTGAAAGGCCTGCAGAGCGCAGAACGCTGCCCGTAGTTCCAGAACATTGGAGACTATCCTGTGAGAGGGAAAATTCCATATGCCTTGGGCTACTTCTGTCAGCCCCTGTTGCTGGCATCTGTAGTGATGGTGACCCAAGACACAGGTGCGATGGAGTGACAATTGAGGAGGTTCCTCTGTTGTAGCCACCAAGGAAAGCTCTCCCGCATGGATAAGGTTATTTGGATAAAGTGATCCAGAAGCCCTGGATTATACTGCTGGAGGAAACCCTTCTCATCTCATTTTCCACTGAGCCCACTTTACCATGGGTGTTGTTGCCACCATGGTGTCAATGATATTTAGGCATTGAGAGGCTTGGAGATGAGGATGACATTGCAAGCCAAACTCTGTCCCGGATCACTGGGATTTTTCCAGGGGTAATAATATGGTGCTCTTGATAGCGTTGAAGTGTGCCCCGAGGAATACAGGGACTGCGTAGGATCCAGATGGCTCTTTTCCAGATTCAGAAGCCAACCAAACTCGAGTAGAGTGGAGATGACCTGGGATCTGTGGATTAGCAACTGCTCCTTGTCCCGAGACAACAGCAGGTCATCTAGATAGTGATACAGACGGATACCTCTGGTCCTGATCAGAGCCACGACAGCCAACAAGTTTTGAAAACACACGAGTAGGGATGAGCTTCGTGTTCGAGTCGAACATACGTTCGACTCGAACATCGGCTGTTCGATCGTTCGACGAAGATCGAACGATTTGGGCCGTTCGCGCCAAATTCGAGTGACGCGAACGGCCCACAATGCACTACGCCATCGCAGTGTCATCCAGGCGCTGTGATTGGCCAAGCATGCACTGTGACGCCGCATGCTTGGCCAATCACAGCGCCGGCAGCGAGGAGAGCAATGATTGGCCACAGGCAGGATGCCTGTGGCCAATTATTGCTGAGGGTGTTTAGTACACGCCCCACACTATAAAAGGCCGCCAGCACGGCGGCCTAGTGTAGTGTGTTCCGGAGCAGGGATAGAGCAGCATAGGCAGGGACAGTGACTGTTATTTCTTTCTTGCTTAACCTGGATTCCTTTAGTTTAGGGAAAGAGAAGGATAGGTAGGGAGAGTGTCAGTGTGTTTTGTGCTTGTGCTATAGTGTGCTTAAAAAAAACATTTATTCTAGGGACAGAAAACTGTAGGTAGGGACAGTGTCAGTTTCTTTCACTCTGCAAGTCCTTGTTTCCAGGGACCTGGAAGGACAGTGAGTGAATTGTCCTTGTGCTATATTGTGCTTAAAAAAACATTTATTCTAGGGACAGAAAACTGTAGGTAGGGAGAGTGTCAGTTTCTTTCACTCTGCAAGTCCTTGTTTCCAGGGACCTGTAAGGACAGTGAGTGAATTGTCCTTGTGCTATATTGTGATTAAAAAAAACATTTTTTCTAGGGACAGAAAACTGTAGGTAGGGAGAGTGTTTTTTTTCTTTCACTCTGCAAGTCCTTGTTTCCAGGGACCTGGAAGGACAGTGAGTGAATTGTCCTTGTGCTATATTGTGCTTAAAAAAAACATTTTTTCTAGGGACAGAAAACTGTAGGTAGGGAGAGTGTTTTTTTTCTTTCACTCTGCAAGTCCTTGTTTCCAGGGACCTGGAAGGACAGTGAGTGAATTGTCCTTGTGCTATATTGTGCTTAAAAAAAAACATTTTTTCTAGGGACAGAAAACTGTAGGTAGGGAGAGTGTTTTTTTTCTTTCACTCTGCAAGTCCTTGTTTCCAGGGACCTCTAAGGACAGTGAGTGAATTGTCCTTGTGCTATATTGTGCTTAAAAAAAACATTTATTCTAGGGACAGAAAACTGTAGGTAGGGAGAGTGTCAGTTTATTTCACTCTGCAAGTCCTTGTTTCCAGGGACCTGGAAGGACAGTGAGTGAATTGTCCTTGTGCTATATTGTGATTAAAAAAAACATTTTTTCTAGGGACAGAAAACTGTAGGTAGGGAGAGTGTTTTTTTTCTTTCACTCTGCAAGTCCTTGTTTCCAGGGACCTGTAAGGACAGTGAGTGAATTGTCCTTGTGCTATATTGTGATTAAAAAAAACATTTATTCTAGGGACAGAAAACTGTAGGTAGGGAGAGTGTTTTTTTTCTTTCACTCTGCAAGTCCTTGTTTCCAGGGACCTGTAAGGACAGTGAGTGAATTGTCCTTGTGCTATATTGTGCTTAAAAAAAACATTTATTCTAGGGACAGAAAACTGTAGGTAGGGAGAGTGTCAGTTTATTTCACTCTGCAAGTCCTTGTTTCCAGGGACCTGTAAGGATAGTGAGTGAATTGTCCTTGTGCTATATTGTGATTAAAAAAAACATTTTTTCTAGGGACAGAAAACTGTAGGTAGGGAGAGTGTTTTTTTTCTTTCACTCTGCAAGTCCTTGTTTCCAGGGACCTGTAAGGACAGTGAGTGAATTGTCCTTGTGCTATATTGTGCTTAAAAAAAACATTTATTCTAGGGACAGAAAACTGTAGGTAGGGAGAGTGTCAGTTTATTTCACTCTGCAAGTCCTTGTTTCCAGGGACCTGTAAGGACAGTGAGTGAATTGTCCTTGTGCTATATTGTGATTAAAAAAAACATTTTTTCTAGGGACAGAAAACTGTAGGTAGGGAGAGTGTTTTTTTTCTTTCACTCTGCAAGTCCTTGTTTCCAGGGACCTGTAAGGACAGTGAGTGAATTGTCCTTGTGCTATATTGTGCTTAAAAAAACATTTATTCTAGGGACAGAAAACTGTAGGTAGGGAGAGTGTCAGTTTATTTCACTCTGCAAGTCCTTGTTTCCAGGGACCTGGAAGGACAGTGAGTGAATTGTCCTTGTGCTATATTGTGATTAAAAAAAAATTTTTTCTAGGGACAGAAAACTGTAGGTAGGGAGAGTGTTTTTTTTCTTTCACTCTGCAAGTCCTTGTTTCCAGGGACCTGTAAGGACAGTGAGTGAATTGTCCTTGTGCTATATTGTGATTAAAAAAAACATTTTTTCTAGGGACAGAAAACTGTAGGTAGGGAGAGTGTTTTTTTTCTTTCACTCTGCAAGTCCTTGTTTCCAGGGACCTGTAAGGACAGTGAGTGAATTGTCCTTGTGCTATATTGTGCTTAAAAAAAACATTTATTCTAGGGACAGAAAACTGTAGGTAGGGAGAGTGTCAGTTTATTTCACTCTGCAAGTCCTTGTTTCCAGGGACCTGGAAGGACAGTGAGTGAATTGTCCTTGTGCTATATTGTGATTAAAAAAAACATTTTTTCTAGGGACAGAAAACTGTAGGTAGGGAGAGTGTTTTTTTTCTTTCACTCTGCAAGTCCTTGTTTCCAGGGACCTGGAAGGACAGTGAGTGAATTCTCCTTGTGCTATATTGTGCTTAAAAAAAACATTTATTCTAGGGACAGAAAACTGTAGGTAGGGAGAGTGTCAGTTTATTTCACTCTGCAAGTCCTTGTTTCCAGGGACCTGTAAGGACAGTGAGTGAATTGTCCTTGTGCTATATTGTGATTAAAAAAAACATTTTTTCTAGGGACAGAAAACTGTAGGTAGGGAGAGTGTTTTTTTTCTTTCACTCTGCAAGTCCTTGTTTCCAGGGACCTGTAAGGACAGTGAGTGAATTGTCCTTGTGCTATATTGTGCTTAAAAAAAACATTTATTCTAGGGACAGAAAACTGTAGGTAGGGAGAGTGTCAGTTTATTTCACTCTGCAAGTCCTTGTTTCCAGGGACCTGTAAGGACAGTGAGTGAATTGTCCTTGTGCTATATTGTGATTAAAAAAAACATTTTTTCTAGGGACAGAAAACTGTAGGTAGGGAGAGTGTTTTTTTTCTTTCACTCTGCAAGTCCTTGTTTCCAGGGACCTGTAAGGACAGTGAGTGAATTGTCCTTGTGCTATATTGTGCTTAAAAAAAACATTTATTCTAGGGACAGAAAACTGTAGGTAGGGAGAGTGTCAGTTTATTTCACTCTGCAAGTCCTTGTTTCCAGGGACCTGGAAGGACAGTGAGTGAATTGTCCTTGTGCTATATTGTGATTAAAAAAAACATTTTTTCTAGGGACAGAAAACTGTAGGTAGGGAGAGTGTTTTTTTTCTTTCACTCTGCAAGTCCTTGTTTCCAGGGACCTGTAAGGACAGTGAGTGAATTGTCCTTGTGCTATATTGTGATTAAAAAAAACATTTTTTCTAGGGACAGAAAACTGTAGGTAGGGAGAGTGTTTTTTTTCTTTCACTCTGCAAGTCCTTGTTTCCAGGGACCTGTAAGGACAGTGAGTGAATTGTCCTTGTGCTATATTGTGCTTAAAAAAAACATTTATTCTAGGGACAGAAAACTGTAGGTAGGGAGAGTGTCAGTTTATTTCACTCTGCAAGTCCTTGTTTCCAGGGACCTGGAAGGACAGTGAGTGAATTGTCCTTGTGCTATATTGTGATTAAAAAAAACATTTTTTCTAGGGACAGAAAACTGTAGGTAGGGAGAGTGTTTTTTTTCTTTCACTCTGCAAGTCCTTGTTTCCAGGGACCTGGAAGGACAGTGAGTGAATTCTCCTTGTGCTATATTGTGCTTAAAAAAAACATTTATTCTAGGGACAGAAAACTGTAGGTAGGGAGAGTGTCAGTTTATTTCACTCTGCAAGTCCTTGTTTCCAGGGACCTGTAAGGACAGTGAGTGAATTGTCCTTGTGCTATATTGTGATTAAAAAAAACATTTTTTCTAGGGACAGAAAACTGTAGGTAGGGAGAGTGTTTTTTTTCTTTCACTCTGCAAGTCCTTGTTTCCAGGGACCTGTAAGGACAGTGAGTGAATTGTCCTTGTGCTATATTGTGCTTAAAAAAAACATTTATTCTAGGGACAGAAAACTGTAGGTAGGGAGAGTGTCAGTTTATTTCACTCTGCAAGTCCTTGTTTCCAGGGACCTGTAAGGACAGTGAGTGAATTGTCCTTGTGCTATATTGTGATTAAAAAAAACATTTTTTCTAGGGACAGAAAACTGTAGGTAGGGAGAGTGTTTTTTTTCTTTCACTCTGCAAGTCCTTGTTTCCAGGGACCTGTAAGGACAGTGAGTGAATTGTCCTTGTGCTATATTGTGCTTAAAAAAAACATTTATTCTAGGGACAGAAAACTGTAGGTAGGGAGAGTGTCAGTTTATTTCACTCTGCAAGTCCTTGTTTCCAGGGACCTGTAAGGACAGTGAGTGAATTGTCCTTGTGCTATATTGTGATTAAAAAAAACATTTTTTCTAGGGACAGAAAACTGTAGGTAGGGAGAGTGTTTTTTTTCTTTCACTCTGCAAGTCCTTGTTTCCAGGGACCTGTAAGGACAGTGAGTGAATTGTCCTTGTGCTATATTGTGCTTAAAAAAACATTTATTCTAGGGACAGAAAACTGTAGGTAGGGAGAGTGTCAGTTTATTTCACTCTGCAAGTCCTTGTTTCCAGGGACCTGTAAGGACAGTGAGTGAATTGTCCTTGTGCTATATTGTGATTAAAAAAAACATTTTTTCTAGGGACAGAAAACTGTAGGTAGGGAGAGTGTTTTTTTTCTTTCACTCTGCAAGTCCTTGTTTCCAGGGACCTGTAAGGACAGTGAGTGAATTGTCCTTGTGCTATATTGTGATTAAAAAAAACATTTTTTCTAGGGACAGAAAACTGTAGGTAGGGAGAGTGTTTTTTTTCTTTCACTCTGCAAGTCCTTGTTTCCAGGGACCTGTAAGGACAGTGAGTGAATTGTCCTTGTGCTATATTGTGCTTAAAAAAAACATTTATTCTAGGGACAGAAAACTGTAGGTAGGGAGAGTGTTTTTTTTCTTTCACTCTGCAAGTCCTTGTTTCCAGGGACCTGTAAGGACAGTGAGTGAATTGTCCTTGTGCTATATTGTGATTAAAAAAAACATTTTTTCTAGGGACAGAAAACTGTAGGTAGGGAGAGTGTTTTTTTTCTTTCACTCTGCAAGTCCTTGTTTCCAGGGACCTGTAAGGACAGTGAGTGAATTGTTCTTGTGCTATATTGTGATTAAAAAAAACATTTTTTCTAGGGACAGAAAACTGTAGGTAGGGAGAGTGTTTTTTTTCTTTCACTCTGCAAGTCCTTGTTTCCAGGGACCTGTAAGGACAGTGAGTGAATTGTCCTTGTGCTATATTGTGCTTAAAAAAAATATTTTTTCTAGGGACAGAAAACTGTAGGTAGGGAGAGTGTCAGTTTCTTTCACTGTGAAAGTCCTTGTTTCAAGGGACAGAGAAGGACACCTGAAGGTAGCCCTTATTGCTTTTTTCCCATCTCCCTGCAGGCCATCTATTAGAATGTCTGGAAGGCAAACAAGGAGAGGCAGACAGTCAGGAGGCAATAAAAGAGGGCAAGCAGGCTCTGTGTCTGGGGGCAACAGTGCTGGTCGTGGACGCGGTGCATTGTCATCAGCACATGGCCATGGGACACGCTTGTCCTTCTTTTCGGCAGCTGGACATGTTGAGCCACATCATGCCGAAGACTTGGTAGAGTGGATGACCAAGCCCTCCTCCTCCTCCTCATCCTCTCTCACCCAGGCTCAGGGTACTGGAAAAGCAGCTGCCAAAGCGTCGTCTTCCCTGGTATCAATGTCAGACAAATCATCAGTCACTCCTTCCCTAGACCCACCATGTCCTCCTCCTGAGGAGTCCCCCGAACTGTTTCAGCACAGTGTTGGGTACATGCTCCAGGAGGATGCCCAGCGTTTCGAAGGGTCTGATGATGAAACCCAGCTAGAGGAAGGCAGTAGCGTGAGAGCAGACAGAGGGGATGCTCAAGAAGGACACCAATCTGGCAGTCATGTTCCAGCAGCTGCAGCATACTGCCAGATTGGCTCCAGTGATGAGGAGGGAGGGGATGATGAGGTCACTGACTCCACGTGGGTGCCTAATAGGAGAGAGGAGGAGGAGGAGGATGAGGAGGAGGCACATCTCCAACGAGGCAGGATGCCCTTTGGTGGCCAGCGTAAGGGCAGTACACCGACGGAATCACACCGCAGAGCTCCGCCTGTGCAGGGCGCTGCCTCTGCCCGTCATTCAAAAAGTTCTTTGGTGTGGGCCTTTTTTGAGGCTAGTGCATCAGATCGCACAGCTGCTGTTTGCAACATATGTCTCAAGCGTATATCGCGTGGCCAAAACATCAGCCGCTTGGGTACCACATGCCTGACCAGACATATGTTGACCTGCCATGCAGCTCGTTGGCAAGCCTACCTCAAAGACCCACACCAAAGAACAAAGCGGACCTCTCCTTGCACCGCATCAGCTGGGATCTCCAACCCCACTATAACTTCAGTCCTCTCTGAAACATGCACTGAGAGGAATGAAGGTGTAGAATTAGGTGTGTCACAGCCAAGTACTTGCGCCCACTCTGCTAGCAGTACACCGACGTCCGATTCTAGCAGGCAAATTTCCCTGCCCCAGCTGCTGGACCGTCGAAAGAAGTTCACTCCCAGCCATCCACATGCCCAGCGGTTGAATGCTAGCTTGGCTAAATTGCTAGCGCTTCAACTGCTGCCTTTTCAGTTGGTAGACTCGGCCCCCTTCCGTGAGTTTGTGCAATGTGCGGTTCCTCAGTGGCAGGTTCCCAAACGCCACTTTTTCTCACGGAAGGCTATTCCGGCTCTCTACCGGCATGTGGAAGGCAATGTCTTGGCCTCGCTGGACAGGGCGGTCAGCGGTAAGGTGCATATTACCGCTGACTCATGGTCCAGCAGGCATGGACAGGGACGTTACCTTTCTTTCACGGCCCATTGGGTCACTCTTTTGGCAGCTGGGAAGGATTCAGGACAAGGTGCAGTAGTGTTGGAGGTTGTCCCACCGCCACGCCTCCAAAATGCTACTACTGGTTGTGACACACCTCTCTCCTCCACCCCCTCCTCTTCTTCTTCCTCCATGGCCTCTTCCTGTGGTTTGTCCTATGAACCAGCGGTGCTCCGTAGCCGTTCACGGGGCTACGCAAGTACGCAGGCAAAAAGATGCCATGCCGTGCTTGCGCTGGTGTGTTTGGGGGACAGAAGCCACACTGGGGCAGAGGTCCTGTCTGCTCTGCAGGGCCAGGCCGAGAGGTGGTTGACGCCACGCCAGCTTAAGCCAGGAATGGTGGTTTGCGACAATGGCACCAACCTCCTCTCCGCCCTCCGACAGGGACAACTGACCCATGTGCCCTGTGTGGCTCACGTCCTTAACCTGGTGGTGCAGCGCTTCTTGGGCAGGTACCCGGGCTTACAGGATGTCCTGAGGCAGGCCAGGAAAGTCTGTGTGCATTTCCGCAGATCTTATAATGCCAGTGCTCGCCTGGCTGAGCTGCAAAAGGAGTTGAACCTGCCCAAGAACCGCCTTATATGTGACATGCCCACCAGGTGGAACTCAATGTTGGCCATGCTGCAGCGGCTGCACACGCAGCAGAGGGCCATCAATGAGTACCTGTGCGACTACGGCACCAGGACAGGGTCAGGGGAGCTTGGTTTTTTTTCTCCACGCCAGTGGGGCATGATCAGGGATGCATGCACTGTCCTGGCACCATTTGAGGAGGCCACGAGGATGGTGAGCAGTGACAGTGCATGCATCAGTGACACTGTACCTCTTGTCCACCTGTTGGAGCACACGCTGCGTGGAATAATGGACAGGGCACTTGAGGCAGAACAGAGGCAGGAAGAGGAGGACTTCCTTGCCTCTCAAGGCCCCCTTTACCCAGACAGTGTTCCTTCTGTCCCACCCATCGCACAGGAAGAGGAGGAGGAGGAGGAGGAGGAGGATTGTGTCAGCATGGAGGTGGAGGCTGGCACTCAGCATCATCAGCAGCAGTCTTTTAGGGATGATTTACAGTCCCAAGAAACCAGTGGACTTGTACGTGGCTGGGAGGAGGTGGCTGCGGATCATGTCGTCCTTAGTGACCCAGAGGACTCCGGAGCGAATGCCTCAGCAAACCTACGCTGCATGGCCTCCCTGATCCTGCAAAGTCTGCGGAAGGATCCTCGTATTCTTCGGATCAAGGAGAGGGACCATTACTGGCTGGCCACTCTCCTTGATCCACGGTACAAGGGTAAGGTTGCGGACCTTATGTTACCGTCGCAGAGGGAGCAGAGGATGAGACAACTCCGGGAGGCCTTGCAGAAAGGTCTGTGCAACGCGTTCCCAGAGACTGGGAGGTTGCAAACTCCTGGTCCTGGACAACGAGTTGCTGAGGCTTCGGCCAGTCAAAGAAGGAGCGGTGGGGAAGGTGGCCGTCTGACCGATGCGTTCAGACAATTCTTTAGTCCGCAGCCCCAAAGTATGATCGGTTCCAGCAACCATCGCCAGCGTCTGATAAACATGGTGCAGGAATATCTAGGGGCAAGGTCAGACTTGGACACCTTCCCCACCGAAAATCCTCTGGCTTACTGGGTCTTGAGGATGGATCACTGGCCAGAGCTTGCACAGTATGCAATTGAGCTACTGGCCTGTCCTGCATCCAGCGTTCTTTCGGAACGCACATTCAGTGCTGCTGGAGGATTTGTCACGGATCACAGGGTGCGCCTGTCCACCGACTCGGTTGATCGACTGACTTTCATCAAGATGAACCAGTCTTGGATCACCACCAGCTACCACACACCTGATGCTGATATAACAGACTAATTGATTTTAACATGTCACATCCCTTCAAGACTGATGCTGATGCTGAGTGCCTGTGCTGTTATGTTGACTGGCTATCCTCCTCCTCCGAGTCCTCAATGATACGATTGATGATGATAGCTTGGAAGATCATTTTTGTTTATGGGTGCCGCCACCAGTGCCTAACGCCCAATTTTTCAGCCCCTGTTTAACAGGGGCGTGTAATTACAATTTTTGAAGCAATACTTTGCAACAGGGCTCATTGCTGTGCTCCAAGTACAGTATCTGTGAGGGGTTGCAGTGTTGTGCCACCAGTGCCTAAGGCCCAATTTTTCAGCCCCTGTTCAACAGGGGCATGTAATTACAATTCTTGATCTAATAATTCACAGCAGGGCCCATTGCTGCACCCACCAAGAGTAACTGTCAGGGCTTACAGTGTTGTGGCACCAGCACCACCATCAAAGGCCCAATTTTTACTACCACTGTTCAACAATTATATGTAATTAAAATTCCTGATATAATAGTTGACAGCAGGGCGTTCCAGCACCAACCAAGAGTAACTGTGAGTGCTTACAGTGTTGTGCCAACACCAACAACTAAGGGGCCTATTTCTGCAGAGTATATACGGCAGGTCCCTACTTTCAAACATCCAACTTACAAACGACTCCTACTTGCAAACGCAAGAAGACAACAGGAAGTGAGAGGAAATCTACCACTAGGAAGGAAAATTCTCTCCTGTAAGAATAAATATGGGAGAAAGGTGTCTCCTCTGTACTGATGCTTTATCAGCAATCCTTGTTTCAAGAAAAACACCACATTTCAAAAACAGTTGTCATTGGGACTGAAAGTGAGGTGAAATGTTCTGAACAGGGGCACAGACAGCAAAACAAATGTTACAGGGGTGATAACCCTTACCTATGTTTTCCAAAAAGTTTAAAAATAGATTTTTGGTCTGGAGCTACACTTCAACAATGTACCTGTTCAAAATTACAAACAGATTCTACATAAGAACAAACCTACAGTCCCTGTCTTGTATGCACCGCCTGTATAGGGCTGTTCAGAGTATATAGGGCCTTTTTTATTTTATGTGCGGGGTTCCCCTTAATATCCATACAAGACCCAAAGGGGCTGGTAATGGGCTGGGGTAGGGGGGGGGGGTCATGGGGTAGCTATGCCATTTTTCTTAAAGAATTTCATCCATATTACCGGGACCAGACATTACATTAAAGCCGCAAGCAGTTTTAAATGGCTTTTTTTTCCTTTAGAAGTGTCATTTTGTGCAGGGACAGTTCTAAACACGGGAAACACGTGGCACTTCACAGGCATACTTTAGACACCCCCCAGGTACGATATTTAAAGGAATATTTGACTTTTTTTTTTTCACTTTATGCATCATTAAAATGACTGCTCCCGAAAAACGACCGTTTTTAAAACTTCTTTTTGCATTGATACATGTCCCCTGGTGCAGAACCCGGGTTCCCAAACCCTTTTTAGGACAATAACATGCATAATAGTTGTTATAATTAGCACTTTAGAATTCGAACGTTCGCATCCATTGTATTTAATAGGGTTCTAATGTTCGTTCGAACTTTCGGTCCGTTCGCGGGTTCTGGTGCGAACCGAACCCGGGGGTGTTCGGCTCATCACTACACACGAGGCGATGTTGTAAGCCCGAAGGGGAGACAGGTGAACTGCAGACGGATTTGATCGACAGCAAAGCGAAGGTATTTCTGGAATTCTGACGCTAGCGGAACATGGAATTAGGCGTCCTTCAGGTCTAGAGAGACAAGCCAATCGCCTGGTTGGATTGCTTGACTGATCATGAGTAGTGTCTCCATCTTGAACTTCTCCTTCTAGATAAAAGAATCCAAGTGGGTTAGGTCTATAACTGGCCTCCAGGAGACGTTTTTCTTCAACACCATGAAGAGGGGCGAGTAGACCCCTTAAAACCTTTTGTCATCTGGAACTGGAATTGCAGCGCCCTGAGCCACAAGAGCGACAGGAGAATTTGCTTTTTCTCTTCCGAGAGAGGCAAGGATTCCGACTCGCTCTGTTTTAGGCAGGTGCAATATCAAAGACTTAGGGGGATTCTTGTCCACCGGAAGATGCCCCTTTTGAAAACTTCTGGCCTGAAGGCTGTTTTTTCTTCCAGGTCTTCTTAAACTCACGGCCAGGCCTATAGTAGCGAGCATTCCTTGCTCGATCTGAACTTTGCCTGGGCTGTGTTCTCTTCTGGTTTAGCAGACGGCGATCCTGGGGAAGGAACCCCGACTTGCCCCCTGTGGCACGGGTGATGGCACTGTCCGATATGTTCCCAAAGAGGGACGAACCCCCAAATGGAATCCTGCACCATGCCTGCTTGGAGGTAGGGTCAGCTACCCATGGGCGCAGCCACAAGGCACGCTTAGCCGTGACAGATGTCAGCATGATCCGAGCCACCAGGCGAATTATGTCTAGGGAAGCCCCACGAGAAAAGCCAACGTCAACCTTAGCCCATGAATAGGTGAGCTCCTGGCCAGTTCTTCCGAGATGCTCCTCAGAGAAGCATCTACGTCGTCTGCCCAGACTTCCATCGCTTTAGAAAGGGCTGCGAGAGCTAGAGCTGGTTTGCAGGTCATACCTGCTGTAATGTAGATCCGCTTGAGGTCGGTATAAATTTTCCACTCCAGGCAATCCCTAAAGGAAACAGTATCCTCCAATGGGAGTGTGACGTGCCTCACCATCCTCATTAGGGCTGAGTCAATGAGAGGAGCCGACTCCAGGTGTTTTACATCCTTGCTTTTAAATGGGTACATTTTTGATACCTTCATTAACAGGCAATTCTTCCTTTCAACACCACCCCATTCGTCGGTAATTATTGCGCTGAGTTCACCCAAAAAGGAGAAATTAGGGCGTTATTTTTTGAGGTGTTTAAAATATTTCCTCTGTTTGGAGGGTGCCTCCACTGGCTCTTCCATCTCAAGGCTTCTTTGACAGCTTTTGACCAGCTGTGGTACTAGGGCAAATTCAAAACCTGCACCAGGGTCATCTACCTCCACATCACTGTCTGAGGCTTCAATTGAGGAATGGCTCGGCTGTGAAGGGCCTGGAGCCTTGAGATCATCCCTAATAGGGACTGACATAGTGTCGCCAGCAGGGTTGTGGGTATGACCAGAATCCCGTTTACTCAGGGACTCACGGACCACCTTTCTGACTAGTGCTTCCACTTGTTGGTCTCCACGTTCTCTTTCTTATGCGACTTATGCGCAGAGCGATTTGCCTTCAGGAAACTGGGCCCCGCATACCCAGCAGGCTTTCCTCACAGAGCGGCTGGAGTGGCGGTGAGAGTGACGCCCAGAGGTGGTTTTAGACTCCTATCTGTGGTACCTAGATCTAAAGAAAGATCTGACGTCTGGACCTTGAAGAGGAGTGACAACGTTGAGACCTAGGACGGTCTTTGCCATGCTTTGTTGTTCAGACCTAGAAGAGCTGAGTGAAAAAGAAAGGGTTAAGAGCTCCTGAATGAGTGAACCCAAGCATCACAGGTAGAAAATAAATAAATCCTACCTGCAGCGCAAGGGTTGGCCACAAGAGGGCGGTGACAGATCCATGGCAAGGCAGTTTGAAAGTGAAATGAATCATTAAAGCTTAATGAGAAACAGGAGTGACAACAGGCATGAGAGAGCACATAACAAAACATAGCCAGCACCCAGGGAGCCTTCAGCAAACAATTTACCTTGTAAACCAGAGACCAGTGCCTGGGTAAACACTGCATAAGCCTGCAAGTCATCCCAAGTAATAGCTGCTTTGACAGCTATTTAAATCTGCCACCGTTAACGATGTCACTGCCCCACAGCGCGCCTGCGCCGGAAAAAGTTGCCATCCGGTGGCGGCCAATCGCATGCGCGACCACCGCCGCCATTTTGGCGAAACTGCGCATGCACGAACCAAGCACGGAATCTTCGTTCGCGGCTTGTGGATGCGCAGCGACTTCCTGAAACGGCAAGCTGGAACACAGCTGCGTTCCAGCCGCAGTGGCCACTCACTGGAGCTTGATAGAAAATAAGGAGACACACAAAACACAGAGATATGGCTGCCATATAAAAGGAATATCTTTGTACATTACCACCACCACGGCACGATCCGGACCAGAACCTGGGACTGGGGAGCTGTTCGCTCGACCCACCGCGCGATCGGGCGTTTACAAAGCCTCCCGCTAATAGCTGGGACGTTTGGCCATATTGCCGCTTGCCTGCCAATGGCCAGGTTAGTAAGCTCTTCATGGTATCACATCATATCGCCCATGTCCACCTGCTAATAGCTAGGATTGCTGGACTGCAGAGAGGATCACCGCTAACCACCAACGTATCGCCGTGCACACCGCCAGGCCTGGATTACAGAAAAACTTCATGAAAAGGTAAGACTATATCTTGGTCCTAGGAGGAGGACAAAAAAAAGGAACACGGCCTCTGGCCCAGAGCAAAGATTTATGGGAGAAGGGTCCTATGAGGTATGAGGGGCAGGATTAACCCACACGTAGGCTGCCATGGAGTCTGTCAGGAAAATTAATTTCCATATCCCTGTACCTTGTGCTCTTTAAGATACACATCCAAGAGTCTTTAAAAATATCCATACACATGCTTATTGCCCTGACAGTGGAAAACCCCCTGCGCAGTTTACCCACTTCAGGCCCGGACCATTTGGCTGCCAAATGACCGGGCCACTTTTTGCGATTCGGCACTGCGTCGCTTTAACTGACAATTGCACGGTCGTGCGACGTGGCTCCCAAACAAAATTGATGTCCTTTTTTTCCCACAAATAGAGCTTTCTTTCTCGTACATCACGGGACACAGAGCGACATAGTCATTATTAATGGGTTATATAGATACCGTCAGGTGCTGGCACTGGCAACTTCCAAAACCGGAAGTACCCTCCCCTATATAAGCCCCTCCCATCCGGGAGCACCTCAGTTTTTTTGCCAGTGTCTAAGGTGTTGGCCAAGAAGAAACATGTGTTTTTCACTGAGCTTGCGTACAGGTTCTTTTGGGCCTCAGTAAGCTATTCCGGATCCGACCAAAAAAGCTTCATAGCTAAACGGTCGGTACCCGGGCCTTGCAGAGAAGAGCAAGGTTTTGCCTGTAATGCTTCTCTTAGGAGAGCTGGACCCTGGGATCCAGAGCTCTGGTCATACCCACGACCAAGATGTTTTCTGTGCAGGGTGCTATACAGGTCCAGGGGAGTGGAATCCTTGGGAACCCGGTCCCTGAAGGTTTGATTACAATGCCTGCCGTGATAGGTGAAGTTTGGGCTTTTGTGGACCAAACAAAGTCCTGCGGCGGGGAACAGGTAAGTGGGGGCCCCCAGGAACTTGGTTCTATTGGGGGACCCCCAAGCCTAAATTTGTCTTTCTGTCTGTTACCTAACGGTATTCCCGCTAATATTCTGTGTATGCCTGTTACTACTGAGAAAATGTAAAAATTTTAATAGTAGGCAAGAAAAAAAAAAATGTAAGACCGCGGTACCTGTGTTAGACACTAGAGGCCGCTATGGTTCTTTTTCTTGTAATGTGGATTTTTTTCTTCCAGAATCAAATCCAGGCAGTTGGTATGTTCTCTGCTGGGAAGCTGTCTCCTCTGCCCTGTTGCTGCGCTCATCCATCCCCGGGCCCTGCGGCAAAGGGACCCTGGCTCCCATCTAGCTCCTTGTTGTTTTCAAAAAAGGCGCCGAAGGCGCACGTGCCCGCACGCGTGCGCGTGCACGCGCCTCTATTCATAGAGGCGATCTGGAAAAAGGGGCGGAGCGGGTGGATGACGCTCAGGTGTGCGCCGCGGCGCTACTGCGCATGTGCGGGCGTCCAGCGTGTTTTGAAGCACATTATAGCTGGCTGTTGAAGTGCACAGACAGAGCTAGCAACAATATAAAGGCACATAGAGGCGGTTGATGCAGGCATCCCCTAGAAAGGCACTTTAGTAGACACCAACTGTGATATAGCAGCAATTGTGCTAGACTATTCTCAGTAAAAGTGGTGTATTACGGCTGGAATACCTCAGCTTTAGGCTTAGGAATATGCCGTCCAGAAGCTCCGGAACTGAATCTTCCAGGAAGCGAAGGGGGTCTCATCGGGCTCTGAGGATCTTGGGCATACTTCTGCTGCACCAGTCTCCCCTGAAGTTCAGAGGTAAGTGACCGTAGAGACGCCGCAGGGGTACTTGGTACTGTGGCTGTCCTCAGTTCACCTGCTCCTGTGTATGTAACAGAGGAGGTTTTTTCCTCAGCTCTGGGAGGATTAGAGAGAGATTGTCAACATTGATCGCTGCCTCCCTGTCAGGGAAAGCACGCCGATCTCCATCTCCTCCTTCAAAGTGCCTGTTAGCAGAGCAACAGTCCCATACAGGGATCGACCTGCCTGAAGGGGATCAGGATAAGGTTGATTCTGTTATAGAGGAGTCAACAGTGGGGGAACCTTTTCTCAGCATCTCAAGCTGAAAGATTATGGGTTCAGTCTCTGACTAACATGGTCCGATCAGCATTTAAAAATGCACCTTGCGGAACCATCAACCACTACTGTATCCTCGTTGGGGTCGCTAGAAGCCCCCAGACTGTCTGTTCTTTTCCACTTCACCCTTTACTGAAAGGGCTTATTTACCAGGATTGGGAACGTCCTGAGAAAATATTTATTCCCCCAAGAGATTTCCGGTGGTCTATCCCATGGAGGATAAGTTCATAAAAAAAAAAAAAAAAAAATGGAAGGTCCCTACAGTGGACGCAGCCATCTCTTGTATGTATAAATCACTGACATGTCCAGTGGATAATGTCCAAATGTTCAAGAACCCAATAGATAAAAGATTGGAGTCCTTATGAAAGTCTGCTTCTTTCTACAGCAAGCTTGGTGACACAACCAGCAGTAGCAGCTATTGGGGTCTGCTAAGCAGTGAAGGATCAGTTGAAACAGGTCTTGAGGGACTTGACAGATCAGCAGGCTTTGCCCTAGCTGATCTACCTAGAGCCTTAGGCTTTGCGGTTGACGCCATAAGGATTCAGTCCATCAGGCCTCCCGCCTTACGCTGTCTATAGTACATATGCGTAGGCTTCTATGGCTCAAAAACTGGTCTGCTGAAGCTCCCTGTAAAGAATGGCTGGTTAGCGTCCCATTTCATGGTGAACGCTTATTCAGGGAAAACCTGGACAAATATATCCAGAAAATTTCCAGCGGTAAAAATACGCTCTTGCCGGTTAAAAACAGAGTTAGAGGTCCCTCTTTAAGAGGCCTGCTTCTCCAGTCCCTGGGGCATCGGCTGTGTAACAGTTCCGACGGCCTCCTCGGTCAATTCCCGGGGGTAAAAAACAGGGACAATAGCAGGGTAATGAGAAACCCTGGGTCAGGGGAGGTACAAAACCTCCCCCAAAGTTAAATTCATTGAAGGGTTGCCCCCACTCAGTCGGGTGGGGGGAGGACTCCAGTTGTTCGCAAAAGACCTGGCGGGACACGATCAAGACAGATAGGTGCTCTCCGCAGTATGTTTGGGATACAGTTTGGAGTTAAAAGACTCTCCTCCTTCCCATTTTTGAGGTCAAACGTGCCAAGGGATCCCCGGAAGATAGAGTCCCTCTTGTTGGCACTAGAACAACTATTGCTCCAAGGAGTAATTATGGAGGTGCCCCTGTAAGAATGAGGGTTTGGGTTTTACTCAAACCTCTTTACAGTCCCGAAGCAAACGCGGACGGGAGGTCCATATTAATTCTAAAAAGGGCTATACAAATTCCTGTATATCAGGACTTTCCGATGGAGTCGATCCGATCGGTGGCCACTGCCCTACAAGGGGAGGATTGGTTAGCCGCGATCGACATCAAAGATGCTTATTTGCACATTCCCATCTTTCCAGTCCACCAAAAATTTCTACGCTTTGCAGTAGAAGGGCGCCATTTTCAGTTCAGAGCCTTACCCTTCGGTTTGGCCACAGCACCACAAGTGTTTACAAAAATTCTGGCCCTTTATTGGCCAATCTAAGAACACAAGGTGTAATGATAATGGCATATCTAGATGACTTGTTGCTGATAGATCACTCAGTGAAAAAACTAGACGTGGTCGTTCACAAGACAATCAAGTATCTGGAATCTCACGGTTGGATTATCAACCGAGACAAGTTAGCCCTAAAAACCAGTCAAAAGTCTGGAATACTTGGGGCTAAGGTTGGATTCAGGCCAGAGAAAAATATTCTTGCCTCGAGGAAAGGTGTTGTCTTTGAAAGATTTGATCCACTTAGTGGGTACAAAAAAGACAGCCGTCCATACGCCTGTGCATAAGGCTGCTGGGAAAAATGGTGGCATCATTCGAAGCAGTACCCTACGGTCAATTCCATTCAAGGAATTTGCAGGGGGCCATACTGTCAGCCTGGAACAAAAAAGTTCAGGCCCTAGACTTACAATGTCCTTGTCCCCTTCCGTTCGCAAGAGCCTCCGTTAGTGGTTGGTTCCCCAGAATCTGGAAAAAGGGAAATCCTTCAGTCTGATTTCTTGGAAGGTGGTCACTACAGATGCCAGCCTTATAGGCTGGGGAGCAGTACTGGAGCAATAGTCTCTCCAGGGCAGATGGTCGGATGCAGAAAAGGCCCTGCCCATCAATCTCTTAGAGATACGAGCAGCCCGGTATGCCCTAGTAGCATGGACATCCAAACTCCAAGGGTCCCCTGTCAGAATTCAATCATCAGGGGGGCACCAGGAGTCGTGCAGCCCAGAGGGAAGTAAATTACATCCTGAAATGGGCAGAAAAATATGTCCCAGCCATATCTGCGGTATTCATTCCAGGAGTGGAGAATTGGAAGGCGGACTTTCTAAGTCGCCAGCAATTAGGCCCAGAGGAAGGGTCCCTTCACCCCGAGGTTTTCTGGACAATATGTCAGCGGTGGGGAACATCGGATGTAGATCTTCTAGCATCCAGATTCAACGCAAAGGGGGACAGGTTTGTCTCTCGGACAAGGGATCCCCTAGCTTGCGGCTCGGATGCCCTAGTGTTCCCTTGGGATCAGTTCAAGCTGATATATGCATTCACACCACCACAATGGTTACCTCGATTACTCCGCAGAATCAGGGTAGAAAAGAAACCAGTGATTCCGGTGGCTCCAGCGTGGCCCCGAAGAGCGTGGTACGCGGAGATTGTAAAATTTCAGTGGGGAGTCCTTGGACTCTCCCACGTCGTCCGGACCTGCTTTCGCAAGGACCGATATACCACCCTTCCTTACCAGCCCTAGGTTTGACGGCCTGGCTATGGAAGCCCACATTCTAAAAAAGAGAGGGCTCTCTAATCCTGTGGTATCTACCATGATCAATGCCAGGAAGCCGGTATCCAGGCAGATCTAATATAGAATCTGGAAGGCGTACATCGCGTGGTGTGAGGCCAAGAAATGGCATCCACATAAGTACGTAATAGGTAGGATTCTGGACTTCCTACAATGGGCTGTAGATAGGAAGCTTGCCTTGAGTACTATCAAGGGTCAGATTTCGGCCTTGTCAATATTTTTTCAAAGGCCCTTGGCTTCGCATTCACTAGTCAAAGCCTTTATACAAGGAGTGATGCGTATTAGTCCTCCGGTTAATATTCCCATATGTCCATGGGATCTAAACTTGGTTCTGTCGGTTCTACAGAAACAACCATTTGAACCATTACAGCATATTTCTTTGGTGCTTCTCACCAGGAAATTGATTTTTCTAGTAGCCATTTGTTCGGCTAAAAGAGTGTCGGAATTAGCAGCTATGTCCTGTAAGGAGCCATATCTGGTTATCCATAAGGATAGAGTAGTATTACGTCCTCATCCAGCCTTTCTTCCTAGGGTGGTACCGAGGTTTCATTTGAACCAAGATGTGGTTCTTCCTTCTTTTTTCCCCAAACCTACTTCGGTAGAGGAAAAGTTATTGCATTCTTTGGATGTAGTAAGAGCAGTTAAAGCTTATCTAAAAGCCACTGCTCAGATTCGCAGAACGGATACTTTGTTTATTCTGCCGGAAGGCCCCAGAAAGGGTCAGGCAGCGTCAAAATCTACTTTAGCCAAGTGGATTCGACAGGTCATAATACAAGCCTATGGCTTGAGAAGGAGACCGCCTCCGTTCAAAGTTAGAGCGCACTCCACGAGAGCAGTTGGAACTTCATGGGCAGTGCATCACCAGGTCTCCCTGGCTCAAATCTGTAAGGCCGCAACATGGTCTTCAGTTCACACGTTTACTAGGTTCTACCAGGTGGACGTTAGAAGTCAGGAGGATGTCGCCTTTGGGCGCAGTGTGTTGCAGGCCGCAAAAGATCCTCATGTCTGATAGCGCTCAGCTTATATATGGTGTATCCCCCCCCCCTCATTGGGCATTGCTTTAGGACATCCCATTAGTAATGACTATGTCGCTCTGTGTCCCGTGATGTACGAGAAAGAAAATAGGATTTTTATAACAGCTTACCTGTAAAATCCTTTTCTTAGGAGTACATCACGGGACACAGAGCTCCCGCCCCTCTTTGGGGACACTTATTGCTTTGCTACAAAACTGAGGTGCTCCCGGATGGGAGGGGCTTATATAGGGGAGGGTACTTCCGGTTTTGGAAGTTGCCAGTGCCAGCACCTGACGGTATCTATATAACCCATTAGTAATGACTATGTCGCTCTGTGTCCCGTGATGTACTCCTAAGAAAAGGATTTTACAGGTAAGCTGTTATAAAAATCCTATTTTCTTTTGGTGATATTTGATCACCTCTGCGGTTTTTATTTTTTGCGCTATCAACAAAAATAAAGCGACGATTTAAAAAAAAAAAGCTATATTTTGTACTTTTTGCTATAATAAATATCCCTGATTTTTTTCTAAAAAAAAGCTAATTTTTTCTCAGTTTAGGCCGATACGTATTCTTTTACATATTTTTGGTAAAAAAAATTGCAATAAGTGTATATTGATTGGTTTGCGCAAAAATTATAGCGTCTACAAAATAGTAGTTTTATGGCATTTTCAAGACCCGATCGCGGGACTCCGGTGGGGCGCGCTATGGGGCAGGTTCAAAGCAACGTATATATGCGTTGCTTTGCCTGCCCGTGCCATTCTGCCGACATAAATGTACGTGAGGCAGTCGGCAAGCAGTTAAGGTTAAACCGCTTCTCCTCCCATCTCATTGTGAGGCCCCGTGTCCTTGTACACTCGCTAAGACCGAATCGTTTTTTCCTATGCTGGGATCACCATTGAGGTATTTGTAGATCGCTATCATGTCCCCTCTCAAGCATCTCTTCTCCAGTGAGAATACATTTTTATTTATTTTTTATCCAGAAAAAAGTTTATTAAAGAACATATAAAGACATACACCGAAGCTACAGAAACAATCCAGTACATTTACAAGCAATATAAGCTATAATTTTGCGTAGTCTGCATACTTATCTAGAAATTCCTTGACTATCAGATCATGTCTCCCGCCATGGTCTGTGTTGAGCTGCCAGTGCCCACAGAGGTGGCCCAGTCATCTAGCATGTAACCTGTTCAAGTACCCATGCCCAGCAATCTGCCCATGACCAGATCCACCGGGGCAAGCCACATTCAGCCACGGCCCCCATAATTTCTCGAATTGCTGGGCACTACCCTTATGTTGGTATATTATTTTTTCTTTCCGGAGCATATCCCCTCTTGTATTAATCCACTCCTTGAGAGCAGGAGGATCCTCCGATATCCAGTGGGTCATTATTAGCTTGCATGCCAGGAACAGAGATCTAATAACAGCCACCCTAGTGCATTACTCCCATTCCAACTCATCCAGTATCTTAAGTAAACAGTGTTTTGGATTTGTAGGCAACGAGATCTGAAACACCCTGTTTATGGTGTCCACCACCCCCTTCCAATATGGATGGAGTTTCAGGCATCTCCACAGTAGGTGGATCAAGTCTCCATGGTCTCTCTTACATCTGGTACACAGTGGAGTGGGTGGCAAGCACATAGCAAACAATCTGTGGGGGGTATAGTACACTCTTAGTAATAAATACAGTTGCGACAATCTATGTGATACATTCAAGGAGCAAGTGGGCACTGCCTGCAGGACTTCCTCCCATTGATCTCCATCAATCGGCCCACCTCCCCCTCCCACTTGGCCAGCATTCGCAAAGGGTGTTTAGTCAAAAAGTTTTGTAGTAGCATATTATAGCATTGCGATAGAAAACCCTTAGTAGTGGCAGCTCTTGCAATCAAATTAAACAATGGTGTTGGGGAGGGGACCCACTCCGAAGATTTTCTCTGGGCAGTTATAGCATGCTGTAATTGCATATAGTAAAACCTCATAGATTGCGGCAAACCAAAAAGACCTTGCAGGGTTTCAAACAAAGTCACAGATAGTCACAGATCTTGGGCATCACCTGGATACCCAAGTATCTGAAAGAGGCAGTCAGGGGCACTGTATGAGAGGTTGGGGGAGTCCCCCCTTCATCAATGAGCATCAGAGAGGACTTAGTCCAGTATATCTGGAGCCCAGAGAACTTACCAATATCCCCTATGGTGGCTATAGCTTCTGTAAGAGAGCCCTCCACGTCCCCTAGTAAGATCATAGTGTCATCTGCATAAAGCATTATTTTCTCCTGCTTGTCCCAGTATTTAAACCCTACAATATCTGGGTTGGCTCTTACTTTAATCGCTAGGGGTTCTATAGCCATTGCGAAGAGCAGGGGTGACAAAGGGCACCCCTTTTGCGTGTCTCTCCCCAAAGTAAAAGTGTGTGACATGACGAATGGCCGCCCGCAGGCTGTGGTATAGCAGGCGCACCCAGGAAATATATGAGTCCCCGAAGCCAAAACGTCTAAGAATTTCCCACAGGTACTCCCATTCAACGCTATCAAAAGCCTTCATAGATAATGAAAGCAAGGCCCTCTGCCCCACATTATCTGCCGGGGATTGCATGTTGAGGTACAGCCTCCGCAAAATTGACAGCTGTCGACTTATGAGGCATGAAGCCAGCTTGGTCAGGGTGAATAATGCTTGTAATGGCACCATTCAGCCTAATCGCCAGCATTTTGGCCAGGAGTTTAATGATGTCGCTCTGTAAAAGGGATATAGGCCTGTATGAGCCTGGGTCTATAGCAAGGGTCTCCAAACTGCGGCCCGAGGGCCAGATGTGGCCCTTTGCTAGCCTTTATCCGGCCCTTGGGGCACAATTCCTTCCACTAATATGAGGCACTATTCCTTCAACTGACACCAACAATAGGGTACTATATCTTCCACCAATACCAATAATGAGATACTATTCCTTCTACTAATAGGGGGAATACTCCTCCTCCTATTGACCACCAACCCTGAGGCCATATTTATTCTCACTGATGCTGGGCCCGTGACATTTTCTGCCCCTGCTGGCAACAGTCTGGCCCTCCTAAAGTCTGAAGGACAATAAAGTGGCCCTTTGTTTGAAAAGTTTGGAGACCCCTGGTCTATAGGGTCCTTTCCGGGTTTCAATATTAGAAAAATATTAGCTGTGGCCATGGAAGAAGGCAAAACCTGTTGTTCCCTAGCCACGTTAAACACTGCCAAAAGTTTGGGCAGGAGAATATCAGCATATTGCTTGTATACCTCTATGGGTAGCCCATCCGCCCCTGGGGCCTTACAATTGGGGAACGCCGCTAGCGCTGTCTGCAACTCCTCCAAAGTAAGAGGGGCATCTAAGGCCCTCCGCTGGTCAGTCGTGAGTTGTGGGAAGTCAATGCCCTGTAAGTAGGTCATAAGCTATGGCTGGGTATACTGCTCCGTCGGAAGATAAAGGTTCTCAAAAAATCTGGCCAATTCCGCCAAAATTAAGTTAGGAGAGTTCACTATCTTGCCCTCTGTCGTTTTCATAGCCCCGATAGTGGGGGAACGTTGTTGAGAGTTAGCTATCCTGGCCAACAGGTGCCCCGTGCTCTCCCCCTCCTCATAAAAAGCCAACTTAGAGATATAACATTTATTTTCTGCCGTGGAGGACAGCAGCCACTCATAAGCTGATTAAGCCAACTGCCATGCCTCCCTAGCAGAATCCGTTGGGGTGCGAGCAAATGCCTCCTCTAGGGCCGTTACCTGTTTTTCAAGGTCCTCTCTGAGGCCAGGAGAGTTCTTCTTTACCTTATTAATTTAAAAAATAAGCAGCCCCCTCACATAGGCCTTAAAGGCATCCCACTGTGTCACAGGGGAGTCAGCAAAGTCCCGGCCATCGAGAAAGTCCCCCATGCTCCGCTCCGCCTCATCGTGAGTCAAAAATAATTTGAGCCAAAAGGCATTCAATTTTCACGGGGCTCTCGGAAGTGTGGATGGTGGGGATATAATCAAGTTGATCACTAGATGTGAGTGATCCGACACACTGCGGGGCTTATAAGTCACCTCCGAGATGGATGGGAGCATGGCAGGGTTACCCACAGCCAGATCAATTCTGGACAGCGTCCCATGAGTTTTGGAGAAGCAAGAGAACTGTTTATCCACAAGGTGTTTGAACCTCCATATATCAATCCATCCCACCTCATTGAGCAGTCTCAGCAATAGAGACTCCCTCGATGTGGCAGAGACCCCAGAGCTGGGGTGTCTGTCCATGGAGGGACTCAACCAGCAATTAAAGTCACCCACGATCAGTAGCAGCAGATCCGGCCTGCCCTCCAAATAGGCAAGCAATAGCCGGAGTACCGCCACCGTAAACGGTGGGGGTATATGCACACAAGCCAATATACAGTACACTTTTCCAACTCGGCAATGCAAAAATATAAACCGGCCCTCAGCATCAATACAAACATCAATTTCCTGGAAGTCTATGGAGCCATGAATCATTACACTCACACCCCTGGAACAAGAGGTGTGAGTGGAATGTTAGGCCTTACTCACCCATGCATATTTAAGACAACATTGCTTTTCATTGGTTAAATGCGTTTCCTGCATGCATAAAATCATAGGGTGATATTTCTTTAGACAAGTGGATACCATCATTCGCTTAAGTGGGGAGCCTAAGCCCCTCACATTCCAAGAAACTATTGGTATTTCAGCCATTGGGAAAAAGCAAGCATATTCTTAAAGGGGGGTGGAACACCAAAACAGTGTCTAGAGCAGGGATATGCAATTAGCGGACCTCCAGCTGTTGCCAAACTACAAGTCCCATGAGGCATAGCGAGACTCTGCCTCTGGGTTACATGCTTAATGCTGTCAGAGGCATGATGGGACTTGTAGTTTGGCAACAGCTGGAGGTCCGCTAATTGCATATCCCTGGTCTAGAGAAATGTGTGAGAGATTTGGGGCTCTGCAGTCAGGTAGACTCAGGGGTCCCCCTTCGCAGGAGTACAAAAAGACAATGGCAGCAAGGGCAGTCTCCATTTAAGGGGAGTAAGTCTAAGGCAGACATCAAAAACTTTGGTAGTGGCAGGAAGTGCAGATTCGCAGTTCCAGAATGCAGCAGAAGGCATGCATAGCTCTCGACATAGGTACAGTAAGTGCAAAAAAACTAAGAACCAGGCCGTCATCAGGACGAGCCCATGTACAGTATGTAACCTGGAAACAAAAAACAGCATGATTATCTTGAAAAAACATAAGTCCGGGCCTCCAACAGAGCAGGCCACATAGTTCCAACATGGAGCAGAAAGAAGTAAGGCACATTTGGTCTACATCTCGTGTAGAAAGATCACATTTTTCTTGCAACTTCACAAGATAGCTCAAGGTTCACATACAAATATAGTGTCTCCCAGCAGAACTAAATAAAGGGGGGTAAAAGGTGAACATATGGTGAGCTTTTCATAGAGAAACTTACAGGTGATGCAGTAGAGATTCAGCGTAATGCCTTGTAGCAACAGCCATCAGATTAATCGCCTTCCTCCTCTCTTTCACGGTGACGTAAGGCCTGTTCATTGTGATCCAGCTATAGTGCAGCATCTGAGGCTGATTAAAAAAAGTGAGTTTGCCGGTTAGCCGTAACTCTCAGCTTGGTGGGGTATAGCATGGCATAGGGTAGTTGTAATGCTCGCAGCCGCCTCTTTACATCAGAGAACTTGGCCCGGCGTCGCTACACCTCTGCAGAAAAGTCTGGATAAAAAGACACCCGAACTCCATTCACCTGGACATTGGCCTTCTCTCTGGCATGTCTCAGCACCGCCTCCCTGTCTCTATAATGTAGGAGACGGGCAAGGATGGGCCTAGGGGGGGCGCCAGGCTGTGGTGGGCGACCCAGCGTACGGTGAGCCCTCTCAACCATAAAGAATGGGGAAAAGGCCTTCTTTCCAAAAACTTCCAGGAGCCACCCTTCAACAAAAGTGGTGGGGTCCCGTCCCTCGGTTTTCTCTTGCAACCCCACTATGCGTACGTTGTTCTGCCTTAAACGGTTTTGCATGTCATCAGCTCTGTTGTTAGTGTCTCTGGCCAACTGATTTGCAGCATGGGCCTCCCGAGCAACTGGGGGCAGCTTATCTTCAACCTCACTCACCCTGCTTTCCACTGTGGTTGTGCGCTCACACATTTTTGTAGATCCTGTCTCAGCAGGGATACATCCTCTCTCAGTCCCCCAAACTGCTCTTTAAGGGTTTTCACTGAAGTAGTGCAAACATGCACCGCCCTGAGTATTTCAGCCAGAGTCGGTTGCTCAGTGTCCTCTGTATCTGTGTCTGTGTGCAGGGGAAGAGACTGCTCTACTATACAAGCCTGTTCTCCATGCCTCCCCATCTCTCCTGCAGACTGCTCCAGTGAGGCCTGTGCTGTCATGTGGGACTGGTCTGCGTCCCCCCCCTCTGTCTGATCCAGGGGACCCCCCAGTTTTTGGGTATAATAAGTCATGTCCCTCAGGCACTCCTTTCCCTGAGCCTTTAGTGTCCGCTTGCTGGTCCCCTCCTTGGATTTCTCCTTGCCTCGTGGCTTGCGTTGAGCCAGGGCCGCCATCTTGGATTTCGGGCCCCGTGAAATCGTCCTTTTTCTTTGCCATTCCGTGGGTGCAGAGAGCCAGCGGGTGAACTGGGAGGGTGACCGGGTTGGCAGCAAGCGGGATAGCCGTTTGGTACCGTCGGATCGCTGCTGGGAGAGGATCAATAAGCTGTGCTGTGGCGGAGCTGTGAGACACACGTCCTCTCACATGCCAGTCTTGGCCACGCCCCCCTAGTGAGAATACATTTAGTGCTCCTTGTAATTGAGGGCATCCAGTCCCCTAATTCATTTTGTTGCCATTCTTTGGACTTTCTCCAGCTCCAGCACATCCTTCCTGAGGACTGGTGACCAGAACTGGACAGAGTACTCCAGATGAGGCCTAACCAGAGTTTTATAAAGTGGCAGGATTATTGTTTCATCCGTGGAGTATATTGCTTTTTTATGCATGCTAATATTCTGACGGCTTTGGTAGCTGTAGCTTGACATTGCATGCTATTGCTCAATCTGTTATCTACTAGGACCCCCAGATCTCTCTCCATCCTTGATTCCCCCAGTGGTTCTCCCCCCTAGTGAGTAGTTTGCCTTTATGTTTTTTTGCCCCAAAGTGCATTACTTTACATTTCTCCACATTAAACCTCATTTGCCATGTGGTTGCCCACTCCATTTGTTTGTTCAGGTCATTCTGTAAAATTTCCATATCCTGATGTGACATCATTGCCCTGCTTATTTTTGTGTCGTCTGCAAAAACTGAGATTGAGCTATTTATCCCATCCTCTATATCATTTATGAATAAATTAAATAGAATTGGTCCCAAGACAGAACCTTGGGGTACCCCACTCACCACTCCAGATCAGTCTGAGTACATGTTATTTATCACCAGTCACCACCCTACTGTCAATCACAGCCAGTGAGCCATTGAGGAGAGATCGGGGCGGGGCCAAGCCACATTTGTGTCTGAATAGACAGACAGAACAGTGGCTCAGGAGTAATCCTGCTCAGGTGCCCCCATGCTTGCTATGGAGGCACTCAGCAGGAGAGATGGGCTAGGAGCGCTAGCGGGGGACCTGAGAAGCTGTGAGTCAGGGCTGATCTGTGCAAATCGACTGCACAGAGCAGGTAAATATAACATGTTTTGTATTTTTAAACAAATCTGCCTTTAATATCACTTTATGGAAGCTTATACAGGTCCTTCTCAAAAAAATAGCATATTGTGATAAAGTTCATTATTTTCTGTAATGTACTGATAAACATTAGACTTTCATATATTTTAGATTCATTACACACAACTGAAGTAGTTCAAGCCTTTTCTTGTTTTAATATTGATGATTTTGGCATACAGCTCATGAAAACCCCAAAATCCTATCTCAAAAAATTAGCATATTTCATCCGACCAATAAAAGAAAAGTGTTTTTAATACAAAAAAAGTCAACCTTCAAATAATTATGTTCAGTTATGCACTCAATACTTGGTCGGGAATCCTTTTGCAGAAATGACTGCTTCAATGCGGTGTGGCATGGAGGCAACCAGCCTGTGGCACTGCTGAGGTGTTATGGAGGCCCAGGATGCTTCGATAGCGGCCTTAAGCTCATCCAGAGTGTTGGGTCTTGCGTCTCTCAACTTTCTCTTCCCAATATCCCACAGATTCTCTATGGGGTTCAGGTCAGGAGAGTTGGCAGGCCAATTGAGCACAGTAATACCATGGTCAGTAAACCATTTACCAGTGGTTTTGGCACTGTGAGCAGGTGCCAGGTCGTGCTGAAAAATGAAATCTTCATCTCCATAAAGCTTTTCAGCAGATGGAAGCATGAAGTGCTCCAAAATCTCCTGATAGCTAGCTGCATTGACCCTGCCCTTGATAAAACACAGTGGACAAACACCAGCAGCTGACATGGCACCCCAGACCATCACTGACTGTGGGTACTTGACACTGGACTTCAGGCATTTTGGCATTTCCCTCTCCCCAGTCTTCCTCCAGACTCTGGCACCTTGATTTCCGAATGACATGCAAAATTTGCTTTCATCCGAAAAAAGTACTTTGGACCACTGAGCAACAGTCCAGTGCTGCTTCTCTGTAGCCCAGGTCAGGCGCTTCTGCCGCTGTTTCTGGTTCAAAAGTGGCTTGACCTGGGGAATGCGGCACCTGTAGCCCATTTCCTGCACACGCCTGTTCACGGTGGCTCTGGATGTTTCTACTCCAGACTCAGTCCACTGCTTCCGCAGGTCCTCCAAGGTCTGGAATCGGTCCTTCTCCACAATCTTCTTCAGGGTCCGGTCACCTCTTCTCGTTGTGCAGCGTTTTCTGCCACACTTTTTCCTTCCCATAGACTTCCCACTGAGGTGCCTTGATACAGCACTCTGGGAACAGCCTATTCGTTCAGAAATTTCTTTCTGTGTCTTACCCTCTTGCTTGAGGGTGTCAATGATGGCCTTCTGGACAGCAGTCAGGTCGGCAGTCTTACCCATGATTGCGGTTTTGAGTAATGAACCAGGCTGGGAGTTTTTAAAAGCCTCAGGAATCTTTTGCAGGTGTTTAGAGTTAGTTAGTTGATTCAGATGATTAGGTTAATAGCTCGTTTAGAGAACCTTTTCATGATATGCTAATTTTTTGAGATAGGAATTTTGGGTTGTCATGAGCTGTATGCCAAAATCATCAATATTAAAACAAGAAAAGGCTTGAACTACTTCAGTTGTGTGTAATGAATCTAAAATATATGAAAGTCTAATGTTTATCAGTACATTACAGAAAATAATGAACTTTATCACAATATGCAAATTTTTTGAGAAGGACCTGTATATTAAAAAATGACAATGAGGTTGATGTCATGCTCCCTCCAGCGAGATCCCAGGGAATACTGAGTAGGCTAAAATTGATGACATCTTGATTGAAGGAGCATGTTATTACCACCTGTAGTACAGAATGGTACCAGAGGCATAACTAGAACCTTTAGAGCGCAAGTGCAAGAAAGCAAGAAGAGCCCCCCTGACCCCCCTTCTATCCGAGCCCTGGGCTTCCAGTTCTGGGAGGGCGTTCATGGACATCCTCTCAGAACCCTGCCTCCTGCATGCCCCATGGGCATCCAATGCATTCAATGTGCTCTGTGACTGCCGTATGCTTGGATATCAGTGCTCATTAATGCCGCCTATCAGTGCTCATCAATTCCACCTATCTTTGCCAACTATCAGTGCTCCTCAATACTGCCTATCAGTGCCGCCTAACAGTGCCACCTATTAGTGGGCATAAATGCTGCCTATCTGTGATCATCAGTGCAGCCTATTAGTGCCGCCTATCATAGCCTCCTCAGTAGGACTCTGAGCTGAGCATGTCTCTCTCATACAGCCCAAAGCCTCCCCCTCCCTCATCCCTCGTGCGAATGGGAGAGGAGAGAACCGATCTGCTCCTTCTTCTCTCCTCCTGTGTGTGCACCGCAGCCGTAGGAAGTGTAAAGCTAAACGGCTGAATTTGATCATTTGGGTGCTTAGCTTCTCACTTCCAGTGGTGCACACACAGGAGGGGAGGGGCGGGAGGTGAAGGAGCAGATTGTCTCTCTCCTCTACCATCCATGTGAGGGATAGGGGAGGGGGAACTGTCAGTGCAGGCTCTGGGCTGTATGATGAAGACGCTCTCAGCTCAGAACCCTGAGACTAGCAACCCTGCTGGAGCCCCTCCAACAGTGGCAGAATGCCAGGCCCAGTTGCAAGTGCGACCATTGCGACCCTGGTAATTCCACCACTGAATAGTACTGAAGCTGGGATTAAGGTAAATCTATCTATTAACTTTTTCACCTCCCCACAGTTACTTTTTATTTAGTGCAACATTTTGGCGCGGGGGCAGGGGGGAGGCAAAATAAATAACTTAACTTCACTTGTACTGCAAGGTTTGCTTTAAAATGTGTATTTAGCTGTTTGCCTGGAGGTCCATTTAAAAAAATTTACCTTCTTAAATAGGGCTTTCATATTTCAAATGTAAACGGTTGCAACTGGTCATAAATGAAAGCAGGGAATTCACTATTGTGCACTTTAGAATAACAAATAATTAACCCATTATGCTTTATGTTTTTCCATAGGCTCTCAGAAGACTTGCATCATGAACAAAACTCCTGGATTTTCTATTTCTGGGGAGGATTATTTGCCCTTTTGCATTTTCCTGAACTGGACACAATTACCATCATGATCCCAGTTTAACAGTTAATTGCTGATTTAAATGTACAACCATTTTAATGCTCCCCATAGATTGTAATGTTACGGGTAACAGGTGTGCCATTTTATAAAATATTATTAATTCAACCAACACCTAAACATTTAAATAACAGAATAACCTGATGTGATGCAATATCCAATCCTTGCACATTCCAAAGGTGCTTTATTAGGGTACATAGAACATGATGTGCAGAATCCCACAGCTGGGAAGAAATATATCAATGACAATCTAACTAATGTATACTGTATACATATATATTCTAGATATGTATTTGAGGGTTATTTCTAAAACCTAAATAATTGCCTATGCCTAAAAAAAAACTAAAATGAATTGCTCTGAATGATAATTATAGGGAATTAATGTCACAGACGGGGGTACCAAGGATACAGGGAAGAAAGACCAGCCAGCCAGGCTTGTGTGGCCAGCCAGACTGGATGTGGGTTATAGCCATCAGTTGCACATCTTTGGAAATGTACCGGCACATTGTCTATAGAACCCCAAGTGAGTAACAGCTGTACAAAACACACACCAATATCCTACGACTGCCACCAGATGTCAAGGATCCGGGCTCAGGGTGACTAGCTAACCAGAGGACCTTGTTTGGAGGATGAAGGAGAGGACAGCTTACTTTGAGCAGGTAAAACAAGCTATAATACAGTTGTCACAGCCCACAATAACTCTGGTCACTACTAGAGGGAGACTTTACCCAATTCTAGCTGGCTGGCCACACAAAGGCAGATAGAAGTGTTACCTGCAGTCTGATGCACTTTAAGGGCTGTGGAGCAGCCAGGCAATGCACACACACTTCTGAGATTCCCCAAGCTCCTATGAGCTGGAATCTGGGCATAATTTACTTTTCTCACTGAGCCACGCACCCCTCACACACCGGAAACTCCATTTTGGCATAGCTTGCTACCACCTACCAGTTTGTCCACTGTCATACATAATGGCATATTTACAATGAAATTAAAAGAGAGAACAAACAGAAATAACATTTGACTGTTTTGAGAAATATGTTTTATCCTGCTGGTGGGGAAGCTTACCGAGAAAGATATTCAGATGTCATATTCAGAACACACTCCCAGATGAATACAAATGAATTTCTCATGCTCTTTAATTTATTGAGATAAAGATGTTGACTGGGCTCCAACCCTTCGGCCAGTCAACTCAGGGGGTGTTCCTTCCTATGCTCATAGGATGGTTCCTGCCTCCTGAAGTCGTCATGCTGATCTCCAACATCAGCACCTCAGCCTGATGGCAATGAGTCCTTGCACCGCATGTCTGCTGTAAGCAGTCTCTATATATCTGTTTTTTTGTCTCTCGGGGATGATGTACGATGGACACCTACAATTTTATATGTGCAGGTAGCCCATAATATGTACTATCAGAAGGAATATTTTTTTTTAATCTCGCTGTGACTAATGCCGCATACACACGATCGGAATCTCCTTTGGAAAAACCTTGGATGGTTTTTCCGACTGAATTCCGCTCAAGCTTGGCTTGCATACACACGGTCACACAAAAGTTCTCTGAACTTTCGACCGTCAAGAAAGCGGTGACTTACAACACTACGACGAGACGAGAAAATTAAGTTCAATGCTTCCGAGCATGCGTCAAATTATTTCTGAGCATGCATAGGAATCTTGCGCGTCGGAATTGCTACAGACGATCGGAATTTCCGATTGGAATTTTTTCCTTTTCAAAAATTTGAGAACCAGCTTTTTGTTGGCGGAAATTCCGGCAGGAAAAGTCAGATGGAGCATACACACGGTTGGAATTTCTGACCAACAGCTCACATCGGACTTTTCTTGTCGGAAATTCCGACCGTGTGTACGGGGCTTCGATTACAGAGTTTTCAAGATTTTCCACATTTTTCAGGTGCTACTGAAACACAATTATCGTTTCAACAAGCCGCTTCACTTTTTTTCACGGATGGTTACAGAACCGCAATCCTGTTCACATTTACCTTCATCTTATCATCCTCGACTGGCGGTCTGTCTGACAGATCCCTGAGTTCTTCTAGGCTGCTGCAAATTTAGAGGCCTCTGAGAACCAGAGAGATGACAGGTGGAGGAGACTACAACCTGGTTTGCAGACAATCCCACTGTAACAGCGGGCACATTGATTCCCAACCCAATATTAGCCCCAACAAGATAAAATATAACTTTACTTTCTTTCAAATACAGACTGCTAAGCATTGTAGTTAGAGCAGTCTTGCCTGAACAACACAGCGCAGATACACAGATACACAGATACACAGCACAGTTCCTCCAGGTAGTATTCAAATACAAATAACTATTGAAAACAAAAGCTGCCAGTAAAAGGAAGTATTTTTATTTTGTTGTCCATTCTTGAGGGTTTTGGTTTATAGATATGTCCTAAAAAATTCCTTATCTGGGGGTCCACTGTAATTTAGCAAAGACATATATAAAAAGAGAAATATATCCTAATAATGTTAAGTGAGTATAAAATGCATGTATTATAGAAAGAATGCATAGAGTTAAAATAATACAATATATGTTGTAAGGTTTACAATTTCTCCAAAAAAAGCATACAGATCCTAAATAAAAAAAAATTGATGAATTAAATATGGGGTGTATTTACCAATGTATTATCTAGCTCATATATACATAATGTACATGTTTTACAAAAGTTTAAAAATTAAAGGAAAAATGTAATTACAAAATTGCATAAATACCTTGTCTTAGATAAGGATAAAATATATAGGGGTTCAAGTTTTCCTCATTTTATAAACCTGCTATATTATTATTTGTGCAAGTATATTTTTCACTATCTCGTTTCAATATGAAATATGTACAGTATATATGAATACATATATGTTTTCTTGTAATTTAAGAACAGGTTTAATACCATATACAGTATGTGTTGTTATGTACTTTATTAATAGCTGGCATTTTTAAATCATCACTTGGAGAGTTTTCTAATGACTTCTCTCTCTCCCAGTTCTTACCCTTCACCATTCTATCCAAATCCCCCCCCCCAAAAAAAACTGGGCTAAAAGGAGGAGGTTAATATATAGTACATCGATACCAATTATCTTGTTAACAAAATTTACACTTCTGCATATAGGACCCTCATTAAAAAAAAAAAAATTCAATTGGAATGCCTTTATTATCAATAGCTGCATTAATTTTAAATTAGAGTAGTACCTTGGATTACGAGCATAATTCGTTCCAGAAGAATGCTTGTAATCCAAAGCACTCTTATATCAAAGCGAGTTTACCCATAGGAATCAATGGAAACTCAGATAATTTGTTCCAGTGTCAATGCTAGTGTATGCAGTACTGCATGTGGCCAGAGGTGGGAGGGGGGCACCAGAACACTCAGAGAAACTCAGAGACCACTCAGAGAACCTCAGAGACACTCGGACACACTTTCTGAGTGTCTCCAAGCGTCACCAGCGCCCACGCACCTCTGGCCAAATGCTGTACTGCACACCCTAGAGGCTTGAATGCTGCTCATCTTGTGAGAAAGCGCTCGCAAACCGAGTCAGGATTTTTTTTAAAAAAACTCATATTGCGAAACGCTTGTAAACCGCGTTACTCACAATTTGAGGTTTTACTGTACTTGTTTTGTAAATGTTTAATCTATCTTTATGAAATTCAAACCACTCTCTCATCCGGGAGGAGAGTGAGCAATCTCTCCCTCATTGCCAATGGTGGTCTACATGTTAATGCTAATGCACATGCACAATGAGAAATCACAGGCTGAATTGTCAACCAAAGTCAAGTTGGCAGGGAGGTGGGCATTTCAGTTCTGTTTAGTCCTGGTTGGGAGCATGCATGCTGCGGTGGCTCAATAGAGGTCTGGCTAGTGATAGGAGCCACCACAGAAACAGAAGTCAGGGTGTGAAAAAAAAAGCAAAGGGGTTCTTGGGTGATGGAAAGAGACTGTCTACAAACTGAATGTACTGTATATACAAGACAGTATCTAAAGTTGAAACAGACCCGATGACCCTATTTCCGAGCCTGGCCTTAAGCACAATTTCACATTATATTTATATCCAAGAAATGGACTTGTTGAAATCATAGTGGCCTTTTTTCTAATTAAAAGTACTTATTTTATGTTGTGAATAAAAACTCCTATGACCATAACGCATCATTTTCAGCACAGATCAGATGATCTCTCGCTACCTAACATTACTGCAGAGTCTTTTTTTGAATGCAGTCGTGAGAAAAAAGGATCAATAAGACTGACTTGATATAAACAACTATGACTGTAAACTACACATTGAAATAATACAGTAGCAATCATTGATAACATTGTTTACATTACATAGATCTCTTTCACGTGTTTATTTAATTTTAGTTTTGTAAAAACTACAGTTCCCTTTTAAGTATGGACCACCTAACAGCACATGAACTACTTATGCATATGGAGATTTAAAGATTTTGTGCCCTTACCTCAACAAATTTCAGTGGAATAAATGTTACGTCCCTAATCTGTGTTTAACAGGCTCGTCCTATACCTGTTATTGCCAGGATCAGTATTTTGGGATTGCCCAAGTCTTCCTGTCAGTTTATAGCCAGTCCTCATGCCCCTGGCTCTGCATGATGCTGGTCTCTTCTACTTTGCCCCTATAGTGTGCAGCACAGTATTCCCCTATCCCTCAGATAATGGCCACCAAACTGCCTCCATTTTTCTCCATGTCAGCGTGTAGGTATGTGTTTACCATGGCTTGCATCTTAGTCATTATTTAAGAAAATTGTTGTACAACAGAAAGCTAAACCCATCTTCCAGTCGGTATACAGGCAGACTCCTTCTCCTCTGCCCCCATGTCAATGTGTTTGCAGAAACTCTTATTTCAATTCACCCCCTACCAATGAATATCCGCTTTCTCATGGTATATGTTGTGCTTGGTCTTTGCTCACTGTTTTTCACTTGGGAATTCTGGTTTGCTTTGAAATATATATCGTCACAGGCTTTAGGACACCTCTGCTCTAATGCTAATCCCTGCATCTCAGCTGAGCACCACAACAGGGTCCTTGGGTTTTCTTGTTTCTGCATGAGTGCACACAGTTCTTTTAGTGCGGAAGCCGGTGCCACCTTATGACCTTCTGTTAGCTTCTGATTCCGAGTCAGTAACTATTCTTATTCTACTGGACCTTAGTTCTTCCTTTGATACTGTAGACCACAATATTTTACACTCTCGCCTTGAAACCATATTTGGAATGTCAGAATTGGCTCTGAAATGGATTACCGTATTTTTCTCTCCATAAGACGCACCTGACCATAAGATGCACATAGGTTTTAGAGGAGGAAAATATGAAAAAAAAAATTCTGAACCAAGTGGTGTACTAAAATATTTAATAAAATATAACAGAATAATATTTCTACACTGAAAACCAATGTAAGGGGGCACTCTACACTGATCCCCAATGTAACTGGGACATTTACATGACCTCAACACAACAGGAGTATTTACATCAACCACCAATGTATTGAGACATTTATACTGATCAGTAATTTAACAGGTGTATTTACAGTAACCCCCCATCTCTCTACTAATCTCTGCATTCTTATCTCCCTCTCAGTACAACTCTGCCCCATCTAACTCATCATCTGCTAACCTCTGTCCCCCAAACCCCTCATCTACTAACCTCTGCACTCCAACCCCTCCTTCCCATTCAACTCTGCACCTCTACACACCTCCGTACACCTCCTCTGCACACCTCCTCTGCTCACCTCTGCACCTCAAACCCCTCTTTGATTACCTCTACATGCCCCTATGCTCACCTGTATACTGTTCACATCTTCTAGGTGGGCGGCATGCAGAAGAGGGAGTGTGATTTGCATATGAATCGTGGCGGAGGACCTAATTTACATAACAATGCCCTGCAATTTACATGTGAATGCCGATCCTGTGGGGGTTAATTAAAGAACAATACCTTTTGTTTCTCTCCCTCAAGCAGCTGAAGGCAGGGGAGAAACAGGATTTAGCTGATGCACATGGACGCCAAAACGATCCCCCTATCAGCGGCTCTCCTGGTCAGTATGTGCTCCATAAGACGCACAGACATTTCCCCCCTTTTTTTGGGGGAAAAAAGTGCGTCTTTTGGAGCGAAAAATACGGAAAGTCCTATCTCACAGATCCCTGTCACATTGTTTCTCTTGGCAGATTCCAGTCTAAAGTTGGTTCAGTCAAATAGTGTTCCTCAGGGCTCAATATTAGCTCCCTTACATTTTAGCATTTACATGTTTCCACTTGGCCAACTGCTTAGATCACATGGGCTCAATTATCACTTCTATGCTGATGACACTCAGATATACATCCACACTAAACCAGATTCTACTTTGGCTGCTTCCATCCTATCTAACTGTATTTGTGATATAAAAACTTGTATGGCCCATAATTTCCTTCAATTAAACGGTGACAAGACTGAAGCCATGCTTATTGGTACCCCCATTAATTATGTAAGGCCAGTCTTAACAGCTTATCTATAGATGACACTGTACTTGAGCTTCAGTCTAAATTGAAAAATCTAGGTGTAATATTTGATGCTAATTTAACCTTTCATCCACATGTACAAAACATTGTCAGAACATCTTTTTTTCCGCTTGAGAAACATTGCTCGGCTGCGTCCTATGCTATCTGTAAGGTATTGAGGGTCTTTACATTTTAGCTTTTTATATTTCTAGCAATATCGAAAGCATATATCTGTATATCTATAGATTTGTAATTAAGTATATTTTGCAAAAGGCTAACAGTTATTACAAGTTAAAACAGGATGTCTTGTGGTTAGCTGATTAGAGAACCCGTCAGACAAGCCTGGCTCAACGCCCGGACTTTGGTTAACACATATATTTAAGCAACTTTGTCTCTAGGCAGAAAAGGCAAGATGTTACTGTATAACATGTGACCCTTGTTACCAAGCAGATTATGTTATAATAACTATTGATAGCTATGTCTTGTAACTTCATGTTTTGCAATATATTCTGTTCACTTGTGATTGTGGTTTAGTGGGAGGAGTTTGCCCGGATTGTAGGATCATAAAAATGCAAAGCTTTCAATACACCATTGTAATCTCGATTCACCATAACCTGTGTGTATGTCTTGATTATCCGACCGGTCAGAGAGCACATCCATACACCCATTGGTCCTGCCTAGGCTCAAAGGGATAGAAGAGGTTTAAAGCGCTGCCTTACAGTGGTACTAGAAGTGGGGTCTTTCGCTTAACAGGTAAGTGGAACTTTGCGAAAGCAATTTCTGCAAAGCTAATTTCACTTACTCTGTTACGATTGACCTAGACTATTTTAGTTATATTTAAGTTGTCTCGAGGATTGCTAGGCTGGCTTCCTGGGACTTATAGGAGCGCAAAGGTTATACAAGGCAAAGTCCGGCTAGGTTGGCCTGACTATAAACTAAGGAAGTCTGGCTAGGTTGGCCTGACTATAAACTAAGGGAGTCCGGCTAGGTTGGCCTGACTATAAACTAAGGGGGTCTGGCTAGGTTGGCCTGACTATAAACTAAGGAATATTACAGGGTAGCAAATATTGTTCCTGGGTTTTAAAAGGACGGGTGTATGGAGCTCTAAGGTTTACGGGAATTTTTTGATAGTATTGTATGATAAACTATATATATTTCATTGTATTTCTGCTTGATATATAATTTGATTTGATATTGGGCATTATACAAGGTCCACATTGATTATTTGACACACGATAGAGTTATAAGAGTGTTAAATGTCAATATATGCATAGAGTGTTAAGGTTTAAAGTGAATATATATTGATTTTATTTGTTTGTGATCCATTTTGCCATACAATAGATGCCACAACAAAATTGCCCAGAGTGCTTAACAGGTGTCCTGTACATATTTAGGGGACAGGTACCTATCTTATTGGCTACCGTCCCAGGGGGATATAAAAATCACATTGGGAAAGGTCCATATTTCCCGGCAGGGGGAACCCCAAAATTTTGGGTTCTTAGATATAATCTACATAACCACAACCAAAACGGGAGGTTTGCAGAAGGGTTAACTCCGTGGGAGGTACAGTCTCTCTGTCATAAAAACAGAGAAAGCTATACTGTTTGCCCCAAATCAGTTAGAATTTGTGGTTATAAGGCACTCTATTTGGCATAATGGGTAACAAATTCGGAAAGGACGGACCTGAAGGTGAGCAGGGCCAACCCATTCCGTATGATTTTGCAAAAGGCACGTTGGGAGAACATTTTGTTGAACCATTTTGGACTCTAGTGATACAAAGATCACAATGTTTGCAAATTTCTGGTTTAGGGCCAGCAGGGCCATGTAGTGACTAGGATTGGAAGGAAGTACAGAAAATATGTGGGATACATGATAAAAATAATTATCCTGAAGGGAAATGGGATTAGAATTATATGAGTAAATGTTGTAAAAAGTAGAAAAGGGCTATGATGGAGTACCAGAAAAGATATCCCCCTAAATATTCCTAAAACAGGAAAGACAGGACAAAATAGATAGAGAAAATGAAAGGATAAGAAAGGATAAAGAAAAACGGCAAAGGGAAGAGCAGACCTTATGTTGTTTTACTTTATAACTATATAAAATAATCAATGTATACTATTACACGTTTTAGCACAATATAAAATATATATCAAAAACAAATAATAATAATAAACAATAAAAAATAAAAAACAACAAAAAATAATATAAAACAAATAATAAAACACGTAAAATTTATTATTATTATATATATATAGGTACCCCCTTTCGGGATAATGTTACATTTATTATTTTGCACCTACATACTATAAGGGTTATTCCCCCCCTTTTCTATTCTACACCCATTTAGTATTCACACACATCATTTTGTGGTTTTAATTTTAATTATCACTTTCTTCGATAAACTTTCCTCACATATACACACAATTTCGCCCTACATAGGCATCACCATGAATCATTCTTTTCACAACAGAAAATAACACTTATGCAGTTTATTATTTATTTTGAATTCCAGTATTTTGGCACTATATTGTTAATTTTACTTTATACAATGATACGGCAATGGCAAGATATATAACTATATTGTGGACATGTTCACAAATTGCACCGTGTATTACATACTAGTAGGGATGAGCTCGGTGTTCGAGTCGAACATACGTTCGACTCGAACATCGGCTGTTCGATCGTTCGCCGAACAACAAACGATTTGGGCCGTTCGCGCCTAATTCGCGGCCCACAATGCACTACGCCATCGCAGTGTCATCCAGGCGCTGTGATTGGCCAAGCATGCACTGTGACCCCGCATGCTTGGCCAATCACAGCGCCGGCAGCGAGGAGAGCAATGATTGGCCACAGGCAGGATGCCTGTGGCCAATTATTGCTGAGGGTGTTTAGTACACGCCCCACACTATAAAAGGCCGCCAGCACGGCGGCCTAGTGTAGTGTGTTCCGGAGCAGGGAAAGAGAAGCATAGGCAGGAACAGTGACATTTTTTTTTCTTGCTTAACCTGGATTCCTTTAGTTTAGGGAAAGAGAAGGACAGGTAGGGAGAGTGTCAGTGTGTTTTACTGTGCTAATCCTTGTTTGTAGGGACAGGGAAGGACAGTGAGGGAAATTCTCCTTGTGCTATACTGTGCTAAAGCATTCATCATCAACCATCTTTAAAAAAACATTTTTTATAGGGACAGAAAACTATAGGTAGGGAGAGTGTCAGTGTGTTTTACTGTGCTAATCCTTGTTTGTAGGGACAGGGAAGGACAGTGAGGGAAATTCTCCTTGTGCTATACTGTGCTAAAGCATTCATCATCAACCATCTTTAAAAAAACATTTTTTATAGGGACAGAAAACTATAGGTAGGGAGAGTGTCAGTGTGTTTTACTGTGCTAATCCTTGTTTGTAGGGACTGGGAAGGACAGTGAGGGAAATTCTCCTTGTGCTATACTGTGCTAAAGCATTCATCATCAACCATCTTTAAAAAAACATTTTTTATAGGGACAGAAAACTATAGGTAGGGAGAGTGTCAGTGTGTTTTACTGTGCTAATCCTTGTTTGTAGGGACAGGGAAGGACAGTGAGGGAAATTCTCCTTGTGCTATACTGTGCTAAAGCATTCATCATCAACCATCTTTAAAAAAACATTTTTTATAGGGACAGAAAACTATAGGTAGGGAGAGTGTCAGTGTGTTTTACTGTGCTAATCCTTGTTTGTAGGGACAGGGAAGGACAGTGAGGGAAATTCTCCTTGTGCTATACTGTGCTAAAGCATTCATCATCAACCATCTTTAAAAAAACATTTTTTATAGGGACAGAAAACTATAGGTAGGGAGAGTGTCAGTGTGTTTTACTGTGCTAATCCTTGTTTGTAGGGACAGGGAAGGACAGTGAGGGAAATTCTCCTTGTGCTATACTGTGCTAAAGCATTCATCATCAACCATCTTTAGAAAAACATTTTTTATAGGGACAGAAAACTATAGGTAGGGAGAGTGTCAGTGTGTTTTACTGTGCTAATCCTTGTTTGTAGGGACAGGGAAGGACAGTGAGGGAAATTCTCCTTGTGCTATACTGTGCTAAAGCATTCATCATCAACCATCTTTAAAAAAAAATTTTTTATAGGGACAGAAAACTATAGGTAGGGAGAGTGTCAGTGTGTTTTACTGTGCTAATCCTTGTTTGTAGGGACTGGGAAGGACAGTGAGGGAAATTCTCCTTGTGCTATACTGTGCTAAAGCATTCATCATCAACCATCTTTAAAAAAACATTTTTTATAGGGACAGAAAACTATAGGTAGGGAGAGTGTCAGTGTGTTTTACTGTGCTAATCCTTGTTTGTAGGGACAGGGAAGGACAGTGAGGGAAATTCTCCTTGTGCTATACTGTGCTAAAGCATTCATCATCAACCATCTTTAAAAAAACATTTTTTATAGGGACAGAAATCTATAGGTAGGGAGAGTGTCAGTGTGTTTTACTGTGCTAATCCTTGTTTGTAGGGACAGGGAAGGACAGTGAGGGAAATTCTCCTTGTGCTATACTGTGCTAAAGCATTCATCATCAACCATCTTTAAAAAAACATTTTTTATAGGGACAGAAAACTATAGGTAGGGAGAGTGTCAGTGTGTTTTACTGTGCTAATCCTTGTTTGTAGGGACAGGGAAGGACAGTGAGGGAAATTCTCCTTGTGCTATACTGTGCTAAAGCATTCATCATCAACCATCTTTAAAAAAACATTTTTTATAGGGACAGAAAACTATAGGTAGGGAGAGTGTCAGTGTGTTTTACTGTGCTAATCCTTGTTTGTAGGGACAGGGAAGGACAGTGAGGGAAATTCTCCTTGTGCTATACTGTGCTAAAGCATTCATCATCAACCATCTTTAAAAAAACATTTTTTATAGGGACAGAAAACTATAGGTAGGGAGAGTGTCAGTGTGTTTTACTGTGCTAATCCTTGTTTGTAGGGACAGGGAAGGACAGTGAGGGAAATTCTCCTTGTGCTATACTGTGCTAAAGCATTCATCATCAACCATCTTTAAAAAAACATTTTTTATAGGGACAGAAAACTATAGGTAGGGAGAGTGTCAGTGTGTTTTACTGTGCTAATCCTTGTTTGTAGGGACAGGGAAGGACAGTGAGGGAAATTCTCCTTGTGCTATACTGTGCTAAAGCATTCATCATCAACCATCTTTAAAAAAACATTTTTTATAGGGACAGAAAACTATAGGTAGGGAGAGTGTCAGTGTGTTTTACTGTGCTAATCCTTGTTTGTAGGGACAGGGAAGGACAGTGAGGGAAATTCTCCTTGTGCTATACTGTGCTAAAGCATTCATCATCAACCATCTTTAAAAAAACATTTTTTATAGGGACAGAAAACTATAGGTAGGGAGAGTGTCAGTGTGTTTTACTGTGCTAATCCTTGTTTGTAGGGACAGGGAAGGACAGTGAGGGAAATTCTCCTTGTGCTATACTGTGCTAAAGCACTCATCATCAACCATCTTTAAAAAAACATTTTTTATAGGGACAGAAAACTATAGGTAGAGAGAGTGTCAGTGTGTTTTACTGTGCTAATCCTTGTTTGTAGGGACAGGGAAGGACAGTGAGGGAAATTCTCCTTGTGCTATACTGTGCTAAAGCATTCATCATCAACCATGTTTAAAAAAACATTTTTTATAGGGACAGAAAACTATAGGTAGGGAGAGTGTCAGTGTGTTTTACTGTGCTAATCCTTGTTTGTAGGGACAGGGAAGGACAGTGAGGGAAATTCTCCTTGTGCTATACTGTGCTAAAGCATTCATCATCAACCATCTTTAAAAAAACATTTTTTATAGGGACAGAAAACTATAGGTAGGGAGAGTGTCAGTGTGTTTTACTGTGCTAATCCTTGTTTGTAGGGACAGGGAAGGACAGTGAGGGAAATTCTCCTTGTGCTATACTGTGCTAAAGCATTCATCATCAACCATCTTTAAAAAAACATTTTTTATAGGGACAGAAAACTATAGGTAGGGAGAGTGTCAGTGTGTTTTACTGTGCTAATCCTTGTTTGTAGGGACAGGGAAGGACAGTGAGGGAAATTCTCCTTGTGCTATACTGTGCTAAAGCACTCATCATCAACCATCTTTAAAAAAACATTTTTATAGGGACAGAAAACTATAGGTAGGGAGAGTGTCAGTGTGTTTTACTGTGCTAATCCTTGTTTGTAGGGACAGGGAAGGACAGTTTGGGAAATTCTCCTTGTGCTATACTGTGCTAAAGCATTCCTCATCAACCATCTTTGAAATCCTTGTTTTTTGGACAGTCAGGGAAATTGTCATTGTGCTATTCTGTGCGAAAGCAATCATCCTCAACCATATTTAGAAATCCTTAAGTAAAGGGACAGAGAAGGACACCTGAAGGTAGCCCTTATTGCTTTTTTCCCATCTCCCTGCAGGCCATCCATTAGAATGTCTGGAAGGCAAACAAGGAGAGGCAGACAGTCAGGAGGCAATAAAAGAGGGCAAGCAGGCTCTGTGTCTGGGGGCAACAGTGCTGGTCGTGGACGCGGTGCATTGTCATCAGCACATGGCCATGGGACACGCTTGTCCTTCTTTTCGGCAGCTGGACATGTTGAGCCACATCATGCCGAAGACTTGGTAGAGTGGATGACCAAGCCCTCCTCCTCCTCCTCATCCTCTCTCACCCAGGCTCAGGGTACTGGCAAAGCAGCTGCCAAAGCGTCCTCTTCCCTGGTATCAATGTCAGACTCATCATCAGTCACTCCTTCCCTAGACCCACCATGTCCTCCTCCTGAGGACTCCCCCGAACTGTTTGAGCACAGTGTTGGGTACATGCTCCAGGAGGATGCCCAGCGGTTCGAAGGGTCTGATGATGAAACCCAGCTACAGGAAGGCAGTAGCGTGAGAGCAGACAGAGGGGATGCTCAAGAAGGACACCAATCTGGCAGTCATGTTCCAGCAGCTGCAGCATACTGCCAGATTGGCTCCAGTGATGAGGAGGGAGGGGATGATGAGGTCACTGACTCCACGTGGGTGCCTAATAGGAGAGAGGAGGAGGAGGAGGATGAGGAGGAGGCACATCTCCAACGAGGCAGGATGCCCTTTGGTGGCCAGCGTAAGGGCAGTACACCGACGGAATCACACCGCAGAGCTCCGCCTGTGCAGGGCGCTGCCTCTGCCCGTCATTCAAAAAGTTCTTTGGTGTGGGCCTTTTTTGAGGCTAGTGCATCAGATCGCACAGCTGCTGTTTGCAACATATGTCTCAAGCGTATATCGCGTGGCCAAAACATCAGCCGCTTGGGTACCACATGCCTGACCAGACATATGTTGACCTGCCATGCAGCTCGTTGGCAAGCCTACCTCAAAGACCCACACCAAAGAACAAAGCGGACCTCTCCTTGCACCGCATCAGCTGGGATCTCCAACCCCACTATAACTTCAGTCCTCTCTGAAACATGCACTGAGAGGAATGAAGGTGTAGAATTAGGTGTGTCACAGCCAAGTACTTGCGGCCACTCTGCTAGCAGTACACCGACGTCCGATTCTAGCAGGCAAATTTCCCTGCCCCAGCTGCTGGACCGTCGAAAGAAGTTCACTCCCAGCCATCCACATGCCCAGCGGTTGAATGCTAGCTTGGCTAAATTGCTAGCGCTTCAACTGCTGCCTTTTCAGTTGGTAGACTCGGCCCCCTTCCGTGAGTTTGTGCAATGTGCGGTTCCTCAGTGGCAGGTTCCCAAACGCCACTTTTTCTCACGGAAGGCTATTCCGGCTCTCTACCGGCATGTGGAAGGCAATGTCTTGGCCTCGCTGGACAGGGCGGTCAGCGGTAAGGTGCATATTACCGCTGACTCATGGTCCAGCAGGCATGGACAGGGACGTTACCTTTCTTTCACGGCCCATTGGGTCACTCTTTTGGCAGCTGGGAAGGATGCAGGACAAGGTGCAGTAGTGTTGGAGGTTGTTCCACCGCCACGCCTCCAAAATGCTACTACTGGTTGTGACACACCTCTCTCCTCCACCCCCTCCTCTTCTTCTTCCTCCATGGCCTCTTCCTGTGCTTTGTCCTCTGAACCAGCGGTGCTCCGTAGCCGTTCAAGGGGCTACGCAAGTACGCAGGCAAAAAGATGCCATGCCGTGCTTGCGCTGGTGTGTTTGGGGGACAGAAGCCACACTGGGGCAGAGGTCCTGTCTGCTCTGCAGGGCCAGGCCGAGAGGTGGTTGACGCCACGCCAGCTTAAGCCAGGAATGGTGGTTTGCGAAAATGGCACCAACCTCCTCTCCGCCCTCCGACAGGGACAACTGACCCATGTGCCCTGTGTGGCTCACGTCCTTAACCTGGTGGTGCAGCGGTTCTTGGGCAGGTACCTGGGCTTACAGGATGTCCTGAGGCAGGCCAGGAAAGTCTGTGTGCATTTCCGCAGATCTTATAATGCCAGTGCTCGCCTGGCTGAGCTGCAAAAGGAGTTGAACCTGCCCAAGAACCGCCTGATATGTGACATGCCCACCAGGTGGAACTCAACGTTGGCCATGCTGCAGCGGCTGCACACGCAGCAGAGGGCCATCAATGAGTACCTGTGCGACTACGGCACCAGGACAGGGTCAGGGGAGCTTGGTTTTTTTTCTCCACGCCAGTGGGGCATGATCAGGGATGCATGCACTGTCCTGGCACCATTTGAGGAGGCCACGAGGATGGTGAGCAGTGACAGTGCATGCATCAGTGACACTGTACCTCTTGTCCACCTGTTGGAGCACACGCTGCGTGGAATAATGGACAGGGCACTTGAGGCAGAACAGAGGCAGGAAGAGGAGGACTTCCTTGCCTCTCAAGGCCCCCTTTACCCAGACAGTGTTCCTTCTGTCCCACCCATCGCACAGGAAGAGGAGGAGGAGGAGGAGGAGGAGGATTGTGTCAGCATGGAGGTGGAGGCTGGCACTCAGCATCATCAGCAGCAGTCTTTTAGGGATGATTTACAGTCCCAAGAAACCAGTGGACTTGTACGTGGCTGGGAGGAGGTGGCTGCGGATCATGTCGTCCTTAGTGACCCAGAGGACTCCGGACCGAATGCCTCAGCTAACCTACGCTGCATGGCCTCCCTGATCCTGCAAAGTCTGTGGAAGGATCCTCGTATTCTTCGGATCAAGGAGAGGGACCATTACTGGCTGGCCACTCTCCTTGATCCACGGTACAAGGGTAAGGTTGCGGACCTTATGTTACCGTCGCAGAGGGAGCAGAGGATGAGACAACTCTGGGAGGCCTTGCAGAAAGGTCTGTGCAACGCGTTCCCAGAGACTGGGAGGTTACAAACTCCTGGTCCTGGGCAACGAGTTGCTGAGGCTTCGGCCAGTCAAAGAAGGAGCGGTGGGGAAGGTGGCCGTCTGACCGATGCGTTCAGACAATTCTTTAGTCCGCAGCCCCAAAGTATGATCGGTTCCAGCAACCATCGCCAGCGTCTGATAAACATGGTGCAGGAATATCTAGGGGCAAGGTCAGACTTGGACACCTTCCCCACCGAAAATCCTCTGGCTTACTGGGTCTTGAGGATGGATCACTGGCCAGAGCTTGCACAGTATGCAATTGAGCTACTGGCCTGTCCTGCATCCAGCGTTCTTTCGGAACGCACATTCAGTGCTGCTGGAGGATTTGTCACGGATCACAGGGTGCACCTGTCCACCGACTCGGTTGATCGACTGACTTTCATCAAGATGAACCAGTCTTGGATCACCACCAGCTACCACACACCTGATGCTGATATAACAGACTAATTGATTTTAACATGTCACATCCCTTCAAGACTGATGCTGATGCTGAGTGCCTGTGCTGTTATGTTGACTGGCTATCCTCCTCCTCTGAGTCCTCAATGATACGATTGATGATGATAGCTTGGAAGATCATTTTTGTTTATGGGTGCCGCCACCAGTGGCTAAGGCCCAATTTTTCAGCCCCTGTTTAACAGGGGCGTGTAATTACAATTTTTGAAGCAATACTTTGCAACAGGGCTCATTGCTGTGCTCCAAGTACAGTATCTGTGAGGGGTTGCAGTGTTGTGCCACCAGTGCCTAAGGCCCAATTTTTCAGCCCCTGTTCAACAGGGGCATGTAATTACAATTCTTGATCTAATAATTCACAGCAGGGCCCATTGCTGCACCCACCAAGAGTAACTCTGAGGGCTTACAGTGTTGTGGCAACGCCACCACCACCACCACCACGAAAGGCCCAATTTTTCAGCCCCTGTTCAAAAGGGGCATGTAATTACAATTCTTGATCTAATAATTCACAGCAGGGCCCATTCCTGCACCCACCAAGAGTAACTCTGAGGGCTTACAGTGTTGTGGCAACACCACCACCACCACCACCACCACGAAAGGCCCAATTTTTCAGCCCCTGTTCAACAGGGGCATGCAATTACAATTCTTGATCTAATAATTCACAGCAGGGCCCATTGCTGCATCCCACCAAGAGTAACTGTCAGGGCTTACAGTGTTGTGGCACCAGCACCACCATCAAAGGCCCAATTTTTACTACCACTGTTCAACAATTATATGTAATTACAATTCCTGATATAATAGTTGACAGCAGGGCGTTCCAGCACCAACCAAGAGTAACTGTGAGTGCTTACAGTGTTGTGCCAACACCAACAACTAAGGGGCCTATTTCTGCAGAGTATATACGGCAGTTCCCTACTTTCAAACATCCAACTTACAAACGACTCCTACTTGCAAACGCAAGAAGACAACAGGAAGTGAGAGGAAATCTACCCCTAGGAAGGAAAATTCTCTCCTGTAAGAATTAATATGGGAGAAAGGTGTCTCCTCTGTACTGATGCTTTATCACCAATCCTTGTTTCAAGAAAAACACCACATTTCAAAAACAGTTGTCATTGGGACGGAAAGTGAGGTGAAATGTTCTGAACAGGGGCACAGACAGCAAAACAAATGTTACAGGGGTGATAACCCTTACCTATGTTTTCCAAAAAGTTTAAAAATAGATTTTTGGGCTGGAGCTACACTTAAACAATGTACCTGTTCAAAATTACAAACACATTCTACATAAGAACAAACCTACAGTCCCTGTCTTGTATGCACCGCCTGTATATGGCTGTTCAGAGTATATAGGGCCTTTTTTATTTTGTGTGCGGTGTTCCCCTTAATATCCATACAAGACCCAAAGGGGCTGGTAATGGGCTGGGGTAGGGGGGGGGGGGTCATGGGGTAGCTATGCCATTTTTCTTAAAGATTTTCATCCATATTACCGGGACCAGACATTACATTAAAGCCGCAAGCAGTTTTAAATGGCTTTTTTTTCCTTTAGAAGTGTCATTTTGTGCAGGGACAGTTCTAAACACGGGAAACACGTGGCACTTCACAGGCATACTTTAGACACCCCCCAGGTACGATATTTAAAGGAATATTTGACTTTTTTTTTTTCACTTTATGCATCATTAAAATGACTGCTCCCGAAAAACGACCGTTTTTAAAACTTCTTTTTGCATTGATACATGTCCCCTGTTGCAGAACCCGGGTTCCCAAACCCTTTTTAGGACAATAACATGCATAATAGTCGTTATAATTAGCACTTTAGAATTCGAACGTTCGCATCCATTGTATTTAATAGGGTTCTAATGTTCGTACGAACTTTCGGTCCGTTCGCGGGTTCTGGTGCGAACCGAACCCGGGGGTGTTCGGCTCATCACTACATACTAGTTGCGATCTACATGTATGTCCATTGCTGCATATGATGAATCAGTTTTTGGCATTTATATAAGCATATGTATTGAGGTGATTCTTTCATTGTTTTGTTTAATGTGTTTCAGGTTAGTTTATTTAAGCTAGTTAATTGTGAGGTGTTAGTCATTGGTCAGTCTTGATCATGTGACTATTTTGATTGTAGTATATATTAGAAGTGTCATTTTATGTTTATTTAGCTATGAGTAAGCACTAATATCTGTAGTGTGAAATGCGTCAGCTGATCCCTGCCTTGCTGTGACCTGTGGTGCATTTGTTCATCTACTTTTACAATAAAAAGCAACCGAAAGTTTTTTTTTTGGAGTGCGGCTGTCCATTCCTTCACCTGTTGTTTTCCGTTTGCCTTGTGCATTGCCAGCACCCACGGCTTCTTGATTGTTGAAAGATTAATAGAACTCACTCACCTGGAGCGGTAATCTTCTCTTTCCAACTGAACAGGAAGGGCAGACTGTAACAAGATCAGCAGCAGAAAAGCTGAGGATGATAAGAATGATGAGGCAGTGGGTGGTTTGACCACGGATATTCCCGATCCAAACATAGAAGCCCTCAAATTCCCCATTGTTCAAATGGGAAATACTCTAGTCCGTATCCCACTCCCCCTCGGGACATTAAGGGATTTTAAGGATCTTTGCCCAAAGCCCCGCAAACACCCCAGAGAGGCAGCTCTGTTTTTACAGAGACATTGCGCGGGCACTGGCATGAATGCCGATGACTGCGAAATAATAATACAGACAGTAGATCCAGATCCCACCTGCGATGTAGAAATTAAAACATTATTTGCTGAAAATGACCCCTTTAGAAAAGCTAAGGGATGGGAATCGTTTTGGGCAGCAGTGGCAGCTGTTTGGCAGAAAAGTTACAAAGGAGAAAGCGCTTTGCAGATAATGTGCACTGCAAAGCAGGGACCGGGAGAAAACTTTTATTCATTTTGTAAATGGGTATACCAGTTATACAAAGATACAGGAATGGACAACACCGAACTGTATGTAACCACAGTCATGTCCGGGGGGGAGATCCTAAAACAACACAGTTGCTGAAACTAATTAACCCCGATTGGTCAAATCTAAAACCTGATGCCTTTCTAGAAGACATTATAAAACATGCATCCTCAGGTTTATTCACCACAAAAGGAGGGGTATTTCCCTCTTTGAACCCCGAACAGATAGAAAGTCCCGTTAGTACAGTTCATGACCAACATCTTTTTGAAATGAGTTTTGCCGTTCTGACTGACTGTCCACTTCCCCTGATAGGAAGAGACTTAATGTCAAGTTTAAACATACAGATCAAATTCACAAAGGATGGAGGCCTGCTGGCTACATCAGAAATCTGTGATTTGTCTAATCCAAAAAGACAGGATTTTAGAGGGTACTTTATGTTACTACCGTCACACCTTAAAGCACACCCTATATGGGCACTGACTAAATCATCAACAGGGTTCATACACTGTACACCATACAAGCCCATCATTAGACCAGGAGCAACAGAACATTACCAAAAACAATATCCCCTGTCAGAAGAAAAAATTGCAGGCATAGCACCACAAATAGAGCAATATCTAGCAGAAGGAATACTGAAACACACAATCAGTCCCTGGAACACCCCCATTTACCCAGTACGCAAAGCCAGTGGTGAATGGCACTTTGTACAGGACCTAAGGGCCCTAAACAAAGCTATTGTCCCCCTTCCACCTTTGGTTGCGGATATTGCTACAATATTTTGTGATATAACGTCCAAGGTCTACAAGTCATTGATTTGTCTAACGCGTTCTTTCCGTACCAGTTGCAGAAGAAGCCCAAAAATACTTTGCCTTCACGTGGGGCCCGGGCTAGGCTCCCAAAAGGCTTTGCGGACAGCCCTGCAGCGTACTCCATGGTTCTGAATCGATCCTTGAGTGATTGGGTGCCAAAGAAAGGTTCGGTGTTGCTTCAGTATGTGGCCGACCTATTGCTGTGTAATGAAAATGAGGACTCAGAGCACCTACTAACTCACCTCGCCTCAAAGGGTCACTTGGTGTCTCGCAAAGAGATCCAGTGGTGCAGGTCGCAGGTTGAGTACTTGGGGTGTATAATCCGAACTGGACAATAATCTGAACAGGACAACGTTTGGTGTCACCGGCTCGAGTCAAGGCACTGTCCTCTCTAAGTCCGCCTAGAGACAAGTCGGCACTTCTCTCATTTCTAGGGTCCATAGTATACTGCAGGCAGTGGATACCTGATTGCTCTTATTTTGATTGTATCCTAAGGTCTGCTACCCTGCAGGATGCCCCAAAGATTATTGATTGGACAACAGAGAGGGTTAAGGCTTTCACAGCATTAATCACCTCTCTAAAGCAAGTCCCTGCATTGGGACTTATAGAGTACGCAAAACCATTTTCATTGTACTGTGTGGTATCTGGACCTACGGTTGCAGCGGTCCTAGCTCAATCACCTGGGAATTCTCTGTGACCCGTTTCATACATCTCAAAGAAACTTCCAATTCAAGTTCAAGGTATGCCACATTGCTTACAGGCCTTAGCAGCCTGTGCAATGGCAGTACAAGAGGCTTCAGAGGTGGTCCTGGGACATGACCTCACACTGTATACCACACATACAGTTACACACCTCATGACAAGCATGAACACACAACACATGACAGCACAAAGGTGCAGCGGCTATGAGATTATCTTGCTCAACACACATAATCTCACCATAAAATCATGTTCAGAAACCTCACAGCCCATTAGGTTTTTACACTCACTACTGAAAATAATGTCAGAAGACACACCAATTCCAGAACAAGATTGCTCTGAGGTACTTGCAGAAATTACCCTCCCGAGACCAGATCTCACAGATATTCCACATCCAAATGCGGAAAATGTTTATGTAGATGGCAGCTGCTCCCGACCTGATGACAAAACTTATCAAACTGGTTATGCCATTGTTCAATTGCCAGATATAGTGATTGAAGCCAAATCTCTGAATGCTAGTTCAGCCTAAATTGCAGAACTCATTGCTCTAACTAGAGCCTGTAAGATTTTTGAAGGAAAGGATGTAAACATTTACACTGACAGCAGATATGGGACCACGTGATGACAAAGAATGCTGATGGACTTTGGTCAACCAAGGAGGGAATAATAGGTATCCCCATGGCTGCAACGCCCCTCTTATTATCCTACTTACACGGACCAGGACATATAGGGTCACAAGCTATTCTAACATTGTATAATGAGACTTTTTGCACAAAAGGGGTGCACCACATGATAGAATCCCTAGTACGGTCTTGCCTGACCTATGCACAGAATAATGTACAAGGAAAGAAACATGGGCTACATGGACATCTGGCGCCCCCCCCCCCCCCACAGGTCCTTTACAGGATTTACAATTAGATTACAAACATGTTCCCACACAGCAGGGCAACTTAAAATATCTTTTGGTTATAGTTGACAGATTTACAGGATAGGTAGAAGCAATCCCTACCACAGAAGAGACAGCTAAAATTACAGCCAGAGTAGTGTAGGTTTGGCCTTCCGGCCACTATATGGTCAGATCAAGGTCCAGCATTTACCTCGGCCTTAGTGAAGGAGCTAGTAAAAATTCTAGGCATCCAATGGAAGTTGCACATTCCCTACCACCCACAGAGTTCAGGAGTAGTGGAAAGAATGAACAGAACCATAAAAGACAAATTGAGAAAAGCAACAGGTGGTACAATGAAAAACTGGTTAGATTACTTGCCAGCAGTCTTATACCAAATCAGGACTACCCCCACAGCAGAACAGGAATATCTCCTTTTGAGATATTAATGGGAAGACCAGCACAAATGAGAAAAGGAGGGACAGAAGGGATAGGGTCAGGTGAGGATAACATATTTTCCTTACAGGAAGAGTACGTGAAACATTTGGTAAGTAGTCTTACTGAAAAATATGAACAAGTGGCTGTCACCTTTCCTCCTCTTTCCACAGAACCAACACATCCTTTCATCCCGGGTAGGGATGAGCTTCGTGTTCGAATCGAACATACGTTCGACTCGAACATCGGCTGTTCGATCGTTTGACGAAGATCGAACGATTTGGGCCGTTCGCGCCAAATTCGAGTGACGCGAACGGCCCACAATGCACTACGCCATCGCAGTGTCATCCAGGCGCTGTGATTGGCCAAGCATGCACTGTGACCCCGCATGCTTGGCCAATCACAGCGCCGGCAGCGAGGAGAGCAATGATTGGCCACAGGCAGGATGCCTGTGGCCAATTATTGCTGAGGGTGTTTAGTACACGCCCCACACTATAAAAGGCCGCCAGCACGGCGGCCTAGTGTAGTGTGTTCCGGAGCAGGGATAGAGCAGCATAGGCAGGGACAGTGACTTTTATTTCTTTCTTGCTTAACCTGGATTCCTTTAGTTTAGGGAAAGAGAAGGATAGGTAGGGAGAGTGTCAGTGTGTTTTGTGCTTGTGCTATAGTGTGCTTAAAAAAAACATTTTTTCTAGGGACAGAAAACTGTAGGTAGGGAGAGTGTCAGTTTCTTTCACTGTGTAAGTCCTTGTTTCTAGGGACCTGGAAGGACAGTGAGTGAATTCTCCTTGTGCTATATTGTGCTTAAAAAAAACATTTTTTCTAGGGACAGAAAACTGTAGGTAGGGAGAGTGTCAGTTTCTTTCACTGTGCAAGTCCTTGTTTCTAGGGACCTGGAAGGACAGTGAGTGAATTCTCCTTGTGCTATATTGTGCTTAAAAAAAACATTTTTTCTAGGGACAGAAAACTGTAGGTAGGGAGAGTGTCAGTTTCTTTCACTGTGTAAGTCCTTGTTTCTAGGGACCTGGAAGGACAGTGAGTGAATTCTCCTTGTGCTATATTGTGCTTAAAAAAAACATTTTTTCTAGGGACAGAAAACTGTAGGTAGGGAGAGTGTCAGTTTCTTTCACTGTGCAAGTCCTTGTTTCCAGGGACCTGGAAGGACAGTGAGTGAATTCTCCTTGTGCTATATTGTGCTTAAAAAAAACATTTTTTCTAGGGACAGAAAACTGTAGGTAGGGAGAGTGTCAGTTTCTTTCACTGTGTAAGTCCTTGTTTCTAGGGACCTGGAAGGACAGTGAGTGAATTCTCCTTGTGCTATATTGTGCTTAAAAAAAAAAAAATTCTAGGGACAGAAAACTGTAGGTAGGGAGAGTGTCAGTTTCTTTCACTGTGCAAGTCCTTGTTTCCAGGGACCTGGAAGGACAGTGAGTGAATTCTCCTTGTGCTATATTGTGCTTAAAAAAAACATTTTTTCTAGGGACAGAAAACTGTAGGTAGGGAGAGTGTCAGTTTCTTTCACTGTGCAAGTCCTTGTTTCTAGGGACCTGGAAGGACAGTGAGTGAATTCTCCTTGTGCTATATTGTGCTTAAAAAAAACATTTTTTCTAGGGACAGAAAACTGTAGGTAGGGAGAGTGTCAGTTTCTTTCACTGTGTAAGTCCTTGTTTCTAGGGACCTGGAAGGACAGTGAGTGAATTCTCCTTGTGCTATATTGTGCTTAAAAAAAACATTTTTTCTAGGGACAGAAAACTGTAGGTAGGGAGAGTGTCAGTTTCTTTCACTGTGCAAGTCCTTGTTTCTAGGGACCTGGAAGGACAGTGAGTGAATTCTCCTTGTGCTATATTGTGCTTAAAACAAACATTTTTTCTAGGGACAGAAAACTGTAGGTAGGGAGAGTGTCAGTTTCTTTCACTGTGCAAGTCCTTGTTTCTAGGGACCTGGAAGGACAGTGAGTGAATTCTCCTTGTGCTATATTGTGCTTAAAAAAAACATTTTTTCTAGGGACAGAAAACTGTAGGTAGGGAGAGTGTCAGTTTCTTTCACTGTGCAAGTCCTTGTTTCTAGGGACCTGGAAGGACAGTGAGTGAATTCTCCTTGTGCTATATTGTGCTTAAAAAAAACATTTTTTCTAGGGACAGAAAACTGTAGGTAGGGAGAGTGTCAGTTTCTTTCACTGTGCAAGTCCTTGTTTCTAGGGACCTGGAAGGACAGTGAGTGAATTCTCCTTGTGCTATATTGTGCTTAAAAAAAACATTTTTTCTAGGGACAGAAAACTGTAGGTAGGGAGAGTGTCAGTTTCTTTCACTGTGCAAGTCCTTGTTTCTAGGGACCTGGAAGGACAGTGAGTGAATTCTCCTTGTGCTATATTGTGCTTAAAAAAAACATTTTTTCTAGGGACAGAAAACTGTAGGTAGGGAGAGTGTCAGTTTCTTTCACTGTGCAAGTCCTTGTTTCTAGGGACCTGGAAGGACAGTGAGTGAATTCTCCTTGTGCTATATTGTGCTTAAAAAAAACATTTTTTCTAGGGACAGAAAACTGTAGGTAGGGAGAGTGTCAGTTTCTTTCACTGTGCAAGTCCTTGTTTCTAGGGACCTGGAAGGACAGTGAGTGAATTCTCCTTGTGCTATATTGTGCTTAAAAAAAAACATTTTTTCTAGGGACAGAAAACTGTAGGTAGGGAGAGTGTCAGTTTCTTTCACTGTGTAAGTCCTTGTTTCTAGGGACCTGGAAGGACAGTGAGTGAATTCTCCTTGTGCTATATTGTGCTTAAAACAAACATTTTTTCTAGGGACAGAAAACTGTAGGTAGGGAGAGTGTCAGTTTCTTTCACTGTGCAAGTCCTTGTTTCTAGGGACCTGGAAGGACAGTGAGTGAATTCTCCTTGTGCTATATTGTGCTTAAAAAAAACATTTTTTCTAGGGACAGAAAACTGTAGGTAGGGAGAGTGTCAGGCCTCGTACACACGACCGATTTTCTCGTCGTAAACAGTCAAGAAAAGTGCCGCGAGAGTTTTTTTGTCTAGAAAAACGTTCGTGTGTATGGTTTTACGACGAGAAACTTGACGAGAATCTCGACGAGAAAATAGAGAACCTGCTCTCTATTTTCTCGTCAGGAGTCCAGATTTCCTCGTCGTGTTTCTCGTCGGCCTGTTTTGTGACGAGAAAATGGTTCGTGTGTATGCTTTTACGACTCTTCCAAAAGTGCGCATGCTCACAAGCAACTATGAGACGGGAGCGCATCTTCTGGTAAAACAAGCCTTCATAATGGAGAGAGCACATTCGTCACGCTCATAAATATTTCATCGTTTAAATGTTCTGCATTGAATTCTTCGTTAGAATGTTACATTAATCAAAACGAGAGACCTTCTTTTGCTGCTGATATTCACACAGAGTTTTGCCTTATTTTTAACCTTTTTCATGCTGCTCTTTATAAGATTTATGTGTATTATATCGTGCAAGTTTTTAGGAATAATATAAATGGTTAGATTTTTCAAAATGATGTTAATTATAATTTCTCAATGTTTTGATAGCGATCTCCCATTTAATTTTCTAATCTATATTTTTAAAATTTCACACCATGTTTTTGAGCTAATCAGATTTAGTTATTCTTTTGGGGGGGTGATATCTGTGCCTTTTATTGTCAGTCAAATGTATCTGCTTACTCCAAAGCTTGTTTTTTTTTATTTAAAAATACACATAGTCAAGTATGAACTTAAACAAAAAACACATTTATTCATGTTTATAAATTAAATAAAGAGAAGGCAGCGCTGGAGAAGCTGCTGCCATTTGTGCATCCCAGGGACCCCAGAGCACACAGCAACCCTGTGTGGACACTAAAATTGGGAGCTTGAGAAGGCCCACATTTCAGAACACAATCTGATGCTGGCCTCCCAGAGGTCAGGAACAGCAGCAGGTGAGATATATGTCCCAAGTGTGTGGTACTACAACAGGCTGCCTTCTGTCCGACCAGTGCGACCACAATGAAGCAAGGCCATCACTTCCTCTTCTTCCTGGCAACCTTCCCTGCAGCCTTTACTGAAGCCTTCCTTCTTCATTTAGCTGGAGGCTGGCCCACTGGAGGGGTACTCCTGTCAGGAGGAGGAGGTGGAGGTGTAGCAGAAGGGGGTGGGGCAGAAGAAGAAGGTGGAGGTGTAGCAGAAGGGGGTGGGGCAGAAGGTGGAGGTGTAGCAGAAGGGGGTGGGGCAGAAGGTGGAGGTGTAGCAGAAGGGGGTGGGGCAGAAGAAGAAGGTGGAGGTGTAGCAGAAGGGGGTGGGGCAGAAGGTGGAGGGGTAGCAGAAGGGGGTGGGGCAGAAGAGGAAGGTGGAGGTGGAGGTTGAGGTTGGGTCAGTTGGGCCACCTCACATATGGCGGTATTGGGGGTAATTTGCTCCATCACCCCCTTGTTGAGCAAGGTGATGAGCAGGGGTTCGCATAGGAGGCGTTGCTCCATGCTCATCACCTTGAACTTAGCCTCCACTAGGCCGGCAATGGCCTCTTCAGGGGATGTGGGCTCCTTGAGGGTGGCATGGGCCTCTTTAATAAGGGCCATTGCTGCCTCACTGGTGGTCCTGTCCCTCCTGCCTCTTTTGTGAAGCCTGATGGGAGGCACCTGGGATCTGGTGCTTCTCCTTTGCCCTGCCACCTCCTGTCTGCCACTGGGCCCTGCCACCTCCTGTCTGCCACTGGGCCCTGCCACCTCCTGGCTGCCACTGGGCCCTGCCACCTCCTGTCTGCCACTGGGCCCTGCCACCTCCTGGCTGCCACTGGGCCCTGCCACCTCCTGGCTGCCACTGGGCCCTGCCACCTCCTGGCTGCCACTGGGCCCTGCCACCTCCTGGCTGCCACTGGGCCCTTCCTCCTCCTGCCTGACAGTTTCCAGACCCTCCTCCTGGCTGATTTCATCCTGTGTATGAAAAAGAAACATAGTTTAATATGTTGGTTTAATCTTTGCATCAAACTTTGTAATCCTGATGGAAGCAATTATAATGTAAATGCATAAATCCTTGCTTTAAATTTACCACTACATCAGCTTGACTATTTACCACACAATTAAGTGCAGAATAATGTCTACAGATCATGATTTCACTTGTTGAATACAAAATAATGTATGTTTCTCATCCTGACATATTTGGGAAACATTAATTTTATCCCACTACATTTTCAGTTAATACTATACCTGGCTCCAGATGGCCAAATCAGGATCATCCAGGATGGCTGCCTCCTCTTGCTCCAGAGAAGGCTCAGGTTGGCTGCAGGGAAGTCTGGGGGGAAGAGTGGAGAGTGATGGCCTTGGCTCAATGTGGTCATCCAGGAAGGACATCCTGCTGTAGTACCACAAAACCGGGACATAAACATCATCTGCTGCTGCTCCTGACCTCTGAGAAGCCAGCACCTTAGAGCGTTCAGTCCTGTAGGTACCTCTCAAGCTCCCAATTTTAGTGTCCACTTGTTTTGCTGTGGCTGTGGGCACCTTGGTATGCACAAATGGGAGCAGCTTCTCCAGCGCTGCTTTTCTCACCCCTTTTTTTTTATGGATGGGGTTTTTGGTCTCCCACAGAGCCGGCAGCTCCCTTACCCGGTCAATAAATTCCGCCAGGAACTCTTTGTCGCTAATAAATACATTCATATTGTATCTGCAAGTAAAATAAATTATATTTAAATAATGTGAGGCAAACAGTCTAACCTCCTTCACATCCTAGTCACCATATATATCCTCCAACAATCTCAAGACAGTATAGGCCAACAATTTTAACAAGTCTCACAAAATCACATACCTTCGTTCGCACGTCCGTCACTTGAACTCCTCTCTCCGCACACCGAACGTACTATAGTCACATGTGTGTTTGCTATATACACACCACGCATGCGTCCAAATTCGAACACGTCGCTCCGCACACGTCGCCCGCCCATGACGTTCTAACTAACATCTTTTCCCCGCCCCTTCTCTTTCGGCGCGCAGACAGATATGGCGGAGTTACAGCAGGTGTCTGATAATTCCGCAACTAGCGAGGAGACAAGCCCGGAGACCGAGGACACGTCACGATCAAGGAGGAGATTCAAGGCATCGAATATGTCTTTGACGGAGATGGCGGAGATGGTGGACATCTTGGTCAAGGCTGATTATGATGCCAAGCATGGGCCGTATAGCAAACCAAATAGAAGGAAGGCCAAAATCCTCACTAAAGTTGTGAAGAGTCTGAGGGCGAAGTTCGGGGTGAAACGCTCAAATGAGCAGCTCAGAAAGAGGTGGTCAGACCTCAAACTGAGGGAGCCAGACCAGTTGAGGAGCATAAAGAGGATGCTCGCTAAAAGTAAGTAAAATGACGACCTTTCTGCTATTAATCTTTTTAGAAACTGACTTTTTTTTTTTTAAAGCATATTGGACTCCCTTCCAAAATGTATTATTTTGAACTAGGTTGGGCACAGTAATCGTTCGTTACGTTACCGACACTTCGTTCGGCCACTATCCGTGGTTTTGGCTTATTTAAGACCCCCAAAAGTAATTAGACATCTGCCATTTTTGATCAAGTATTGTGGATAATTTTTAAGTCTAGATGATGTGTTTGTAAGGAGAATGAAATGCAAACTTTAATCAGTGTAAAGGAGAGGACACTCAGCAGCTGCTTCCACATCTGTACTTTGGAGCACTATAGTGTGGGCCACCAGACCCGCCTTTTTTGGGTGTCCCACACAGGTGCATCAGAGTTTATTTGTGGTGCCTCCATGTCCAAAAAATTACATCCAAATGTGAATAATAAACATATTTGGGGTCATAAAGAATGCATTTTTCTTTAAATTCCGCACAAACACACACTTGTACCCCACTTCCAAACAATTTAGCCTGTTTTAAGTTTAAAAATGAGATTTTTACAGTGTGATAAATAGACCTTTGGTTTTATTCTCATAGGGGAGAGAAGACTGGGAGGAGGACACTCCAGGGAGCACATGCACCCCACAACTTCCAAGCAACCCCAAACTCCCAAAGATCCACAACCGAAAGATGTGCAGGAAGTTGAGGTGGAGGAAGGAGAAGTGCAGGAAGGAGAGGTGGATGACGTTGTGGATCTGGTCACCACAACAGGTCAGTATCTGACACCACAGCTTAAGGTAAGCGAGGTAGGCCTGCAGAGTTTTATTAATTTTTTTTTATGGTTTTTAGGGGATGGAAATGTTGTGAAGGATAGCACACCGTTCTCTGCTGACAGTGCCCTCCGCCTCATCCAGCAAGTGATGGAATGTAGCACGGAACTGGACCTAATTAAACAAAGAATCCATGTGATGGAACAAACATTTAAAGACATTCTCGATGTTTTGGGGAGAATTCAATAAGCCATCCAAACACATTTGTTTTTACATGTTTGTTTTTATATTTTTACTAATTTTTTGAGTAACAAAGCAGCCAAAAATTGAATATGCACACAGTGTGTGAACATGTGCTATCTGCCATCAGGGGATATCCATGTACGTCTTTTGTGGGTGCAACCCCTTCCTCGTATCAAAAGTCGGTGAACTGAGGAAGGGGATGCACCCCCAAAACACATCCATTGATCACCCCTGATGGCAGATAGCACATGTTGACAATAGGGATCAGGATTGTAAACTTCCTATTTGCAAAAAAGTAAAAATGTGTGCATATTGAATTTTTGGCTGGGCAAGGGGTGGCAGGACCCCATATTAGGACGGGCACATAGAGACATAGTTTGTGTAACTGAATGTCTCAGATTGCTCAGAGGTATCCAATGTTGTCATTTTAGAAATGCAAGTGTTATTTTTGTATTTTCATAAGCCAAAATTTGACGGGTTGTGGTCAGGCCAACCCCAAAGTAAAACAAAAAAAAATGTGCAGAGAGTAAAATATTTGACCACAAACAACGTGTAGCTTCTTTTTATAATACACTCTAAGCTTATTTGGTTCTTTTGTAAGGTAACATAGTGAAATTGGTTGTTATTTACTAAAGTAAAATACACTTGCCACTACAAATGCACAAAGACAAACTAGGAGACAGGAAAGAACAAATAATTAAAGGTTTAAACAAGATTTTTATTGGGATACTTAGACATAGGCTGGCATAGGAATTGCCCCCCTACCCGTGAAATACTCCATGTATTTGTCCCGAACCACACGGGCATTTTGGGGGGGCAAGCCAAGACGGGCAGATTCCAGGCCCGGAAGGGGATTTGCAGGGGAAAGTCCAGCCTCTGGCAAAACTGAGGCCATATATGAATTCGCTTTGCGGCAAAGAAAATTGTGTAGCACACAGCAGCATAACACTACATAGTTTATTTTGTAGTCCGCCAAGTGGATGGAAGTCATAAAAAGGCGGAACCGGCTGGCCATTATGCCGAAGGCATTTTCAACGACTCTTCGGGCCCTGGCCAGCCGGTAATTGAACACACTCTTCTCTGGGGTCAGGGTCCTCTGTGGAAATGGCCTCATAAGATGCCGTCCGAGTCCGAAGGCTTCATCAGCCAAGAAAACAAAGGGGAGTCCTTCAATATTCCCTGCATCCGGTGGCAATGCAAGGTCGTCACTCTGGAGACGGAGGGCAAACTCCGTCTGGATGAAGGATCCCCCATCGGACATCCGGCCATTCTTCCCTACATCAACATAGAGGAATTCATACCGTGCTGACACCACCGCCATCAGCACAATGCTATGAAACCCCTTGTAGTTGTAGTAGTAGGATCCAGAACGGGGTGGCGGCACGATGCGGACGTGCTTCCCGTCTATGGCACCACCGCAGTTGGGGAAGTCCCACCGCGTGGCAAACTCTGATGCCACAGTCTGCCATTCCTGTGGCGTTGAAGGAAGCTGTGGAGTGAAACAAGATGAAATAATATTAGAAAAACAAAGGCATACATTACAAGCAAATTCAAGACCAAAAAATTAGAGACCAACATCAATCTAATTATACGTTTATTAAGGTGTGTAAAAAAAGTATAATGGAAGGCTCATTTATCATATTCATCACCCCCTCTGATGGGCCATTACTAAATTATTTTGGGGGGGGGAGATGTGTTTGGCCACAGGATAGCATTGCAGTGGCGGTGCGTCCAGAGTGGGCGCTGGAGCACTGTCCCCTCTCTCCTGTGCCCATCACTCAGAACAATACATAGGTTCATGCGTTGCATGAACCTATGTATTGTCTATGCCGCACACTATTCAGGTGGATGGCCTCTTGTAAAGCGACCGACATATGATTAATTGCGTCATTTAGGGGGTTAAAATTGCAGAGCAGAAACAGGTATTAAAAAAGTCTTGCAAATTACAACCTGAGGGATGTAATTGGCTTCCTCAAAGAAAAATCGGGGACGCAAGGAGGGGGCATTCCTTGTGTAAACACTGACAGGCAGCTCTGGCAATCATGTTCACCAAGTCTGTTTAATGGTAACATGATTGGCTGATGCAACATGAAGGGAAGGAGAAGACATCAAGGACAGAAGAAGGATGGCGCTGACCACAAGAAGGTAAGTGCAGGGCTGGGGGGAAACTGGCTGCAATAGAGGGGACTAAATGGCTGCATTGGAGGGGACAACTGGGGGCGTTTATTAGGCAACAGAGCAAAAAAGGAGGAAGTTTATTTCCGAAATTGGGGTTGTAACCCCCCAACATTTGGAGCAACAGGCGCCCCTGCTGGAAAAGTTAGTGAGGGGAAATATTTAGGGAGGATAAAAAAGGGGCATTTAAAAACTTCCAGCATGCATGGGGACAAAGGGGACATTCTCAGCATATTACAATCATGGTAATTAGGAAAGGATGAAAGAAATACAATACATTAGCATACATGTAATACATAAAATGTGATGTGAAGGGAGAAAACTTACCCTAATATAGTCCTCCTGCAGGACTTGTATAATAGCAGAACAGGTGTCTGGGATTATGAGGCCCAGAGCCTGGGGGGAGATGCCTGTGGTGAACTTCAAGTCCTGAAGACTTCTCCCTGTCGCCAGATAACGTAACGTGGCGATGAGCCTCTGCTCAGCACTGATGGCTTCCCGCATAACGGTGTCCTTCCTGGTAATATAGGGGGACACCAAAGCCAACAGTTCCTGAAAAACGGGGTCAGACATCCTCAGAAAATTCCTGTAGTCCTCAGGATTATTCTCGACGATCTCCCGCAGCAGAGGCATGTGGCAGAATTGGTCCCGCTGGAGCAACCAATTCTTGGTCCATGAACTCCTCCTCACACCATTCATGGACTGGTCTTGGTCCAAAACAAGCAGACCAACACCAAGCGCACGCACAGCACGAACTCGACGACGAGAACGTCCAGGCGACATGGCTAGGAAACGGTCGTCTAATCAGAACGTACAGAACAGAACGCACTTTAGAACAGCAAGGCCTATGAATAACGAACTGAAATTCAGAAACGAACAGGCAAGAACGCACTGTAAAACAGATACGACCTGCCTAGACGCCCTGAAAGTCAAGATACGAACCCACAAGCACAAACTGAACGGCAGAAAACGATCTGAAAAGTACGAAGACTGAAAAGCGCGAATCGTCTCTTCCCAAACTTTTACTTCACACGCGGTAACACGAGATCAGCAAAAGCAGCCCAAGGGGTGGCGCCAAGAAAAAAGATCTTCCCCTTTATAGTGCCGTCGTACGTGCTGGACGTGAGCGCAGAGAACCACGAGGAAATTGGGAAATGACAGTGTGTACGCATAGAAAGCTTGACGAGAAAATCGACAAGCTTAACAAGAATCTCGTCGAAAAAAACGACGTGTTTTTTACGACGAGAAAATCGGTCGTGTGTACGAGGCCTCAGTTTCTTTCACTGTGCAAGTCCTTGTTTCTAGGGACCTGGAAGGACAGTGAGTGAATTCTCCTTGTGCTATATTGTGCTTAAAAAAAACATTTTTTCTAGGGACAGAAAACTGTAGGTAGGGAGAGTGTCAGTTTCTTTCACTGTGCAAGTCCTTGTTTCTAGGGACCTGGAAGGACAGTGAGTGAATTCTCCTTGTGCTATATTGTGCTTAAAAAAAACATTTTTTCTAGGGACAGAAAACTGTAGGTAGGGAGAGTGTCAGTTTCTTTCACTGTGCAAGTCCTTGTTTCTAGGGACCTGGAAGGACAGTGAGTGAATTCTCCTTGTGCTATATTGTGCTTAAAAAAAACATTTTTTCTAGGGACAGAAAACTGTAGGTAGGGAGAGTGTCAGTTTCTTTCACTGTGTAAGTCCTTGTTTCTAAGGACCTGGAAGGACAGTGAGTGAATTCTCCTTGTGCTATATTGTGCTTAAAAAAAACATTTTTTCTAGGGACAGAAAACTGTAGGTAGGGAGAGTGTCAGTTTCTTTCACTGTGCAAGTCCTTGTTTCCAGGGACCTGGAAGGACAGTGAGTGAATTCTCCTTGTGCTATATTGTGCTTAAAAAAAACATTTTTTCTAGGGACAGAAAACTGTAGGTAGGGAGAGTGTCAGTTTCTTTCACTGTGCAAGTCCTTGTTTCTAGGGACCGGGAAGGACAGTGAGTGAATTCTCCTTGTGCTATAGTGTGCTTAAAAAAAACATTTTTTCTAGGGACAGAAAACTGTAGGTAGGGAGAGTGTCAGTTTCTTTCACTGTGCAAGTCCTTGTTTCTAGGGACCTGGAAGGACAGTGAGTGAATTCTCCTTGTGCTATATTGTGCTTAAAAAAAAAAAATTTCTAGGGACAGAAAACTGTAGGTAGGGAGAGTGTCAGTTTCTTTCACTGTGCAAGTCCTTGTTTCTAGGGACCTGGAAGGACAGTGAGTGAATTCTCCTTGTGCTATATTGTGCTTAAAAAAAACATTTTTTCTAGGGACAGAAAACTGTAGGTAGGGAGAGTGTCAGTTTCTTTCACTGTGCAAGTCCTTGTTTCTAGGGACCTGGAAGGACAGTGAGTGAATTCTCCTTGTGCTATATTGTGCTTAAAAAAAACATTTTTTCTAGGGACAGAAAACTGTAGGTAGGGAGAGTGTCAGTTTCTTTCACTGTGTAAGTCCTTGTTTCTAGGGACCTGGAAGGACAGTGAGTGAATTCTCCTTGTGCTATATTGTGCTTAAAAAAAAATTTTTTCTAGGGACAGAAAACTGTAGGTAGGGAGAGTGTCAGTTTCTTTCACTGTGCAAGTCCTTGTTTCCAGGGACCTGGAAGGACAGTGAGTGAATTCTCCTTGTGCTATATTGTGCTTAAAAAAAACATTTTTTCTAGGGACAGAAAACTGTAGGTAGGGAGAGTGTCAGTTTCTTTCACTGTGCAAGTCCTTGTTTCTAGGGACCTGGAAGGACAGTGAGTGAATTCTCCTTGTGCTATATTGTGCTTAAAAAAAACATTTTTTCTAGGGACAGAAAACTGTAGGTAGGGAGAGTGTCAGTTTCTTTCACTGTGTAAGTCCTTGTTTCTAGGGACCTGGAAGGACAGTGAGTGAATTCTCCTTGTGCTATATTGTGCTTAAAAAAAACATTTTTTCTAGGGACAGAAAACTGTAGGTAGGGAGAGTGTCAGTTTCTTTCACTGTGCAAGTCCTTGTTTCTAGGGACCTGGAAGGACAGTGAGTGAATTCTCCTTGTGCTATATTGTGCTTAAAACAAACATTTTTTCTAGGGACAGAAAACTGTAGGTAGGGAGAGTGTCAGTTTCTTTCACTGTGCAAGTCCTTGTTTCTAGGGACCTGGAAGGACAGTGAGTGAATTCTCCTTGTGCTATATTGTGCTTAAAAAAAACATTTTTTTCTAGGGACAGAAAACTGTAGGTAGGGAGAGTGTCAGTTTCTTTCACTGTGCAAGTCCTTGTTTCTAGGGACCTGGAAGGACAGTGAGTGAATTCTCCTTGTGCTATATTGTGCTTAAAAAAAACATTTTTTCTAGGGACAGAAAACTGTAGGTAGGGAGAGTGTCAGTTTCTTTCACTGTGCAAGTCCTTGTTTCTAGGGACCTGGAAGGACAGTGAGTGAATTCTCCTTGTGCTATATTGTGCTTAAAAAAAACATTTTTTCTAGGGACAGAAAACTGTAGGTAGGGAGAGTGTCAGTTTCTTTCACTGTGTAAGTCCTTGTTTGTAGGGACCTGGAAGGACAGTGAGTGAATTCTCCTTGTGCTATATTGTGCTTAAAAAAAACATTTTTTCTAGGGACAGAAAACTGTAGGTAGGGAGAGTGTCAGTTTCTTTCACTGTGCAAGTCCTTGTTTCCAGGGACCTGGAAGGACAGTGAGTGAATTCTCCTTGTGCTATATTGTGCTTAAAAAAAACATTTTTTCTAGGGACAGAAAACTGTAGGTAGGGAGAGTGTCAGTTTCTTTCACTGTGCAAGTCCTTGTTTCTAGGGACCGGGAAGGACAGTGAGTGAATTCTCCTTGTGCTATAGTGTGCTTAAAAAAAACATTTTTTCTAGGGACAGAAAACTGTAGGTAGGGAGAGTGTCAGTTTCTTTCACTGTGCAAGTCCTTGTTTCTAGGGACCTGGAAGGACAGTGAGTGAATTCTCCTTGTGCTATATTGTGCTTAAAAAAAACATTTTTTCTAGGGACAGAAAACTGTAGGTAGGGAGAGTGTCAGTTTCTTTCACTGTGCAAGTCCTTGTTTCTAGGGACCTGGAAGGACAGTGAGTGAATTCTCCTTGTGCTATATTGTGCTTAAAAAAAACATTTTTTCTAGGGACAGAAAACTGTAGGTAGGGAGAGTGTCAGTTTCTTTCACTGTGCAAGTCCTTGTTTCTAGGGACCTGGAAGGACAGTGAGTGAATTCTCCTTGTGCTATATTGTGCTTAAAAAAAACATTTTTTCTAGGGACAGAAAACTGTAGGTAGGGAGAGTGTCAGTTTCTTTCACTGTGTAAGTCCTTGTTTCTAGGGACCTGGAAGGACAGTGAGTGAATTCTCCTTGTGCTATATTGTGCTTAAAAAAAACATTTTTTCTAGGGACAGAAAACTGTAGGTAGGGAGAGTGTCAGTTTCTTTCACTGTGCAAGTCCTTGTTTCCAGGGACCTGGAAGGACAGTGAGTGAATTCTCCTTGTGCTATATTGTGCTTAAAAAAAACATTTTTTCTAGGGACAGAAAACTGTAGGTAGGGAGAGTGTCAGTTTCTTTCACTGTGCAAGTCCTTGTTTCTAGGGACTGGGAAGGACAGTGAGTGAATTCTCCTTGTGCTATAGTGTGCTTAAAAAAAACATTTTTTCTAGGGACAGAAAACTGTAGGTAGGGAGAGTGTCAGTTTCTTTCACTGTGCAAGTCCTTGTTTCTAGGGACCTGGAAGGACAGTGAGTGAATTCTCCTTGTGCTATATTGTGCTTAAAAAAAACATTTTTTCTAGGGACAGAAAACTGTAGGTAGGGAGAGTGTCAGTTTCTTTCACTGTGCAAGTCCTTGTTTCTAGGGACCTGGAAGGACAGTGAGTGAATTCTCCTTGTGCTATATTGTGCTTAAAAAAAACATTTTTTCTAGGGACAGAAAACTGTAGGTAGGGAGAGTGTCAATTTCTTTCACTGTGCAAGTCCTTGTTTCTAGGGACCTGGAAGGACAGTGAGTGAATTCTCCTTGTGCTATATTGTGCTTAAAAAAAACATTTTTTCTAGGGACAGAAAACTGTAGGTAGGGAGAGTGTCAGTTTCTTTCACTGTGTAAGTCCTTGTTTCTAGGGACCTGGAAGGACAGTGAGTGAATTCTCCTTGTGCTATATTGTGCTTAAAAAAAACATTTTTTCTAGGGACAGAAAACTGTAGGTAGGGAGAGTGTCAGTTTCTTTCACTGTGCAAGTCCTTGTTTCCAGGGACCTGGAAGGACAGTGAGTGAATTCTCCTTGTGCTATATTGTGCTTAAAAAAACATTTTTTCTAGGGACAGAAAACTGTAGGTAGGGAGAGTGTCAGTTTCTTTCACTGTGCAAGTCCTTGTTTCTAGGGACCTGGAAGGACAGTGAGTGAATTCTCCTTGTGCTATATTGTGCTTAAAAAAAACATTTTTTCTAGGGACAGAAAACTGTAGGTAGGGAGAGTGTCAGTTTCTTTCACTGTGCAAGTCCTTGTTTCTAGGGACCTGGAAGGACAGTGAGTGAATTCTCCTTGTGCTATATTGTGCTTAAAAAAAACATTTTTTCTAGGGACAGAAAACTGTAGGTAGGGAGAGTGTCAGTTTCTTTCACTGTGCAAGTCCTTGTTTCTAGGGACCTGGAAGGACAGTGAGTGAATTCTCCTTGTGCTATATTGTGCTTAAAAAAAACATTTTTTCTAGGGACAGAAAACTGTAGGTAGGGAGAGTGTCAGTTTCTTTCACTGTGTAAGTCCTTGTTTCTAGGGACCTGGAAGGACAGTGAGTGAATTCTCCTTGTGCTTTATTGTGCTTAAAAAAAACATTTTTTCTAGGGACAGAAAACTGTAGGTAGGGAGAGTGTCAGTTTCTTTCACTGTGCAAGTCCTTGTTTCCAGGGACCTGGAAGGACAGTGAGTGAATTCTCCTTGTGCTATATTGTGCTTAAAAAAAACATTTTTTCTAGGGACAGAAAACTGTAGGTAGGGAGAGTGTCAGTTTCTTTCACTGTGTAAGTCCTTGTTTCTAGGGACCTGGAAGGACAGTGAGTGAATTCTCCTTGTGCTATATTGTGCTTAAAAAAAACATTTTTTCTAGGGACAGAAAACTGTAGGTAGGGAGAGTGTCAGTTTCTTTCACTGTGCAAGTCCTTGTTTCTAGGGACCTGGAAGGACAGTGAGTGAATTCTCCTTGTGCTATATTGTGCTTAAAAAAAACATTTTTTCTAGGGACAGAAAACTGTAGGTAGGGAGAGTGTCAGTTTCTTTCACTGTGCAAGTCCTTGTTTCTAGGGACCTGGAAGGACAGTGAGTGAATTCTCCTTGTGCTATATTGTGCTTAAAAAAAACATTTTTTCTAGGGACAGAAAACTGTAGGTAGGGAGAGTGTCAGTTTCTTTCACTGTGTAAGTCCTTGTTTCTAGGGACCTGGAAGGACAGTGAGTGAATTCTCCTTGTGCTTTATTGTGCTTAAAAAAAACATTTTTTCTAGGGACAGAAAACTGTAGGTAGGGAGAGTGTCAGTTTCTTTCACTGTGCAAGTCCTTGTTTCCAGGGACCTGGAAGGACAGTGAGTGAATTCTCCTTGTGCTATATTGTGCTTAAAAAAAACATTTTTTCTAGGGACAGAAAACTGTAGGTAGGGAGAGTGTCAGTTTCTTTCACTGTGTAAGTCCTTGTTTCTAGGGACCTGGAAGGACAGTGAGTGAATTCTCCTTGTGCTATATTGTGCTTAAAAAAAACATTTTTTTCTAGGGACAGAAAACTGTAGGTAGGGAGAGTGTCAGTTTCTTTCACTGTGCAAGTCCTTGTTTCTAGGGACCTGGAAGGACAGTGAGTGAATTCTCCTTGTGCTATATTGTGCTTAAAAAAAACATTTTTTCTAGGGACAGAAAACTGTAGGTAGGGAGAGTGTCAGTTTCTTTCACTGTGCAAGTCCTTGTTTCTAGGGACCTGGAAGGACAGTGAGTGAATTCTCCTTGTGCTATATTGTGCTTAAAAAAAACATTTTTTCTAGGGACAGAAAACTGTAGGTAGGGAGAGTGTCAGTTTCTTTCACTGTGCAAGTCCTTGTTTCAAGGGACAGAGAAGGACACCTGAAGGTAGCCCTTATTGCTTTTTTCCCATCTCCCTGCAGGCCATCTATTAGAATGTCTGGAAGGCAAACAAGGAGAGGCAGACAGTCAGAAGGCAATAAAAGAGGGCAAGCAGGCTCTGTGTCTGGGGGCAACAGTGCTGGTCGTGGACGCGGTGCATTGTCATCAGCACATGGCCATGGGACACGCTTGTCCTTCTTTTCCGCAGCTGGACATGTTGAGCCACATCATGCCGAAGACTTGGTAGAGTGGATGACCAAGCCCTCCTCCTCCTCCTCATCCTCTCTCACCCAGGCTCAGGGTACTGGCAAAGCAGCTGCCAAAGCGTCCTCTTCCCTGGTATCAATGTCAGACTCATCATCAGTCACTCCTTCCCTAGACCCACCATGTCCTCCTCCTGAGGAGTCCCCCGAACTGTTTGAGCACAGTGTTGGGTACATGCTCCAGGAGGATGCCCAGCGTTTCGAAGGGTCTGATGATGAAACCCAGCTACAGGAAGGCAGTAGGGTGAGAGCAGACAGAGGGGATGCTCAAGAAGGACACCAATCTGGCAGTCATGTTCCAGCAGCTGCAGCATACTGCCAGATTGGCTCCAGTGATGAGGAGGGAGGGGATGATGAGGTCACTGACTCCACGTGGGTGCCTAATAGGAGAGAGGAGGAGGAGGATGAGGAGGAGGCACATCTCCAACGAGACAGGATGCCCTTTGGTGGCCAGCGTAAGGGCAGTACACCGACGGAATCACACCGCAGAGCTCCGCCTGTGCAGGGCGCTGCCTCTGCCCGTCATTCAAAAAGTTCCTTGGTGTGGGCCTTTTTTGAGGCTAGTGCATCAGATCGCACAGCTGCTGTTTGCAACATATGTCTCAAGCGTATATCGCGTGGCCAAAACATCAGCCGCTTGGGTACCACATGCCTGACCAGACATATGTTGACCTGCCATGCAGCTCGTTGGCAAGCCTACCTCAAAGACCCACACCAAAGAACAAAGCGGACCTCTCCTTGCACCGCATCAGCTGGGATTTCCAACCCCACTATAACTTCAGTCCTCTCTGAAACATGCACTGAGAGGAATGAAGGTGTAGAATTAGGTGTGTCACAGCCAAGTACTTGCGGCCACTCTGCTAGCAGTACACCGACGTCCGATTCTAGCAGGCAAATTTCCCTGCCCCAGCTGCTGGACCGTCGAAAGAAGTTCACTCCCAGCCATCCACATGCCCAGCGGTTGAATGCTAGCTTGGCTAAATTGCTAGCGCTTCAACTGCTGCCTTTTCAGTTGGTAGACTCGGCCCCCTTCCGTGAGTTTGTGCAATGTGCGGTTCCTCAGTGGCAGGTTCCCAAACGCCACTTTTTCTCACGGAAGGCTATTCCGGCTCTCTACCGGCATGTGGAAGGCAATGTCTTGGCCTCGCTGGACAGGGCGGTCAGCGGTAAGGTGCATATTACCGCTGACTCATGGTCCAGCAGGCATGGACAGGGACGTTACCTTTCTTTCACGGCCCATTGGGTCACTCTTTTGGCAGCTGGGAAGGATGCAGGACAAGGTGCAGTAGTGTTGGAGGTTGTCCCACCGCCACGCCTCCAAAATGCTACTACTGGTTGTGACACACCTCTCTCCTCCACCCCCTCCTCTTCTTCTTCCTCCATGGCCTCTTCCTGTGGTTTGTCCTATGAACCAGCGGTGCTCCGTAGCCGTTCACGGGGCTACGCAAGTACGCAGGCAAAAAGATGCCATGCCGTGCTTGCGCTGGTGTGTTTGGGGGACAGAAGCCACACTGGGGCAGAGGTCCTGTCTGCTCTGCAGGGCCAGGCCGAGAGGTGGTTGACGCCACGCCAGCTTAAGCCAGGAATGGTGGTTTGCGACAATGGCACCAACCTCCTCTCCGCCCTCCGACAGGGACAACTGACCCATGTGCCCTGTGTGGCTCACGTCCTTAACCTGGTGGTGCAGCGGTTCTTGGGCAGGTACCCGGGCTTACAGGATGTCCTGAGGCAGGCCAGGAAAGTCTGTGTGCATTTCCGCAGATCTTATAATGCCAGTGCTCGCCTGGCTGAGCTGCAAAAGGAGTTGAACCTGCCCAAGAACCGCCTTATATGTGACATGCCCACCAGGTGGAACTCAACGTTGGCCATGCTGCAGCGGCTGCACACGCAGCAGAGGGCCATCAATGAGTACCTGTGCGACTACGGCACCAGGACAGGGTCAGGGGAGCTTGTTTTTTTTTCTCCACGCCAGTGGGGCATGATCAGGGATGCATGCACTGTCCTGGCACCATTTGAGGAGGCCACGAGGATGGTGAGCAGTGACAGTGCATGCATCAGTGACACTGTACCTCTTGTCCACCTGTTGGAGCACACGCTGCGTGGAATAATGGACAGGGCACTTGAGGCAGAACAGAGGCAGGAAGAGGAGGACTTCCTTGCCTCTCAAGGCCCCCTTTACCCAGACAGTGTTCCTTCTGTCCCACCCATCGCACAGGAAGAGGAAGAGGAGGAGGAGGAGGAGGAGGAGGAGGATTGTGTCAGCATGGAGGTGGAGGCTGGCACTCAGCATCATCAGCAGCAGTCTTTTAGGGATGATTTACAGTCCCAAGAAACCAGTGGACTTGTACGTGGCTGGGAGGAGGTGACTGCGGATCATGTCGTCCTTAGTGACCCAGAGGACTCCGGAGCGAATGCCTCAGCAAACCTACGCTGCATGGCCTCCCTGATCCTGCAAAGTCTGCGGAAGGATCCTCGTATTCTTCGGATCAAGGAGAGGGACCATTACTGGCTGGCCACTCTCCTTGATCCACGGTACAAGGGTAAGGTTGCGGACCTTATGTTACCGTCGCAGAGGGAGCAGAGGATGAGACAACTCCGGGAGGCCTTGCAGAAAGGTCTGTGCAACGCGTTCCCAGAGACTGGGAGGTTACAAACTCCTGGTCCAGGACAACGAGTTGCTGAGGCTTCGGCCAGTCAAAGAAGGAGCGGTGGGGAAGGTGGCCGTCTGACCGATGCGTTCAGACAATTCTTTAGTCCGCAGCCCCAAAGTATGATTGGTTCCAGCAACCATCGCCAGCGTCTGATAAACATGGTGCAGGAATATCTAGGGGCAAGGTCAGACTTGGACACCTTCCCCACCGAAAATCCTCTGGCTTACTGGGTCTTGAGGATGGATCACTGGCCAGAGCTTGCACAGTATGCAATTGAGCTACTGGCCTGTCCTGCATCCAGCGTTCTTTCGGAACGCACATTCAGTGCTGCTGGAGGATTTGTCACGGATCACAGGGTGCGCCTGTCCACCGACTCGGTTGATCGACTGACTTTCATCAAGATGAACCAGTCTTGGATCACCACCAGCTACCACACACCTGATGCTGATATAACAGACTAATTGATTTTAACATGTCACATCCCTTCAAGACTGATGCTGATGCTGAGTGTCTGTGCTGTTATGTTGACTGGCTATCCTCCTCCTCCGAGTCCTCAATGATACGATTGATGATGATAGCTTGGAAGATCATTTTTGTTTATGGGTGCCGCCACCAGTGGCTAAGGCCCAATTTTTCAGCCCCTGTTTTACAGGGGCGTGTAATTACAATTTTTTTAGCAATAATTTGCCATAGGGCTCATTGCTGTGCTCCAAGTACAGTATCTGTGAGGGGTTGGAGTGTTGTGGCACCAGTGCCTAAGGCCCAATTTTTCAGCCCCTGTTTAACAGGGGCGTGTCATTACAATTTTTGAAGCAATACTTTGCAACAGGGCTCATTGCTGTGCTCCAAGTACAGTATCTGTGAGGGGTTGTAGTGTTGTGCCACCAGTGCCTAAGGCCCAATTTTTCAGCCCCTGTTCAACAGGGGCATGTAATTACAATTCTTGATCTAATAATTCACAGCAGGGCCCATTCCTGCACCCACCAAGAGTAACTCTGAGGGCTTACAGTGTTGTGTCAACACCACCACCACCACCAAAGGCCCAATTTTTCAGCCCCTGTTCAACAGGGGCATGCAATTACAATTCTTGATCTAATAATTCACAGCAGGGCCCATTGCTGCACCCACCAAGAGTAACTGTCAGGGCTTACAGTGTTGTGGCACCAGCACCACCATCAAAGGCCCAATTTTTACTACCACTGTTCAACAATTATATGTAATTACAATTCCTGATATAATAGTTGACAGCAGGGCGTTCCAGCACCAACCAAGAGTAACTGTGAGTGCTTACAGTGTTGTGCCAACACCAACAACTAAGGGGCCTATTTCTGCAGAGTATCTACGGCAGGTTCCTACTTTCAAACATCCAACTTACAAACGACTCCTACTTGCAAACGCAAGAAGACAACAGGAAGTGAGAGGAAATCTACCCCTAGGAAGGAAAATTCTCTCCTGTAAGAATTAATATGGGAGAAAGGTGTCTCCTCTGTACTGATGCTTTATCAGCAATCCTTGTTTCAAGAAAAACACCACATTTCAAAAACAGTTGTCATTGGGACGGAAAGTGAGGTGAAATGTTCTGAACAGGGGCACAGACAGCAAAACAAATGTTACAGGGGTGATAACCCTTACCTATGTTTTCCAAAAAGTTTAAAAATAGATTTTTGGGCTGGAGCTACACTTAAACAATGTACCTGTTCAAAATTACAAACAGATTCTACATAAGAACAAACCTACAGTCCCTGTCTTGTATGCACCGCCTGTATACGGCTGTTCAGAGTATATAGGGCCTTTTTTATTTTATGTGCGGGGTTCCCCTTAATATCCATACAAGACCCAAAGGGGCTGGTAATGGGCTGGGGTAGGGGGGGGGGGGGTCATGGGGTAGCTATGCCATTTTTCTTAAAGATTTTCATCCATATTACCGGGACCAGACATTACATTAAAGCCGCAAGCAGTTTTAAATGGCTTTTTTTTCCTTTAGAAGTGTCATTTTGTGCAGGGACAGTTCTAAACACGGGAAACACATGGCACTTCACAGGCATACTTTAGACACCCCCCAGGTACGATATTTAAAGGAATATTTGACTTTTTTTTTTTCACTTTATGCATCATTAAAATGACTGCTCCCGAAAAACGACCGTTTTTAAAACTTCTTTTTGCATTGATACATGTCCCCTGGTGCAGAACCCGGGTTCCCAAACCCTTTTTAGGACAATAACATGCATAATAGTTGTTATAATTAGCACTTTAGAATTCGAACGTTCGCATCCATTGTATTTAATAGGGTTCTAATGTTCGTACAAACTTTCGGTCCGTTCGCGGGTTCTGGTGCGAACCGAACCCGGGGGTGTTCGGCTCATCACTAATCCCGGGTGACAAAGTGTTTGTCAAACAGCTTGCAGTAAGAAAACACACGGGACCAATCTATCAAGGACCATTCCGAGTTGAGAAGGTCACAGACGGAGCCTCAGGAGAAACTGGACTCCCAGAATTCCATGACTACCCCTTGCCCCCAATCCCCCCGATAGAAGACAATGAACAATGGGTAAAGGAGCATGCTCACTCCCAAACCCTCCCCAGGACCCCCAAAGACACCTTCAGAGACTGGAGCTTCATTAGACCTTGCAATGCCCCCAGTCCCGTAACCTCCATGAACTCTAAAGTGTCTAAAATACATTGCCAGGTTACTATCCCAAAAGCCCCCAGAGTAAATAAACAGGTCACAAGGTTATTACTTATCATTCTCTCTTGTATATTAGTTATGTGGGGTTGCTATGTTCACCAGTCATGCGAGATGGGTTCCCAAGGAGGGTCAGCTCAAAGATATAACCACTCTAGATCAAAAAGGGAATCTGCTGGAAGTTTTTCTGACAAAATGCTATTGGTAAACTTTAAATATTCCTATGCTAGAAAATCAGGGTATGCCAGATGCTGGATATGTAGTAAACTTCACCCAGAAACAGCTAGACCTCTCTTGTCAGTACCAGTGAATCTTAAACCTCTTCTTATTGACACTGCGGAGTTAGTAATACAGAGAATCGCCCTCAAACAACGAAGTCAGGACATAATTTTTTTGCAACATGGAAAACACATAAACAGGAAGGAGATAAATAAATTACAACAAGATGCAAGGGACATTGCCAGGACCTGGGATCCTCTTGGAGGGGAGGGATTTGGCCTCAAATGAATATTTTCCTGGATAAAAGATATAGCTATGGCAATTGTAATCATATTGCTTTTGATTCTCATTATATATTTGGTAATTAAACTAGTGTTTTGTGCTATTGGAAAAAAAAACAACCTGCGGTCAAAGGAGAGAAAAGATTCCTCTACCCAGATGGTATAATGAGTGATCAAGGCAGGCAAGATTGTCTGCATGATCAAAGGAGGGTTTGTAAGGTATTGAGGGTCTTTACATTTTAGCTTTTATATTTCTAGCAATATCGAAAGCATATATCTGTATATCTATAGATTTGTAGTTAAGTATATTTTGCAAAAGGCTAACAGTTATTACAAGTTAAAACAGGATGTCTTGTGGTTAGCTGATTAGAGAACCCATCAGACGAGCCTGGCTCAACAGCCGGACTTTGGTTAACACATATATTTAAGCAACTTTGTCTCTAGGCAGAAAAGGCACCCTTGTTACCAAGCAGATTATGTTATAATAACTATTGATAGCTATGTCTTGTAACTTCATGTTTTGCAATATATTCTGTTCACTTGTGATTGTGGTTTAGTGGGAGGAGTCCCCCCCGGATTGTAGGATCATAAAAATGCAAAGCTTTCAATACACCATTGTAATCTCGATTCACCATAACCTGTGTGTGTGTCTTGATTATCCAACAGGTCAGAGAGCACATCCATACACCCATTGGTCCTGCTTAGGCTCAAAGGGATAGAAGAGGTTTAAAGTGCTGCCTTACACTATCATACACTGTAGCTGAAAAGCTGATCCATACATTTGCATCTGCAATGCTCTACTCAGGTGTACTGAAATCCACTATTAATCGATTTTAATATGTTTGTAGCACTACCCCTGTAGGAGCTGCTGGTTTTGTTTTGGGTCTACTTTCCGCCCTTGGCACAACTGGTATATACAGATATTGTGAACCCACTGGTTGATGGGGAACACAATAAAACCACCCCACAGTAAAATTGCAATATAAATTGTTACCTTGAAATGGCCACTTGTCCCACAGGGTAACAGAGAAACTGCACACAGGTTTGCACTTAACCAAGGGTGAACTTTACTTGGTAAGATATAAAGGGAAAACAAGGTTATACATACAGTTGACTCTGCAGGGCCCTGCAAGAGTCAATAATAAAATAAATAGTTACTATTATAGACAATATATCTTAACTTGCAGTATTAATGTCTAATTATGTGGCTGAACCATATGCTCGCAAGCTCCCCCTAGTGGGCAATACTACCCTGTGTCCCGCCACTGTCAGTTCTAGACAGGCCTGACTAAATTTAATGTACAAGTTCCTCAGTGGTAGGAGTCTTCGCTAGCAAAACATTGGTGCACATACAAATTGTAATCCAAAGGGTATTAAAGGGAAAACTGGACTCCCGCAATGCTTTTGGGAGTGTGTAACTCTTAGGCCAAAGGTCAAACGCCAACATTAAACTGCGCACTATCACACGATGCACTAAGTTCTGGTGCGTGACGCACGATTCTAGTGATGGTGGGCCTTAACAGTCACAGGCCTATAAAGTAGTTAATGATATCCTGGGCAGGTGCCCACTCACCCGAATAGGCCTAGTCCGCCTGGCAGGTTCTGTTGCTGATGCTCCGGTGCACGATCTCTCCGCTGTCCCGGTCTTCCGTCCCTCACTCCACCACACGAGACGTCGGTAGGTGGAGATATCTGGACACCTTGGAATGTGAGCTGGGCTTCCCAAAGGAGAATTCTTCTCTCTTTAGCAGACAGGCCTCTCTGAAGACAGTAGGCCCAGGTTATGCAGCCTACACACACACAGCAGGCCTCTCAGACGCTCCACGATGTCCAGAGAGACCTTCCGTAGCTCCTCCCCTCCCTTAAGTAAGCAGTCCCAGAAGGCCAAGCGACGAGGCAATGCACGTTGGGAGTACAGCTGCACTGGGGGTACTATAGTCTATTTACTACCCATGGCAAATGGAGTCTCTTTCTCCCTGTACTACGAGTTCCAGCATGCCTTGCTTTGATATTATTGAAAATAATAAGTAGATGCAATATAAAGATTGAACACCGGAGGGAGCTAAGTTCCTTCTAGTTTGTCAACTGTAATCTGTATCTACATAGGAAGGACGGGAACCTTGCTACACACTCCCCCCGCTTAAAGTCTTTGGTCCCCAAAGAGGACAACAGTTTGTAGCCTGATACATGCTTTGTCAATACATCCAGAGAAATTTTCAGTTAGGTTATGCAGGACAAGAAACAATTTGCATTTTTGACCCAGATGGTCGTGAAGGGCAGTTAGAACTGTTTCTCTGTGCTTGCTGGGCAGGAACAGCTGCCACTTTTCTTCTGGACTATCAGAGGGGCCCCTTCGCTAGACCACCTCTTGGCGCAGCTGTAATCGGTCCCACTCTCTATGTAGCAGTCGAGCCTCTTTTGGAGAATCTGTGAGAAGCACATCGGGACAGCGGCCCTTCAAAGCCTTAAACACTAATCTTCCAAGGGGATCCTCCATTTGGTCCTTCCTCAGGTCCTTCCTGGACAATTTGGGTAGACCTTCTTCTCCCACTTGTGTCACGTTACAGTAGTTTTTGGGTACTCCCACAGCCGTAACTCCAATCTCTTTGGCTCTGGACCCCTCTCCAGCTTGGAATTCAGCCCCCTGGAACAAGGCTCTCACTCCTTCTGGGGTCACTTGGGTCCATTCCTCTGTGGGGTCAATGAGGCAATGGGGTCTTCTAGATAGAGCATCCACATCTCTGTTTCCAACACCTGGTCGGTATTTCAGGCTGAACGTGAATCCTGAGAGGGCAGCTAACCACCTATGTCCTGTGGCATCCAGTTTGGCAGTGGTTAATAAGTAGGTGAGCGGATTGTTGTCAGTCTTTACTACAAACTCGGCCCCATATAGATAGTCTTGTAGCTTATCCACTACGGCCCGTTTTAGAGCCAGGAATTCCAGCTTGTGTGTGGGATAATTCTTCTAAGCTGACACAAGACTCTGACTCACATAGGCAATGGGCCGTAGGTGACCATCGTGCTCTTGGTACAGGACCCCGCCCAATCCATCTCTACTGGCATCCACATGCAGCTCGTAAGGTTTTGCAGTATCTGCATAAGCCAACACAGGAGCAGTAGTTAGGCTTTTCTTGAGTTGGAAGAACGCCTTCTCACACTTTGTGGTCCACTGGTCTTGGATAGACTCTTTAGGCTTTCTAGGCCCCATGGTGGGTTTCACTGGTCTAACTGATTCTGGAACATCATCTTCCTCTTCAGTCCTCAGTAGTTCATTCAGGGGTCGGGCAATCTTGGCAAATCCCTCCACGAAACTTCTGTAATAAGAACAGAATCCCAAGAACGACCGAAGCTCGGTCACATTAGTGGGCCTAGGCCAAGAGGTGACGGCCTCCAACTTCCCTGGGTCCGTGGATATCCCTTCAGTGGATACGATGTGGCCCAGGTAATGGACTGAGGGCTGGTAAAATTGACACTTCTCCAACAAAAGCTTCAGGCCTTCATCGTGGAGCCTCTTTAGGACCTTTTCCAGTCGCTCTTCGTGTTCTTCCAGAGTTATTCCGAACACAATGATGTCGTCCAAGTATACCAGTACCTCAATCAGATTCATGTCACCCACCGTCTTCTCCATAGGTCTTTGGAAAATGGCTGGGGCTCCTGACAAACCCTGAGGCATGCGGTTGAACTCGAAGAAGCCTACTGGAGTGATGAAAGCTGTTTTCTCCTGATCTTCAGCATGCATGGGAATTTGATAGTATCCACTTTTCAAATCCATCACACTGAACCACTTGGCCCCTGACAAACTCTGCAAAGCATCTTCTATTCGGGGAGTGGTATACTGGTCAGGTATAGTCCTCTTGTTGAGTGTTCGATAGTCGATACACAGCCTCATTTTTCTTCCAAGCTACCACTATGGGGGAGGCGTAAGGACTCCTGGACTCTTGGATAATGCCTGTCCTCTTAAGCTCTGCCAGTTGCTCTTGCAGATCCTCCAGGTCAGCCCAAGGAACTCGTCAGACTCTTTCTCTAAACGGCCTATCTTCCTGTAGCTGAATCTTGTGAGTGGCACTCTTTGCACACCCCACATCAAACTCGTTTTTAGAGAAAATCTTCTGCCATCGAGCGAGTTGGGCCTTGGCCCTCTCCTTCCATACTGGTGGGAGGGTTGTGTCTTCAGAACATAGCTTCTACACAGTGACTTCACCCCTTTCTTCTCTCTTTAAGTCAGATGGGGCAACCGGGGTGGCTTGGTTCACTTGGCCCAGCAGCATTCTAGCGGGTACCTTCACTGGTGTGGTAGCAGTATTCCTGATGCTTACTGAGACCCTCCTGTGAATTTTCTTCAGGGCCTTCAAGGGAACCACTTCAGGAATGACTTTGATCCCTGTTTGTTTTTCCTGTGGGTCCGGTTCAAGGACGACAAAGGGCCTGGTTGTTTCCAGGTAAGTTTAACAGAAGCTCTCAAACAAGTCACCTCTCCTGGTTGTAACACTTTTTCCGTTCTGTCCAACTTCCAGATTTTTCCAATTTCTTTCTGCTGGGGCCTTCTGCTCCATCACCAGGCATTGGTACACTTGCTGTAACATGGGGTGAACTCATGTTGTAGAGGTATCCTGCTCCTGGGCTAGGGGGGTCAACAGTCTCCTGACTAGGTCAGTGTTGGTTCCTATGATGAGGGAGCTCTTGCTTGCTCCTGGCGGGCGAGGGCAGACCACTGCCAGGGTGTCAAAGGTCTCTGCCTCTCCTGACACAGAGGGGTCAAAAGTCAGTTTGATTGGCAGGTATCCATCATAAGGGAAACTTTGAGTCCCAATGCCCCATATCTCCAGTTCTTCCAGTTTCTGCAGTGGCAGATGTCTGAGGTGCTTGTTATAGAAGTCCCTATATAGAAGAGTCACTTGAACTCCAGTGTCTAGAAGGGCCTTTGTATAGATTCCTTCTACTTGGATTGACACTATTGGGGAAGGCCCCACTAGATTGGCAGGGAGTTTTCTTGGAGTGAACTTCCTGTTTGGTTCTGTAATTTGCACTCTTACTCCCTTCTTCCTTGGAGCTTTACTGGATCTTGATCCCTGCTGGGCCTGATGTGCATTGACTTCCCGCCATCCAGAAATTTGAGTAGTGGAACGGGAAGCATTGGGTCGCTCAGAGGTAACAATGGGGGTGCTTGGTAAAGACCTGTGCTCCTGACATCGCCTCCTGGTGTTGTTGGATTTCTTGGAGTTAGCTGAGACGGGTGGGCACCCGGTTGACTCCTTCACCGGGGCCCTCTGAAGTTTTCCGCCGGCTTGCGGTGTTGTTGTGCAGCTTTATCCGGGCTCGGACATACTCCTCTAAAGCCCTGTACACACAATCGGATTTCCTATGGATTCTAATCCGATGGATTTTTCCATCGGAAATCCGATGAAGCTGACTTCCATCAGTCTTGCCTACACACCATCAGTCAAAAATCCGACCGTCCCAAACGCCGTGACGTAAAACACTCCGACAAGCCGAGAAAAATGAAGTTCAATGCTTCTGAGCATGCGTGGGTTTTTTGTCCGATGGAGTTCCACACAAACAATCGGAATTTGCTATCGTTTTTTTTCCCATCGGATAAATTTAAAACATGTTCTATTTTTTCTCACCGATGGAAAAAAGACCGATGGGGCCCATACACGATCGGTTTGTCCAATGAGAAAAGTCCATCGGACTATTTTCATCGGTAAAACCGATCGTGTGTACACGGCATAACATGTCCAACTCCTCCACAGTTGAAGCAAGTTATCAGTCTTTTCGGCTTCTGCACTTGATCAGCTTCAGAGTTGAGGGACTTCTTGGGTTCTTCTGGAGTATTTTTGTTGGGTAGAACTTTTGTCTGGCCAGTCAGCGTGGACAACATCTCTATCAACTGAGACACCTGGGTCAACTTGAGAGTTGCCTTCATCAGCACTGATCACTCTGACTCGAGCAGTTGTTTCTGACTGCTGGTTCTTTTTTTATAGTTCAATAGGACCTCTTCCTCCCTGTCCCTGACCATCCGAATCAGGTCAGGGTACTCCAGAATGCCACCACCCTGGCGGGTTCGCAACAGAAGTGCAATGGGATCCAGAGGTTTGGCTCCCCGTGGGACTTGTTGTGCATGGGTCTCATCCACTTTCCGAGGATCAATCCCTTTTTTTAACAGGATCTGATGCAGTATCTTGTCCAGGTGCCTGATGAATTCAGACAGATTCTCTCCCTCCTTCTAATAACAGTGCTGCAGTTGGTAGAGAAGTTCAGTAACTTTTTCAGTCCGGCCAAACACATCCTGTAGGATATCCAGGTAATCCTGTGCAGTGCAGTCTCTCTTACTGAGCTTGAGGTTCCGTATGGCCTCCAGGGCAGGTCCCTTTAGACTCTCTGTAATCCTTTGCTTCTTGTGTTTTTTGGGTACTTCCCACTTCTCTAGAGCCTGAGTGGCATTATCTAGCCATTCTTCGAACCCATCTTCCACAGAAGGCACTGGCTGCTTCCCAGAGAAAGTCCTGAGTTTCCTGTATCCAGTCATCAGGTAGTCTGGGGAATCCTTCTTACATTTAGCCACAATTTCCCCCAGAACAGCGCATAGCTCTGGCCCAAGGGTAGTCAATGGTGATGAACCGGAACTCTCTTTCTGGCCATCCCCTCCTGTGGTGGGTCCTCCTTGGATAGAGGAGGTAGGACCTTCCCCTGGAGCTTCGGGGTGTATCAGGAGAAATTCTACTTGGTTGGCAGTCCTTATACTAGCACCTTTAAAGTGGTCTGAAACTCCCTTCTTCCATTCACACAGTGCATAGTTGTATGGGTTGATGGTGTCTGTTCTTATTTTAATCACCCATGGTTTCCTGTCTGTGGACAGTGTTCTCAAAACTGGGAGTAGCTGCTCCTCTGTCCAGACTTCTCCTTTAATTTTGATCACTAGACCGTTGCCCGGGAGGATGTTTTCCTCCAGACACCACCGGGCTGCAGCAGTAGGGTCCATTGTTGCACTGACAAGGGTTCTGTCTAGGGGGGAGTTGATTGCAGAACCGTAGGAATCCTGGACGAGCCCCCACGTGTAGCACTACCCCATGTAGGAGCTTCTGGTTTTGTTTTGGGTCTACGTTCCGCCTATCAACCCCATGGAATTGGCTCGAACCCTCCCTTGGCACAACTGGTATATACAGATATTGTGGAACCCACTGGTTGATGGGGAACACAGTAAAACCACCCCACAGTAAAATTGCAATATAAATTGTTCCCTTGAAATGGCCACTTGTCCCACAGGGTAACAGAGAAACTGCACACAGGTTTGCACTTAACCAAGGGTGAACTTTACTTGGTAAGATATAAAGGGAAAACAAGGTTATACATACAGTTGACTCTGCAGGGCCCTGCGAGAGTCAATAATAAAATAAATAGTTACTATTATAGACAATATATCTTAACTTGCAGTATTAATGTCTAATTATGTGGCTGAACTATATGCTCGTGAGCTCCCCCTCGTGGGCAATACTACCCTGTGTCCCGTCACTGCCAGTTCTAGTCAGGCCTGACTAAATTTAATGTACAAGTTCGTCAGTGGTAGGAGTCTTCGCTAGCAAAACGTTGGTGCACATACAAATTGTAATCCAAAGGGTATTGAAGGGAAAACTGGACTCCCGCAATGCTTTTGGGAGTGTGTAACTCTTAGGCGGTGCAAACGCCAACTTTAAACTGCGCACTATCACACGATGCACTAAGTTCTGGTGCGTGTCGCACGATTCTAGTGGTGGTGGGCCTTAACAGTCACAGGCCTATCAAGTAGTTAATAATATCCTGGGCAGGTGCCCGCTCACCTGAATAGGCCTAGTCCGCCTGGCAGGTTCCGTTGCTGATGCTCCGTTACACAATCTCTCCGCTGTCCCGGTCTTCCGTCCCCCACTCCACCACTTGAGACGTTGGTAGGTGGAGATATCTGGACACATTGGAATGTCAGCTGGGCTTCCCAAAGGAGAATTCTTCTCTCTTTAGCAGACAGGCCTCTCTGAAGACAGTAGGCCCAGGTTATGCGGCCTACACACACACAGCAGGCCTCTCAGATGCTTCACTTGCTAGCAGGGCGATGTCCAGAGAGACCTTCCGTAGCTCCTCCCCTCCTTTAAGTAAGCACTCCCAGAAGGCCAAGCGACGAGGCAATGCATGTTGGGAGTACAGCTGCACTGTGAGTACTATAGTCTATTTACTACCAATGGCAAATGGAGTCTCTTTCTCCCTGTACTACGAGTTCCAGCATGCCTTGCTTTGACATTATTGAAAATAATAAGTAGATGCAATATAAAGATTGAACACCGGAGGGAGCTAAGTTCCTTCTAGTTCGTCAGCTGTAGTCTGTATCTACATAGGAAAAATGGGAACCTTGCTACATGTTAAAAATTCTGCAGCCAGAATCCTGACTAGGTCTGGTACAAGCGATCATATGACCCCTATCCTGGAGTCCTTGCACTGGCTACCTGTCCGGTGTCGCATAGATTTCAAGATCCTCTTGCTTACCTATAAGGCTCTTCATGGCTTTGCACTTATCTCTCTGAACTTTTATTAACTTACTCCCCCCCTCATAACCTCCGCTCCTCAAATTTTGGTTTGCTGTGTGTCCCCCCTACTCACCTACACTCGATGGGAGACAGAGCCTTCTCCTGCTATTCTCCAAAACTCTGGAATTCACTTCCAAAGGACATCAGAGAGTCATCTTCTATAAACTCATTCAAATCAAATCTAAAAATGTTTTTCTTTAGACAAACTTTCTTTTAATTGTCCCTTTTTTCCTTTATGTTATGTTATCCTGTGTATATCTTGTGTTTTCCTTGTAAAGTGCTTTGAGAAGCCACCTTTAAAGGCGCTATATAAGATAAAGCTGATCATTATTATTACTATTAATATTATTATTATGCTGCTCTATCTGTGGCTACATGATCCCCTCTGTGCTTAGTTTTATGTCCCTCTGTGGGAGGCTCCAATAAATGGTGGTGGGATAATGTGGGCTAAATCCTGTGTATAATTGAATTAGCAACAGCAAGATTTCAAGTCTGAGTCTTGGGTCCCACACCATGAACAATTGACTATTCTCTTCAACTCCATCCTCATGCAACCAGTTCCTGTACAAAGGTTCTTCACTATTATGTACAGTATGGTATGAAACATACATGTGTAGCGCTACCCCCAATTAAGAGAGCCGCTGGATTTGTTTTCGGGCCCTGTGTACAGCACTGGCTACCTGTCCTTGCACTGGCTACCTGTCCGGTGTCGCATAGATTTCAAGATCCTCTTGATTACCTATAAGGCTCTTCATGGCTTTGCACTTATCTCTCTGAACTTTTATTAACTTACTCCCCCCCTCATAACCTCCGCTCCTCAAATTTTGGTTTGCTGTGTGTCCCCCCTACTCACCTACACTCGATGGGAGACAGAGCCTTCTCCTGCTATTCTCCAAAACTCTGGAATTCACTTCCAAAGGACATCAGAGAGTCATCTTCTATAAACTCATTCATATCAAATCTAAAAATGTTTTTCTTTAGACAAGCTTTCTTTTAATTGTCCCCTTTTTCCTTTATGTTATGTTATCCTGTGTATATCTTGTGTTTTCCTTGTAAAGTGCTTTGAGAAGCCACCTTTAAAGGCGCTATATAAAATAAAGTTGATCATTATTATTACTATTAATATTATTATTATGCTGCTCTATCTGTGGCTACACGATCCCCTCTGTGCTTAGTTTTATGTCCCTCTGTGGGAGGCTCCAATAAATGGTGGTGGGATAATGTGGGCTAAATCCTGTGTATAATTGAATTAGCAACAGCAAGATTTCAAGTCTGAGTCTTGGGTCCCACACCATGAACAATTGACTATTCTCTTCAACTCCATCCTCATGCAACCAGTTACTGTACAAAGGTTCTTAACTATTATGTACAGTATGGTATGAAACATACATGTGTAGCGCTACCCCCAATTAAGAGAGCCGCTGGATTTGTTTTCGGGCCCTGTGTACAGCACCACCAACCCCCAGCAATCTGCTCGACCCACTCTGGCACAGCTAGTCTAGGGGTTATATTTGTATCACATTCAAATAATATTGCAAGGAATAACCTCCTAACAGTAAGACAACACACTGAGGCAAGAGATTAAATATAACAGTTTACTCTTATATTAAATGTAGCATAAGCAGAACACAATACATGCAATTGGCTAGCAGAGACCTGCAGAATTCAATACAGCATACAATAATGGCGCTGTGCGGTACTTCACCACGTGTAGCTATTATGGTATGCGCGCCCTATGGCGCACTAAACAATATCCTAACTTCCCACCCCGGTCAGGCCTGACATGGAGTAAATCTCAGTCACCTCCTATATGGAGTTCTTCGCATGCCAGCTTTCGGTGGTGCACTTGATGAATAGTAATTTGTAATCCACAATCAGGCAATACTTGAAACACTATACTGGGGGGGGGATACTTAAACTCTGTCCTGCTACCGGTCCCCCCCGGGGAACAGCGGATTTACGAAACTGTGGGCCTATGCAGTCTATAGGCCTGAACACGGCACAGTCTATTGGTCTGGGCAGGTGCCCGCTCACCACTCCGGACGCGATCCCAATCCGAAACGTCCACCCTGCTGTGTATCCGCACACAGCGTCTGCAACGATCGGGTCCCCGATCCAACTGATGTCCTCCCTCGACAAGTCAGATGCCACCCAGCTTCCGGAGTGGGGTGGAAGGCTCTTTGGAAGTTGCGCAAGGCCCAGGCTTCAGGCCTTGCACTGCAGCAGATCCGCACAGGAAGAAGGTCTTGCTTGCAGCGCGGTGTCCAAAGAGGCCGAGCTCCGCCTCGCCTCCTCCTTAAATAACCCCTCCCATGAGTCTCTGCGATGGCTAACTGCACTCTGGGTGCCGAACGGGGTTCTGGGTAACGTAGTCCCGGGGCCTTAAAGGAGACCCCGCTACACACTCCCCCCACTTAAACTCTTTGGTCCCCAAAGATAACATAAACTTAAATCACAGAACGCACAACATCAATCAAACTTTCGTATGATGTTGGCAGAGGAAATTCCCACCAAAACCGAGGCGGTGAACTCCCCTGCCCACAGGCCACACCATCACTAGTGTCCTGCCTAACTGTGCCAGAGAGTGAGCTGGGGTTGCCCCCCACTAAATGAACAGTGGGAGGGTCAGGCTCTTCCGTACTCCTTCTGGCAGTAACCACAGTGTCTTCCGCACTTCTCCCCATCTGTGGGTAAGTTAATCTTCTGGGAGGCTTTATGGCTCTTCGCTTCCTCTGTCCTCTTGGGCTCTCTGTTAGAACAGGCTCCTCCTCTGGAACCAACTCAGGAATTACTTCTGGTTCAGGAGCACTGGACTCCGGGGCAGGGAGGTACAGAGACTCCCTTGGATCTTCTCCTGGGAGTAAGTCACAGGCACTCTCCCAAGAATCTGACCAAGGACTGGATGGAATGAACTCAGTAGCTTCTGCATTCAGCGTCTGGTCTTCAGTATCTTCTTCAGGTGGAAGATCAATAGCAGAAGTTTCTGGGGCCTGGGAAGGCCAAAGCCAGTCAAGTTCTTCTCCCTCATCTTCACTTGTTTCCGAGGTCTCTGTATCCCCGATCTGGGGGGTCTGAGACCGAGTGTTTGGTCTGGGAGTATCCAGAATGGAAGTTGGCTCAGGGGAATCCATCACAGGGGGGATCCAAACCGCCTCAGCCAGTGGGAGTAGGTGGTTCCGGTGCCAGGTCTTCAGTGGCCCCACCTTCCCTTCTGATTTAAGTCTGTAAACGGGTAGGCCCGGAAGTCTTTTGCAAACAACATAAGGTTCAGGTTTCCATCTGTCTGCAAGCTTGTGTTTTCCAGGGATCCCCAAATTCCACAACAACACTCTGTCTCCAGGTTGTAGATCTTGGATCCTAACTTTTAAGTTAAAATTTTTCTTGTTGCGGGCCCTCCTTTGCTCTGAGGCCGCCTGGGCCTGTTCATAGGCCAATTTCAAATTGCGTCTGAGCCTATCGAAATATACCTTGTGGGAAGCAGCAGAACAATGGTCTATGGAAGTGCCAAAGGCCAGATCTACGGGTAGTCTTGCTTCTCTCCCAAACATAAGTCACTACTTAGGGTCCCCAGCATGTTGAGCAGGGTTCGGTTGAACCTCTCCGGCTGAGCATCACCTTGTGGATGATAGGGGGTAGTTCTTGTCTTCTTGATCCCCAAAGAATCCAGGAGTTTCCGGATCAATCGACTTTCAAAATCCCTTCCCTGATCTGAATGGAGCCGCCGTGGCAGCCCATAATGTACAAAGTACTTCTCCACCAGCACCTTGGCCACGGTGGAAGCCTTCTGGTCCTTGGTTGGAAAGGCCTGGGCATACCGGGTGAAATGGTCGGTTACTACCAGAACATTTCCTAGTCCACTCAGGTCGGGTTCGAGGCAGAGAAAATCAATGCATACCAGGTCAAGTGGGCTTTGACTTTGCAGATGGCCCATTGGGGTAGCTTGATGAGGTAAAGTCTTCCTCTGGATGCATCGTGCACATGACTGGCAGTATTCTTCAACTTCAGCCCTCATGCAGGGCCAATAGAAACGGTCCCTAACGAGTTGGAAAGTCCTTTCCGCCCCTAGGTGGCCATGGTTGTCGTGCAGGGCAACCAGGACTGTCTCTCGGTACTTCTCCGGCAAGAACAGTTGCCATTTGTCTTCTAGGTCATCAGAGGGGCCCCTTCGGTAGACCACTCCCTGATGCACCTGTAACTTGTCCCACTCTTTCCTCAACAGGTGAGCTTCCTTTGAAGGGTGGCGTGAGAGCCTATTCGGGTCCTGATTCTCCAGGGCCTCTAGGACCAATCTCTCCATAGGGTCTTCCAATTGGTCGGATCTCAGCTCCTTCTTAGACAGTTTTGGTAAATTATCTTCCCCCAGTTGGGTTACTCCACAGTATTGCTTGGGAACTCCTACTATGGTAACACCTATCTCTTCTGCTCTTGAGCCGCCACTGGCTTGGAGTTCAGCCCCTTGACAGAGGGCCCGCACCCCGTCGGGTGCCACTTGGGCCCAGTCTTCTGTACTGCAAGTGGGGACGTGATATCTTCTAGACAAAGCATCTGCATCTTGGTTTCCAGCCCCAGGTCTGTACTTCAGGCCGAAATCGAAGGCAGACAGCGCCGCCAGCCACCTATGTCCTGTGGCATCCAACTTTGCTGTGGTGAAGAGATAGGTAAGGGGGTTGTTGTCTGTTTTCACTGTGAATTCCGCCCCATATAAATAGTCTCTAAGTTTGTCAATTACCGCCCACTTAAGGGCCAGGAACTCCAACCTATGGGTGGGGTAGTTCTTTTCGGAGGGAGTCAGACTTCTGCTCACATACGCAACCGGCCTCAGTTGCTCTTCATGCTCCTGGTACAGCACTCCTCCCAAACCATCATGACTGGCATCTACATGAAGTTCATAAGGCTTCTTAGGGTCTGCGTAGGCCAGGACAGGGGCAGTGGTTAATGTCTTCTTCAACATCTGAAAGGCATTCTCACACTTCTCGTTCCACTGGTCCTTGACTGACTCCCCTGGCTTTCTGGGGCCTGTGTCATCCTCTTCCCCCTCCATCTTTAGCAGCTCATTCAGAGGCCTGGCTATCCGAGCAAACCCCTCCACAAATCTCCTGTAATAGGAGCAGAACCCCAGAAAGGATCTGAGCTCTGTCACAGTGGTGGGCCTGGGCCAGGAGGTGACTGCCTCCAATTTCTTGGGGTCTGTGGCTACCCCATCTTCAGACACTATATGTCCCAGATAGTTGACTGATGACTGATAGAATTGGCACTTTTCAGGTGAGAGCTTGAGTCCTTCCTCACTCAGTCTCTTCAAAACTTTCTCCAGTCTCTCCTCAAGCTCTTCCAAGGTTCTTCCGAAGACAATGATGTCATCCAAGTATACGAGGACTTTGATGAGGTTCATATCTCCCACAGTCTTCTCCATGAGACGTTGGAAGGTGGCTGGAGCTCCAGACAGACCTTGAGGCATCCGGTTGAATTCAAAGAACCCTACCGGGGTTATGAAAGCCGTCTTCTCTTTGTCTTCTGGCTGCATCGGGATCTGATAGTACCCGCTCTTGAGGTCCATAACACTGAACCACTTGGCTCCAGACAAGCTCTGTAGGGCATCCTCTATCCTTGGAGTGGTATACTGGTCCGGTATGGTTCTCCTGTTGAGGGTCCTATAGTCTATGCACAGCCTCAGTGACCCATTCTTCTTCCGGACCACCACTATAGGGGAGGCATAGGGACTTCTAGATTCTCGAATCACCCCTGTTCGCTTGAGCTCGGCGAGCTGCTCCCTCAAGTCTTCGAGGTCTGCTAACGGAACCCGCCTAACCCTTTCCCTGAAGGGTTTGTCTTCCTGGAGGCGGATCCGATGGGTGGCACTCCTAGCACACCCCACATCGAATTCATCTTGGGAAAAGATTCTTTCCCACCTGGTCAACTGGGCCTTGGCTCTCTCTTTCCAAGCCCTGGGCAGATTTGGATTCTCCATGGAAAGTTTCTCCCACACAGTATTTTCTCCATCTGTCTTCTCCACATCTAGCGAAGCAAGTGGGGTAGCTGGGCTCACCCGGCCCAGTAACAGCCTAGCTGGGATTTCCATGGGACCATCCGTGGTATTTCTGACGCTCACAGGCACTTTACAATGAGCCTTCTTCAGGGCCCTCACTGGGACCACTTCTGGGACTACTTCTAGGCCCGAATGTTCTTCCCTTGGGTCGGGTTCCAACATGACAAAAGGGCCAGGCTGCTCCCAAGTGAGTTTCACTGTGGCTTTCAAGCAGGTTACTTCACCGGGCTGTAGCACTATTCCCCTTCTTCCCAGCCTCCAGACCTTCCCTACCCTCTCTTCGGGGGCCTTCTGTTCCAAGATCAGTCGTTGGTAGGCTGTCTTCAACATTGGGTGGATCTCAGTGACTGTGGGGTCTTTCCTTCTTGTCAGAAGGGCCAAGAGTCTTTGGACCAGATCCGTGTTCGTCCCTATTATCAGGGAACTCTTGTTAGCTCCAGGCGGTCGGGGGCACACCACAGCTAAGGTGTCGAACACTTCAGCCTTTCCGGCTATGGACGGGTCAAAAGTCAGTTTTATAGGCAGATAGCCATCATAAGGGAAACTCTCTGTCCCAATTCCCCATATCTCCAACTCTTCAATCTTCTGGATGGGTAGGTGACTTAAATGCTTGTCATAAAAGTCCCGGTACAACAGGGTCACTTGCGCCCCAGTATCCAATATGGCTCTTGTGTAGACTCCCTCCACTTGAACTGGTACTATTGGGGAGGGACCCACCAGCTTCTCTGGATATCGCTTCGAAGGGGTCTCTTTCTTTTGATCTTTGCATTTTCCCATTTGACTTTCTTTCTTCCATTTCTCTTTGGACTTAAGTCTCTCTTGGGCCTGGTATGCATTGATCTCCCTCCTTTTGATGGGTGTAACTACCCGCTGAGGAACACTACTCTCTTTCTTTGGGGTGCATTTCTTTCTGAGGAACCCTGTGTTTCTTCTGAGGGGTCTTCCGTTCCACTCTTTTCAGTTTGGAGCTCACTGGAGATGATGGGCACTCGGTTGACTCCTTCACCGGGGCCCGCTGAAGTTTTCCGGCGGCTTGCGGTTATTCATCTTTTTTTTCTTTGGACTGGTACATACTTTGGCCGCATGACCAACCCCTCCGCAGTTGAAACAAGTCATGTCCCCCCAATCTTTTAGGGATGCGGGTGCGGAGGTATTTGGAAATAGCTCTCTCCTCGGACTTTCCCTCTCCGGTTCCCTTGACTTCTTTTCCATCAGGGAGGTCAGTATCCCCAATACTTGGGACATCTGCGATTTCAAGGTATCCACCTCTGAGTCTCTTTCCAGGGTCATGACCGTCCTGACCATCACTGGAGGAGGATTTACCGACTCAACTGGTAGGCTCCTCTTCTTCTCCTCCAGCATAGCTTCTTCCTCTCTGACCACTCGGATCATTTTAGGGTACTCCAGGCTCTTCCCGTCCTGTCTTGTGCGTAGCGCCAATGCGAGAGGTCCCGGGTTCAAATCCCGGATGAGCCCCCACGTGTAGCGCTACCCCCAATTAAGAGAGCCGCTGGATTTGTTTTCGGGCCCTGTGTACAGCACCACCAACCCCCAGCAATCTGCTCGACCCACTCTGGCACAGCTAGTCTAGGGGTTATATTTGTATCACATTCAAATAATATTGCAAGGAATAACCTCCTAACAGTAAGACAACACACTGAGGCAAGAGATTAAATATAACAGTTTACTCTTATATTAAATGTAGCATAAGCAGAACACAACACATGCAATTGGCTAGCAGAGCCCTGCAGAATTCAATACAGCATACAATAATGGCGCTGCGCGGTACTTCACCACGTGTAGCTATTATGGTATGCGCGCCCTATGGCGCACTAAAAAATATCCTAACTTCCCACCCCGGTCAGGCCTGACATGGAGTAAATCTCAGTCACCTCCTATATGGAGTTCTTCGCATGCCAGCTTTCGGTGGTGCACTTGATGAATAGTAATTTGTAATCCACAATCAGGCAATACTTGAAACACTATACTGGGGGGGGATACTTCAACTCTGTCCTGCTACCAGCCCCCCCCCGGGGAACAGCGGATAAACGAAACTGTGGGCCTATGCAGTCTATAGGCCTGAACACGGCACAGTCTATTGGTCTGGGCAGATGCCCGCTCACCACTCCGGACGCGATCCCAATCCGGAACGTCCACCCTGCTGTGTATCCGCACACAGCGTCTGCAACGATCGGGTCCCCGATCCAACTGATGTCCTCCCTCGACAAGTCAGATGCCACCCAGCTTCCACAGTGGGGTGGAAGGCTCTTTGGAAGTTGCACTGCAGCAGATCCGCACAGGAAGAAGGTCTTGCTTGCAGCGCGGTGTCCAAAGAGGCCGAGCTCCGCCTCGCCTCCTCCTTAAATAACCCCTCCCATGAGTCTCTGCGATGGCTAACTGCACTCTGGGTGCCAAACGGGGTTCTGGGTAACGTAGTCCCGGGGCCTTAAAGGAGACCCCGCTACACATGCTTATCACATTCAATGTCTTTAAAAAGGGCTTACCAAGAATGGTATTTGTGTGCTTTATGATTTCTGAGTGTGCCAAGTCAAGCTTCAGCTGTCAAAGTACAAATATAAAGATACAAGGCATATCATGTTATATTATGTAAACACTATGCAAGTCAACTGTGACTTTTGACTGGAACTGTAGCATTTGAACCTTTTTGAACCTTTTTATCAGGCATTTCCGGCAATCATTGGACCAGTATTCATCAACATTTTATCAGATAGCAGATACTTGCCATCAATCTATCCTTTCATGCTGCTATTCCTGATACCAATAATTGCAGAGAAGGTCCTGCGCTGCCTAGCAACATGATGGCTTTATAAGGTCTCCAACAGCCATTCACTGACTGATAAATGACTACTAAACCAAAAACTTGCATTGCTTTACTACAGAAGCCAACAAAACATTTACAAATGTGTATAGGTATTTGTAAAAAAAATAGTGAAAAAGGTGCACAAAAGTGTAAATAAACAACTTATTCTACAAATCTGAAGGTTGGCTTCACACATATGCATTATGTAACACCCGATTTACAGTGCTTTGTTGTGCAGTGCCTTGTCAGTGCACCTAGACACATTTGTGTTTCAGCTTACTACAATGCACAAATGAGAGCTGCCTGTGGTTTGTGGTGTTTCATCAGAAAAAAGGTTTATGTTTGAAGTTGTTGAGCACTCGCACCTTATCCAAATCAATGGGCTGCTGTAACGCAATGCATGTGTAGTGGCCTCACCCCTCTCCCTTGCTTTATCGGTTATATGGCTGTTGTCTAGGGGTACCTGGGAGAGAGAGATAAAACACACCACGGCATGTCCTCCGTAACTGAGAGGTGAAGGCCAGAAGATTGGGCTTTTGTGTAGGTGTCCTAGAGTCAAGTCCAGTCCTTCGTCCCTGACTCCTTTGCTTTAGTAACCCAAGTTCCACACAGTGAATAGGTACAACTCAGTTTTATTCTTCTTGCCAAGCAATAAAACAGTTTCTTTACTTTGAAAAATGGGGACAGATCGAGGCACAATCCTTTCCCTTCTTGCTGCTGCCCACTGTGCTGTCACCAGTGGTGAATAGTCACTGCCACTGACTAGGTAATATAGAACGTGAATTACCTTCGCTCACTTTGCCCTGTCAGAGGAAGAAATCCGTCCAAGGGAGAAGTGGAGGCCTCTCCGTCACCAGCGATGCTGCGCCGGGCTCTTCAGAGAAGTTACTGCGCACCAGTCCTCACGAACTCAGACACGGGCACCCAAGGAGTTAGGGCCCCCTAAGATTCCTCCACTCTCGCGGAACTCAGTCGAAGGTACTGAGCCCCAGGCATCCGCCATAGTACCTCACCCCAGGCTAAAGGTGCCTGAGATGGACTCCATCCCCGCTCCAGCTAGGCCAAAGGCGCCTAGGCCTGAAAAACCGGAACGCCAGCACCCAAGCTGAAGGTGCCTGGGTGCGGCCGCGTCCTCCAACTCTCTGCCCCAAAATCAGGGCGTCCGCCCCTTTTATGACCTCTCCCTTTGCGTCACAGCGGGTTCCCCGCCCCGCTGTACCAGCTCCAGGGGAGGACAAAAAGGCACAGTTTGCGGTGTGAGTTCAGCTACAGCCCAAGGCAACAACGCCACCTGTAGGCCCCAAGGAACCCCACACCACCAGAGTCCTCACATAAATTCAAACACCCGCTACACATGTTAAAGATGCATTGGGGACAGGGTTGCCAACTTTCAGTAAATTTACAAACAGTTTGTAAAATCCATATTTGTTGCATTTGTCCATGAATGTCAGTTATGGACATGCAGCCTACATGTCTGTAATGGACATTCAAGGACAGATGCAAAAAGTATGGATTTTACAAACTGTTTGTAAATTTACTGAAAGTTGGAAACCCTGATTGGGGATGATTTACTAAAACTGGAGAGTGCAAAATCTGATGCAGCTCTGCATAAAAACGAATCAGCTTCTAGATTTTTTTTGTTAAAGGTTAATTGAACAAGCTGGCAGCTGATTAGCAACCTTGTATAGCTACATCAGGTATTGCACTCTTCACGTTTAGTAAATCAACCCCATTGTCATCTAGACCATTTGGTTTAAAATGGCAGTGTCTGTAAAAAGTCTTCCCATCCCTACTGATACTGAGGCCTAGTACACATGACCTGTTTTCTCATCAAGAAACTACAAGAAAACTGCTGGGAGAGCTTTCTTGCTGAGAAAACCATTCGTGTGTATGGATTTTCGTCGAGAAAACTGCCGGGAATCTGGACGAGAAAAATAGAGAACCTGCTCTCTATTTTCTCGTCAGGATTCTCGTCGGGATTCTCGTCTGGAAACTGGTCGTGTGTATGGTTTTCCAAGTCTTAAAAAATCGCGCATGCTCAGAATCAAGTGTAGCGATACCTCCAACTAAGAAGGCCGCATATTTAGTTTGGGCCCTGAAGACAGCTCCGCCAACCCCCGGCAATAGGCTCTACCCCCTACTGGCACAGCTAGTACTGACAGTAAATTGTATATCTTATACTGTATGAATAACTGAGCATTGAGACAATATTAACCACTTGACCACTGGGCACTTAAACCCCCTTAATAACCAGACCAATTTTCAGCTTTCGGTGCTCTCACATTTTGAATGACAATTACTCAGTCATACAACACTGTACCCATATGAATTTTTTGTCCTTTTTTTCACACAAATAGAGCTTTCTTTTGGTGGTATTTAATCACTGTTGGGCTTTTTATGTTTTGCGCTATAAGAGAAAAAAGACTGAAAATTTTGTAAAAAAATGTTTTTTTTTTCGTTTCTGTTATAAAATTTTGCAAATTACTATTTTTTCTTCATAAATTTTGGCCAAAATTTATACTGCTACATATCTTTGGTAAAAATAAGTACAAATTGGTGGATATTATTTGGTCTTTGTGAAAGTTATAGAGTCCACAAGCTATGGTGGCAATATCTGAAAATTGATCACACCTGAAGTACTGACGGCCGATCTCATTTCTTGAGACCCTAACATGCCAGAAAAGTACAAATACCCCCCAAATGACCCCTTTTTGGAAAGAAGACATTCCAAGGTATTCAGAAAGAGGCATTGTGAGTTTTTTGAACTTGTCATTTTTTCCCACAATTCTTTGCAAAATCAAGATTTTTTTTTTCTCTTTTTTTTTTTCACAAAATTTTCATATTAGCAGGTTATTTCTCACACACAGCATATGCATTCCACAAATTACACCCCAAAACACATTCTGCTATTCCTCCCGAGTATGGCGATACCACATGTGTGAGACTTTTACACAGCGTGGCCACATACAGAGGCCCAAGATGCAGGGAGCCCCTTCAGGCGTTCTGGAGCACCCAGGCCAATTCTGACATTTCTCTCCTACATGTAAAAATCATCATTTATTTGCTAGAAAATTACATAGAACCCCAAAACATTATATATGTTTTTTTAGCAAAGACCTTAGAGAATATAATGGTGGTTGTTGCAACTTTTTATCTCGCACGATATTTGCGCAGCAATTTTTTTAACGCGTTTTTTACGGAAAAAAAATGTTTTGTGCTTAAAAAAAAAAAACAGTAAAGTTAGCCCAATGTTTTTGCATAATGTGAAAGATGAAGTTACGCCGAGTAAATAGATACCTAACATGTCACCCTTAAAAATTGCACACACTCGTGGAATGGCGCCAAACTTCGCTACTTAAAAAAATCCCCATAGGCGACGCTTTAAATATTTTTACTGGTTACATGTTTTGAGTTACAGAGGAGGTCTAGGGCCAGAATTATTGCTCTCGCTCTAACGTTCGCAGAGATACCTCACATGTGTGGTTTGAAAACCGTTTTCATATGTGGGCGGGACTTACGTATGCGTTCGCTTCTGTATGCGAGCTCACGGGGACAGGGGCGCTTTAAAAAATATATATTTTTTTTATTGTTCATTTTACTTTATTTATTTTAGTTTGACATGTTTTTCCGCCCCAAAAATTTTTTTGATCACTTTTATACCTATTACAAGGAACGTAAACATCCCTTGTAATAGGAATATGGCATGACAGGTCCTCTTTACAGTGAGATATGGGGTCAATAAGACCCCACATCCCACCTCTAGGCTGGGAAGCCTGAAAAAAAAACAAAAAAAAAACAACAATCCTGGCTTTGATCGTAGCGGTGAGTCGGTAGAAGCACCGGAGGGCAGCGGGAGGGGGGGACATCCCCTCTCGCCTCCCGTAAGAATGATCAAGCAGCAGAACAGCCGCTATGATTGTTCTTATGGTGTAGGGAATCGCCGGCTGAAAAAGCTGATATCTGAATGATGCCTGTAGCTGCTCCCATCATTCAGATATCCCCGCACAAAGTCAAGGACGTCATATGACGGCCGGCGGGCGGGAAGTGGTTATTGCAGAGTATTGCCGGGCATTGCGGAGTATTGCCGGGCATTGCAGGGCATTGCGGAGTATTGCGGACTATGGCAGGGTATTGCGGAGTATGGCAGGGTATTGCACGGGGTATTGCACAGGGTATTGCAGGGTATTGCAGAGTATTGTGCAGGGTATTGCAGAGTATTGTGCAGGGTATTGCAGAGTATTGTGCAGGGTATTGCAGAGTATTGCACAGGGTATTGCAGAGTATTGCGCAGGGTATTGCAGAGTATTGCGCAGGGTATTGCAGAGTATTGTGCAGGGTATTGCAGAGTATTTTGCAGAGTATTGCGCAGGGTATTGCAGAGTATTGCGCAGGGTATTGCAGAGTATTGCAGAGTATTGCGCAGGGTATTGCAGAGTATTTTGCAGGGTATTGTGCAGGGTATTGCAGAGTATTTTGCAGGGTATTGCAGAGTATTGTGCAGGGTATTGCAGAGTATTGCGCAGGGTATTGCAGAGTATTGTGCAGGGTATTGCAGAGTATTGCGCAGGGTATTGCAGAGTATTGCGCCAGGGTATTGCAGAGTATTGCACCAGGGTATTGCAGAGTATTGTGCAGGGTATTGCAGAGTATTGCGCAGGGTATTGCAGAGTATTGCGCAGGGTATTGCAGAGTATTGCGCCAGGGTATTGCAGAGTATTGCACCAGGGTATTGCAGAGTATTTTGCAGAGTATTGCGCAGGGTATTTTGCAGAGTATTGGCAGGGTGTATTGCAGAGTATTGGCAGGGTATTGCACAGGGATGGCTGAGCAGGGATGGATGGATGGCTGGATCTGTGACTGCAATTGTCACAGATCCAGCCCACAGAGCTGCTGCTGCCATCCGCTCCCTCCCCTCTCCTCTCACACTGTACCGATCGGTACAGAGAGGGGAGGGAGGAAATGGCGTCATCAAATGACGCCGGTCTGTTTACAAGTGATTGCTCCGTCATTTGACGGAGCGATCACGTGGTAAACGGCCGCTATCGGCGGCGATTTACCGCGATTCGTGATCCGCCGGGTCCTCTGGACCCGGCGGTCACGGAGTTTCCCGTGTGCGCGCCCCAGGGGGCGCGCGGGAGCGCGATTCTGGGAGGACGTTATATAACGTCCTCCCAGAGTTAAGCAACCACCTTGTCGACGTTATTTGTCGACAGGTGGTTGTTAAGTGGTTAAATTGAAATAAAGGTAAGATTTTACTTAAGCTATTGGTAAAGAAAAGGGTAACATCAATGACAGTTTACAGAATAATCATTTGTAATGCAGAGCCCAACCACACTAACACACTATAAGGTTATCACATAACAAGTGCGCCACGCGGGCGACCGTTAGCTATTGCCCTGTGGCGCAGTAACCGAAACACCTTAGAAATCCCACCAGGCCTGGTTCTGATATCTACAATTTAGTCCTTTTTCTTCACCGGCAGATCTTTAACGGTGGTGCACATTAATAGAGTACAAACTTTGTAATCCAATGGGGTAGGTAAAGATGGAGTAGAAACTTGACTATGTGAACGGTAGGTTCAGTTCTAACAAGGGGTCTTCAATAAGAGCACTAAGAACAACTCATAGGCCACGGCAGTCTATAGGCCTATATGCAGTAACAGTATATCGGTTGGGCATATGCCCTCTCACCCGCCCGGACTACGGTCCCAGTCCGGGAACTTCCACCTGTTGTGTCCTCACACACACACTCCGTCTCTTCAGCGATCGGGTCCCCGATCCAACAAGGCTGTAGTCGAGCAAAGTCAGATGCCACCCAGGCTCGCAGAGGGGTGGAAGGCTCTTTGGTGCTGCGCAAGGCCTCAGGCTTCAGGCCCTGCACTCCGACACGTCCGCACAGGAGGATCAGTCTCTGAAGTCTCGTGTCCCAAAGAGGCCGAGCCCAGCCTCGCCTCCTCCTTTTATAACCCCTCCCATGAGTCTCTGCGGCGGAACATTGCCGAATGGGGTTCTGGGTAATGTAGTCTCTCTGCATTAAAGGGGAACACCCCGCTACACACTCCCCCCACGTGAACTCTTTGGTCCCCAAAGATAAACCTTAACAAAGACTATGTACTACTCTAGACAATTCTACAAACGATGTTGGCATAGGGAATTCCCACCAAAACTGAGGAGTAGAATTCCCTTGCCCACAGGTCACATTATCATAGGTGGCCTGCCTAGCTGTGCCAGAGAGTGAGCTGAGGTTGCCCTCCACTAAATGGAGGGATCCGGACTTTCAGCATTCCTCCTAGTGGTAACTACAGAATCCCCTGAGCTATTCCCCATTTGTGGGTAGGTCAGCTTCTTAGGAGGCCGGATGACTCTTCGAGCCCTTTGCTCTCTTGGGATTTCTGGCTCTGGTGCCACAGGCTCCTCTTCCTCTGAGCAACCATCATGGACATCTTCCCAGTAATCTGCTGAAGGACTAGAGGGGATGAACTCTGTGGCTTCTGGGTTCAGTGTTTCATCTGTGGTGTCTTCAGTGGTTGGAAGGTCTATGGTAGAAGTTCCTGGAGTTGGGGAAGGCCACAGCCAATTAAGTTCCCCATCCTCATCTCCACTAAGTTGAGAGGCCTCTCCATCTTCAGCTCGGGAGGCCTGCGACCGAGTGTTCGGCCTAGGAGTATCCAGGATAGAGGCCGGTTCAGGGGAGTCTCCCACGGGAGGTATTCTAACTGCCTCGGCAAGAGGGAGCAGGTGGTTTCGATGCCACGTCTTCAGAGGGACCACCTTTCCTTCCGGCTTCAACTTGTAGACAGGCAGGCCCGGCAACTTCCTACAGATGACATAAGGTTCAGATCTCCATCTATCTGCAAGTTTGTGCTTCCCAGGGACCCCCAGATTGCGTAACAGTACTCGATCCCCGGGCTGTAGGTCTTGTACCCGGACCTTCAAGTCGAAGTTTCTTTTGTTTCGAGCTCCCCTTTGATCTAAGGTCGCTTGAGCTTGTTCATAGGCTACTTTCAGGCTGTGTCTGAGCCTGTCCACATATCCTTTGTGGGATGTGGCTGAGGAATGGTCTAGAGAGGTGCCAAAGGCCAAGTCCACAGGTAGTCTCGCTTCTCTCCCAAACATGAGTCGATATGGGGAGTAGCCTGTAGCATCACTGATGGTGCAGTTGTAAGCATGTACTAGGGCTGCTATATGTTTGCTCCAATGTTGCTTTTTCTCACTTTCCAGAGTCCCCAACATGTTGAGCAAGGTTCGGTTAAACCTTTCCGGCTGAGCATCTCCTTGTGGGTGGTAAGGTGTAGTTCGAGTCTTCTTGATTCCCAACGAATCCAGGAGTTTCCGGATCAGTTTACTCTCAAAGTCCCTTCCTTGATCTGAATGAAGTCGCTGTGGCAGCCCATAATGGACAAAGTACTTCTCCATAAGTACCTTGGCTACGGTGGAGGCCTTCTGATCTTTGGTTGGAAAAGCTTGGGCATACCGGGTGAAATGGTCGGTTATCAGAACATTTCCTAGTCCACTCAGGTCGGGTTCAAGGCAGAGAAAGTCAATGCATACCAGATCCATTGGGCCTTGACTTTGTAGATGGCCCATTGGGGCAGCTTGATTGGGTAAAGTCTTCCTCTGGATGCATCGTGCACATGAGTGGCAGTACTCTTCTACCTCTGCCCTCATGCAGGGCCAATAGAACCGACTTCTGACAAGTTGAAAGGTCCTTTCAGCCCCTAGATGGCCATGATTGTCATGCAGGGCAATCAGAACAGTCTCTCGATGTTTCTCTGGGAGGAACAGTTGCCACTTATCTTCTGAGTCATCAGAGGGGCCCCTTCGCTAGACCACTCCCTGATGTACCTGCAACCTGTCCCATTCTTTCCTCAACAGGCGAGCTTCCTTTGAGGGATGACGCAGGAGTTTGTTTGGATCCTGATTCTCCAGGGCCTCCAGGACCAATCTCCCCATGGGGTCTTCCAATTGGTCACTCCTCAACTCCTTCTTGGACAATCTCGGCAGGTTGTCTTCGTCCAATTGAGTCACCCCACAGTAGTGTTTTGGGACTCCCACCATGGTAACTCCTATTTCTTCTGCTCTGGAGCCTCCTCTGGCCTGGAATTCAGCTCCTTGACAAAGGGCCCGCACCCCGTCCGGTGCCACTTGGGTCCAATCTTCTACATCACTGGTGGGGGCATGAGATCTCCTGGACAGAGCGTCTGCGTCTCTATTCCCAGCCCCTGGCCTATACTTTAGGCTGAAGTTGAATCCAGACAGTGCGGCCAGCCACCTGTGTCCAGTGGCGTCCAGCTTGGCCGTGGTGAAAAGGTAGGTAAGGGGGTTGTTGTCGGTCTTCACAGTGAACTCCGCCCCATACAGGTAGTCTTTGAGCTTGTCTACTACCGCCCACTTAAGGGCCAGGAACTCCAGCTTGTGAGTGGGGTAGTTCTTCTCAGAGGGGGTCAAGCTCCTGCTCACATAGGCAACAGGCCGTTGTTGCCCTTCGTGTTCTTGATAAAGTACTCCTCCCAGACCGTCATGACTAGCATCTACGTGTAGTTCATAGGGCTTGGTTGGGTCTGCGTAGGCCAAGACTGGGGCAGTGGTTAGGCTCTCCTTTAATGCCTGGAAGGCCTCTTCACACTTCTGGTTCCACTGATTTCTGACTGACTCTCCCGGCTTCCTGGGCCCTGAGTCGTCCTCTTCCCCCTCAGTCTTGAGCAGTTCATTCAATGGTCTAGCAATTCGGGTGAATCCCTCCACAAACCTCCTATAGTAGGAGCAGAAACCCAAGAAGGATCTGAGTTCTGTTACTGTGGTGGGTCGTGGCCAGGAGGTAACTGCCTCTAATTTCTCGGGGTCTGTGGCCACCCCTTCTTCGGACACTATGTGCCCCAGATAGTTCACAGAAGACTGGTAAAACCGACACTTTTCAGGCGAAAGTTTGAGTCCCTCCTCACTGAGTCTCCTCAAGACTTTTTCCAGCCTCTCCTCATGTTCCTCCAGGGTTCTTCCAAAGACTATGACATCGTCCAGGTACACAAGGACTTCAATAAGGTTCATGTCTCCTACAGTCTTCTCCATAAGACGCTGGAAAGTAGCTGGGGCTCCAGACAGACCTTGAGGCATCCGGTCGAATTCAAAGAACCCTACTGGGGTTATGAAAGCTGTCTTCTCCTTGTCTTCTGGGTGCATGGGGATCTGATAGTACCCGCTCTTGAGATCCATAACACTGAACCACTTGGCTCCAGACAAACTCTGTAGGGCATCCTCTATCCTTGGAGTAGTATACTGGTCAGGTATGGTTCTCCTGTTGAGAGTCCTGTAGTCGATACAGAGCCTCAATGACCCATTCTTCTTCCTGACCACCACTATCGGGGATGCATAGGGGCTTCTAGATTCCCGTATCACTCCAGTCCTCTTGAGCTCTGAGAGTTGTTCCCTTAGATCCTCCAGATCTGCTAGTGGGACCCGCCTGACCCTCTCTCTGAAGGGCTTATCTTCCTGGAGGCGGATCCGATGGGTGGCACTCCTTGCACACCCCACATCTAACTCATCTTTAGAGAAGATCCTCTCCCATCTGTTCAGCTGGGCCTTGGCTCTCTCTTTCCAAGCCCTGGGCAGATTCGGGTTTTCCATGGATATCTTCTCCCAAGCATCTCCTCCTTCGCCCACCTCTGACAGGTTGACAGGGGCCGCAGGGCTCACCTGGCCTAGCAGCATCCTGGCTGGGACCTCCACGGGGCCATCCGTATTGTTCCTAACACTCACTGGGACTCTACAATGGGCCTTCTTTAGGGCCTTCAGCGAAATCACTTCTGGTATCACTTCCAGACCGTGGGACCCTTCTCTTGGATCAGATTCCAACATGACAAAGGGTCCAGGCTGCTCCCAAGTAAGCTTCACAGTGCCTCTGAGACAGGTTACTTCGCCGGGCTGCAACACTATCCCTCCTCTTCCAAGTTTCCACACCTTCCCTATCCCCTCTCCTGGGGTCTTCTGCTCTAAGACTAGCCTTTGGTAAGCCGTCTTCAGCATGGGGTGGATCTTGGTGACCGCTGCCCCTTTCTCTTTCACTAGAGGGGTCAGAAGTCTTCGGACTAGGTCCGTGTTTGTCCCTATTATCAGGGAACTCTTGTTGGCTCCTGGTGGCCGAGGGCACACAACTGCCAGGGTGTCAAACACTTCGGTTTTCCCAGCCACAGATGGGTCAAAGGTCATCCTGACAGGCAGATAGCCATCGTAGGGGAAGTTCTGGGTTCCAATCCCACATATCTCTAGTCCCTCTATTTTCCGGATGGGTAGGTGACTCAAGTACTTATCGTAAAAGTCTCTGTATAGCAGGGTTACTTGCGCCCCAGTATCCAAGATTGCTCTGGTGTAGACTCCCTCCACTTGAATGGACACTATAGGAGATGGGCCTACCAGCTTCTCCGGGTAAGACCCGGCAGGGGTCGCTTTCTTCAGACTTTTTTTCTTTGAACCTCCTCTCGTCCAATCCCCTTTGGACTTCAGTCTTTCTTGAGTCTGGTATGCATTGACTCCCCCCCCTTTACTGGGTGTAGGGACCCGCTGAGGGACACTATTGTTTTTCCTAGGTGTGCACCCCCTCTGGGGAGTGCTGTGCCTCTTCTGAGGGGTCTTACCCCCTTTCTCTGGGGTGTATCTCTGTTGAGGAATGTTGTGTTTCCCCCGAGGCGTTTTATCTCCTTTTGTTTTCTGCTTTGCTTTCAGCTTGGGGCTCACTGAAGGTGATGGGCACCCGGTTGACTCCTTCACCGGGGCCCTCTGAAGTTTCCCGCCGGCTTGCGGTTGTCTATTTTCTTCTTTTTGGGACTGGAGCACGTAGCCGCAATATGTCCAATTCCTCCACAGTTAAAGCAGACGATATCTCCCCATTCTTGTAAAGATGCGGGTGTTGAGGCAACTGGGAATAATTCCTTCCTTGGTACTTCTCTCTTGGGACTCTCTGTGTCTTTTTCCATCAGAGAGGTCAACATCTCTAACACCTTGGACATTTGAGCTTTCAGGGTGTCTATCTCCGAATCTCTTTCAGGGGTCATTACTGGATTGACTAGTACCTGTGCGGGTACAACATTTGTCCTAATCAACTGCTGGTCCTGTTGCAGCGCCTCCTCATCTCTGATGATTTTTATCAAGTCAGCATAAGTCAGCAACGTTCCTCCTCCTGAGGTTTTCAGGTGCAACCAGACTGGATCCGAGCGCAGCGCTCCCTTTAAGACTTGCTTCATTCTTGCCGCATCTGTGTCTTGGGGCCTCATCCCCTTCTTCAACACAATCTTGCACAACAACCTGTTCAGTCTTCTAACATACTCGGAAAGTTTCTCCTCCGGTTGTTGGAAAGTATGTTCAAACTGGTAGACCATCTCAGTCACCTTTTCCAATTGACCAAACTCTTCTTGCAGCATGGCTAGACAGTCTTGAGCCAAGCAATCTGCGTTCCCAAACCGAAAACTTTTCACTGCTTCTGCTGCTGCGCCTTTAAGGCTTTCCATCACTCGTTGCCTCTTCTGCGCTTCAGGCACCTCCCATGCCTCTACTGCCTGCAATGCCTGCTCCACCCAGGTGTCAAAGTCTTCTTCCCCTGCGGGGACAGGGAGCTTCCCTGAGAATGTCTTTAGTCTCCGGTAGCTAGTCTCTACATGCACCGTGTTTGCCTTCTGACACTTGGTTAGCAGATCCCCTATCGCACCTATCAGTTCTGGTGATATAACAGTGGCAGGTGCAGGCGCCACCGGGGGCGTCGCCCTGTCCCTTTTTTCAGGTGGGGTACGGGCCGCAGCCTGCGGTGATCCTGTTGGTGATGGTTCCTTTCTTTCAGTTACTGCGTGCGCCAACCTATAGGTTCTGTTGTCTGGTGTCCGCACACACTTGCGCTTACAGGCCTCTGGCATCCCGTTCCAGTATTCCACTAATGCATACTGATATGAGACGTCTGGGTCTGACTTTATCTCCGTCACCCACGGTGTGTGATTTGGGGACACTGACTTCATCAACTCCTCTACCGTTTCAGTCGACCATTCCTCCCCAGGGAGGCTGATGACTATCGACTGGTTTGGCTCTGCGTTAGAGGCTTTGCACCACTTTTCTACCGCTCGTGGATCCATGGGGTCCATGCCAGCACCTCTGGCGTTCACTTGCTGCATCAGGATCCCGGACGAGAACCCCCACGTGTAGCGATACCTCCAACTAAGAAGGCCGCATATTTAGTTTGGGCCCTGAAGACAGCTCCGCCAACCCCCGGCAATAGGCTCTACCCCCTACTGGCACAGCTAGTACTGACAGTAAATTGTATATCTTATACTGTATGAATAACTGAGCATTGAGACAATATTAAATTGAAATAAAGGTAAGATTTTACCTAAGCTATTGGTAAAGAAAAGGGTAACATCAATGACAGTTTACAGAATAATCATTTGTAATGCAGAGCCCAACCACACTAACACACTATAAGGTTAACACATAACAAGTGCGCCACGCGGGCGACCGTTAGCTATTGCCCTGTGGCGCAGTAACCAAAACACCTTAGAAATTCCACCAGGCCTGGTTCTGATATCTACAACTTAGTCCTTTTTCTTCACCGGCAGATCTTTAACGGTGGTGCACATTAATAGAGTACAAACTTTGTAATCCAATGGGGTAGGTAAAGATGGAGTAGACAACAAAAAAAAGGGAGTGGGAGTGCAGCGCTAAAAAAACACCAATTAAAAAATTAAAAATAGGTGATTAATTATGCAAAAAATATATATGAATTATATGCAATAAATTGATGTTTGAAACCAAAACTTTAAAAAACTTAGAAAGAGGAAGAGGAACACTAATAAATAGGGAATTATTTCAATATGTTGGGAGGTTTGCTGATGGGCACTGATAAGCAGCACTGATAGGTAACACTGATGAGTGCGTAGGGGGCCGCTGACGTCATTACGCAATTCCTTACCGAGAGGAGGTGCCGCGGACGCCATAGGAACACACACACACAGGATTTATTGAGACGCCGCTTCGATCCACCACCGTTACCGCTGTAATCTTTCTACCACATTGTAAGTGCATTCCCTTTTTTCATTAAAGTATTGGTTTTGCATATTACACTATGGGCATATCTTTTTTTTCCACATGAGTGTATGAGGATCACTGTTATCTGCAGTACTGCTGTGAAGACTCTGAGGTCTTGGGGAAACCTATTCCCTGTGCTGGGAGAGACTGTTTTACAGTCACGACATTCTGGTAAGCAGATCTTTTATCACAAGGGTGATACACCTGAAGCTTCCCTGGGAAGATTGATTCATTTCTACTTTCACTGTGGACACTTTTTTTGGAATTTTTACTACTATTTTTTGCTTGGGACTTTATTCTCCTTTTTTACTTACATTTTTATGTCACTTGTCACTAATTGTATATTTATCAATTTGGAGACTCTGCATTAGTTTTCCTCTTCCTCTTTCTAAGTTTTTTAAAGTTTTGGTTTCAAACATCAATTTATTGCATATAATTCATATATATTTTTTGCATAATTAATCACCTATTTTTAATTTTTTAATTGGTGTTTTTTTAGCGCTGCACTCCCACTCCCTTTTTTTTGTTGTTTACCTTATAAGTTTTTTGTATTGAACTTATAGTGCTAGCAGCTATTATTGAAATGTTTATTTAAACAAACACATTTTTACATCTTATCATATAGCGCAGCGTTAGCCTTAGGGCTTTTTTTCTTCCTGCAAAGATGGAGTAGAAACTTGACTATGTGAACGGTAGGTTCAGTTCTAACAAGGGGTCTTCAATAAGAGCACTAAGAACAACTCATAGGCCACGGCAGTCTATAGGCCTATATGCAGTAACAGTATATCGGTTGGGCATATGCCCTCTCACCCGCCCGGACTACGGTCCCAGTCCGGGAACTTCCACCTGTTGTGTCCTCACACACACACTCCGTCTCTTCAGCGATCGGGTCCCCGATCCAACAAGGCTGTAGTCGAGCAAAGTCAGATGCCACCCAGGCTCGCAGAGGGGTGGAAGGCTCTTTGGTGCTGCGCAAGGCCTCAGGCTTCAGGCCCTGCACTTCGACACGTCCGCACAGGAGGATCAGTCTCTGAAGTCTCGTGTCCCAAAGAGGCCGAGCCCAGCCTCGCCTCCCCCTTTTCTAACCCCTCCCATGAGTCTCTGCGGCGGAACATTGCCGAATGGGGTTCTGGGTAATGTAGTCTCTCTGCATTATAGGGGAACACCCTGCTACACAAGTATGAGACGGGAGCGCTCCTTCTGGTAAAACTTGCGTTCGTAATGGAGATAGCTCATTCGTCACGCTGTAACGGACTGAAAAGCACGAGGCTGAAAAGCACGAATCGTCTCTCCCGAAACTTTTACTAACACGCGGTAACACGAGATCAGCAAAAGCAGCCCAAGGGGTGGCACCATTGGAATCGAACTTCCCCTTTATACTGCCGTCGTACGTGTTGTACGTCACCGCGCTTTACAATGACAAGATTTGGAATTGACAGTGTGTATGCAAGGAAAGCTTGACAAGAATCCCGTCAAACTTGACAAGAATCTCGTCGAGAAAAACAACAGGTTTTTTTACGACGAGATTCTCGGCCGTGTGTACTAGGCTTTACTCTTTTATCAGTTCCATGCTGTTCTTTCCTTAGTCACAGCCATCATGAAAATAGCTGGTGTCTGAGACTGCATTTCTTTAACATACTGCAACATGCACTACTACATGGAGGTAAAGGGGCCTTAACTGCTTCTTCTATTTAGTAGTATACTAAAACAAAACCCCAGAGGGACATTTCAGGACATTGTGTTAAGGAACAAGTATTAAATGCACTTTTTAATGCATATAACTGCAACAGAAGCCTCCAATTGTGGTGCAATGCAGTGCCATTTATTGTAATTGGCACCCCAATAACAGACAACACAGCCACAATGCAACACATCACAGGGGAACATTTTATACGTTGTTGGTGCGCTGCATTAAGAAAATAAAAAGTCTTGTTTATTTTTGGGTGTGTTGTAGTGAATTGGCAGTCCGGTCAATATTAATGGGCTGCCTTACTGCAATTCAAATTAACATGTAATATAAGGCATGGTAATGTGTGTGCAGTAATGCAATGCAGCGCAAAAGCATAAAGGCAGTCTAAAATAGTTCTTTAGGCCAGATTCACACATGTCCGTTGTGTTACACATGCATCTCAACATGTGTTACGTTGCAACTCACCCCAGGGTGGCCAAAACCACATCTCACCCTTTTATTGATAGCAATGCCTGACAGTGTTGCTTTGTGTTGTGTCCCACTGCAGCTCAGTATGTTGGTGCGCTGCAATGCACCAGCACACGTAATATGCATTACTACAATGTGTATAGTGCACTGTGGTGTACATTTGTGCATTATACTGTATGTGTGTGTTTTATTTCTGTTCTATTCATTTCTGTTTAAATTAAAGTACAATCGCCAGTACTGTCACCAGGAGGTGACAAGCCCCCTGGTGACAGTATATACACCAAGTGTGACCAGTTCTGTTTGGGGAAATGTTAGAACCCTTATGTTTTACCTTTTAATAGAGAAAGAAGTGGAGTCCTCATTCTTCTCCTGCCTGGCACTCACTAACAGTGAACCCAGAGAAGCTCAGTAGTGAACACTCCCTTGTTCGATCAGAAACTGAAGGGGTTTGTAAACACAAGAGACATGTTTACTGATCTCCCCACTTGCCATCCTGTAGATAAAAGATGACAATGAAACAGGATGCTGATCTCTTTTGCCAATAGAGAATTGGAGAGAGCAGCAGGGCACATAGCTGGATTGGGGGGGGGGCAAACAGTGGGGGTCAGAGGGCGCACAATGGGGAACAGGCAATGCAGTAAAATGCATACTACAGAGTAGCAGTGGCGGCGGTGGGGGGTGGGGGTTCTACTTACATTTTGTATAAATCGCTATGCTTGATAGTTTGTCAGCCACTGATCAGAGTTATTTATATATGGCAAGAGTCTAGGGAACCCATCTGCTTTAACCTCATTATTGCCGAATTGACCAAGGACTTATAGTCTAAAGCAGGGGGTCCCTAAATTATGGCCCTCCAGTTGTTCAGGAACTACGATTCCCAACATGCCTAGTCATGTCTGTGAATGTCAAAGTTTTACAATGCCTCATGGGACGTGTAGTCCCGCAACAGCTGGAGGGCCATAGTTTTGGGATCCCTGGTCTAAAGGACAGTGGCGACTCCAGCTTTCAAATTTAGGGGGGGCACATGGGGGGACAGGGACAAAAGTAGGGGGCCAACTATAAAATATATATATATATATATATATATATATATATATATTGTGACAGCAGGAAGGTAAAGTCACCTGGTTGCATCCAGGGGGGTAGATATATTTCGCCCAGATTCAGGCTTTACGCCGACTTATACAACTAGGTGGAGAGTTGTATAAGCCCAGCTGAGGCTAGTGGGCTCATGGATGACTCATACCTCTAGGGAGAGTGTGGGGCGTCGTGCAGACAGGGAGTTGATGAGACCAGCTGAAGCTTGTCAGCTCATTTAGGCCTCTATAAAAACTCCCAGATTCATTAGGTGTTTGCTCATGCCTGGACCCAGACCTGTGTGGACTGTCTAGGGAGAGTGAACCCCTGTGCGGTGAGACAAAGCCTGTGTGGCTATTTGCTTGGACATTTAAAACCAGGGACTTAGGGACTAGGACAGCACTAGGCTGATCCCAGTTGTTAGTTAGGAAACCTGTATGTTTAGTCAGAGGTCAAGTTGACCAGGATTTATTTTGTTTATGTTTCTTTTGGCTTTGCTGTGTTTTGTCACTGTAAATAGAAAATAAACCGCACCTTTTTTTGATTTTGAAAACCACAACCTCCGTTTGCTGGGCCTGTTTTTGTGTGGGGAGCCCATCCCGGGGGTCACACACACCCGCTGCCGAGCTAACCCCCTCACAATATATATATATATATGCACACACAGCGCCTTGAAAAAGTGTGTGTTACCTCCTCTCCTCTCCCGGACCTCTCTCCCCTCTTCTTTCCCCTCCCGCTCAGCATGCTGGAGGCTTCGGTCCACTCCCAGGGAATTGTCCTGGGCCCGCTGGTATCTGGGACTACAAGTCCCATAATCCTCTGACTGTTAGTTTCCCATTGGCCCTGAATTGCTTGCTGGGCTGGGTGAATGAGAGCCGCTGAGCTTAGGGTTGCCACCTTTTCTTCAAGCCAAACTCGAACACTTTAGCGGTGCACAGCTTTTTTTGTAGTATAAACTATAGGATTGTAAAAGACGTTTGGTGCCCCAAGGAGCGCAGTAATGCGGCATGCTATGCACGCCACAGTGAACAGTTGGTAAGGCCAGATTGTGCTAACAATGGGAGGGGCTTAAAGGGGCATGGTTAAATAAACCAAAAGCTTTCTTGCATCCATAAAATAAGCTTAGATTGCTGTGCCACAGGAAAGCGTCTCACAGACCTGTATAGATGTGCTGAAGTGCATTTGAAGCCCACTTGCAATGAATGGAGTACCTGAATGCAGAAAAACACCTGCACTCCCACACACAGCTGTGCATATGACTTGTGAACTCCTTTAGGCCCCTTTCACAGGGGCGCCTCCGTGAAGTGGAATCCGCTTGTTCAGTGGGGGATCTGTCTGCTGATCCCCTCTAAGCTGGTGGATGACAGATCCGTGTCTGTCCGCTATTTAAAGTGGACACAGACACAGTCCTGCTCTAATCTATAGGGCAATCGGATGGAAATGGACTGCCTTTTTCATCTGATGCCATCCGATCCACCAGATGGATGGAAAATAGGACCTCCATCTGTCTGTTTTTGGTGGACAGGATCAGATTGGATGGGGGTGGGTGTCAGTGGACATATGTTGCTCTATAGGAGAGACTGCTGTGTCCAATCAGGTCTGCCTTAAAAACTGATAGGATAGAATAACCATATAATAACTCATAGGCCACTTTCACACTGGGGTGGTGAGAGCGTCGGTGGTAAAGCGGTGCTAGATTTACAGTCGTTTTAGCAGCGCTTTTCTGCTGCTAGCGGGGTGCTTTTAACCCCTTCTAGCGACCAAAGAAGAGGTTAATACTGCCTGTGTAGCACTGCTGCTGAAGCGCTTTGCAGGCGCTTCGGCAGCTCTAGGGCCGAAACAACTAATCGATTAATCGACAACTAATCGATTATGAAATTAATCGATTACAATTTTCATAATCGATTAATCGGCCAGTAACATAATGGGGTTAAAAAAAACTAAAATTAGTCCTTTATAGTACAAAAAGAGGAAATCGCTACTGTAAATATTACTTTCACTGTCCCACAGTAAAAAATTAACCCCTTACAGTATCGATTATTTGCTCTTTTGTACTAATTTTAGTTTTTTTAACCCCATTGTGTTACTAAACATCTCAGGCCTGGGTCACTCCTCTGTGTTTTTTTGGTGCTTTTTTGCAGAAACACACTACAGGTCATTTACATGGTTTCCTATGGGACACGTTCACATCCATGATTTTTTTCAGCTGCTGCGTATTTGGAAAGGACAAGGACTTTTTTTAACGCAAAGCGGTGCTATTTTGTTTTTTTTGGTTCAATATACTTCAATAGAGAAGCTGCAGAAAAGCATGTAATGTGTTTTTGTGGCAATTTGTGTTTTGTAATCTGCCCAACAACAAATTGGGCAAAATTTTTTTTAAATGCAAATCGCAGCAAAATTACCTTTTTTTTACGTTTATTAACCGATTAGTTGATTAATCGAAACAATAATCGGCCAACTAATCGATTATGAAAATAATCGTTAGTTGCAGCCCTAGGCAGCTCTGCCCATTGATTTCAATGGGCAGGGGTGGTTTAGGAGCGCTGTATTCATCGCTCCTACACTGCCCCAAAGAAGCTGCTTGCAGGACTTTTTCTAGCGTTCTGCAAGCGCACCGCCCCAGTGTGAGAGAGGCGCTTTACAGGCACTATTTATAGCACTAAAACGCCTGTGAAGCGCCTCACTGTAGTGGCAATTAGTGATGAGCCGAACACCCCCGGGTTCGGTTCGCACCAGAACCCGCGAACGGACCGAAAGTTCGTACGAACATTAGAACCCTATTAAATACAATGGATGCGAACGTTCGAATTCTAAAGTGCTAATTATAACAACTATTATGCATGTTATTGTCCTAAAAAGGGTTTGGGAACCCGGGTTCTGCACCAGGGGACATGTATCAATGCAAAAAGAAGTTTTAAAAACGGTCGTTTTTCGGGAGCAGTCATTTTAATGATGCATAAAGTGAAAAAAAAAGAGTCAAATATTCCTTTAAATATCGTACCTGGGGGGTGTCTAAAGTATGCCTGTGAAGTGCCACGTGTTTCCCATGTTTAGAACTGTCCCTGCACAAAATGACACTTCTAAAGGAAAAAAAAGCCATTTAAAACTGCTTGCGGCTTTAATGTAATGTCTGGTCCCGGTAATATGGATGAAAATCTTTAAGAAAAATGGCATAGCTACCCCATGACCCCCCCCCTACCCCAGCCCATTACCAGCCCCTTTGGGTCTTGTATGGATATTAAGGGGAACCCCGCACATAAAATAAAAAAGGCCCTATATACTCCGAACAGCCGTATACAGGCGGTGCATACAAGACAGGGACTGTAGGTTTGTTCTTATGTAGAATGTGTTTGTAATTTTGAACAGGTACATTGTTGAAGTGTAGCTCCAGCCCAAAAATCTATTTTTAAACTTTTTGGAAAACATAGGTAAGGGTTATCACCCCTGTAACATTTGTTTTGCTGTCTGTGCCCCTGTTCAGAACATTTCACCTCACTTTCCGTCCCAATGACAACTGTTTTTGAAATGTGGTGTTTTTCTTGAAACAAGGATTGCTGATAAAGCATCAGTACAGAGGAGACACCTTTCTCCCATATTTATTCTTACAGGAGAGAATTTTCCTTCCTAGTGGTAGATTTCCTCTCACTTCCTGTTGTCTTCTTGCGTTTGCAAGTAGGAGTCGTTTGTAAGTTGGATGTTTGAAAGTAGGGACCTGCCGTATATACTCTGCAGAAATAGGCCCCTTAGTTGTTGGTGTTGGCACAACACTGTAAGCACTCACAGTTACTCTTGGTTGGTGCTGGAACGCCCTGCTGTCAACTATTATATCAGGAATTTTAATTACATATAATTGTTGAACAGTGGTAGTAAAAATTGGGCCTTTGATGGTGGTGCTGGTGCCACAACACTGTAAGCCCTGACAGTTACTCTTGGTGGGTGCAGCAATGGGCCCTGCTGTGAATTATTAGATCAAGAATTGTAATTGCATGCCCCTGTTGAACAGGGGCTGAAAAATTGGGCCTTTCGTGGTGGTGGTGGTGGTGTTGCCACAACACTGTAAGCCCTCAGAGTTACTCTTGGTGGGTGCAGGAATGGGCCCTGCTGTGAATTATTAGATCAAGAATTGTAATTACATGCCCCTTTTGAACAGGGGCTGAAAAATTGGGCCTTTGGTGGTGGTGGTGGTGGCGTTGCCACAACACTGTAAGCCCTCAGAGTTACTCTTGGTGGGTGCAGCAATGGGCCCTGCTGTGAATTATTAGATCAAGAATTGTAATTGCATGCCCCTGTTGAACAGGGGCTGAAAAATTGGGCCTTAGGCACTGGTGGCACAACACTACAACCCCTCACAGATACTGTACTTGGAGCACAGCAATGAGCCCTGTTGCAAAGTATTGCTTCAAAAATTGTAATGACACGCCCCTGTTAAACAGGGGCTGAAAAATTGGGCCTTAGGCACTGGTGCCACAACACTCCAACCCCTCACAGATACTGTACTTGGAGCACAGCAATGAGCCCTATGGCAAATTATTGCTAAAAAAATTGTAATTACACGCCCCTGTAAAACAGGGGCTGAAAAATTGGGCCTTAGCCACTGGTGGCGGCACCCATAAACAAAAATGATCTTCCAAGCTATCATCATCAATCGTATCATTGAGGACTCGGAGGAGGAGGATAGCCAGTCAACATAACAGCACAGGCACTCAGCATCAGCATCAGTCTTGAAGGGATGTGACATGTTAAAATCAATTAGTCTGTTATATCAGCATCAGGTGTGTGGTAGCTGGTGGTGATCCAAGACTGGTTCATCTTGATGAAAGTCAGTCGATCAACCGAGTCGGTGGACAGGCGCACCCTGTGATCCGTGACAAATCCTCCAGCAGCACTGAATGTGCGTTCAGAAAGAACGCTGGATGCAGGACAGGCCAGTAGCTCAATTGCATACTGTGCAAGCTCTGGCCAGTGATCCATCCTCAAGACCCAGTAAGCCAGAGGATTTTCGGTGGGGAAGGTGTCCAAGTCTGACCTTGCCCCTAGATATTCCTGCACCATGTTTATCAGACGCTGGCGATGGTTGCTGGAACCGATCATACTTTGGGGCTGCGGACTAAAGAATTGTCTGAACGCATCGGTCAGACGGCCACCTTCCCCACCGCTCCTTCTTTGACTGGCCGAAGCCTCAGCAACTCGTTGTCCAGGACCAGGAGTTTGTAACCTCCCAGTCTCTGGGAACGCATTGCACAGACCTTTCTGCAAGGCCTCCCGGAGTTGTCTCATCCTCTGCTCCCTCTGCGAAGGTAACATAAGGTCCGCAACCTTACCCTTGTACCGTGGATCAAGGAGAGTGGCCAGCCAGTAATGGTCCCTCTCCTTGATCCGAAGAATACGAGGATCCTTCCGCAGACTTTGCAGGATCAGGGAGGCCATGCAGCGTAGGTTTGCTGAGGCATTCGCTCCGGAGTCCTCTGGGTCACTAAGGACGACATGATCCGCAGCCACCTCCTCCCAGCCACGTACAAGTCCACTGGTTTCTTGGGACTGTAAATCATCCCTAAAAGACTGCTGCTGATGATGCTGAGTGCCAGCCTCCACCTCCATGCTGACACAATCCTCCTCCTCCTCCTCCTCCTCTTCCTCTTCCTGTGCGATGGGTGGGACAGAAGGAACACTGTCTGGGTAAAGGGGGCCTTGAGAGGCAAGGAAGTCCTCCTCTTCCTGCCTCTGTTCTGCCTCAAGTGCCCTGTCCATTATTCCACGCAGCGTGTGCTCCAACAGGTGGACAAGAGGTACAGTGTCACTGATGCATGCACTGTCACTGCTCACCATCCTCGTGGCCTCCTCAAATGGTGCCAGGACAGTGCATGCATCCCTGATCATGCCCCACTGGCGTGGAGAAAAAAACCAAGCTCCCCTGACCCTGTCCTGGTGCCGTAGTCGCACAGGTACTCATTGATGGCCCTCTGCTGCGTGTGCAGCCGCTGCAGCATGGCCAACGTTGAGTTCCACCTGGTGGGCATGTCACATATAAGGCGGTTCTTGGGCAGGTTCAACTCCTTTTGCAGCTCAGCCAGGCGAGCACTGGCATTATAAGATCTGCGGAAATGCACACAGACTTTCCTGGCCTGCCTCAGGACATCCTGTAAGCCCGGGTACCTGCCCAAGAACCGCTGCACCACCAGGTTAAGGACGTGAGCCACACAGGGCACATGGGTCAGTTGTCCCTGTCGGAGGGCGGAGAGGAGGTTGGTGCCATTGTCGCAAACCACCATTCCTGGCTTAAGCTGGCGTGGCGTCAACCACCTCTCGGCCTGGCCCTGCAGAGCAGACAGGACCTCTGCCCCAGTGTGGCTTCTGTCCCCCAAACACACCAGCGCAAGCACGGCATGGCATCTTTTTGCCTGCGTACTTGCGTAGCCCCGTGAACGGCTACGGAGCACCGCTGGTTCATAGGACAAACCACAGGAAGAGGCCATGGAGGAAGAAGAAGAGGAGGGGGTGGAGGAGAGAGGTGTGTCACAACCAGTAGTAGCATTTTGGAGGCGTGGCGGTGGAACAACCTCCAACACTACTGCACCTTGTCCTGCATCCTTCCCAGCTGCCAAAAGAGTGACCCAATGGGCCGTGAAAGAAAGGTAACGTCCCTGTCCATGCCTGCTGGACCATGAGTCAGCGGTAATATGCACCTTACCGCTGACCGCCCTGTCCAGCGAGGCCAAGACATTGCCTTCCACATGCCGGTAGAGAGCCGGAATAGCCTTCCGTGAGAAAAAGTGGCGTTTGGGAACCTGCCACTGAGGAACCGCACATTGCACAAACTCACGGAAGGGGGCCGAGTCTACCAACTGAAAAGGCAGCAGTTGAAGCGCTAGCAATTTAGCCAAGCTAGCATTCAACCGCTGGGCATGTGGATGGCTGGGAGTGAACTTCTTTCGATGGTCCAGCAGCTGGGGCAGGGAAATTTGCCTGCTAGAATCGGACGTCGGTGTACTGCTAGCAGAGTGGCCGCAAGTACTTGGCTGTGACACACCTAATTCTACACCTTCATTCCTCTCAGTGCATGTTTCAGAGAGGACTGAAGTTATAGTGGGGTTGGAGATCCCAGCTGATGCGGTGCAAGGAGAGGTCCGCTTTGTTCTTTGGTGTGGGTCTTTGAGGTAGGCTTGCCAACGAGCTGCATGGCAGGTCAACATATGTCTGGTCAGGCATGTGGTACCCAAGCGGCTGATGTTTTGGCCACGCGATATACGCTTGAGACATATGTTGCAAACAGCAGCTGTGCGATCTGATGCACTAGCCTCAAAAAAGGCCCACACCAAGGAACTTTTTGAATGACGGGCAGAGGCAGCGCCCTGCACAGGCGGAGCTCTGCGGTGTGATTCCGTCGGTGTACTGCCCTTACGCTGGCCACCAAAGGGCATCCTGCCTCGTTGGAGATGTGCCTCCTCCTCATCCTCCTCCTCCTCCTCTCTCCTATTAGGCACCCATGTGGAGTCAGTGACCTCATCATCCCCTCCCTCCTCATCACTGGAGCCAATCTGGCAGTATGCTGCAGCTGCTGGAACATGACTGCCAGATTGGTGTCCTTCTTGAGCATCCCCTCTGTCTGCTCTCACGCTACTGCCTTCCTGTAGCTGGGTTTCATCATCAGACCCTTCGAAACGCTGGGCATCCTCCTGGAGCATGTACCCAACACTGTGCTCAAACAGTTCGGGGGACTCCTCAGGAGGAGGACATGGTGGGTCTAGGGAAGGAGTGACTGATGATGAGTCTGACATTGATACCAGGGAAGAGGACGCTTTGGCAGCTGCTTTGCCAGTACCCTGAGCCTGGGTGAGAGAGGATGAGGAGGAGGAGGAGGGCTTGGTCATCCACTCTACCAAGTCTTCGGCATGATGTGGCTCAACATGTCCAGCTGCCGAAAAGAAGGACAAGCGTGTCCCATGGCCATATGCTGATGACAATGCACCGCGTCCACGACTAGCACTGTTGCCCCCAGACACAGAGCCTGCTTGCCCTCTTTTATTGCCTCCTGACTGTCTGCCTCTCCTTGTTTGCCTTCCAGACATTCTAATAGATGGCCTGCAGGGAGATGGGAAAAAAGCAATAAGGGCTACCTTCAGGTGTCCTTCTCTGTCCCTTTACTTAAGGATTTCTAAATATGGTTGAGGATGATTGCTTTTGCACAGAATAGCACAACGACAATTTCCCTGACTGTCCAAAAAACAAGGATTTCAAAGATGGTTGATGAGGAATGCTTTAGCACACTATAGCACAAGGAGAATTCCCCTCACTTTCCTTCTTTGTCCCTAGAAACAAGGACTCGCACAGTGAAAGAAACTGACACTCTCCCTACCTAGAGTTTTCTGTCCCTAGAAAAAATGTTTTTTTAAAGCACACTATAGCACAAGGAGAATTCCCCTCACTTTCCTTCTTTGTCCCTAGAAACAAGGACTCGCACAGTGAAAGAAACTGACACTCTCCCTACCTAGAGTTTTCTGTCCCTAGAAAAAATGTTTTTTTAAAGCACACTATAGCACAAGGAGAATTCCCCTCACTTTCCTTCTTTGTCCCTAGAAACAAGGACTCGCACAGTGAAAGAAACTGACACTCTCCCTACCTAGAGTTTTCTGTCCCTAGAAAAAATGTTTTTTTAAAGCACACTATAGCACAAGGAGAATTCCCCTCACTTTCCTTCTTTGTCCCTAGAAACAAGGACTCGCACAGTGAAAGAAACTGACACTCTCCCTACCTAGAGTTTTCTGTCCCTAGAAAAAATGTTTTTTTAAAGCACACTATAGCACAAGGAGAATTCCCCTCACTTTCCATCTTTGTCCCTAGAAACAAGGACTCGCACAGTGAAAGAAACTGACACTCTCCCTACCTAGAGTTTTCTGTCCCTAGAAAAAATGTTTTTTTAAAGCACACTATAGCACAAGGAGAATTCCCCTCACTTTCCTTCTTTGTCCCTAGAAACAAGGACTCGCACAGTGAAAGAAACTGACACTCTCCCTACCTAGAGTTTTCTGTCCCTAGAAAAAATGTTTTTTTAAAGCACACTATAGCACAAGGAGAATTCCCCTCACTTTCCTTCTTTGTCCCTAGAAACAAGGACTCGCACAGTGAAAGAAACTGACACTCTCCCTACCTAGAGTTTTCTGTCCCTAGAAAAAATGTTTTTTTAAAGCACACTATAGCACAAGGAGAATTCCCCTCACTTTCCTTCTTTGTCCCTAGAAACAAGGACTCGCACAGTGAAAGAAACTGACACTCTCCCTACCTAGGGTTTTCTGTCCCTAGAAAAAATGTTTTTTTTAAAGCACACTATAGCACAAGGAGAATTCCCCTCACTTTCCTTCTTTGTCCCTAGAAACAAGGACTCGCACAGTGAAAGAAACTGACACTCTCCCTACCTACAGTTTTCTGTCCCTAGAAAAAATGTTTTTTTAAAGCACACTATAGCACAAGGAGAATTCCCCTCACTTTCCTTCTTTGTCCCTAGAAACAAGGACTCGCACAGTGAAAGAAACTGACACTCTCCCTACCTAGAGTTTTCTGTCCCTAGAAAAAATGTTTTTTTAAAGCACACTATAGCACAAGGAGAATTCCCCTCACTTTCCTTCTTTGTCCCTAGAAACAAGGACTCACACAGTGAAAGAAACTGACACTCTCCCTACCTAGAGTTTTCTGTCCCTAGAAAAAATGTTTTTTTAAAGCACACTATAGCACAAGGAGAATTCCCCTCACTTTCCTTCTTTGTCCCTAGAAACAAGGACTCGCACAGTGAAATAAACTGACACTCTCCCTACCTAGAGTTTTCTGTCCCTAGAAAAAATGTTTTTTTAAAGCACACTATAGCACAAGGAGAATTCCCCTCACTTTCCTTCTTTGTCCCTAGAAACAAGGACTCGCACAGTGAAAGAAACTGACACTCTCCCTACCTAGAGTTTTCTGTCCCTAGAAAAAATGTTTTTTTAAAGCACACTATAGCACAAGGAGAATTCCCCTCACTTTCCTTCTTTGTCCCTAGAAACAAGGACTCGCACAGTGAAAGAAACTGACACTCTCCCTACCTAGAGTTTTCTGTCCCTAGAAAAAATGTTTTTTTAAAGCACACTATAGCACAAGGAGAATTCCCCTCACTTTCCTTCTTTGTCCCTAGAAACAAGGACTCGCACAGTGAAAGAAACTGACACTCTCCCTACCTAGAGTTTTCTGTCCCTAGAAAAAATGTTTTTTTAAAGCACACTATAGCACAAGGAGAATTCCCCTCACTTTCCTTCTTTGTCCCTAGAAACAAGGACTCGCACAGTGAAAGAAACTGACACTCTCCCTACCTAGAGTTTTCTGTCCCTAGAAAAAATGTTTTTTTAAAGCACACTATAGCACAAGGAGAATTCCCCTCACTTTCCTTCTTTGTCCCTAGAAACAAGGACTCGCACAGTGAAAGAAACTGACACTCTCCCTACCTAGAGTTTTCTGTCCCTAGAAAAAATGTTTTTTTAAAGCACACTATAGCACAAGGAGAATTCCCCTCACTTTCCTTCTTTGTCCCTAGAAACAAGGACTCGCACAGTGAAAGAAACTGACACTCTCCCTACCTAGAGTTTTCTGTCCCTAGAAAAAATGTTTTTTTAAAGCACACTATAGCACAAGGAGAATTCCCCTCACTTTCCTTCTTTGTCCCTAGAAACAAGGACTCGCACAGTGAAAGAAACTGACACTCTCCCTACCTACAGTTTTCTGTCCCTAGAAAAAATGTTTTTTTAAAGCACACTATAGCACAAGGAGAATTCCCCTCACTTTCCTTCTTTGTCCCTAGAAACAAGGACTCGCACAGTGAAAGAAACTGACACTCTCCCTACCTACAGTTTTCTGTCCCTAGAAAAATTTTTTTTTTAAAGCACACTATAGCACAAGGAGAATTCCCCTCACTTTCCTTCTTTGTCCCTAGAAACAAGGACTCGCACAGTGAAAGAAACTGACACTCTCCCTACCTAGAGTTTTCTGTCCCTAGAAAAAATGTTTTTTTAAAGCACACTATAGCACAAGGAGAATTCCCCTCACTTTCCTTCTTTGTCCCTAGAAACAAGGACTCACACAGTGAAAGAAACTGACACTCTCCCTACCTAGAGTTTTCTGTCCCTAGAAAAAATGTTTTTTTAAAGCACACTATAGCACAAGGAGAATTCCCCTCACTTTCCTTCTTTGTCCCTAGAAACAAGGACTCGCACAGTGAAAGAAACTGACACTCTCCCTACCTAGAGTTTTCTGTCCCTAGAAAAAATGTTTTTTTAAAGCACACTATAGCACAAGGAGAATTCCCCTCACTTTCCTTCTTTGTCCCTAGAAACAAGGACTCGCACAGTGAAAGAAACTGACACTCTCCCTACCTAGAGTTTTCTGTCCCTAGAAAAAATGTTTTTTTAAAGCACACTATAGCACAAGGAGAATTCCCCTCACTTTCCTTCTTTGTCCCTAGAAACAAGGACTCGCACAGTGAAAGAAACTGACACTCTCCCTACCTAGAGTTTTCTGTCCCTAGAAAAAATGTTTTTTTAAAGCACACTATAGCACAAGGAGAATTCCCCTCACTTTCCTTCTTTGTCCCTAGAAACAAGGACTCGCACAGTGAAAGAAACTGACACTCTCCCTACCTAGAGTTTTCTGTCCCTAGAAAAAATGTTTTTTTAAAGCACACTATAGCACAAGGAGAATTCCCCTCACTTTCCTTCTTTGTCCCTAGAAACAAGGACTCGCACAGTGAAAGAAACTGACACTCTCCCTACCTAGAGTTTTCTGTCCCTAGAAAAAATGTTTTTTTAAAGCACACTATAGCACAAGGAGAATTCCCCTCACTTTCCTTCTTTGTCCCTAGAAACAAGGACTCGCACAGTGAAAGAAACTGACACTCTCCCTACCTAGAGTTTTCTGTCCCTAGAAAAAAATGTTTTTTTAAAGCACACTATAGCACAAGGAGAATTCCCCTCACTTTCCTTCTTTGTCCCTAGAAACAAGGACTCGCACAGTGAAAGAAACTGACACTCTCCCTACCTAGAGTTTTCTGTCCCTAGAAAAAATGTTTTTTTAAAGCACACTATAGCACAAGGAGAATTCCCCTCACTTTCCTTCTTTGTCCCTAGAAACAAGGACTCGCACAGTGAAAGAAACTGACACTCTCCCTACCTAGAGTTTTCTGTCCCTAGAAAAAATGTTTTTTTAAAGCACACTATAGCACAAGGAGAATTCCCCTCACTTTCCTTCTTTGTCCCTAGAAACAAGGACTCGCACAGTGAAAGAAACTGACACTCTCCCTACCTAGAGTTTTCTGTCCCTAGAAAAAATGTTTTTTTCAAGCACACTATAGCACAAGGAGAATTCCCCTCACTTTCCTTCTTTGTCCCTAGAAACAAGGACTCGCACAGTGAAAGAAACTGACACTCTCCCTACCTATCCTTCTCTTTCCCTAAACTAAAGGAATCCAGGTTAAGCAAGAAAGAAATAAATGTCACTGTCCCTGCCTATGCTTGTCTTTCCCTGCTCCGGAACACACTACACTAGGCCGCCGTGCTGGCGGCCTTTTATAGTGTGGGGCGTGTACTAAACACCCTCAGCAATAATTGGCCACAGGCATCCTGCCTGTGGCCAATCATTGCTCTCCTCGCTGCCGGCGCTGTGATTGGCCAAGCATGCGGGGTCACAGTGCATGCTTGGCCAATCACAGCGCCTGGATGACACTGCAATGGCGTAGTGCATTGTGGGCCGTTCGCGTCACTCGAATTTGGCGCGAACGGCCCAAATCGTTCGATCTTCGTCGAACGATCGAACAGCCGATGTTCGAGTCGAACGTACGTTCGACTCGAACACGAAGCTCATCCCTAGTGGCAATATTGTGTCCTGTGCACAGCACCCCATATGACGGGTCACAGCTCAGACCATCCCAAGGACATGTCAGGGGAAATCTGGGCAGAGGAAACCTGGGAATTGACAACAAAAGCCAGCCCAGAGCCCCTCACCCCTGTGTATGTTCACACTATTCCTGACACCTGAAGAGCCTGAAGTAATATGGAGTCCATCCTCCACCCCAGGAACACTACACACAGTCCCAGTCAGAAAAAACAAAGCCAGACACTATACACATGTACATTTAGATTAGATCATATCATCAGTGAAACTTGCTGACCTCTTTGCTGCCAGGAAGCAAAGTGTAATCTGAGCCGGCTGGGGGTGTCCTCTGTTATCAGGCACTGTCCGACTCCTCACTACTAGTGATGAGCCGAACACCCCCGGGTTCGGTTCGCACCAGAACCCGCGAACGGACCGAAAGTTCGTACGAACATTAGAACCCTATTAAATACAATGGATGCGAACGTTCGAATTCTAAAGTGCTAATTATAACAACTATTATGCATGTTATTGTCCTAAAAAGGGTTTGGGAACCCGGGTTCTGCACCAGGGGACATGTATCAATGCAAAAAGAAGTTTTAATAACGGTCGTTTTTCGGGAGCAGTCATTTTAATGATGCATAAAGTGAAAAAAAAAAGTCAAATATTCCTTTAAATATCGTACCTGGGGGGTGTCTAAAGTATGCCTGTGAAGTGCCACGTGTTTCCCGTGTTTAGAACTGTCCCTGCACAAAATGACACTTCTAAAGGAAAAAAAAGCCATTTAAAACTGCTTGCGGCTTTAATGTAATGTCTGGTCCCGGTAATATGGATGAAAATCTTTAAGAAAAATGGCATAGCTACCACATGACCCCCCCCCCTACCCCAGCCCATTACCAGCCCCTTTGGGTCTTGTATGGATATTAAGGGGAACCCCGCACATAAAATAAAAAAGGCCCTATATACTCTGAACAGCCGTATACAGGCGGTGCATACAAGACAGGGACTGTAGGTTTGTTCTTATGTAGAATCTGTTTGTAATTTTGAACAGGTACATTGTTGAAGTGTAGCTCCAGGCCAAAAATCTATTTTTAAACTTTTTGGAAAACATAGGTAAGGGTTATCACCCCTGTAACATTTGTTTTGCTGTCTGTGCCCCTGTTCAGAACATTTCACCTCACTTTCCGTCCCAATGACAACTGTTTTTGAAATGTGGTGTTTTTCTTGAAACAAGGATTGCTGATAAAGCATCAGTACAGAGGAGACACCTTTCTCCCATATTTATTCTTACAGGAGAGAATTTTCCTTCCTAGTGGTAGATTTCCTCTCACTTCCTGTTGTCTTCTTGCGTTTGCAAGTAGTAGTCGTTTGTAAGTTGGATGTTTGAAAGTAGGGACCTGCCGTATATACTCTGCAGAAATAGGCCCCTTAGTTGTTGGTGTTGGCACAACACTGTAAGCACTCACAGTTACTCTTGGTTGGTGCTGGAACGCCCTGCTGTCAACTATTATATCAGGAATTTTAATTACATATAATTGTTGAACAGTGGTAGTAAAAATTGGGCCTTTGATGGTGGTGCTGGTGCCACAACACTGTAAGCCCTGACAGTTACTCTTGGTGGGTGCAGCAATGGGCCCTGCTGTGAATTATTAGATCAAGAATTGTAATTGCATGCCCCTGTTGAACAGGGGCTGAAAAATTGGGCCTTTCGTGGTGGTGGTGGTGGTGGTGGTGGTGTTGCCACAACACTGTAAGCCCTCAGAGTTACTCTTGGTGGGTGCAGGAATGGGCCCTGCTGTGAATTATTAGATCAAGAATTGTAATTACATGCCCCTTTTGAACAGGGGCTGAAAAATTGGGCCTTTCGTGGTGGTGGTGGTGGTGGTGGCGTTGCCACAACACTGTAAGCCCTCAGAGTTACTCTTGGTGGGTGCAGCAATGGGCCCTGCTGTGAATTATTAGATCAAGAATTGTAATTGCATGCCCCTGTTGAACAGGGGCTGAAAAATTGGGCCTTAGGAACTGGTGGCACAACACTACAACCCCTCACAGATACGTTACTTGGAGCACAGCAATGAGCCCTGTTGCAAAGTATTGCTTCAAAAATTGTAATGACACGCCCCTGTTAAACAGGGGCTGAAAAATTGGGCCTTAGGCACTGGTGCCACAACACTCCAACCCCTCACAGATACTGTACTTGGAGCACAGCAATGAGCCCTATGGCAAATTATTGCTAAAAAAATTGTAATTACACGCCCCTGTAAAACAGGGGCTGAAAAATTGGGCCTTAGCCACTGGTGGCGGCACCCATAAACAAAAATGATCTTCCAAGCTATCATCATCAATCGTATCATTGAGGACTCGGAGGAGGAGGATAGCCAGTCAACATAACAGCACAGGCACTCAGCATCAGCATCAGTCTTGAAGGGATGTGACATGTTAAAATCAATTAGTCTGTTATATCAGCATCAGGTGTGTGGTAGCTGGTGGTGATCCAAGACTGGTTCATCTTGATGAAAGTCAGTCGATCAACCGAGTCGGTGGACAGGCGCACCCTGTGATCCGTGACAAATCCTCCAGCAGCACTGAATGTGCGTTCCGAAAGAACGCTGGATGCAGGACAGGCCAGTAGCTCAATTGCATACTGTGCAAGCTCTGGCCAGTGATCCATCCTCAAGACCCAGTAAGCCAGAGGATTTTCGGTGGGGAAGGTGTCCAAGTCTGACCTTGCCCCTAGATATTCCTGCACCATGTTTATCAGACGCTGGCGATGGTTGCTGGAACCGATCATACTTTGGGGCTGCGGACTAAAGAATTGTCTGAACGCATCGGTCAGACGGCCACCTTCCCCACCGCTCCTTCTTTGACTGGCCGAAGCCTCAGCAACTCGTTGTCCAGGACCAGGAGTTTGTAACCTCCCAGTCTCTGGGAACGCGTTGCACAGACCTTTCTGCAAGGCCTCCCGGAGTTGTCTCATCCTCTGCTCCCTCTGCGAAGGTAACATAAGGTCCGCAACCTTACCCTTGTACCGGGGATCAAGGAGAGTGGCCAGCCAGTAATGGTCCCTCTCCTTGATCCGAAGAATACGAGGATCCTTCCGCAGACTTTGCAGGATCAGGGAGGCCATGCAGCGTAGGTTTGCTGAGGCATTCGCTCCGGAGTCCTCTGGGTCACTAAGGACGACATGATCCGCAGCCACCTCCTCCCAGCCACGTACAAGTCCACTGGTTTCTTGGGACTGTAAATCATCCCTAAAAGACTGCTGCTGATGATGCTGAGTGCCAGCCTCCACCTCCATGCTGACACAATCCTCCTCCTCCTCCTCCTCCTCCTCTTCCTCTTCCTGTGCGATGGGTGGGACAGAAGGAACACTGTCTGGGTAAAGGGGGCCTTGAGAGGCAAGGAAGTCCTCCTCTTCCTGCCTCTGTTCTGCCTCAAGTGCCCTGTCCATTATTCCACGCAGCGTGTGCTCCAACAGGTGGACAAGAGGTACAGTGTCACTGATGCATGCACTGTCACTGCTCACCATCCTCGTGGCCTCCTCAAATGGTGCCAGGACAGTGCATGCATCCCTGATCATGCCCCACTGGCGTGGAGAAAAAAAACCAAGCTCCCCTGACCCTGTCCTGGTGCCGTAGTCGCACAGGTACTCATTGATGGCCCTCTGCTGCGTGTGCAGCCGCTGCAGCATGGCCAACGTTGAGTTCCACCTGGTGGGCATGTCACATATAAGGCGGTTCTTGGGCAGGTTCAACTCCTTTTGCAGCTCAGCCAGGCGAGCACTGGCATTATAAGATCTGCGGAAATGCACACAGACTTTCCTGGCCTGCCTCAGGACATCCTGTAAGCCCGGGTACCTGCCCAAGAACCGCTGCACCACCAGGTTAAGGACGTGAGCCACACAGGGCACATGGGTCAGTTGTCCCTGTCGGAGGGCGGAGAGGAGGTTGGTGCCATTGTCGCAAACCACCATTCCTGGCTTAAGCTGGCGTGGCGTCAACCACCTCTCGGCCTGGCCCTGCAGAGCAGACAGGACCTCTGCCCCAGTGTGGCTTCTGTCCCCCAAACACACCAGCGCAAGCACGGCATGGCATCTTTTTGCCTGCGTACTTGCGTAGCCCCGTGAACGGCTACGGAGCACCGCTGGTTCATAGGACAAACCACAGGAAGAGGCCATGGAGGAAGAAGAAGAGGAGGGGGTGGAGGAGAGAGGTGTGTCACAACCAGTAGTAGCATTTTGGAGGCGTGGCGGTGGAACAACCTCCAACACTACTGCACCTTGTCCTGCATCCTTCCAAGCTGCCAAAAGAGTGACCCAATGGGCCGTGAAAGAAAGGTAACGTCCCTGTCCATGCCTGCTGGACCATGAGTCAGCGGTAATATGCACCTTACCGCTGACCGCCCTGTCCAGCGAGGCCAAGACATTGCCTTCCACATGCCGGTAGAGAGCCGGAATAGCCTTCCGTGAGAAAAAGTGGCGTTTGGGAACCTGCCACTGAGGAACCGCACATTGCACAAACTCACGGAAGGGGGCCGAGTCTACCAACTGAAAAGGCAGCAGTTGAAGCGCTAGCAATTTAGCCAAGCTAGCATTCAACCGCTGGGCATGTGGATGGCTGGGAGTGAACTTCTTTCGACGGTCCAGCAGCTGGGGCAGGGAAATTTGCCTGCTAGAATCGGACGTCGGTGTACTGCTAGCAGAGTGGCCGCAAGTACTTGGCTGTGACACACCTAATTCTACACCTTCATTCCTCTCAGTGCATGTTTCAGAGAGGACTGAAGTTATAGTGGGGTTGGAGATCCCAGCTGATGCGGTGCAAGGAGAGGTCCGCTTTGTTCTTTGGTGTGGGTTTTTGAGGTAGGCTTGCCAACGAGCTGCATGGCAGGTCAACATATGTCTGGTCAGGCATGTGGTACCCAAGCGGCTGATGTTTTGGCCACGCGATATACGCTTGAGACATATGTTGCAAACAGCAGCTGTGCGATCTGATGCACTAGCCTCAAAAAAGGCCCACACCAAGGAACTTTTTGAATGACGGGCAGAGGCAGCGCCCTGCACAGGCGGAGCTCTGCGGTGTGATTCCGTCGGTGTACTGCCCTTACGCTGGCCACCAAAGGGCATCCTGCCTCGTTGGAGATGTGCCTCCTCCTCATCCTCCTCCTCCTCCTCTCTCCTATTAGGCACCCACGTGGAGTCAGTGACCTCATCATCCCCTCCCTCCTCATCACTGGAGCCAATCTGGCAGTATGCTGCAGCTGCTGGAATATGACTGCCAGATTGGTGTCCTTCTTGAGCATCCCCTCTGTCTGCTCTCACGCTACTGCCTTCCTGTAGCTGGGTTTCATCATCAGACCCTTCGAAACGCTGGGCATCCTCCTGGAGCATGTACCCAACACTGTGCTCAAACAGTTCGGGGGACTCCTCAGGAGGAGGACATGGTGGGTCTAGGGAAGGAGTGACTGATGATGAGTCTGACATTGATACCAGGGAAGAGGACGCTTTGGCAGCTGCTTTGCCAGTACCCTGAGCCTGGGTGAGAGAGGATGAGGAGGAGGAGGAGGGCTTGGTCATCCACTCTACCAAGTCTTCGGCATGATGTGGCTCAACATGTCCAGCTGCCGAAAAGAAGGACAAGCGTGTCCCATGGCCATGTGCTGATGACAATGCACCACGTCCACGACCAGCACTGTTGCCCCCAGACACAGAGCCTGCTTGCCCTCTTTTATTGCCTCCTGACTGTCTGCCTCTCCTTGTTTGCCTTCCAGACATTCTAATAGATGGCCTGCAGGGAGATGGGAAAAAAGCAATAAGGGCTACCTTCAGGTGTCCTTCTCTGTCCCTTTACTTAAGGATTTCTAAATATGGTTGAGGATTATTGCTTTTGCACAGAATAGCACAACGACAATTTCCCTGACTGTCCAAAAAACAAGGATTTCAAAGATGGTTGATGAGGAATGCTTTGGCACACTATAGCACAAGGAGAATTCCCCTCACTTTCCTTCTTTGTCCCTAGAAACAAGGACTGGCACAGTGAAAGAAACTGACACTCTCCCTACCTACAGTTTTCTGTCCCTAGAAAAAATGTTTTTTTAAAGCACACTATAGCACAAGGAGAAATCCCCTCACTTTCCTTCTTTGTCCCTAGAAACAAGGACTGGCACAGTGAAAGAAACTGACACTCTCCCTACCTACAGTTTTCTGTCCCTAGAAAAAATGTTTTTTTAAAGCACACTATAGCACAAGGAGAAATCCCCTCACTTTCCTTCTTTGTCCCTAGAAACAAGGACTGGCACAGTGAAAGAAACTGACACTCTCCCTACCTACAGTTTTCTGTCCCTAGAAAAAATGTTTTTTTAAAGCACACTATAGCACAAGGAGAATTCCCCTCACTTTCCTTCTTTGTCCCTAGAAACAAGGACTGGCACAGTGAAAGAAACTGACACTCTCCCTACCTACAGTTTTCTGTCCCTAGAAAAAATGTTTTTTTAAAGCACACTATAGCACAAGGAGAAATCCCCTCACTTTCCTTCTTTGTCCCTAGAAACAAGGACTGGCACAGTGAAAGAAACTGACACTCTCCCTACCTACAGTTTTCTGTCCCTAGAAAAAATGTTTTTTTAAAGCACACTATAGCACAAGGAGAATTCCCCTCACTTTCCTTCTTTGTCCCTAGAAACAAGGACTGGCACAGTGAAAGAAACTGACACTCTCCCTACCTACAGTTTTCTGTCCCTAGAAAAAATGTTTTTTTAAAGCACACTATAGCACAAGGAGAAATCCCCTCACTTTCCTTCTTTGTCCCTAGAAACAAGGACTGGCACAGTGAAAGAAACTGACACTCTCCCTACCTACAGTTTTCTGTCCCTAGAAAAAATGTTTTTTTAAAGCACACTATAGCACAAGGAGAAATCCCCTCACTTTCCTTCTTTGTCCCTAGAAACAAGGACTGGCACAGTGAAAGAAACTGACACTCTCCCTACCTACAGTTTTCTGTCCCTAGAAAAAATGTTTTTTTAAAGCACACTATAGCACAAGGAGAATTCCCCTCACTTTCCTTCTTTGTCCCTAGAAACAAGGACTGGCACAGTGAAAGAAACTGACACTCTCCCTACCTACAGTTTTCTGTCCCTAGAAAAAATGTTTTTTTAAAGCACACTATAGCACAAGGAGAAATCCCCTCACTTTCCTTCTTTGTCCCTAGAAACAAGGACTGGCACAGTGAAAGAAACTGACACTCTCCCTACCTACAGTTTTCTGTCCCTAGAAAAAATGGTTTTTTTAAAGCACACTATAGCACAAGGAGAATTCCCCTCACTTTCCTTCTTTGTCCCTAGAATCAAGGACTGGCACAGTGAAGGAAACTGACACTCTCCCTACCTAGAGTTTTCTGTCCCTAGAAAAAATGTTTTTTTAAAGCACACTATAGCACAAGGAGAAATCCCCTCACTTTCCTTCTTTGTCCCTAGAAACAAGGACTGGCACAGTGAAAGAAACTGACACTCTCCCTACCTACAGTTTTCTGTCCCTAGAAAAAATGTTTTTTTAAAGCACACTATAGCACAAGGAGAATTCCCCTCACTTTCCTTCTTTGTCCCTAGAAACAAGGACTGGCACAGTGAAAGAAACTGACACTCTCCCTACCTACAGTTTTCTGTCCCTAGAAAAAATGTTTTTTTAAAGCACACTATAGCACAAGGAGAAATCCCCTCACTTTCCTTCTTTGTCCCTAGAAACAAGGACTGGCACAGTGAAAGAAACTGACACTCTCCCTACCTACAGTTTTCTGTCCCTAGAAAAAATGTTTTTTTAAAGCACACTATAGCACAAGGAGAATTCCCCTCACTTTCCTTCTTTGTCCCTAGAAACAAGGACTGGCACAGTGAAAGAAACTGACACTCTCCCTACCTACAGTTTTCTGTCCCTAGAAAAAATGTTTTTTTAAAGCACACTATAGCACAAGGAGAAATCCCCTCACTTTCCTTCTTTGTCCCTAGAAACAAGGACTGGCACAGTGAAAGAAACTGACACTCTCCCTACCTACAGTTTTCTGTCCCTAGAAAAAATGTTTTTTTAAAGCACACTATAGCACAAGGAGAATTCCCCTCACTTTCCTTCTTTGTCCCTAGAAACAAGGACTGGCACAGTGAAAGAAACTGACACTCTCCCTACCTACAGTTTTCTGTCCCTAGAAAAAATGTTTTTTTAAAGCACACTATAGCACAAGGAGAAATCCCCTCACTTTCCTTCTTTGTCCCTAGAAACAAGGACTGGCACAGTGAAAGAAACTGACACTCTCCCTACCTACAGTTTTCTGTCCCTAGAAAAAATGTTTTTTTAAAGCACACTATAGCACAAGGAGAATTCCCCTCACTTTCCTTCTTTGTCCCTAGAAACAAGGACTGGCACAGTGAAAGAAACTGACACTCTCCCTACCTACAGTTTTCTGTCCCTAGAAAAAATGTTTTTTTAAAGCACACTATAGCACAAGGAGAAATCCCCTCACTTTCCTTCTTTGTCCCTAGAAACAAGGACTGGCACAGTGAAAGAAACTGACACTCTCCCTACCTACAGTTTTCTGTCCCTAGAAAAAATGTTTTTTTAAAGCACACTATAGCACAAGGAGAATTCCCCTCACTTTCCTTCTTTGTCCCTAGAAACAAGGACTGGCACAGTGAAAGAAACTGACACTCTCCCTACCTACAGTTTTCTGTCCCTAGAAAAAATGTTTTTTTAAAGCACACTATAGCACAAGGAGAAATCCCCTCACTTTCCTTCTTTGTCCCTAGAAACAAGGACTGGCACAGTGAAAGAAACTGACACTCTCCCTACCTACAGTTTTCTGTCCCTAGAAAAAATGTTTTTTTAAAGCACACTATAGCACAAGGAGAATTCCCCTCACTTTCCTTCTTTGTCCCTAGAAACAAGGACTGGCACAGTGAAAGAAACTGACACTCTCCCTACCTACAGTTTTCTGTCCCTAGAAAAAATGTTTTTTTAAAGCACACTATAGCACAAGGAGAAATCCCCTCACTTTCCTTCTTTGTCCCTAGAAACAAGGACTCGCACAGTAAAACACACTGACACTCTCCCTACCTATCCTTCTCTTTCCCTAAACTAAAGGAATCCAGGTTAAGCAAGAAAGAAATAAACGTCACTGTCCCTGCCTATGCTTGTCTTTCCCTGCTCCGGAACACACTACACTAGGCCGCCGTGCTGGCGGCCTTTTATAGTGTGGGGCGTGTACTAAACACCCTCAGCAATAATTGGCCACAGGCATCCTGCCTGTGGCCAATCATTGCTCTCCTCGCTGCCGGCGCTGTGATTGGCCAAGCATGCGGGGTCACAGTGCATGCTTGGCCAATCACAGCGCCTGGATGACACTGCGATGGCGTAGTGCATTGTGGGCCGTTCGCGTCACTCGAATTTGGCGCGAACGGCCCAAATCGTTCGATCTTCGTCGAACGATCGAACAGCCGATGTTCGAGTCGAACGTATGTTCGACTCGAACACGAAGCTCATCCCTACTCACTACTGAGCCCAGGAATCCATCATGTCAGAGACACAGGCAGCCCTACCTCTGCTCTCTCTCTGCTGGAGGGTGCCGCGTAGAGTCTCTCCTCCTCATTAGGTAGCAATGCTGGGGGCATGCACATCAGATAATTGAGGTACCACAATTCTGGCTCAAGGAAGAGAAGGAGGGGTGAAAATCCCCCACAGCTGCAGCTCTGCCTGTGTCACTCCCTTTACAGAAAAAATACATAAATACTGCGCCCCTCAAAATGTGTGTATCTGTAGTGGCTGCCAACACAACAAAAGGATACATGTAACAAAATATATAAACAAAGTGTAGCGCACCTACAAATAGTGAAGATAACCCGTGTGAGGCTGGGTTCACACTAGTGCGACACGACATCTGTCCTACTTTGGATCCGACTTTGCCCTGCGACATGAAGCCGACATATGTCCGACTTTCAATGAACGGGGATCCGACTTGGATCCCCGCCAATATCAGGCACTGTGTTTGGTATGAATCTTGAAGGGGAACTCCAGGCCAAATTTTAAATTAAAAAAACGGCGCGGGTTCCCCTCCAGGGGCATACCAGGCCCTTGGGTCTGGTCTGGATTTAAACAGGCGCCCCTACGCCGAAAAAACGGCGTGGGGGTCCCCCCAAAATCCAAACCAGACCCTTATCCAAGCACACAACCTGGCAGGCCGCAGGGGAAGAGGGGGGGACGAGAGAGCGGCCCCCCCTCCCTCCTGAACCGTACCAGGCCGCATGCCCTCAACATGGGGGGTTTGGTGCTCTGGGGCAGGGGGGCGACCTGCGGCCCCCCCACCCCAGAGCACCCTGCCCCCATGTTGATGAGGACAGGGCCTCTTCCCGACAACCCTGGCCGTTGGTTGTCGGGGTCTGCGGGCGGGGGGCTTATCGGAATCCGGGAGCCCCCTTCAATAAGGGGGTCCCCGGATCCCGCCCCCCCACCCTATGTGAATGAGTATGGGGTACATCGTACCCCTACCCATTCACCTGGTGGACAAAAAATTGCAATAAAAAAACACTACACAGGTTTTCAAAGTAATTTATTGCACAGCTCCGGGGGTCTTCTTCCGACTTCCGGGGGTCTTCTTCCGACTTCGAGGGTCTCCGGTGTCGTCTCCCGCTCTCCGGTTCTTTCTTCCGCCGGGCCTCCGCTAACTTCTTTTTAGCTCTCTTGCTAACAGAGGCCTGGTCTTCCCGTTGTCTCGTCCGGCTCTCCGTTGTTCTTCTGCCGGCCCCTCCACTAACTTCTTCGTAGCTCTTTCGCTAGTGGAGGGGCCGGGCTTCCCGTCGCTGTCGCCGTCGGCTTCTTCCCTCTTCTCCTCCTCGATGTTGACGCGTCGCTTCCTCTCGCTGTAATACTGGCTCTCCGCTCCGCTCCGCATTAATATAGGCTTCTCATGACGTCACAGTCACATGTTCCCATGACGTCACAGTCACATGCTCCGGGGCCATGTGCCCTGGAACATGTGACTGTGACGTCATGAGAAGCCTATATTAATGCGGAGCGAAGCGGAGAGCCAGTATTACAGCGGGAAGAAGCGACGCGTCAACATAGAGGAGGAGAAGAGGGAAGAAGACGCCGACGGCGACAGCGACGGGAAGCCCGGCCCCTCCACTAGCGAAAGAGCTAAAAAGAAGTTAGTGGAGGGGCCGGCAGAAGGACAACGGAGAGCCGGACGAGACAACGGGAAGACCGGGCCTCTGTTAGCAAGAGAGCTAAAAAGAAGTTAGCGGAGGCCCGGCGGAAGAAAGAACCGGAGAGCGGGAGACGACACCGGAGACCCTCGAAGTCGGAAGAAGACCCCCGGAAGTCGGAAGAAGACCCCCGGAGCTGTGCAATAAATTACTTTGAAAACCTGTGTAGTGTTTTTTTATTGCAATTTTTTGTCCACCAGGTGAATGGGTAGGGGTACGATGTACCCCATACTCATTCACATAGGGTGGGGGGGCCGGGATCCGGGGACCCCCTTATTAAAGGGGGCTCCAGGATTCCGATAAGCCCCCCGCCCGCAGACCCCGACAACCAACGGCCAGGGTTGTCGGGAAGAGGCCCTGTCCTCATCAACATGGGGGCAGGGTGCTCTGGGGTGGGGGGCCGCAGGTCGCCCCCCCCACCCCAGAGCACCAAACCCCCCCATGTTGAGGGCATGCGGCCTGGTACGGTTCAGGAGGGAGGGGGGGCCGCTCTCTCGTCCCCCCCTCTTCCCCTGCGGCCTGCCAGGTTGTGTGCTCGGATAAGGGTCTGGTTTGGGGGGACCCCCACGTCGTCTTTTCGGCGTAGGGGCGCCCGTTCAAATCCAGGCCAGACCCAAGGGCCTGGTATGCCCCTGGAGGGGAACCCACGCCGGTTTTTTATTTAAAATTTGGCCTGGAGTTCCCCCTCAAGAGCAGTACAGCACAAGTCGCATGCCAAAGTCGGACCATGCAAGACTGCGGTCCAACTTTGATCCGACTTCAATGATAGTCAATGGGCTGAAGTCGGATCAAAGTCGGACCAAAGTAGTACAGGGAGCATTTTCAAAGTCGGACCGACATGTGTCGGACCAGTTAGGACGGCTCCCATAGGGAAACATTGATTTTCACACGTCATGCGACATGAGCTCCCAATGTCAGAGCGTTTGTCGCCCCAGTGTGAACCAGGCCTGAAGGGGAGATTGATATATCAAGAACAGTGGCAATTTAGCAAAGCTTTCTAAAGTTTTTTTGGGGTCAGGGAATTTTACAGCCATCCATTTAGGCTTTAATTTGGAGTCCTGAAACGCATGCAGTGATGTATGTAGCGCCCTCCTCACTTCCCTCTTTCTCTCGTCTCGTCTTTCTCTTGTCTAGGGGTATCTTAGAGGGGAGGGAGACACCACGCCTGGCCTTCACCACATGTGTCAGTGCGGTATAAGCAACGTTCTTGTATTACCTTCGGGTCAGTGCTGTGCACCTGGATCCTCCCTCCAAGAGTCACCTTGAACAATGTCTGTCAGGAAATGAGCCCCACACCATTAAAGTTCAACACTTTATTCTTCTCGAATGAACACAATCAGTTGAACTCCCTTGGTAGAAACAGAACAGAAAAGGAAGTGTGGATGCGAATAGGCCCAGACACAATGTAGTTCTCCACTTTCCTTCCTGAAAGTGGGTTACGGTCTCCGCACAAGGGGGAATTTCCTTCCAGGCGGTCTCCGACGAGAGGCTCACCTGTCACCGGCAGTATGCTGCACCGGGTCTTCAAGTGAGGAGCTCCCCCCGGTCCATTGCGCCTTCATGGATTCGGGTACCCACTCCCGGGGTTCCCTAGGATCTCCTTCCCTCGCGGAACTCAGTGTTGGGCACTGAGCTCCGGACCTCCATCTGAGTACCTCACCCCAGGCTAAAGGTGCCTCGGATGGAACACGACCTCCGATTGTCCTCTAGGCCTAGGCCACCCAGAGGACCGACACGAACCACCGTCTGCAAGCTGAAGGTGCTTGGGACTTCCACCCCGTGACAAAGATGGCCGACCCCTTTATGCCCTCTCCCAGCAAGCACGGCGGGTTCCTCGCCCCACCATACCGCTGCCGAGGGAGGACAAAAAGGAGGCAAGCACACAGCAATGATTCAACCCCAGCCCAGGGCAACAGCGCCACCTACTGGGCTGCAGGGAATTACACATCACTAATGTCTCTGTCAAATTCAAATTTACACCCGGGAAAGTACATACCCGCTACATGTAATCATGAGCTTCCAGGATGCTTTGGAACGCACACAGCAATCCGGATATGCTATTGAGCAGGGGTCACACGGAAGTGCTTTTTTATTATGGAGTATTTAAGCACAGTGGAGTGGGGGGCGAGTGTATGACCCAGTTGAAGTCTAAGTAGACGAAACGCGTAGGGTACATGCGCTGGCGCTAGCCACTCCAACTCTGCGCCATTTTTTGATTAAATTTTTAATCGTTTGGATGTATATCATCGGAGTCATATCCGGCTGATGAACTTTTATGTAATACATTTTTTTAACTTTTTTACGCTATGAGGAGGCTTCTTTTTTCTTTATTTTCACATCATTTAACTTACCATGGTCAGTAAAGGTTGAATAATTTACTATTCCACGTCAATTACATCCAGATTGTGCATTCTGAACGCTACATCATTACAACTACCAGCTGAGAAGCCTGCCATCTTATTGGAAGCAACGAGTTTGGCAGCAGAGGTGATACGATCAAATCTCCCAGCTTTCCATGCTTTAGCGATCCATCTCCGTATGGTGAGTTGGATCCACAAGATCCAGTAAGAGTACCCATTTCTTCTCCCCTTTCCTTGAATGGATGATGTAAGGCACTCCCGGGTTTTGCTGATTTACGCTGTCACCAGTGCACGGTCCAGGAACGTTCAGATGCACATGTTCATGCATTCCTGTTGTCAGTTGTGATGGTTTAAACCTTCAGGTTTATGGACATTTTTTTGATTGTTTATTGCTTATCATCAGTTGTGGACTCAGATTCACGTGATTATCAGGTTTGGTTCATATGATCACAATTTTATTATTTTCTGTGGACTCATATTCACTCTCCAATAACGTTTGGTTCATATGATCACTAATTTTCTTGGTTATTATGCACTAAGCATGCATTTTTATGCGCTTATTATGTTTAATTTATTTAAATACATTTCTCCATTATGCAATTAATTATGCACTAATGGCATCTTGAGAGGTACTAACACATTTCTCACCACACAGGTTATCTTCACTATTTGTAGGAGCGCTACACTTTGTTTATATACTCCCTTTACATAGCCTGTCAGTTTTGGCTCCTCTACCCTGTGTGCTGCTGATGGAATGTGCGAGGTGGGGGGGGGGGGGGGGCTCGGCATCAGCACACGCTACACATATAGAAAAAGGCCTTTTAATTGGGGGGCACATGGAGGGGCACAGTATAATTTTGGTGGGGCCACGGCCCCCCCTGGCCCTAGGCTGGTGACGCCATTGCTAAAGGAATGCAGCCAACAAAAGGGTTACTGTTTCTGTATCCTGATCTGCCAAAAGCCTTTCTGTTGATGGAAGTTAAAGAGTTACAGTAGGTGCCGCCGATATTGTGTCAATCTCGCCGCTTCTAGCGGCGAGATTGACACCCTATGAGCTCCGTCGCGAGAGCCAGCGCCGAGCTGTCTCGTCATCGGGAAAGGAAAAAATGCTCCTTTCACGATGAGCGACACGCATTGCCGATAGACGGGGATCCAACGTGGATTCCCGCCAATACCAGGCACTGCGTTTGGTATGAATCCTGAGCGGGAACTCCACGCCAATTTTTAAAGAAAAAAACGGCGTGGGTTCCCCCTCCAGGAGCATACCAGGCCCTTGGGTCTGGTCTGGATTTGAAGGGGAACCCCTACGCCGAAAAAACGGCGTGGGGGTCCCCCTCAAGATCCAAACCAGACCCTTATCCGAGCACGCAACCTGGCAGGCCGCAGGGGAAGAAGGGGGGCCGAGAGAGCGGCCCCCCTCCCTCCTGAACCGTACCAGGCCACATGCCCTCAACATGGGGGGTTTGGTGCTCTGGGGCAGGGGGGCGACCTTGTTGATGAGGACAGGGCCTCTTCCCGACAACCCTGGCCGTTGGTTGTCGGGGTCTGCGGGCGGGGGGCTTATCGGAATCCAGGAGCCCTCTTTAATAAGGGGGCCCCCAGATCCCGGCCCCCCCCACCCTATGTGAATGAGTATGGGGTACATCGTACCCCTACCCATTCACCTGGTGGAAAAAAATGGCAATAAAAACACAACACAGTTTTTAAAAGTATTTTATTGCACAGCTCCGGGGGTCTTCTTCCGACTTCGGGGGTCTCCGGTGTCGTCGCCACACTCTCCGGTTCTTTCTTCTGCCGGGCCACCGCTATCTTCTTCCAACTCTTTTGCTAGCGGGGCCCGGTCTTCTCCGTCGCCTTCTCCCCTCTTCTTCTCTCCGATTCTTTCTTTCTTCCGCCGGGCCTCCGCTAACTTCTTTTAGCTCTTTTGCTAGCGGAGGCCCGGTCTTCTCCTTCTCCGTCGCCTTCTTCTTCTCCCGCTCTCCGGTTCTTCTCCCGCTCACCGGTTCTTTTGCTAGCGGTGGCCCGGTCTTCTCCGTCTGCTTCTTCTTCTCCCGCTCTCCTGGTTCTTTCTTCCGTCGTCTCGTCCGGCTCTCCGTTGTCCTTCTGCCGGCCACTCCACTACCTTCTTGTAGCTCTTTTGCTAGTGGAGGGGCCGGTCTTCCCGTCGTCGCCGTCGGCGTCTTCTTCCCTCTTCTCCTCCTCGATGTTGACTCGTCGCTTCCTCTCGCAGTAATGCAAAATCTTCGGTCCACAGAGATTAATATAGGCTTCTCATGACGTCACAGTCACATGCTCCGGGGCACATGGCCCCGGAGCATGTGACTGTGACGTCATGGGAACATGTGACTGTGACGTCATGAGAAGCCTATATTAATCCCTGCGGACCGAAGATTTAGCATTACTGCGAGAGGAAGCGACGAGTACAAGAAGGAAGGAGTACAAGAAGCAAAAGAGCTACAAGAAGGTAGTGGAGGGGCCGGCAGAAGGACAACGGAGAGCCGGACGAGACGACGGAGAAGACCGGGCCTCCGCTAGCAAAAGAGCTAAAAGAAGTTAGCGGAGGCCCGGCGGAAGAAAGAACCAGGAGAGCGGGAGAAGAAGAAGCAGACGGAGAAGACCGGGCCACCGCTAGCAAAAGAGCTAAAAGAAGTTAGCGGAGGCCCGGCGGAAGAAAGAAAGAACCGGAGAGGAGAAGAGGGGAGAAGGCGACGGAGAAGACCGGGCCCCGCTAGCAAAAGAGTTGGAAGAAGATAGCGGTGGCCCGGCAGAAGAAAGAACCGGAGAGCGCGGCGACGACACCGGAGACCCCCGAAGTCGGAAGAAGACCCCCGGAGCTGTGCAATAAAATACTTTTAAAAACTGTGTTGTGTTTTTATTGCCATTTTTTTCCACCAGGTGAATGGGTAGGGGTACGATGTACCCCATACTCATTCACATAGGGTGGGGCCGGGGATCTGGGGGCCCCCTTATTAAAGGGGGCTCCTGGATTCCGATAAGCCCCCCGCCCGCAGACCCCGACAACCAACGGCCAGGGTTGTCGGGAAGAGGTCCTGTCCTCATCAACATGGGGGCAGGGTGCTCTGGGGTGGGGGGTCGCAGGTCGCCCCCCTGCCCCAGAGCACCAAACCCCCCATGTTGAGGGCATGTGGCCTGGTACGGTTCAGGAGGGAGGGGGGGCGCTCTCTCTTCCCCCCCTCTTCCCCTGCGGCCTGCCAGGTTGCGTGCTCGGATAAGGGTCTGGTTTGGATCTTGAGGGGACCCCCACGTCGTTTTTTCAGCGTAGGGTTCCCCTTCAAATCCAGACCAGACCCAAGGGCCTGGTATGCTCCTGGAGGGGGAACCCACGCCGTTTTTTTCTTTAAAAATTGGCGTGGAGTTCCCGCTCAGGATTCATACCAAAGGCAGTGCCTGGTATTGGGCAGGAATCCACGTCAGAACCCCGCTCAATACAGTGTCGCGTCTCCTCGCTATTGCAGCGAGCGCGACACGTGTCGCCACCCTGTTGCCGAGATCTCGGCACTCCTGTCGCCGAGAATCTCGGCGATGGGAGCGCGATAGATATACAATATCGGCGGCACCTACTGTAGCTGTGAACATAAAAAAAAGGGTGAATATGTCGCAAGCACACTGGCAAGCATTGATCACATGTTATCATACAAAAATAAAAAGCTTTTCATTTTTAAACAGGCTTGCCAATGTCTGGTGACATATTTCATCCAGGTTGTGCACCATGACCTGTCAGGAGTTGTTGTAGCACCCTTTAATCACATGGTCCATTCCAGTATGGTGTGGGAGAGGAATTTAACACACGGATATAGAAAAACATTCAGAAACAGCACAAAACCTCTTCTTTACTTCCAAAGCAAAATCCCTCCACAAACCTCACTAATAATCCCAGCCCTTAGGGCAGTGACATACATTAGCATAGCATAGTAGAAAAATCCAAATGTGTTGCTCTGTGGAGAAACACTGTGTGACAGTAGCTTTTTAGGTAAGGTGCATTTCCCATCTAAAAAGAGACATTGAGGTCACAATGGATTTATTTATATATGATATGATCTATTACTGTAGGCAAGCATGAAATGTTTGCTGATTCTGAATTAATCACAATAAAGCTACTTGTGGCTAGCATTAAACCTGAATAGCTGTGTAGACAACTATTACCTATCAAAAAAAAATAACCGTTAAGGCTGTGTTCCCAAAGAGACAGCAAAAGTGAGACTGTTGCCACTAGTTCAGCAATAGCTCCCAGGAGTCTTGAAGGAATCTGTACTTCAGTTGGTTGTGCAAGGTATAAAGACAGCACTAGCAGCCAGTACTATGCACTGTGACATTTGATCAAGCAGATGTTTGTAAAACTGACTCAAAATGATAATGTAGAGGCCTACCTGGGCACTTTTAAAAGGACTGCATGGCAAGGCAAATGGCCAAAAGGAGTAGCTGGTCAGTCTTATACCTTCCTTTCTATTTGATGAGCCACAAAAAGCTTATTATGACTTGGATTCCTCAGATGCCTAAGCTCAATGCCACGGTGAAGCTGCCATGCTCCTAGCCAAAAACAGCTGGATGTAGAAATAAGTGCAATAGAACAAGCTCCCTTATTTGAATCTTTGAACACCTTTCACCATTTAAAGCCCTGTTTCCATACCAGGCAAAAAGAGGTGGATACCTATGCGCCAAATCTGTAAAGCAGCCACTTGGTCCTATCTGCAAGGGTTTATAAGACACTAAAAAATGAACATTTTTAGTCACGGCTGTTTTTTGGCGATAAAGCCATGGTTTTGCACAGAGCAGCCCGGATCCTCCTCTTCTCGGGTCCCAAGCTGGCGCTCCTGGCTCCTCCCTTCTGCCGGGTGTCCCTACACCAAGGAGCTTGCTATGGGGCACCCAAGCAGGCACGCTCCCGGGCAGCAGCTGTGTGTGTCTATTTTCACATGGAGCCACGGCTTGGCCCTCCATCCCCTGATTGGCTCACTGGCTGTAATTGACAGCAGAAGGAGCCAATGGCTCCCACTACTGCCAAAATGCAATCAGGAGTGTGAGTCCCCAGAGAGGCAAGGCTCTTAGGTAAGTATTGGGGGAGAGGGGGGCTGTTGCACACAGAAGTTTTTTTTACCTTCCTGCATAGAATGCAGGAAGGTGAAAAACCTTGTGCGTTTACAACCACTTTGACTTCAAAAAGCATTGAATATTAAAAGCAACAAGATGAGCATACAGGCGGGGGAGGAACAGGTCCACAGGTTTTTACACAATAAACCTGCTTTGTTTGGTTTTGACAAAGCACGTTTATCATATGAAATGCGTCAACCTGTTCCTCCCCGCCTGTATGCTCATCTTATTGCTTTTAATATTCTTTGAATAAAGCTGAATTGCATTGTTTGTGTTCATGCAGCCATCTGATTTCTTCTACTGCAGGCAGTGACAGGGCGTGCAACCCACTTTACGGACTCTCACTACCTGGATTATAGCCTTGCCGGCTCACCTGCGAGCAGCGGGACTTTGTTTCTCATTCGAACCTTAAAGACATGTGAGAACTCAACTGAAGCTCTGCTCTTCATCAAGCATGTTAGATTTCTTTCTGACAAATATACATCAATAATAATTTATAGTAAATTTGGGAAAATAATTCTAATTTATTTATATGCCAGGTAAAACCGTTACATTGGCTTGCTTAATCATTGTGCACTAGTTTATTTGCAGTATACATAGCTTACACATTTTCATTTTTTTTTAAATATACTTTAGCAATTTCTGAGTAGCTTTTTACACTTTAAGACTCTTAGGACATGGAATCATACATTTACAATTTATTTTATACATAACTTGTAGTATCTATTTCTATAAATATATACAGTACATTATGGTGGCATAACAACTTCAACAGTGTTGGCTAACATTTCTAATACAAAAACTAAATGTACACCATATTGAGCTGTTCATGCATCTATACCATATTTGAAAGAAGGACCTATTTACATAATAATATTTATTTTTACAGTTTCAAAATGTATACATATATACTGTACTTTGTATAGTAAAAAATGTGGGCCATGATATTGTATTTAATAGTAAAGAATCAAATGATCTTAGACCAAAGTTGAGAAAAGTCCAAACTTTGCCTGTGTGGTAAACAAGCAAACCAAATGGGGTGTTTGCCCACCCACCAATCTGAAACTCTGATTGAAATGAAACATTTAGCAGCAGTATTACTACCACTGCTAAAAGTGACAGCTTTCCATCTCTGAGTGGCTCTTAGGAGACCAGCAGCTGCTGGCTTCTAAGCAATCAGTGACACATCCCCACCCAACCATTAAGCTGGGAATTCCCAGCTGACAAAGTAATAGGTGTGGTGGCTGATATCAGTGACCAAATATGGGTATGATGGCTGACATCAGTGACCAAATATGGTCAACAGCCATGTCCATATTTGTTCAACAGCCATGGCCATATTTGGTAAATTGCATGTACCATTGGCCATTGACCATACATTGACCATATTTATTGACTGGAATCAACCACAATCCCCGCTCCTTTTGTTTACCAACCAGCCATCAGGTGCACATCTGTCATGTCACAAGAAGTAGTGAAGGGAGAGGACTCTCATCTCCGGGCAACATAATTGATGATGGATTTACTGGTCTCAGTGTGTGTTGTATATTTGTTTACTCTTTAGAAGTTCTTGTTGAATGAGTGGGGGTACTATTCATTGGGGGATTCTGGGCACTCCCTATTATTATTGGGAGCTTACAGATTCTAAAAAGTCCCTTGCTCACAGACCCCTACAACCATCAGACCAAGGTTGCAGAAAAGTAACCCATGTCTTCATTAATATGGGGACAAGGTGGTGTGTACCCTCCCGATGTTGAGGGCATGTGACCTTATATAGTTCAGGAACAGGGGGGAGGGCACATGCTTGTCTCTCTTTTCCTGGCCAGGCAGTCTACATGATCAGATAGGGGAGAACCTGTATGGATTTTGGGAGGGACCTCCTTTTTCTTTTTTGTGTAGGCTTCCTCCTTAAAATTCACAACAGACTCTTATCAAGATAAGGTTTTAGGTATGAATTTTGGGGGGACCTTTCAATATTTTTTGCCTTTTTTGTCAAAGGTCCCCACAAAAATACATACTAGACCGTTAAGGGTCTGATATGTATGTTTGTGGAATCAAACAAGGGGAAAGAAGAACCAAGCTGACAGGTGTGCCCTTCACAGGCAAGTTTAAGGCATTCCCAAGGCATGTTTTTTTACAGCAGGTGGGCATTTTTAATGTGCCGCTTTAACATTATTAAAATCTTTTGCATTTTGCGATTTGCATTTTATTTGCATTGGTAGATTGCAGTGCTTAGCCCCGGTACCACTTGGTTGATAATCCATTGCCTATTAGTCTGGAAAATTTACAGACTTGATTTTAAGGATTCAGTTCCCATTGACTTGAGGTTCTGATGAACATTCAGAACTTGTAAGTTGTTCTGCCAATGTCTCAGGAACTGAACTCAGGAACAATCGTCTCAACCCTAATCTGGCATTTTTATGTAGTCAGATTAGTGAAGTCTTTAGTGATAGGGATTACTATTTGTTAAAAGCTATATTAAAAATATTTTTAGATAGATTAGCACATTCTGTAATTCAATTAGGGGAGAACATTTCTTCTTCTCTTTAGTCCTCCATTGTGTCCTCCAGAACATGGCTTCCTCTCTATATTCCTTCATAGTGTCTTCATTTTTCATTGTTTTTTTAGTCCACACTTTGTGTTCATTTCAGTCTGTAACCTACACAACTAATTCATTAGCATTATATTGCTCTTGAATATATTTATGTATTTGGGGCAATATAAAATACATATAAATATAACACACATTTTTAAAAGAAAATTGACACGTAAATGTCTTATATGCATATAAAGTAAAAGCTCACATAAGTATTGGCTAAGACATACAGTACAGCTTTCTATTGTGTACTTTGTTAATGCTGTGATAATAATGTATAGACTTGCAGGCTGTCATTTGCCTCTAGGATGAGAAGACATTGTCAAGTGCACCCAGTTAGGGGCTGCTTCTGTGGTTTCCATTGGTGAACAAAAACTGCATGGAGGTTCAAGAATATCCCCAATATAGGGTATTGGCCCATTCATCACATTTGATTTCAGTGGATATTGTGAATGTAATGCAAATATACAATGTAAAGTCATGTTTTTAGGCAGGTGAGGCACTTGCATACTTATGCGACAGGCTTATCTTTTACAGTGATTACATCAAAAACTTTGTCAGAAAGACATCTGTAATTCGTACAGACTTATCTGGATATGTAAGGTCAAAGTAGGCAATTACTATAGTGCTGATGTTGCATGAAACTCCTGCTTGACAGATAACTAATTGATAAGTAATGCTTGTGTAGAAGCAATTCTTAGACAATTATGCTACTGCTGCTGTTGAATGTTTTAGCCAACCTCATATTAACCTTACATAGAAAACCTTTTCTAAAGGAAATCAAGGGGCTGCCATTGGAGACTTTCTCCTGAATATATTTGTAACCCTTCTATATTAGGCTTACCATTTGGCCTCAATACTTTCAGAATGAGAAGTCAGCAATGGCAGCCTCCATGTTTATAAAGGTTAAAGGTTTCCTTTAACTGACCTGTGTGATTCTGTAGAAGCCACTGTTCCATATCAAGGTACAAAGAAAGCTAAGCTTAAATCAGCTGTACCAAAGTTTACATATCTGACTATACCCATTTGACTCAATCTGATATACTAAACAGCACTGAGTGCACAGTTGTTAAGTGTAATTTGCTTATTCTTTTTTGGGAGATTTAAAACATCAGACATACAGTATGTAAATATGTCTAGCTAACTGTACTATTGCTATATGTAATACTTTGGGGCTTTTTTTGCCAACTAGATGTATAAAAGTCTTGTTGGAAATATACAGTATACCTTACTCTGCCTATTGGTTTTCTTGTGGTAGCTTGGTAACATGCCTCAAAGTTACAGGTTCTCATTATTAGGTTATACTTTCTAGCTTTGAGTTCCAATGATACAGTAGTTTAATATACAATCCGTCTGCTTTCAGGCAAAAGGTTTGCATGCCAAGATTAGTATATATTTTCTGCCAATTTTACAAAACAGTCCTGTGGCAACTACTTCCTTTGGCCAGCTTGCAAGATGGATCCATGTGGTCACAGTTGAGATCCAATGGCTACCTAAAAGTTGAAATAAATACCAATTAGTACTTGCTTTTATGTAACAACAGCTACATGAATAATTCAACATAGTACAGCATAGTTCCACATAGTACACAGTTTCACTTTTTTTTTTAATTCAATAAAATTTTAGTTTTTTAACACTTTTTCACTTAAGGTGATTGTAAACGATCACCGTGTAAAACAACCCATTCAGTTTTAAATAGAAATGAAAGGCAAAACATTTTTTTATACATATAAAAAAGCATTAGAAATACCTTTTTTTCCCTTTTTTTTATAAGTGATCATGTTCCTTCTGTTCACAGCTGCATAAGAGCTGGGGGAGGAGAAGTAGCAGCACACTGAACTTCCCACTGAATGGTTGTACAGTGGGCATGTCAGGACATGACTGATCATTGGAGGTGAGCACACTGAGTTCCCAGCATGACTAGAGAACTGACCACGGTGAGCTCTCCTGCTTAGTGTCATCCGTTTTTAATAGGAAAGCAGAGAGACTGGCAGGATCACCAGGAATTTCTTATAAAGGGAAGAGGATACTTTCTCATAGAAGTACATACTACAGCAGGCACATATCAGGAATATTAAGCGCTGGGGTAACAAACGCTTTAACATTATTACTATTACAAGGAGAATAATGAGCCCCATCTGTGATAGTACATTTTTGGTCAAAGGTCCTTTTTATGGAGACATTAAGGGTCTATTTGACATCTAATGCCATCTCTGCACTCTATTCAAGCTGATCGATGTTTTTCACTCTATTCTTGCTTCCAATCTTGGAAGTGAATTTAGCTGTCCCAAATTCCCACAAAACCTAGGTGAGCCATGGTGGGGGTTCAGTTGGGGCATGCAGCATTCCCAGCATATACAAGTGATTGGGTGGCTTTACAGCCACCAGAATCACTTTTATTATGGAACCTGCATCTGGCTTTGTGAGATGTGAACAAACTGTTGCTGCCTGTGCATAGACACTAGATGCAGCTGACAATCATAATAAGCTAATTCTATTGCAAACAATTCGGCAAATATTTGTAGTGCCAGTTCGAATGGTTAAGATATCCACTCAGCAGATGTTTTATACTTAGACCCCTTCATTTAGACGCACCTCTATGAGAACTAAGCAGGATACCAAATCCATAAAACACCCAATACTTAAACCAAGCCACCTTTAAGCAATCAGACAATAATTACCAAATCAATAAAAGCTATCTGAAGGGTAACTGATTTTTTATAAAATTCAAACAAGAATTGTTTGGATGCCTCTCTAGACTGGAGTCAATCAAACAAGAAAATTACCAATGGTGTAACAGGTAGTACTTAATTGGGAGAATGTGCTCATCATCTTGTATCTGCTTTCCTTTAAAGAAACCTTAACTGAAAGAATATGGCAGCTGCCATTTAAAATGTTTCCATTTGATGGATGCACTGACCTGGGACATTTATGCAGTTTAGGAGTTCTGATTTCTTTCTGATTCCCTAAACTGCATGCCTATTATGGGTCAGCAACAAATATTGACACCAGAAACAGATAGGCAACTGGTATTCTTAGGAGGTCAGTGACAGCCTGGCCACTTTTCTTATTTCAGTACATAAATTTCCGTTTAACACATACATTACAGAAACTATCCTTTAAAGATATGAACTTACAGAATAATCATTTTCTTTGTGGGCTTTATGTGGTGTATCCATTGCATCAAATCTGGTCTCCTTTATCTCTTCCTAATAAGAATAAAATCAGTATACTTTAGTCTCATGTTTTTCTTGCCCAACATTCATAGAATATACTATATAAGAATAAAGATTGGCAACAACATGGACTTTCTACAGTAGCAATTAATCAAATTAGAGAAACAAAGCTTTAGGAGAACATTCTAATATGATCTAAAATCATGTATTTCATGTTGATATTTTTACCTTGGACTCCCTATACTTTGATATGCTATGCAGATTCTTCTTGATGAATATATGTAACACCGCATCATGGACAGTTAGAAAAATTATGGAAGTAGTGATGTCATCATCAAAAAATCCACATCGTTCAAGTTTTTCTAAAAGATTGCCTAGGAGAAGAATAAAATGATTTAATTAAATATATGTTGTATTATCTGTTACCTATATCCTTCATAATAGTCCTAAGAAAGTGTCTGTTTTCGAACCAAATATTAAGGATATATTCTGACTTAAAATGACTGTAAAGTCTGGTTTTTTTTTCCTTTAAAAATAATAAACATGTTATACCTGCTCTGTTGCAGTGGATTTGCACAGAGCAGCTAGAATCCTCCTCTTCTCGGGTCCCTCTTCTGTGCTCCTGGCCCCTCCCTCCTGTTCAGTGCCCCCACAGCAAGCAGCTTGCTATGGGGGCACCCGAGCTGAGTCACAGCTCCCTGTGTCCATTCAGACACGGAGCACCGAACCTGGTCCTGCCCCCTCTCTCCCCTGATGGACTAACTGACTTTGATTGACAGCAGCGGGAGCTAATGGCGCCACTGTTGTGTCTCAGCCAACCAGGAGGGCTGCTGCACACAGAAGCCTTTTTATCTTCTGTCTTTACAACCACTTTAAGTACTATTTGCACCCATTATTGATGAATTATCTGTGGCTGCTGGCGATGCATTTTCCATTTTTCTTATTTATTTTTTTTTATTTTTTTTAGCTCAGTATTTAAATATGTGCACACTTAAGAGCTCTTACACACTGGTGCCAAAATGCCACAAATTTCGATTTTCATGTCTCTTTTTTGTTTCTGAACTGTATGCCCTGAATTACTGGAAAAAAACACCTCCCCCTGAATTGTAGATTAAATTATTTGAATTTTTGGCATACTGGGAGCTAGAAGAATGTGTAAATGTGCACACTATATGAACCATATGCACAGGACATTCCTGCCTTAGAAGATACAGCGTTCATACATCAGCACCATGTGCAAAGGAATCTAAGTGTGTTTGGAAGATTTTCTGCTTGTATTTTTAAATGGCCCATCTGATTTTCTGGGGCCCAACCTGCAGCCCAAGTGCCTGAAGCACTTTTGGTGTTTGAACTGCAGCTTGGGTGTATGAAGTGTGGCCCCCGGACCCCAGCAGTCAGTAATGACAGCACTGATTGGTAAAGGGGACTTCAATAACAGTAATCTCTATTAGTTTGGATAAATTGTCCCTGGTCTCTGACTGTCTCCTACAGCATGACTTCATTCTTCAGTCTAGTAAATAGTTGACAGCCTTCTGTAGATACATTTTGTATGCATCCCTTTGGAGACATCAGTGGCCACATTTGAAGCCCCTCTGTATCTTAGACGTTTACTACCACTGTTCTGAACTTTTTTTTTTTTTAATCAAGTAATTTTTATTAAAGTTTTTCTTCCATAACATTAAAAATAAAAATAAAACTACAAAGACATCTGTCACAACCTTCCCGATTTGTCATTCGGAACAATTAATGCACATAACACAGAGCATGAAGTGAGACAGACCAGTAACAGAAAAACTAACCCTTTACAGAACTTTATAAGACATAAGTCATCATATACAAAAAATAACCCTCACTCAGTGTACATAACCCTATAGGCCGGGCATCAGTAAATAATGGACCGCGGGCCAAATGCGGACCGCCTCACTCTCCTACGCGGCCCGCCGCGGTACCGCCATTTAGCAGCCTTTTCTTCCCCCTGCCGTCTCTGTAATCCTCACACAGAGCCGACAGCAGGAGGCGGGACAGTTCTGGATAGAGGGTCGGAGCTGCCGGAGGCTAACAAGCAGGTGATTGGCTGCTAGGATGAAGGGCGGTCTTAGCAACCAATCACCATCTTGCAACACCCGTCCTTCATCCGAGACATGCCGCACCTCACTCCGATCTTCGGTCTGTGCAAGGTAAGTGAGGGGGGGTAGGGATTGACCCGTACAGTCCGGGATTGGAATCATGTGCCCGGTTTTGAGCCCCCCTGAAAACCGGACACATTATTTAGATAGGATCATGGCTCAAAGCTGGAGAGAGGATTAGGTGTTCTCCTTCCTCCAGCCTGCAGGTGGCATTAGAGAGCCGGTGTTCTGCCGAATAAGGTCCGCCCGGCGGATAAGGACTCCCCTGTACTGCGCAGGCGCGGCGCTTGCGCAGTATGAACCTCAACTGAGCCTCCGAAAATAGCCGAACATGTAGAGCTGAGAGTCAGCTCTACACGGCGCCTGCGCAATGAGTATGACACAGGCCGCACGCTGACGATGCTAGTGCTACTCTGCAAGGGGCGGGGATGATTTTACCAATAAAGTACACGTCTTAGCGGGGGGTGTTAAAACAAATAATGGGCTGGTTTTGCAATGTCGATGGGCCGCTTTTGCAATGTTGATGGGCGGATTTTGCAATTTCAAAACCCGCCCTTCAACACGGCCCGCTAAGACGTGTACTTTATTAGTAAAATCACCCCCGCCCCTTGCAGAGTAGCACTAGCATCAGCAGCGTGCGGCATATGTCATACTCATTGCACAGGCGCCGTGTAGAGCTGACTCTCAGCTCTACATGTTCGGCTATTTTCGGAGGCTCAGTTGAGGTTCGTACTGTGCAAGCGCTGCGCCTGCGCAATACAGGGGGGTCCTTATCCGTCGGGGGAACTTTTTCAGCAAGACACCGGCACTGACTGAAAAGTCTCAGCAGCACTGCCGAGGAATGAACACGGAGTGTGTGGAGCCTGGAAAGAGAAATTAGAAACTTCTTTGTAGTTAGTTAGTGAGTGAGTACAGGGGGAAAGGGGGCTCTTTGGTGTCACATCTCATGTAAGGGGGGGCTCTGGTGTCACATCTGATGTAAGGGGGCTCTGGTGTCACATCTCATGTAAGGGGGGGCGGGGCTCTGGTGTCACATCTGATGTAAGGGGGCTCTGGTGTCACATCTGATGTAAGGGGGGCTCTGGTGTCACATCTCATGTAAGGGGGGCTCTGGTGTCACATCTCATGTAAGGGGGAGGGGCTCTCTGGTGTCACATCTCATGTAAGGGGGGGGCTCTGGTGTCACATCTCATGTAAGGGGGGGGGGGCTCTGGTGTCACATCTCATGTAAGGGGGCTCTGGTGTCACATCTCATGTAAGGGGGCTCTGGTGTCACATCTCATGTAAGGGGGCTCTGGTGCTTTTGTTTATAGCGCAAAAAATAAAAACCGCAGAGGTGATCAAATACCACCAAAAGAAAGCTCTATTTGTGGGAAAAAAGGATGTAAATTTTGTTTGGGTACAGCGTCGCATGGCCATGCAATTGTCAGTTAAATCGGCGCAGTGCCGTATCGTAAAAAAAATTACCTGGTCAGGAAGGGGGTAAATTCTTCCGGGGCTGAAGTGGTTAAAATGTTCGGGTTTGACTTGATGAAAAGGTGGCAACCCTAGGGGGGGGGCGTAGTTACAGGGAGTGAGGACACTAGTCTGAAAAGGAAGAAAGTGTGTGCTGACTCGCTGAGGACATTAAAGTGGAGTTGTTGAGGGCTGTGATGTGGTGGGCTGAGGACATAAGGGTGGGGGGGCTGAGCAGACTGTGATGTATGGGGGAGATGTGGACATTACAGTGGGGGAGATGTGGATATTACAGTGGGGAGATGTGGATATTACAGTGGGGGAGATGTGGACATTACAGTGGGGGAGATGTGGACATTACAGTGGGGGAGATGTGGGCATTACAGTGGGGGAGATGTGGGCATTACAGTGGGGGGGCTGAGGACAATAAATTGGGAGAGGCTGAGGACTGTGATGTGGGGGAGCTGACAAATGTAATGTGGGGGCAATGAGGACAGTAATGTGAAGGGGGCTGAGTATAGTAATGTGGGGGGATAATGTAAATAGGGGCAAAGGACAGAACTGGCGGGGGGGGGGTTGGTGTCAAGGAAGTGTGAGAACATTACTGTGGAGGGGGCGATATAAAGGAGGACCTGAGGACACTCATCAAGAGGGAGAGGACTCTGATGTGCACTGGGGACTGAGGCTGCTGATGTGAGAATGGGTTCAGATCTGTACATGTACATTAGGTGCACAAGTCGTGGGTAGGTCAGCCCATTTTAATGCGCTGCACTACCCGCAAAAAAACACGGAGAAAGACGTCAAAGACGTCTTTTCCAAAATAGTGCGGCAGCAACATGCGGTTTGGCACATGCGAAAAAGCGCCACGGGTAACGACATGATGTTCGGACCTCTGCTGGAAGAAAATTTCGCTGACCGGACCTCAGTGAATTTTAATTCATTACCCCTGCTATAGGCTAAGGGAAGTGTAGTACCAGTATTACTGCTATGGTGCATTTTGCACAAGATTTTATTGTATTGTCACCCTTGGCAAGAAAGTAAGTAAGTCACTAGCCTACAACGTCCAGCCACTGAGTTAGAGAGGAAAATGTAGATTCATTAGAGTCTAGCCATAGTGACCAGATTTTTTTTAATTTCTTAGGGCACACTCTGTGTATGTACATTACCTCCTCTGATTGAACGTAGAAGGTGAAGGTGAAATCCACTTCTGTAGGATAAGTTTACCTGGACTTTAAATCATAATTTTATTGAAACTTGTTTTGCAAATTTGGTTTCAGGAAGGTTCAGTCATTTTTTTTGTTCTACGTCATGATTATTGCTGCTGATTTGATTGGTACAAACTGAATCCATCTATTAAATATAAATGAATTGCTTTGATTTTGGAATATCGATTCCTATAGTGTAGTGTATCTCCTGGGCTCACAGTGAATTTTTGGTCACTGTCGGATCTACAACCTAGATACCGTGGACTCATACCCAGTACCATCTTTTGACTAGCTACATTACCGCTGAAGGTCCTTATACTTCCTAGTCCCCAGCTATCTTAGATACAGCCGATGGAGCCAGCAATGGTGCAACAAATATAATCCTATAAATTTCTATTGAACGCACCATATTGGTTGCTAATACGTTCCAGTAGCCTCACAGCCATTCTGGTGGGTCTGGCTCCCACCAGGACTTATAACCACAGGGGATGCCGCGGTAATGGTTGATGCCTAGGTAGTGATGTATGTGAGTCATTCAAGTTTTTAGACCAGATGCAGGTCTAGATGTATGCGGTGCCCTGACGACGCACTTGTTTGTGAAACATGTTGGCTTCCTGCATACTTTATCATCTATTGTCATGCATCCAGCAACCTTTCATGGTCTTTATGTTATTATGACTGTGTCATTTTTATTGTCTATCGTTAATAAATTAATATTTTTCTAAATTTCTGATTGAGTGTTCACCTTTACAAACAGACACACCATCTCCATTTAACAGTCCCACCACGCTCTGAGAGATCTTTGTCTCTCTTGTATATCTCCTTTTAACTATCAATCGGGACTGGAGAAATTGGTCTGTTTCTGGAAACTGTCCAACCAACAAATCCATATATAATCGATTCCTATAGTGTGCATTTCTTTGACTTTCTATGCAGTATGTTATGCTTTACGGATGGCCACATGATAGTCTGGACTTTTCATTACTATTTTAATAAAGCTTAGATTTTAAAAATATGGACTCAGGTGTACTTGAAGAGACCTTTACACCAACCTAAAACATTCAGGTAAATGCACAGAAAAATACAGTATTTTTCATGCTTACCTAAAATGTTTTTCTATTCCAAAAATAGTTTGTATTCACTTATAAAGTGCCTTTGAACTTGTTAGAAAAATTCACTAGTCAATTTTTTTTAGCAAAACCCTCTCTCTCTTAGCTTTTTGTAGCTCTCTCCTCTTCTGGGAGTGTCTAATTTCTCTCTGTGCTGGCAGCTACCCTACCCCTTACCTCTCTACATACCTTTTCTTTAGCTGCCATGGGAGTAGCAACGGGTATTCCATAGAGTGTCACTTAAGTGACAGCTCTGAGTTTGTTGGGACTGCTAAAATCACTTCCAAGATGACATGCACATGATACGGTAAATGCACATTTAATCTCCCTTCCCTGCTCTAAAATGCTTAGATCACTTTACTGTATTTCATCTCAGCCATCCCTCCTGTTGATTTCTGTACCACAACCTCCTATGCAGCTGCCTGTTCAGCTTCTAGTGGGTCAGTTGGTTTCCAGGCTAGCATGGACATGGGTGCATTCCTGCTCCTGGCACACTACGGCTGCTTCTAACAGCCCATAGAATTTTCAATTTAGGTTTCTCCTTTCTTTTTTTTTGTAAGATTTCTCTGATCTTATTAGACAGCAGGCCATTCAAAATCTTTTCCTTTGGCCACCAGTCTGTGTCAACCCAGCCAGACTGTCCCGCATGCCCTCTTTGCTTACGGCATATCTCTGCTGTTGTATCTTAGAATTACATCAAGTGTTGCAGAATAGATTATTCTGCTCTCTGCCTTCTGCTGATGAAGCGAGCCATGAGATTGTCTAACACTACCGCCTGGCTATACACTGCTTCTAGGCTTCTAACTATCTTATTCAGTAAATCCTGATCTTCTGCTGACAAGGATGCAGGATTAACCACCTTGCTTCCCCGTCTAAGGTGTTAATGGCCAGTTCTGCCTCCAATCATCCATTGGATTGGATCAGGCCGTGCAGTCTTTGGATCCAGTCATCCAAGTCCTGATCTTGCCCTATATTCTTGGGTATCTGTTGTGGCAGAAATCCTGCTAGAAACAAGAGGGTTATAATGGCAGTTGTAGTAGGGCTGTTTGTTTCCCTCTGGAGTGTCGCATATGGGAACTGCTGCCATGTTACTCCCATCACTATTGGACAATATAGCTGATCCTCTTCATAGGTGCCAAGTGTAATGGTGCCCCATTGCTGGTGTCAGTGTGAAAAATAGTGCCCCATTGTTGGTGTCAGTGGCAGGAATTATGCTCCATTGTTGGTGTCGGTGGGCAGAATAGCATCTTGTATCAGTGGGATGAATAGTGCCCCAAGGGCCATATAAAAGCAAGCCAAGGGCCCCATCTGGCTACAGGGCCACAGTTTGGAGACCACTGCTCTAGGGCTACACCTTTCTCACAAGAAGGTCTTGCTGGAGGGTTCCCACAGGCAATTGTAATAAAAAGTCTTCTGTCTAGATACTTGAGTGAATGGCTGTAGGCATAGGACGTCACACTGGAAGCTCAGCACCCTGGAGACATTTGGAGCAGTGCTCTCTGCAGTGGCTGGGTCTTTTCCTGCATCTGCATGCTATTGTGTCCCAAATTGACTGTCCACATGCCAGATAGAACATTGGTGGATCAGACACCTGAGAACTGAGTCACCTCCTGAGCCTACTGGATTTGGGGAAAACTTATTGAAGGAGCACCCACCATTGAACATTGTGGGCAAAAATTACTCCACTACACTTCCTGTTCCCCAGAGAATAATGAATAATGCTTCAGCAGTGCATGTGTAAGACTAAAAGCAAAATTATCAAGTGCTCAACAGTCTATAAAGGGATATGCTTTTCTTTCACTCCCTGTAGTAACCAATAATAACAGTGCTTGTGCATTTGTTTACTTTTATTTCTATTCAAATTTTTGTTTTAACTGATCGAATATAGTATAAAACTGGCAGTACTGCAGATGCTGCTGCAGCCTAAAGGTGGCAGGTTAACAGCTTTCATTTTTTTTAAATGAGCCCCCAGCCTGCCTGTAATCACTTTGTCAAAGCTGACATACCAATGACATTATCTGTAAACGCTCTGATTCATTCCTGATCCATGACAGCTAGGACTGAGAGCTAGAAGCCACATAAAGTTTTGCCTGCTTGTTTTTCAAAGGGGGGACATTTATAAATGTATCCCCATTGCAAAGCATTGTGTTGGGGATGCTTATTTACAGACTGTGGCTGGGAAGGAGTTACACTTTGTAACAATATGCATCCTCAATATACCTGTTTGAATTAAAGGTTAAATTGGATGGCACTTACTGTCTATTCCAGCAATATAAACATCAACGTCAACTTTGATAAATTCTTTCATGATCTAAAAAATACAAGTAGTTAAAATTGGTAAGGAGAATGCTGTTGTTACATAATCAGATAACTAAATATAGCTTTCTATATACACATCTCTGTGTGCCACTGCCTGACAGAATTTGTGCAGAATGGTCTATACAGGGTAAGACTGGGATGCCATTAAAGCTCAGGTGCGTGTAAAGGCAGGCGTCCCAATACTTTTGCTAAGTTCTACCTTTAGGAGGAAAAGACTCCTGTGTGCTCTATTATTGTTCATTGCTGAACTTGCCGGAACATAAGGACTGTGCCCTATTTTTTTTTTATTTGGGCGTTTTACTCTTTTGGAGAAATGGGAGCTGTTACTGTTTGTTCTCCCTTTTTCTCCCTGCACTGCAAAGAAGATAATGACTTTGGGGTGTAGTTAGTGTAGACACAGTGAAAGAAGAAGGAAAGTTGTCTGGAGGATTTCTTTTTACACTTGCACCACCATACTCATTGGAGCGAATGGGCCTTTTCAAGGAGAGGCCCGTTCATTCCAAGAAAACACACATTGTGGTAGGATGTTTTTTTTTTCCCTTCTGCAGGAGATTCATCAGTCAAGGCTGCTGAGAATGGGTGGTCCTTAGATAGCCAGAGGGAGGATGGTGCATGTGTAAATGTCAGAAGTATTATATTGAAGGTTTTATAGTTCTACTGTTTTATATTTTCCCTTTCCCATTCTAGGTCTTGGCACAATTCAGGGCTAATTTGTATGGTTTAGTCTCTGGGCGGAGCTTATGCACCACCTTTGTGGGGTGTGAGTTTGGACCAGACACTGGGGACCAGTGTCAAATTACAGGGGGGAGAGTGTAGCGGCTATTTAAATTTTGGGGGGGGAGCATCTGGGTTATTTAACCCAGATGTACTAATTGTTAAGGAATCTGAGAATCCCTTTTGTGGTTCTTGGAGGACTCTGGTGGTGCAAGGTTCCCTGTGGCCTGCAGGTGGCGTTGTCGCCCTGGGTCGGAGTTGAACCTGCACCGCAAGACTATACCTTTTTGTCCTTTCCTGGCGCCGGTACAGCGGGGTGGGGAACCCGCTGTGACGCAAAGGGAGAGGAGATAAAAGGGGTGGACGCCCTGACCTCGGGGTTCAGAGTTGGAGGACGCGGCCGCGCCCAGGCACCTTCAGCCTGGGTGCTGGCGTTCCGGAGTTCCGGGCCCAGGTGCCCTTGACCTGGCCGGAGCGAGGGATGGAGTCCATCCCAGGCACCTTAAGCCTGGAACCCAGTAACTTCGACTGGGTTCCACGAGAGTGGAGGAGTCCGAGGGGCCCTAAGGTGTTGGGACCCGTATCTGAGGCGAGGAGGCCGGGGAGTGTAACCCTTCCGAATAGCCCGGTACAGCATTAATCCGGTGATGGCGGGGCCTCTGGTAACTCCCTTGGAGGGATGTCTTCCCCCTGACAGGGGCTGCAATGTAGCGAAGGTAACTCCAGTTCCTGTTCACTAGAGTCGCTGGAAGAGACTCTGTACCAAAAGTCCATTTAACAGCCACTGTGTTTAGCAACCGTTGGTGAAACCTCAACAGTTTAGTTTCTTTGAGGATTGTGCCTTGACCTACTCCCCACCAATACTGAACTGTTCTATGGGTCTCAAACTGTCTGCTCGCAAAGGACTATTTGTTTGCCGTTATGGAATAAATACGTGTTGGACCTTTTTCAGTGTGTGGTACTCCAATTACTGGGAGCAAAGGGGGGTTATCAGCAGAACAGACCTGGCTCTGAGCGTATACACAGCCCGAATGTAATCTGATACTGGCCTTCACCTCTACATGCTGTAATCTAGAGGACATGGGCCGTGGCGCACCTCGCTCTCCCCTTCAAGGTACCCCCTAGGCCAGGGATATGCAATTAGCGGACCTCCAGCTGTTGCAGAACTGCAAGTCCCATGAGGCATAGCAAGATTCTGATAGCCACAAGCATGACACCCAGAGGCAGAGCATGATGGGACTTGTAGTTTGGTAACAGCTGGAGGTCCGCTAATTGCATATCACTGCCCTAGACCGAAGCCAAAGTAACCGTTAAAGAAGAGAGAGAGGGTGAGGGCGCTACATATATATATATATATATATATATATATATATACATACATATATATATATATATATTTGGTTAGTATGCACAGCTGCACCAGATTCAGTGTTCACCAGTTTTAGTAAATCTCCCCCACTGAAAGAGTGGTGAATACGGATAAGGACAGATAAGGATGTAAGGGTCCCCTGCTTGCTGATACATCTGCTCAATAAATGAAATACGACCTACCGCTTTTAAGCCTTTCATTCCAGACATGTCTATGAAGGACACTGCTCCGAAATCAATAATTAAACTATGGAGATCAATCCTGGGAACCTTGATATTATTTGGCAGATCTGCATTCCAGTCAATGACAATGGGTAGGTCAGCAGTGTTAATGGGCTTGTCCAATTCTTCAATGTGGTTATTGTCTATTTCTTCATAATCAGACTCATTGATGTCATATGATGTACAAATCACACCCTTCTGCAATAGAAGATGTTTAAACATTAACTGAAATATTGGCATCTCTATATGGTTCTGAAAAAAAAAACTGATAAACTTAGGTCCTGATGCAGTGTTATCAAACAGAACACACACATTTCAAGCAGAGAAAAAGAAGGAGGTATTGAAAATTTGAGTTTAATCTAAGTATAAAGAGAAACTTCACTTCTATGAGCTGTCAGGTTTTCTCCTCAGTCACAAATTAGATTTGAAACCTACTCTGGAAAATTACAGCTGGAATCCTAAAACCCAAATGTGAGACAATATTGATGATTTTTAGTACCGACACATTGATCATGGAGCCCATGGTATGACAAAAAGCAGGAAGGGTAAGTTAACATTGGTTTCAATGTGCCCTCAACTACCACCCACCCATCCCATCCATATGATCTAAAAGAGTGAAAACAGCTCAGTACAAGATTCTGCATTTGTTGGGTATTACTCCTAAGCTGGACATAGCTTGAATTTTGACTGATTCCTGCTGAATCAGACTAAATTCAAGCCATAGGCGACCCATCTGCACCACCTGGGTCAACTAAAGATTTTAAAATTGACTAAGCTGAATGAAAAATTATTGGCAGAACAATGACTGCATCAGATGCATCACTGTTTGGGTGTTCAGTCAGTCGCCTGAGCTAAAGCAGCCATAATACAATAGCTGACAGTATTTTTGGTATGGATGGGGGAATTGACTGGGTTGAACAGGAGAAATATAGCTGTTTATAGGTAGCATAACTTACATTACACCTACACTTATGGAGACTAAAGTTGAGGATTAATAGCAATAAGATCATACATTTTTACTTATGAATTCTAATTACTAGCTTTGTAGCATTTATTTGCAGTATATTACAGTAAGGCTTAATTGCATGAATCTTAGATTACATGTACAAACTGTGTGCTTAACAGTTTAATATAGTAGGATAGAGTAGGGAAATATAAAATTTCTGTCAGTTTTTTTCTTGTTGTCTATGTACCATTGGGGAATTTCTCATCAATTCCTGGCACAGAGAAGTTAGAGAAAATTTCCAAGCGTGAAGAATTTTCCCCTCTTAGATAGAGTAGTTGTCAGTGGAAAAGGTGTCCCTATCTTGTGCCCCTTCTTATGGGCACAAGTTTAACACTTTAGATAACCATTGTTATCAAGAAAGAAATTGAGTGGACATCAGTACAGATAATGGAGAGAATTTCCCCTATGGGGACACAGGCATTACTTAAAACTTGACAGTGGGTCTATCAATTCCGCAATATATCCAAAACTTAAAAAAAAACTGTTTTTACTTATAGATACACTTTTGAAAAGACTTTGTGACATCACTAAAGGATTACTGAAAGTTGTAGTTTTATGGTTTACACTGTGTATATTAAACAAATAATTACTACTTACTGGTGTAGTGTAAAGTTCCCCTTTAGCCAACAGCTTCATTATCTTTCTCAGCGCTTTATTGCGCTTGCGCAAAACTCTAAGTGGGTTAAACCCTGCCTGTAATAAATTAAAAGCAGTCATATTTAATGTGTTCAAGTAAATATAAAACATGGATCTTTGTATGATGCCTAACTTACAGCAGCAGTGAGTTTATCCCTAAAAAAGTCAATATTGGCAAAAAATATTGGTGATGGACATCTGAAGATCTTGATTCCTTGGGGTTCTTGTATCTGTAAAAAATAAATAAACATTCGTGTTTTAGATGTTTATTATTAGAGAAAAAAAATTGAATAAAAGGGCAGTAAGGAGAAAATATATTTATGTAATGGTTAGTTATGGTGAGATAGAATCTTATGCCGCCTACACACGGTCGGAATTTCCGACAGAAAAAGTCCGGGAGCTTTTGGTCGGAAATTCCGACCGTGTGTAGGCTCCATCTGACTTTTTCTGTTGGAATTCCCGACAGAATTAGATAGAGAGCAGGTTCTCTGTTTTTCCGTCAGAAATTCAGACGGACGGTTTCCCATTGAAAAGTCTGACCGTGTGTACGCGGCATAACACACAAAAACCAAAAGGGATGAAACAGCACCACCAGGATTGCCAAACAAATAGTAATTAGCAACTCTCCAGATTCATCTACTGTACCTTACCTGGAAAAGGTCTCAATGGGCTCTCTGATTAATGCTTATGGGTAACTTTACTTTTAAAGGGCATCCCAGATTATGTTATTTTTCCACAGCACTGTGTTCTAATCTTAGCCTAAACCATCTAGATCACACGTTCTCTGGCTACCAGTCATTAGAGACAACAGAGTCTAAAGGTTTCAACTGGACAGACCCTTTCTGGTAGACTATATACTATATCATACTTACATTTGTATAGTCCTTTCTGTTTCTGTAAATGTCTGTTCCCATAACATTTGCAACCTGTGAGCATTTTGGACTGCAAAAGATCCAAAAACAGAAGTAAACACGTGTTGCACATATCTGACCAATAGGTATCCAAAATAATACAGCTATGGAATCAAAGTAAAATTAAGTAGGTACTATGCAATAAAACACGAATACTTCTAGAAGAAGTTGCTATTACAAACTGTGGTATTTTAGTTTTTGATTTTGGTATTAAAATGAATTGCTGATGATAATATAAATATACTGTAACTTTTACTTGTCTATGGTTATTTCTCACACCTGTATACTAAATAGTGTAGGCTAAACACAAAACACTACTTACAACTGTGCACGAAACACCACAGTCAGCAACTCAAATCCAACTCCTGCAGCCAGTCCAAGGTCAAGCCCAAGTAGGACAGCAGCAACAAAGGTCACCACCCATACCAACTGCAAACAATGAAATGTTAGCTGTAGATTGTGTCTTATACTAATTTTATTTACTTTATTAAAAATATGTATAGTGCAATATACAGTAGACCATAGCAATGGATCAGATTTAATCTTGCTGGTCAATTTATCAAAAATTTGTATCCTTTTTAAATGGCTGGAAGTACACAATTAGAGAAATATATAAATATGTACAGACGGCTTATTTACAGCACTTATTTAAGCCCCAAACACACAACCTTTTCTGTATGTTTGCTCAGCAGAGCGTTTATAAGCACCTTTATCTTTAATGACTGGGTTGTAATGCAAAACTGCTCTTGCAGTTAGCACCTAAATTCCTGTCTAGGTGAACCTAGGAAGATGTAAAATGCAGACAGTTTTAGTTTGGCAAAATTTAAACATACTATTAACGTTGGACCTCTCGAAGTAGTACCATGCTGCCATATACCCCCCCCCCCCTTAACATCTCCTGTTTATTAATGGTCACAATATTACAGTTACATGTTTCATTTGCTGTGTCACATTGCATGTATTGCTAAACAAAAAATTGATACAATAATCTCAATATACAGTATTTCACTCATCTGACTTCAACCTGCCATCAGGGTACTTAAAAAATTGACTGAAGCCTCGTTTGCTCATCAGTGAGAGCTGGGATCTTACTCAAATTAGGAATTTCCATTTTTCAAGGGAAAATACACTTTAAAGACAGCAGTTAAAAACGAAATCACATATCAATAGAAAACTTTCTTGATAATTATTGATATTGTTAAAGTCCTAGATTTATTATTGTTGCTTAAACGGGGTTAGATATGCTATCTAAATTAGTTCAAGAAGGTAATTTATAGAGTCGGAATCTCTATTGACTCCCACTTTTTTACAACACTTACAAGACTTTGAACTCATAGTGGAGTCCATACAGCGCAAACAACCAGTTTCCTATTCTGGCAGCTATCATATCAATTTCTTGAAAATACGTATTATGCTTTCAGTAATTATTGGCCCTGGTACTTGGACATTGTGTAACTATTTTTTAGAACACCAATAAACAAAATAAATACATCAGAACAAAGACTTGACAACTCAAATGTACTACTTACACAATCATATTTGTCCTTGCGAAACAAATTAGGAATTTCATTAAACTGCATCAACATTCCCTTTAGGTTGATCACGACCAATGCTGCAAGTACAGACTGTAAAAAAGATGGACCTATTAGGGTTGGATTTAACTGTTCACTTAAATCATTTAAACTGTGATTTTAACTAGTTGTAATTTCAACTTTTTTTTAATCCAATTTTCTTGTATACGTAGAATAAAGATTTGTTCATTTTTTAATTCCCATGGTTTATGTATTCATTGGACCCTACATACAGGGTACATGCAAAGTCCCACCCAATCTTGTTCTAGTATCATATTTGTTCACTGAAAGCAACAATAGATCCAATCTCAACTAGAGTGTCTTTACTGCTTGGTAAGAATATGTAAATATTTTAGTGGGCATATTCTGGGTACAAGTTTATTTTTTCAAATTACTCAGCCTAATGAATAAAAAATAAATATTTGTGTTAAAACTTCTATAAAAGTAATTATTATACATTTTTAAACTTGAGACATAAATCTTACCTTTTGTAATGGTTCCAGAAGGAATCCGATAGCCAAAGTGACAATCATAACAATTATAGCTGACAGAAGTCCTGCCACCTGTAATTGAATATAGGTAGATAAACTGAACAGTGTGTAGTAGGGAAAAGATAATTTTTTATTACAGGAACAGGGCAAAGGTTTTTCTAATCCCTCTCAAATTGTCTCTTTAACCGTCTGGGTGTTAGCTTAGCATTTATGAACATAATTATAGCTGACAGAAGTCCTGCCACCTGTAATTGAATATAGGTAGATAAACTGAACAGTATGTAGTAGGAAAAAGATTATTATTTTTTATTACAGGAACAGGGCAAAGGTTTTTCTAATCCCTCTCAAATGGTCTCTTCAACCTTCTGAGGGTTAGCTTAGCATTTCTTGCCAAAGGGATAACCATTGTCATTGCAAACCATGCTGTTGCTCTGGGGCCCTTCAGCACTCAGGCTCCAGCACTGTCTTACTATATAGTAAATTTATGTAGTGAAAAATAGCATTTGGCAAATACTTTAAGTAAAGAATTTTGGGAATTTCATTGCGAGGATAGCAAAAATGATTCTGTATCACATGAGGGATTACCTTTGATGTTCAAAGTAAAGAGGCAAGGGGTCCCATAATTTTTCTGCTCAATTGCGCTAAAACAATAATCTAAACATCAAAAGTGTTACTTGTTACATGTAATTTTTATGGTCACATTTTCACTTTAAGAGGACATTTTATGGGCAAAAGTGAAATAAATTATAAGGAGGCAATTTGCTAAAGCAAATCTTTACTCCTAACAGCATAATAGAAGAGTACCCTGAGTGGTAATTTTCATGGTGTAATGGAAGGGCTAATAAATTGTTCGCTATATCACCTAGAGGTACAAAGGTAAGCACCATCGCCTGATTTACTACAATTTTCTTTTAAATCCAATTGTGTATTTAAAGTGAACACATGCTCCATTACTTCTTAACTAACTCTGCTCCATGGAGTTTTATTGGAGTTGGCTATCTCCTCTTAATATATGTAACAGAAATTGCACAGTATGATTATAGATGTTGTAATGCTAGTAACAGATTGTATACAATAAATAAAAAACAAAATTACATAAATGTAACTGATATGTTAAAGCACTGACAGTCTAACTCTCATTAAAACACAGTATTATAATACAAGATCACTTTGCATCAAACAGTATAGACACATGCATTCTCCTAATTGGATAATTAAGTAGTAAAAGCAGACTGAATAAAGTCCTAACTCCCGTATTTCCTTGTGCCATGCTATGCATCCTTAATTAATCACTCATCATAAAAGTAGATTTTGGCACTAGGTCTGGTGCAAAGGATCCCAGAGTAGAAAAAGTGAGTATGCAAACACAGTGTTATATTAGATGGGGTAATTATGGTTGAAAACTACCAGTGCAGAGTTCCTAGCTCTAAATGGTATTAGGTTCTCACTTCTTGAGCTCCCTCTGCCAGTACATTTCTAGATGTTAATATAAAAAAGCCAATTTTTCATACTTTATGTATTTACAAATATATTTAACAATTTATTTAACTCTTTGTCTACCAAGGTATCTTTATAAATGTCCTGGTTCTCAATGGGTTAAAGCAAGCTCAACGACTGCAGTCCTGAGCTTGGTATGGATTTTTAGATATCTGTTTTAGAGATCCCTCCCCAGTGGTGCCTATGGTGGTTCCTGGACTCTAATGAACCCGGAAGCAACATGTATTATGTCACTTCTGGGTTCAGAGATGTAATTTTCTGGCTACTGTACTGGAGTAGCAGCTAATCAAACATGATCTGTGCAGAGGCAACATTGGGGGTCTAATAGAACTCTAATATCTCAATAAATAAGTGGATAGTAACCAACTTTTATGACTAATACAAGTATGGGTTTTACCCTTGCTTAACCACTTTGAGTCTCATGGGCCATTTTACAATGGGAACCAGGCACAGCGGTTAGAATCGCCAGCTGGAACCCAACATTCAGCCCAGGAGCAGCCCTGATCAAATTCAGGCTCCCAATCCATTTACAGATCACTCCATAAAAGCATGCTGTAGAACTGAATGTAAATACAATGATTCTAGGAGTGTAGTAACATTATCGCACTTTCTGACAGTGGCTGTTTCAGCTCTGCCCAGTCTCAGGTCTCCACTGACCATACACAGACCCACCATGAAAAAAAGTGTAAAAAAAAAATGAAAAAAAGTTAAATATACAGGGCCTGCCAAAAAAACAAGTGAGCCTATGTTGAGGAGCCTCAAATCACAATTTGTTACAGTTTCTGCATTCTATTAAATATTATCTGCACTATAATGTAGAGCATATATTAACTTCAGATCTCTGCCTGGTCTGACCCTGTGAAGCTGCCTTCTCTCTCCCTCCCCCCTCTGCCTAGCTACACTGAGGGAAGGAGGTAGCCTAGAGCTCTGTTCTGCTATGCTGCCTGCACTTCTCTCTCCCTAAGGCTATCATCCCCTGATTGCAGGGGAGAGAGGAGAAGCAGCAATACAATAAGCTACTATAGCTTTCTATATCACTCCTTGCACAGTGATGGTTTATTAGGCACTTGTGAAAAATGCTGTAAATTAACAATGCTTTCAGAAATAGAAGTGTTTTTTGCTTTACTCCATATCATCCTATTTATTCTTTTTCCTTTTCTCCTTGTTTACCACTCAGCAGTCCCATATTTTGTTCTCTGTGACCACTAGGGACAGTCTCCAACCCCCTTTAGGGGACCCGTGTCTGATCCAGGGATCATGTCGGTGGCTCTATCTGCCTGAAATTCACAGCGGGGTAAGTTCAATTTTTGGATCAAGGCATGGTGTTTGACCCATTTTCAAATGTTCTGATATCAATGCTGTGATATAACAAAATTATAGAAATGTTAATAAATTGAAATTTTATATTTTTTTGTTTTTGCTTTTTATGTTTACACAGTTGTTAATGTTAGCATCGAGCGTTTTCGCACTACCCTTGAAGAAGCTACATAAGCAAAACATGTCGGGTTGATGCGATAACTCTCCATTCTCGGCTTGCAAATGACCTGTACACTGTAACCACCTTGTAACTGTATTCTAGCCACCTTGGTATTTCCATTGTGTCTTTATATTGACTATCCAGGATCATTTTATATGAATATTCTAAATAAATTGTATATTTTTTAGGAATAACAATCTCCTTCTCATCATTACTCCACTGTTTGCACCGTTAAAATCCCTTTTCTTCCCCTCCCCTATTTTTTGAAAACAATATCTTTTTGGGATGTGGTGCCAACTTTTTTGGGTGTTTCGCCTTTGATTGGACATAAATCTATGAAAGAAGTGTTAATAGTTTGTTTTTTATCAATTACCAAAATGGAAAGTACACTTGCACACATGCATTTTTTGAAGGATTATGACAGGTACCCAGATAGCAATCAATTGTGCTGCAAGTTTGAAAATGACTTGCTAAGCTATTGCTAGACTTGCCAGGCTTCACAAGTTTGTTGCACAATTGTAGTAGGTCCGCATTGCATTACTCTAGAACAACTTTGTTTGCAAAAATTCTGCAAGTCTGCTGCAAGTTCTGATTCAGTTATGTGGTGTCAGAGGGGGGCGGGGTCACCTGTGTACGTCACCGGGTGGCCCCGCCCTCAGCTATATAAGAGCTGTCAGAGCGAGAGAAGCGTCATTCGGCGGGAGTCTCCTATGGAGGCGCATATGTTGCAGCTTTTTTTTTTTTATTGGTCGTCGGCTCGAGATGGATTACATCGCTGGACTTTTTTCTTTTTTTCTTTTTTTACTAAAGGACTTGTCCCAAGCTGTCTCTTGTTTTTTTTACCTTTTTTGACACTATTTTGGTGAAATGGTAGTGGTACAATTTACCCGTTACCAATTCACATAGGGGGAGGGGCGTGATCTGGGGTCCCCTTGTTAAAGGAGGCCTTCAGATTCCAATAAGCCCTTGCCCACAGACCCCCACAACCACGAGAAAGGGTTGTGGGGATGAGGCCCTTGTCCCCATCAACATGGGGACAAGGTGCTTTGGGGTCCAGACCCCAAAGCATCCTCCCCATGTTGAGGGAATGTGGTCTGGTACGGTTCAGGAGGGGCGACTCTCTCTCGTCCCCCCCTCTTTTCCTGCATTCTGCCAGGTTGTGTGCTCAGATAAGGGTCTGGTATGGATTTTTGGGGGACCCCTATGCCTTTTTTTTTAAATTTTGGCACAGGGTTCTCCTTAAAATCTTTACCAGACCTGAAGGGTTTGGTATGGATTTTGAGGGTGACCCCTACACCATTTTTTTTAAACTTGGCGCAGGGTTCCCCTTAATATCCATACCAGACCTGAACTGCCTGGTATGGAATTTGGGGGGACCCCCACGCAATTTTTTTAACATTTTGGTTCGGGGTTCCCCTTAATATTCATATCAGACCCAAAGGGCCTGGTAATGGACTGGGGGAGGGACGGACCCATGCCGTTTTTTTTCAATGAATTTTATCCGTATTGCTGAGACCCGACAATTCATTACAGCCACGATCAGTTTTAAATGACTTTTTTTCCTTTAGAAATGTAATTTTGCTGTGGTAATGGTCTAAACACGGAAAAAATGCGCCACTTTACAGGCACACCCCCCAGGTACGAAATTTAAAGGAATATTTCACTTTTATTGTTTCACTTTAAGCATTATTAAAATCACTGCTCCTGAAAAAAATGGCAGTTTTTTAAACTTTTTTTGCATTGATACATGTCCCCTGGGGCAGGACCCGGGTCCCCAAACATTTTTTATGACAATACCATGCATATAAGACTTTAAAATTAGCACTTTTTATTTTTTATTTTGTTCTCCTATAGACTTTAACAGTGTTCCGCGGCTTTCGGATTTGCCGCGAACACTGCAAATTGTTCGCTATTCGGTGAACAGGCGAACATCGGGCTCATCCCTATCTCCTATTGTTATTATTTTACATACATGGTGCCACATAGCCAGGTCTGTGCTTCTGTATACTGTATGTGTAGTGGTGTAGATGTGTGTGTTTGGTGTGTGTAATTAACCCTCTAATTTCCGGTCTGGGATTATATAGCTGGTTTTAGCTCAGGGCTCAATAACCAGCATATGCTAGAGCTGGGTTAGGCATCCTTCTGGTAGTTAGAGGTCTGGTTGAATGACAGATTAGCACTACTAGGGAGCAAGCACAGAGTATAACATTGGCTGAATCTGCATTTCAGGCTGTTTGAACAACTGCTAGAAGGTCTCCTCATCATTGTAGATCTTGTCAGCAGGTCTCCAAAACCAAGATGAATGCCCCATAGTGATCATCCTCAGAGGCCCTGCAACTGGACTTTGCTGCAACATTCATCTGGACAAGGTATCTCTATTAAAAAACTATATACTGTGTACCTTGGTATATGTCCACTAGGACTCTTGTTGGGCCCGTTGCTGATAATGCCTGTTTGTACATTGGATGTATATACTATGATTAATATTTTCTGATATAAATCTTGTATTATTTCAATAGGGATGTTCATCTATATACTTATGGTTAGTGTTATGTGCTGATTGCAGTAGTTCCTGTGCTACCAATTACTCTGTTTAAGCTGGATACACACTATACAAAACCTTGTAGTGCAAGGGCCTGCCTGATTGCATAAAAATTAAAACTGTTAAGGTTTGACCTTGTATTATATGGTTTTGGTAAATCTAAAGGAAAAAATCTAAAGAAAATTGTATAGTGTGTATCCATTTTAAGATTACTGATTAATTTCCCAAGGAGGGAATCCCCTCTGTTCACAGAGGCCCTGTTCTGGGTGGAGGCACTGACCTACAGGTTTAGCACAATATCTTATTTGGCTAGGGCCATTTGTCATAACCCCCTAAACGAGAGGTACATACCGTATATGTATTATGGTTTGGAAAGTCGATTGGCAAGAAACCTTCTTGACTGTAATGGCTTGTGTCACAGATGCTTTTTCAATATTATTTGTATATTTCTACCTAGCCCTTTATACATGTATAATCAAGCACTTCAGATAAGTCAATACATAGAAAAGCTAACAAAGATAATTTTATGTGGGATTATCAATGAGAACACATTTACCTGTGTTTTACCCCCTGTGCTTTCCTGCACAGCGGATCGCGATAGTGAGGTGCTTGCAGCAAATCCTCTAAAACAGCCACCAAATATATTGCTTAATCCAAAGGCCACCAGTTCCTGCAAGTTTTTGAAATAGACCCAAACAAATACAGTACATTACAATGAAGTATGATTTTTAACTCTTGCGAATAGCAATTAAAAAAAATATATATAAATCTAAACTCATCATCTTAACTTGATTATGAATAATATAGAAAGTGATTTCTGCTGGCCGTGCAGTTTAATCACATGCCGATCGCCACACGCACGTACGTCAGCAGAATGGCACGGGCAGGCACAAGGATGTATATATACGTCCCCTTTAAGAAGCGGCACTGTGGGCGATCGTGTCACGGTGAGGAAGAAGGGGGAAATGCTTATGTAAACAAGCATTTCCCCAGTCTTCCTAGTGACAAGGACACTGATCACAGCTTCCTTTAATCGGAAGCTGTGATTACTGACGTGTCACACACAGCCCATCCCCCCTACAGTTAGAACTCATCCCTAGGCACACTTAACCCCTTCAGCGCCACCTAGTGGTTAACCCCTTCACTGCCAGTGTAATTTTCACAGTAATCAGTGCATTTTTATAGCACTGATCACTGTAAAAATGACAATGGTCCCAAAACTGTGTTAAAAGTGTCCGATGTGTCCGCCATAATGTCGCAGTCACGATAAAATTTGCTGATTGCCGCCATTACTAGTAAAAAAATAAATATTAATAAAAATGCCATAAAACGATCCCCTATTTTGTAGACGCTATAACCGATTAATAAATGCTTATTGCAATTTTTTTACCAAGAATACATATTGGCCTAACCTGAGGAAAAAAAAGGTTTTTTATATATTTTTTGGGGATATTTATTATAGCAAAAAGTAAAAAATATTGAATGTTTTTCAAAATTGTCACTCAATAAAAACGCAGAGGTGATCAAATACTACCAAAAGAAACCTTTATTTGTGGGAAAAAAGGACGTCAATTTTGTTTGGGAGCCACGTTGCACGACCGCGCAATTGTCAGTTAAAGCGACACAGTGCCGAATCGCAAAAAGTGGCCTGGTCTTTGACCAGCAAAATGGTCCGGGGCTTAAGTGGTTAAGCTAAAGCCAATATTTATAAAAGATTTCTTTTTTGTATTAATTCTTAAATTTGCAATTAATGTTAATGAAAGATTTTACATTTAAACTATTAATAAGTAGCAAGCAAGGAACATGTTTAACAGTTAAAGTTAGTTCAACTTTTAGTTTATAATTGTCACAAGACCTTTTATCAAACATAAAATGAAGTGTGATGTGGCTGGGTACCTAAATAACTAAAACTGAACATTTGGACTAAAATAAACTAGAGACATATTAATGTAACTGTAAATTCACATACCTGATTTCCATTGATAACATAGTCATGTTTGATTGAATAGACTTTGGCCACAGAAAAGGCTACAGCAAAGCCAACAATGCCAATTGAAAATCCATCCGCTACACAGTCTTTAAAAACTGAAATGCTTGGAGCCATCGGAGGCTGAAACCTATACGGAGCAAACATGAATAGTAAACATTGGCTTTCTATGCAGCAAATAAAGTAAGTTACACAAATGCTAGGTTTGTCATAAGCCACCTCACATAACTAGTACGGTACTGTGGAAAATAATGTGGAACTTTAGTCAGAAAATAAGGTCAGGCTGGCCCCGTTTGCAGGTATAGCTATGCAGAACATTAAAAATAAATGCCTATACTGTATAAATCCAGTAATACTCTGTTTCATCCTGCTCTGCACATGCTCAGCTGCTCTCTATTTTTAGGCACCCCGCCAAATTTGTAGTGGCTGATCTGCTGACAGCCTAAAGATTTACTGCTGCTCAGTGGCTCTGAGCTTCAGCAAAATGTATGTTCCCTACTAAAGAACATTATTTTTTATGAAGTTGTTATGGGTAAAGTTCCACTTTAAAATGCTATCATACAGGCCAAACAGGAATGGTCTTCTTGTCATGGATGTAACTATTCAGACATCAGACAGGGCAGAGAGCTTAAAGTTCTAATAAGGAATGCTGACTTTTATCCTTATTGTGAGACAATTATCCAACACAAATGGTGGCTTAGCCAAATATGGAAAACGTTGCTAGGTTTAGCTATTTCTAATAAATCAGATACCATGTCAAATTCGATGGTGCTAGAACATAAAATGGGGCTGCAAAACTTTGCATGTAGAAAATGTTAAAAATGCATTGAATGAAAATGCTTACAAACACCAAAAGCATATTAAAAACGACTTATTTGATTGTACTGTGCAGAATACACTCCCTTAACCCCTTGCCAACCAGAGCACGACGATATACGTTGGCACAATTGCACGGCTGGGCAAATGGGGGTACCTGACCTGTACGCCCCCTTTAAATCGCGGCTTAGTGGGCTCACGCCCGCCGCATACTCTGTGAGCGTGCCTGTGGGTCCCGTGGACTCGATGTCCACCGGGGGCCCGCAATCGTGACACAGAGCAGCAGAACAGGGAGATGTAAACAAGGCATTTCCCTGTTCTGCCTAGTAACATGACAGGGGTCTACTGCTCCCTGTTATCGGGAGAAGTGATCTCTGTTATGTTGTAGTGAGCCCATTCCTCCTACAGTTAGAACACAGTGAGGGAACACAGATAACCCCTTGATCGCCCCCTAGTGTTTAACCCCGTCCCTGCCAGTGTCATTTACGCAGTAATCAGTGCATTTTTATAGCACTGATTGCTGTATAAATGACAATGGTCCCAAAATAGTGTCAAAAGTGTCCGATTTGTCCGCCGCAATGTCGCAGTCACAATAAAAATCGCAGATCGCTGCCATTACTAATAAAAACGAATTAATAATAAAAATTCCATAAATCTATTCCCTATTTTGTAGACGCTATAACTTTTGCGCAAACCAATCAATATACGCTTATTGTGATTTTTTTTAACAAAAATATGTAGAAGAATACATATCGGCCTAAACTGAGAAAGGAATTATTTTTTTAATATATTTCTTGGGGATATTTATTATAGCAAAAAGTAAAAAAATATTGTTTTTTTTTTCTAAAGTGTTGCTCTTTTTTTTGTTTATAGCGCAAAAAATAAAAACGGCAGAGGTGATCAAATACCACCAAAAGAAAGCTCCATTTGTCATTAAAAAAAGGACATCAATTTTGTTTGGGTGCAATGTTGCACAACCGCGCAATTGTCAGTTAAATTGAAGTAGTGCCGTATCGCAAAAAGTGTTTTGGTCAGGAAGGGGGTAAATCCTTCCAGGGCTGAAGTGGTTAAACAGGCCATACATGAACTGAAAATAGCCGGTTCAGCAGGTACCAGTCAAATTGTGATCCCTGCATGGGCAGGGTAAGTCTACAGATTGACTTCTGTATAACCAACCTGTAGTACTTTTGCCATTTGATCAGCTCTATAGCTGGCAGTGCTGATCAGTGTAACCTGATGGCGGGGAAGTCTTCCCATTGTCAGAATACAAAGAATGGGGGAATCAAATAATTTTTTTCATCAACCTGCTGGGTGAGTAATAATAAAATAAAAAAAAAGGAATAATCTATGGGCTGCTTTAGTCATTTTGATGTTTTTACAACTACAGGTACTCTTTATCTTCTGTTTTATAACCAGTTAATTGCCGTGTACAAACAGTGCATTCTTATCTATACAGAAAACTGCTATGACTTCATAAATCCTATAGAAAAATAATAATAGGGATGTTTTCAAAATGATAAGACATAAGAGGAAAGCATCTCTAAAATCTGTAAAGGCGAGGTTTGAAATGTACCCAATTTAACATTAGTTCAGACTGAAAACTTTAGTTTGGTATTGGATAGAAGGCACACTCCTGAAGCAGGATGACAGTCATCCACCCCTCTACAGTATATGTCAGCTTTATCCTGTCTCTGATCTGACCTGTATAGTAAACTTTCACCAGCCTTATCCTGCACATTATTATTATTATCATTATTATACACGATTTATATAGCGCCAAAAGTTTACGCAGCGCCTTACAATGTAGAGAGGGGACAGCACAATTACAGTACAGTTCAATACAGAAGGTACAGGAGGGCCCTGCTCGTAGAGCTTACATTCTAAAGGACCTCATTCATCTCCATCCTCCCATTGTATATGAACTTTAAATTAGCCCCTTCAGCTCTTGATCCAAATGTGTATGACCTATACATTTATTCAATCTCAGTTTTATTACGTTTTTTACAAATAAACGAATGTGCATACATTAACGCGGGTATTTACATACCATCAAAACCTCTTACTACATCGTCTGTAGATAGATTATACAAGCTATCATGGCCAAAACTACAAACAAACAAAAAAAAAGAAGAGGGGGAAAAATAACAACAACAAAAATAAATGAAACAAAAAAAAAATTAATTTAAATTAAAAAAGGGGGGGGGGAGGGAGGGAAAGATGGCAGGGGGGGGGGAGAGAGATGTCAAGGGGTTACGGCATATAGACCACCCACTACTGAAACTCTATCCAGTCCTATTTTAGATTCCTTTCTAGTTCCATTTTTCCCCTTTAGTTTAATTTTCTGTTGATTGTCTAAATGTCCTCCAGGGTGCCCATATCCGACAGCATTTTTCATATGTGTCTAATTCATGTGACAGAAGGGTCTCCATCTTCTCTGTTAGGTCCATTTCCACTATCCATTCATTCACTGATGGAGTTTGTGTTGAGTGCCAGTGCCGTGGAATAACTAACCTTGCCGCTGTTATCCAATGTCTGAGCAGACCCTTTTTGATATTTTTATATGAGTCTGGTAAGATGGATAACAATGTAATTTGAGGTGTGTTGGGGATTAACTCCCCTGTAACTAAAGTATACAGCTGCATAATCTTGTCCCAGAATTGACAAATTTGAGGGCATTCCCACCATATATGTATCAACGAGCCCTTGGCAGAATGACAACGCCAACATTTGTCTGATGTATCAGAATATATTCGTTGCATGGTTGTTGGGCATCGGTACCAACGGGACACAAGCTTATAGCTTGTCTCTTGGGCTTTAGTTGTCAATGACAAGCAATGTGTGAGGGTAAACGATTTCTCCCACTCATCTGCTCCAATTTAAGCATTAAGGTCTCTTGCCCATTTATTTGTAAATTCTGGGAGCTCAGGGTGATTTTTTAAGATCAGGATCTTGTATATTAGTGATAGGGTATGTTTTGGTCTAGTACTTTGCAACAGGATGGACTCAAACAAATTTAGGTCTCTATTAAATGATTGGTTTAAAGGGATAGAGGATAAAAAAGACCGCAATTGCTGATATTCCATCCATTGCGTAAATGAAGGCTGATATATAGGCATTAGATTCCGTAGTGAAAGCTTTCCCTGACAAAGAACCTGACTCACTCTTAGGTGAGATTCCTTGTTCCATATGAAAAAATGTGTCCGGTCTACTGCAGGTGGAAATTGTGGATTGCCGAATAAGGGTGTCATGGGTCCTGTTTTTGATGAAAGCCCTAACCGCAAAATCATTTTAGACCAGATGTTCAATAGATGAGACGTAAGCAGAGGTAGTGAGGGGGGCGCATCTCGTTGGATACCATAGGGGGATAGGTCTAACCAAGGAAGTGCCTGGAGATCAAACTGATTCAGCCCCTGGTCTATTAATACCCATTGTTTAGTGTCTGAGTGGTGGAACCAATTCACTAATCTAGTCAGAACTGCCGCAACATAATAAAAATATAGATCCGGTGCACCTACTCCTCCTTTCGTTTTAGGTAGTGTTAACGTTTTCCAATTTAATCTAGATCTCTTGTTCCCCCAGATAAATTTAACAAAAGTGGATTGTAAAATAGAGAAAAAGGATCTAGGAATAAAAACCGGTATAGTTTGAAAGAGATACAAAAAACACGGAATTATATCCATTTTCAGTATATTAATCCTCCCGAACCATGAATATGGATTTGACTCATATTTTTTTAAGTCTTGTAAAGTACGTTGCATTAAAGGGATAAAATCTGTTGAATATAAGTAGGTCGGATCTGAAGGGATATTAACTCCTAGATATTTTAATGTAGAAGAGCAAAATCTAAATGAGAAATTATTCTTCGTAACAAGTTAAGGATTTCTGATTTTGAAATATTAACCTTGAAGTTACTCAGGGCTCCAAAGCGCTGAAATTCAGATAGAATAGAAGGCATAGAGATATGTGGGTTGGTAACATAGAGTAACAGATCATCAGCAAACAAAGCAAGTTTTATTTCCTGTTGATTTAACCCTATGCTGGTGATAGCGGGGTTCTGTCTGATTGCTGTCGCTAAATGTTCCATTACTAAAACATAAAGCAAGGGAGATAAAGGGCATCCCTGACGGGTACCGTTTTGTATAGGAAAACTTATAGTCAATGATCCATTAATCCTTATTCTGGCCTTTGGTTTAGTGTATAGCGCCAATATCTTATTTAGTAAATTTGGGCCCATCCCTATTTGCCTTAATGAATGCTCAAGGATACATTTAATATATCTTGTGCACCTTTACCAAACTCTATGTTGTAACCCCTCAATACTGGCATGTTTATTAATTTCCCAAAAATTGTGCCGAAAAATAAGATCACCCTTGTTCGTCTACATTCCAGAAAGGGGTCATCTGGGGGTTTTCGTACTGTCCTAATGTTTTTATTTGCTATGCTGTATATCTAAAAATAAGGGAAGCAGTTTTATTTTCAAATTGTTGGTCTGCTTTATGTAGCTAAATAAAATAAAAATAACACCAAAATAAAACTTTATCTGTCTATAAATATATACAATTTATTTGAGAACAGTGTTTCATGACAGAGTAATCGTCATTCAAACTATCTACCACTAAAAACAAAAAAATGGCCTGGACATGAAGCAGATGTAACATGCTAGTTCTCAAGTGGGTAACAGTAATATTAGCAGCACTACTCAATGCCAAGTGACAGATAAGTGTATCTATGGTCAAAATTATATAAATATATATATGTTAATTTCCACATTGTATTTTATTTATTTCTAGCCTACTCTTGTTAATCTGAACAATATTGAACTTTGAAAACTTGCTTTTTGAAGAATCCCACACATTTACTTCTTTGAATTCTGTGACAATTATTCACAATGCCCTGTGAATATACATTTCTGTTTCCCACGTTTCACAAAGCCTGATTTGTAAACTACAGAGGTGTTAAAGAGGAGGAGTTTTAGTAAGGAGAGACAGCACAGGAATCACTACTTAAGAGCAGCAAAGCACCATGGGATATGTAGTCCTTAGAAGTCAGAAGTAAACCAAAGGAATGAGCACAGGTAAAGCTGCAGAGCATTCAGGGAATCTAGTGAGTTGTGGAAAAAGATGGTCAGCAGACAGGCACAATTAACAACAGAGGATTTTTCAGATAAGGAATGTCAAAATAATTATAGTGTTTTTTTTGCTATTACAATGCTAGTGTTAAAAAAATTTAAGTGTTGTGTGATTATATATCTAATTTATAAAAATTAAAACAGATTAAAAAACACATGATGATAGCATAGTATTACCCCATCATTAATAGTAATATTAATAATCATAATAATAATAATAATAATCATAATAATAATAACAATAATAATAATAATTACAAATGTCTGAACTAAAACAAATAAAATGTATCTTACCCTTTCTCTAATTTCCCAACAATGTCTACACCATATTTTTGTTGAAAATTAAATCCATATGAAACTCCAGTTGCAATGACTGTCTGCAAAGTAGACAGGAAAGGTAAAAGAAAACAATTTACAAGATTTTGCTGATGTTAACATCATCCCGTATCCCCTTCTCTGAGCCTTGATTCCCTCATTATTATTACAACTAACTGTATTTGCAAAAGTTAAAAAAATAAAAAAATAAAAAAGGAGCATTATTTGGCTTATTTATGTAAATAGGTAAACTTATGATTTCACCAAACCCCATTTGATACTGCAGCAACATTTCCACCACTTTTCCACCAGTTTACAAGAATTATTGAGGTGTGGCAACAATGATGTGTGCCAAAAGTAATGCAAAACTGAGCATTCCTTATAAATTGAATGTGTTGGTAGAGTAAGGCTGGGTTCACACTCCAACAAGGAGTGGCTCACAGCAGGGGTCCGGTGCGTCCCTGTTCACCGTTTCAGGTCCGATTTCAGCCTGAGTTTTTGGCTAAATTCGAACCTGAAACGGACCATAAAACGCACAGGACTCTTGTGCAATTCGCACTGGAGCCGCTCCGGAGATGTGTGAACCGGCTCCATAGAGAGCCGGTCACAATATCCAGACATGCAAATTGGATGTGGGGAAACCCGCATCAAATTTGCAATAGTGTGAACCCAGCCTAACTCTTCCTCTGTACTAACACTTCTTTTTCATTGTAAGTAAATCATGTATTTCAAGCAGACGCAACATGCAATAATTGAGTTCTTGACAAAGGACTGATGCTTGCTGTCCAACATTTACAGATAGCTATAGAATGTCCACAGAGACGACATCATTGATAAGATGGATAAAGACGATTAAAGAAGTGGAAACCAGCACTGAAGTTAACCATGCAATGGGAGACCATCAACTCTGACCACTAACATGAATTGTCCTTCATCAAGAACTCAATGATGGCCCACTTTTGCATTATTTTCAGTACAGCCCTTATATAAAGAACATTTTTATAAACAAGTTCCATAGTATTATTTAAATTTAACATATCATGCTGATTCTCATCAGTCTAAGAAATAAAAAATAAGCAAGATATGTTATAGGTAATCCCAAGTGTTAACGGACAGTACACAGAAATATGATATTTTAGTTATAAATAGAGCCTGGGGCTGTCAGCTGCTAGCATCATATATATATATATATATATATATATATATATATATATATATATATAAAATTTTAAATCCAATATATAGATGTTTCCTCATGGACAAACAAGTCTAATTAATTTGCAATAATGTAGAGTACAACAAAATTGTGGTAGCTCCCTCTCTCACTGTATGTCACCCACTTTGAGACATCTTACTTTTTAAAGGTAGCCCACGTCGCTGTGCTACTTACCATTATAACCTCAATTGGGATTGGTACAGGAATCTTTGCTTTAAAATGATCATTAATTTCTTTCACTGCAAAAACTACAACCATGATGATAATAGATGTAACAAGATCTGCAATGTTTGTTTTTGTAATCTGGGTAAAGATACCTTCCAAAGTCTATAAAACAAAATCAGCAGTGTTATAAATCTGCCTTCCAAAGTGTAGATTACAGCAAATATCTGTGCCCTCATATTAGTTTAAGTTCAATGGTTAAAAAAGCAAATAACAAACATTTTTTTTTTTTTTTTTTTTACATTAAAATCACAAAACATGGGAGGTTAATATGTACTGACTGTCCAGTTGTTTTTCCCTTTTGGAATAAAGGTTTTGCATAAATGAATAAAAGCTGACCATTGTAAGTACCCCTCCCAGTAATAAATTGTTTGTCTTCAGCCCTCTAACTGACACTTTTGCTGGATAGCTAAGTCTGTTAAAAGAACTTGAAAAATGGCAGACTTACTGGCTGCATCAACAAGCAAAATAAAGGCAGAAATTCTTAAAAAAATTAAAACCAACTCAGTCACCACATCTAACAATTAGTATTTTGCAATATAATACATTTTTGATCTTGGGTTGTTATACCACTTTACATAGGAACTCCAGCAAATGCATATATTTTCAAGAAGGTATACAATCTCTCTGCATCAGTGAAATTTAAAGGAGAAGTAAAGTCAAAGCTATTTTGGCTGTACTTCTCCTGTAGGTCACAGTTTATTCTGAACTCCTGTGACCCATTTTCAGACAACAGCGGGCTAAAGTCAGCTGTCGGCTGACATCACTCAGCCGGTCCAGACTCGGAAAAGACCCTGACCATATGGTCAGGATCCACCTGGATGCCTGAATCAGCACCTGGCTCAGCCTCTCAGTGATCTGTTGAGAGCCTAAACTAGCCCCTCCCACCCCCTCCACAGCCCAGCGCTCCAGTGAGGGGCCGAGCAGAGAGCCGCTGACTCATAGCAGAGCAGAGGGGAGAACTGAGCGATCAGCAGTGTTTGAGTGCTCAGTTCTCTGTGGGGAACAGATGCAGCATTGGATGGATGCTGCAAAGTGAATATAAAGGTTTGTTTTTTTTATAAGTCAATACTTCTCTTTTCATTTTCTGTACAGCCAGTCCATTGTTCTCTCACCAGCTCCCATGTAACATATCTCCTTTATCTTGACATCTGAGACTCCCTTCTGTTATGTAACATTTTATCTCTGTGGTGTATTAAGCTGACCACACATGGCTAATTTATTCAGCAGCTGCGCCACTTCCTGATTAAGCCCAGGTTCACACTGGGGCTGCGGGAGTGAAGCCGTGCGAGTTCAGCTGAACTCGCACGATTTCACTCCTGCCTGTCAGTCCCGATTTCAGCTCGATTACAGAGACATCTGACACAGATGTCAATGTAAATCGCGCCTGAAATCGCAAAAAGTAGTACAGAAACTACTTTTTGAAATCAGTGCAGCGCGCAGATGCGGCGTCGCACCGATTAGGACGGTGCCATTGCCCGCAAATTGCGGCAAATTTCGCCGATTTGACATGTCAAATCGCACCAGTGTGAACCAGGGCTTAATCTTTACATTTTATTAGGCTTAGTTGTTTTTAAATCAACTTTTGTCAAGCCAGGTGGTGCTCACGGGACCTCCTAGGCTACAATTTGGACAAATTGAGCTGGAATCTGTCAACATTTGGATCATTTATGACCTGCATTAAACATGGCTTTGAATATATGTTTAAATACCCTGACCTTTATGACGTTTGTTTACCCTGTTTTTTTTTTTTTAGTTTGTTGACTTCATCTTTAAGGTTTATAGTCAAGATTTGTAATATAAGCTTCTGACCATTCCAGAGTCAATTATGAAAAGTATCATATGCATGTAGAGGCAGCTCTTGGTCATACTTTTTTTTCATCAGCTTAGCATTAAGGGATATGTTTACCTTTCGAACATGTTACATGTTACACCGTTACACCCGTATTTACAGAATAACATGTAGCATGTTCAGCAGCCTAAACTGGTGTTTTATTACTAGGTATGATCTGTTGTTTTATAGCAGTACAAGATAACTATTTATTTATTTATTTATTTTCTGCACAGATCATACCATAACTTATTTTTAAATTGAAGATGTCTTTACGGAAAACTCACTATGATCACAGAATTTGACCAGATTACATCTTATATGGTTGTAACATGAAACGGGTTTAGAAAGGTGGACTTCGTCTTTAAGGGCCCAATTACATTAATGCACACCTTTTGGTGTTGCATTGAGTATGCTCATTCATTTTCAATGGCTTTTTAATGCATGTTTATGAACCAAAAACACATCTAACCTTTTTTTGTCTAGAGCACCTAGAAGAAACACTCCTTTAAGTAACCAGAGGGCCAGGTGTACTCATTTTTTGCATGTGTTCGAGTCACATAAATAATGAATGACAATGTGCACCATAGCACATTCACAGCATTAACCTGTAAGCTAATGTGTGAGAAAATATGTGCAAACACACTCTGCAACACACATTTACAAGTGCAAGTGATTATGAATATTGTCAAGTAGATCATGTGAATGAAAGCATGCACTATGCTGGCTTTACAAAATTGCAGTGTGTTTAGAAATATGGTTGCTTAACCAGATGCTGTACAACATGTTAAAGTGTTTCTCAGTATTTTTTGGTATTAGTATTGTCTATAGCGGTAGACATTAAAACACATTTAGCAGTGAGCAAAATATTATAAATGAACAAATTCACTTACATAAAACAAGGCTAGAGGTCCACTGAATGGTTCAACTGTTAAACCCAATACAAACTTTAACTGTGATATCAAAACATGGATGGCGGCAGCTGTTGTAAAGCCACTTATCAGGGAATCAGACAAATAGATGACAATAAATCCAACTTGTAGCAGTCCCAATGCAAGCTAAGGAAAAGAAACTGGTCATTAATTTTAGCCATAAAGCAAAGATGACAATTATTCCAATAAGGCATGGATATGCAATTAGCGGACCTCCAGCTGTTGCCAAACTACATGTCCCATCATGCCTCTGCCTCTGGGTGTCATGCTTGCTGCTGTCAGAGTCTCGCTATGCCTCATGGAACTTGTAGTTTGGCAACAGCTGGAGGTCCGCTAATTGCATATCCCTGCAATAAGGCATGTTTTAGCACTGACCTGGAAGATTCCTGCAAGCACTGTCACAGAAGCTGCCACAATGACTCTTTTTTCATTAATGTCTGGATCGTCAGGATTATCGGGAACTAATCGAAGTACAGCTGTTCCAACCATCAAACTCAAGACGGGAAAGGGACCTAAAAGAATATGGTTTTGGTCAGTGAGGACTCTGATCCATGTCAGTAGTAACATCAACAGGGGGCTAATGCTGATGAGCTTCTGGCAACACCAATAAACTGCAAATGTGCCTTTAACATATTGGGGTTGATTTACTAAAACTGGAGAGTGCAAAATCTGGTGATAGCCAATCAGCTTCTAACTTCAGCTTATTCAATTAAGCTTTGACATAAAAACCTGGAAGCTAATTGTTTTTTTTTTTTGCTAAGCTGCACCAGATTTTGCACTCTCCAGTTTTAGTAAATTAATTCCTATGAGTTGTCACTGGAACAGGAATAAAGGGTACATTTTCCTATGGAGACACTTGATCCTGGGACAAGTGTCCCTATTACTTCCTCTTGTGTTTTGAGATAGGAAGTTAAGGAAAAGTGGACCACAAAATGGAAAAAAACAAAAAAGAATTTAAACATTCTCTACTCTATTGTGATTAAACAGGACTATTATTAGATTGCAATACAGGCCAATAGTTACCAATGCTGGGTGCTATGGATATGCAGAGAAAGGCCTCACTTTTAAAACTCTCAAAATCTCCTTGGCTGTGGTTGCTTGTGTAATGTTTATATAAAGGAAACTACTCACCAACTGATATGTGCTTTGATGTACCAAGGAAGAAATAAATAATGACAGGGAAAAATGCTGCATAAAGTCCATATCCAGGAGAAACATTCACTAAAAGGGCAAAGGCCAGACCTGCAATATGAGAGAACATTCAGTAAAATCAATTCCCCTTTTCCATAACAATATAAGTTTTACATATTTTGTGTATGATAAGAAACAGCTCATTCATTTTGTTAACGACAAGCAATAGCATGTATATATATATATATATATATATATATATATATATTGTGACAGCAGGAAGGTAAAGTCACCTGGTTGCATCCAGGGGGGTAGATATATTTCGCCCAGATTCAGGCTTTACGCCGACTTATACAACTAGGTGGAGAGTTGTATAAGCCCAGCTGAGGCTAGTGGGCTCATGGATGACTCATACCTCTAGGGAGAGTGTGGGGCGTCGTGCAGACAGGGAGTTGATGAGACCAGCTGAAGCTTGTCAGCTCATTTAGGCCTCTATAAGAACTCCCAGATTCATTAGGTGTTGGCTCATGCCTGGACCCAGACCTGTGTGGACTGTCTAGGGAGAGTGAACCCCTGTGCGGTGAGACAAAGCCTGTGTGGCTATTTGCTTGGACATTTAAAACCAGGGACTTAGGGACTAGGACAGCACTAGGCTGATCCCAGTTGTTAGTTAGGAAACCTGTATGTTTAGTCAGAGGTCAAGTTGACCAGGATTTATTTTGTTTATGTTTCTTTTGCTTTGCTGTGTTTTGTCACTGTAAATAGAAAATAAACCGCACCTTTTTGATTTTGAAAACCACAACCTCCGTTTGCTGGGCCTGTTTTTGTGTGGGGAGCCCATCTCGGGGGTCACACACACCCGCTGCCGAGCTAACCCCCTCACAGTTGGTGGAGAACCAGTGGCAGTTTTTTTTTAAGCCAGCATGGAGGAGATACTGAAGCAGCTGGCTCTAGCAAATGCCAATCAACAGCAGACAAATGCAGGTTTGCAAAAGAGCCTTGCAGCTCAACAACAGAACTTCGCAGCCCAGCAGCAAGCTCATCAACAGAGCCTTGCAGCCCAGCAGCAGACAAACGCAACTTTGCAACAGAGTCTGGAGGCTCAGCAACAAGCCCAGCAGCAATCTGAGGCCCGCTTCATAGACCTGTTGCAGAAGCAAGAGCAGAGACTACAACAACAGATGGAAGCAGCAATGCAGCAACGTCCGCAGACCAGTGAGGAAAGCCGTCCCACTAATACTGCGTCCTTTGGGGTGAGTCGTTTATTGACAAAAATGACTGGAGAGGATGATCCAGAGGTATATTTGACCACATTTGAAAGGACCGCTGAAAGAGAAAAGTGGCCTGAGGAGCAGTGGGCTGGACTGGTGGCTCCTCTGTTAACTGGTGAATCGCAGAAAGCTTACTATGACCTAGAGCCTAACCAAGCAAAAGACTATGTGATGCTAAAAGCTGAAATATTGGCAAGGCTGGGTGTCACCCAGGCTGTCCGGGCTCAGCGTGTGCATAACTGGACTTTCCAGCTTGGAAAACCCCCCAGGTCTCAAATGTATGATCTCATTCACCTGAGCAGAAAGTGGCTACAGCCAGAGACTTTGTCCGCACCAAAGATTGTGGAACGTGTTGTAATGGATCGGTTTTTGAGAGCTCTTCCTACTGCCATCCAAAAGTGGGTAAGCCATGGAGACCCAGAGACGGCCGATGGTCTTGTGGATCGTGTGGAGAAATACTTGGCTACAGAGAACCTGACGGCCTCTTCCAGAGACACTCGGACTTTCCACCCTAAGACCAGACCATCCCCAGGGGCGGATAAGAGGATTCCAAGGGGTGAGGGTGGAGAGAGTGAGAGGGTGGGAGCTCTACCCCAAGTTTGGCGAGAACAGCCTGGGAAATCAGCGTCTCAAGAGGCCGCAAGAAGGATCGTTTGCTACCGCTGCCGGCAAGCGGGACATATTGCAGCCAATTGCCCGGTTGTGGAGGAACCCATGCAGTGTGACTTTCTGACGGGCAGACGTCAGTCGCTGTGTGCGACAGTCGCATGCACTGCCATTCGAGGAACTGAGAAACATTTATGAAAAATGTGTGTTAATGGTAGAAATGTTGTGGTATTGCTGGATTCAGGTAGCCTTGTGACCCTGATAAAGGCTGAGTTAGTTAAAACAGAGGTCTCTGGGAATAGCAAGGTAGCTGTTATTTGTGTGCATGGGGACACCCGAGAGTATCCAGTGACTACAGTGTGTTTCGAGACCCCCAAAGGTACCCTCTCTCATCCAGTGGGCTTAGTATCTCAGTTACCGCATGACGCCATTGTGGGAAGGGATTTTCCGAAGTTCTGGGAACTGTGGGATGATCCTGAGCCCCCCACTGGTGCCCCTATGTACCAGGAATGTGATAGCCAGAACTCCCCTGAGAGTGGTGAGGACTCTCCGGAATTTCCCTTATCAGTATTGGCAGGGGAGACTCAAGAAACTGGAGAGGAGCCCACCTCCTCAGACGAAAACCTACCGTCTGTGGAGTTTTCTGATCTTGAGGTTCACAGGGAAAACTTTGCCACAGAACAGTTGAAAGACCCCGCCCTAATAAAGGCACGGGAAAACGTAGTGAAAATAGATGGCGAGTTAGTGAACCCAGATAATACCTGCACTTACCCATACTTCAGCGTAGAGAAGGACCTACTGTATCGGGTGGCAAAAAGGGCAGAAGAAACCGTTGAGCAGCTTGTGGTGCCCAAACCTTACAGGAAGTTGGTGTTGGAGTTGGCCCATGGGCACATTCTTGGAGGTCATCTGGGGACAGAGAAAACCCGAGAGAGGGTATTACAGAGATTCTATTGGCCGGGGGTGATGAAGGACATAGAAAATTATTGTTCCTCCTGCCCTGTGTGTCAGAGGTCGGCCCCGATGCCACATTTCCGTAGCCCGCTGGTCCCTCTACCCATCATTGAGGTCCCGTTTGAGAGGATCGCCATGGATTTGGTAGGTCCTATAATCAAGTCCGCTAGGGGGCACCAGTACATATTAGTTATAATGGACTATGCCACCCGTTATCCAGAAGCGATCCCTCTCCGAAATACCTCGGCCAAAACCATAGCCAAAGAGCTATCTCTTGTGTTTAGCCGGGTGGGTATTTGTAAAGAACTGCTTACGGACCAAGGTACACCCTTTATGTCCCGGGTTATGAAGGAGCTGTGTAAATTGTTCAAAGTGACGCAATTACGTACATCTGTGTATCACCCCCAAACCGATGGGCTGGTTGAAAGGTTCAACAAAACCCTAAAACAAATGTTGAAGAAAGTGGTGGATAGAGATGGAAAGGATTGGGACTGTCTACTTCCTTATCTGATGTTTGCTATTAGGGAGGTGCCCCAATCCTCTACGGGATTCTCCCCCTTTGAGTTACTGTATGGGAGACACCCAAGAGGGCTGTTGGATATTGCCAAGGAAACTTGGGAAAGTGAGAGTTCTCCCCACAGGAGTGTGATTGAGCATGTCGCCCTGATGCAAGACCGAATTGCACAGGTAATGCCCATCGTGAAGGAACATTTGGCCCAAGCGCAGTTAGCACAGCAGAGAGTGTACAACCGTGGAGTCAAGACCCGTACCTTTTCCCCGGGGGATAGGATACTGGTACTTGTCCCTACGGTTGAAAGTAAATTCCTTGCCAAATGGCAAGGCCCCTACGAGATAATGGAAAAAGTGAGCGAAGTGAATTACAAGGTCAGACAACCAGGAAGGCGAAAGCCCGAACAGATCTATCACGTTAATCTGTTGAAAGCCTGGAGGGATAGAGAGTCCCTAGTCGCAGACACTTGGTCACCAGCTCAAACTGGTTGCGTGATTCCTGAGGTTGGAATAGCAGCCACCTTGTCACAACCCCAACAACAGGAGGTTAAGGAGTTTGTGCTTCGCAACAAGGAGGTATTCTCTGAGCTGCCGGGACAAACATCTGGGGTAGAGCATGACATCATTACCCCGCCCGGTGAAAGGGTGAAGTTAAAACCCTATCGGATCCCAGAGGCCCGACGGGAGGCAATACGGGAGGAAGTACAGAAAATGCTGAACTTAGGGGTGATAGAGGAGTCCCAAAGTGATTGGTCTAGTCCCATTGTGTTGGTGCCTAAACCGGATGGGAGCTGGCGATTTTGTAACGATTTTCGTCAGTTGAACAAAGTTACAAAATTTGACACCTACCCCATGCCACGTATAGATGAGTTGATCGACCGGCTGGGAACAGCCCGATACATGACGACTCTTGACCTCACAAAAGGGTATTGGCAAATCCCCCTGGCCAAGTCGGCCAAAGAGAAAACCGCATTTGTAACCCCAGACGGGGCGTTCCAATATAAAAGAATGCCGTTCGGGTTACAGAATGCGCCGGCCACATTCCAGCGGAAAATGGACCAGATGCTGAGGCCCCATCGGAAGTATGCTGCGGCTTACCTGGATGACATAATTGTCCATAGCACAGATTGGGCCTCACATCTGCCAAAAGTGCAAGCAGTCCTGGACTCTGTTCGGGAAGCGGGGTTTACGGCTAACCCCAAGAAGTGTACCATTGGGCAGGAGGAGGCCAAATATCTTGGGTACACCATTGGGAGGGGAGTAATAAAACCCCAACTCAACAAAGTCGAGGCCATCCAGAGTTGGCCACGTCCCAACAGCAAGAAGCAGGTACGAGCCTTTCTGGGAATCGCTGGGTATTATCGGCGATTCATTCCCCACTTTGCTTCTAAGGCTGTGCCCCTAACCAACCTGACGAAGGGGAAAGGGTCGGTCATGATTAAATGGACCCCCGAGGCTGAGGCAGCATTCCAATTCTTGAAACAAGCCTTATGTAGCCAGCCAGTGTTGTACTCACCCGACTTCTCTAAAGACTTTGTCGTACAAAGTGATGCGTCAGATGTGGGGTTAGGAGCAGTATTGTCCCAGGTCTGGAACGGGGAAGAGCACCCAGTCATTTACCTCAGCAGGAAGTTGAAGTCCCATGAGGTAAATTACGCCACCGTTGAAAAGGAGTGTTTAGCGGTGAAGTGGGCTCTAGATTCCCTTCGGTACTATCTGCTAGGTAGGCACTTTGACATGGTTACGGATCACGCTCCGTTAAAGTGGATGGCTCAAAACAAGGAGACAAATAGAAGAGTAAATAGGTGGTTCCTGGCCCTACAGGAATTCAACTTCACAGTAAAGCATCGCCCTGGCGTTCAAATGGGGAATGTGGATGCTTTGTCTCGAGTACATGAATGCCTGATTGCTGGTGTTCCAACCCCGAGGTTAAAACAAGAGGGGGGGGGTATGTGACAGCAGGAAGGTAAAGTCACCTGGTTGCATCCAGGGGGGTAGATATATTTCGCCCAGATTCAGGCTTTACGCCGACTTATACAACTAGGTGGAGAGTTGTATAAGCCCAGCTGAGGCTAGTGGGCTCATGGATGACTCATACCTCTAGGGAGAGTGTGGGGCGTCGTGCAGACAGGGAGTTGATGAGACCAGCTGAAGCTTGTCAGCTCATTTAGGCCTCTATAAGAACTCCCAGATTCATTAGGTGTTGGCTCATGCCTGGACCCAGACCTGTGTGGACTGTCTAGGGAGAGTGAACCCCTGTGCGGTGAGACAAAGCCTGTGTGGCTATTTGCTTGGACATTTAAAACCAGGGACTTAGGGACTAGGACAGCACTAGGCTGATCCCAGTTGTTAGTTAGGAAACCTGTATGTTTAGTCAGAGGTCAAGTTGACCAGGATTTATTTTGTTTATGTTTCTTTTGCTTTGCTGTGTTTTGTCACTGTAAATAGAAAATAAACCGCACCTTTTTGATTTTGAAAACCACAACCTCCGTTTGCTGGGCCTGTTTTTGTGTGGGGAGCCCATCTCGGGGGTCACACACACCCGCTGCCGAGCTAACCCCCTCACAATATATATATATACACTCAGCATTCAGTGTAGCCTATATATAGCCTTTAAAATGAGCACTCTTGATTTTTCACGTTCGTGTCCTATAGACTTTAACAGCTTCCGGACCAGCCGCCGCAGTTATACTGCGGCAGGTTGGCTCTCCTGCATGAGCCGCCGTAGCTGTACGCCGGCTCGTGACAGAGCGAGAAGCGGAAACTGTGTGTGTAAACACACAAATCCCGGTTCTCTCAGGGGAGAGGAGACAGATTTTGTGTTCATACTAGGTATGAACATTGATCTCTCTCCTCCCCTAGTCAGTCCCATCCCCCCCACAGTTAGAACACTAGAACACGTCTACGGAACACAGTTAACCCTTTGATCGCCCCCTAGTGTTAAACCCCTTCCCTGCCAGTGACATTTATACAGTAATCAGTGCATTTTTATAGCACTGATCTCTGTATAAATGTCACTGGTCCCAAAAATTTGTCAAAAGTGTCCGATTTGTCCGCCAAAATATCGCAGTCCCGTCAAAAATTGCCGCATTACTAGTAAAAAAAATTATAATAATAAAAATGCCATAAATCTATCCCCTATTTTGTAGACGCTATAACTTTTGCGCAAACAAATCTATATACGCTTATTGCGATTTTTTTACCAAACATATGTAGAAGAATACATATCGGCCTAAACTGAGGAAAAAAATTGTTTTTGTTTTTTAAAATGTGGGATATTTATTATAGAAAAAAGTAAAAGAAATTGGGGGTTATTTACGAAAGGCAAATCCACTTTGCACTACAAGTGCAAACTACAAGTGCAAAGTGCACTTGAAATTGCACTGAAAGTGCACTTGGAAGTGCAGTCGCTGTAAATCTGAGGGGTAGATCTGAAATGAGGGGAAGCTCTGCTGATTTTATTATCCAATCATGTGCAAGCTAAAATGCTGTTTTTTTTAATTTTCCTTGCATGTCCCCCTCAGATCTACAGCGACTGCACTTACATGTGCACTTTCAGTGCAATTTCAAGTGCACTTTGCACTTGTAGTTTGCACTTGTAGTGCAAAGTGGATTTCCCTTTCGTAAATAACCCCCATTGTGTTTTTTTCATATTGTCGCTCTTCTTTTGTTTATAGTGCAAAAACTAAAAACTGCACAGGTGATCAAATACCACCAAAAGAAAGCTCTATTTGTGGGAAAAAAGGACGTAAATTTTGTTTGGGTGCAATGTCGCACAACCGCGCAATTGTCAGTTAAAGCAACGCAGTGCTGTATTGCAAACAATGGCCTAATTAGGAAGGGGGCTGAAGTGGTTAAAGGTGTTTGCGTGTTCGCACAATTTTTTTTCCTGTTTGCATGTTCTGCTGCGAACCGAACAGGGGGGTGTTCTGCTCATCCCTACCTGGGGACCAGCCTGAGTTTAATAACCCATACTAGCTGAGTTACTGCTCTGGTTTTATAATAGAAAAGAGAAGCCATGGTGGAGATTTATCCTCTTGTATTTATGGCTGTAACCATTTCCATGTATTTAATAATAGTAAACTTTGGCCCCAACACAGAATGTTAACACACAAAAAAAAAAAAAAAGTGAAACTGCCCCTTTTAGTGAATAAACCACCTCTGAAAAGGAAACCAATAAAAATTCAAAAATGTGAAGCTGCTCCTTTAAGTGAATAAACTACCTCTGAAAAGTAAAGCAAGGTGCTAGCACATATATAGTAATTACATATAATCAAAGAGTGAATAATAACCCAGAAAGACTTGAAAGTCCAAAATAGTGAAAAAATCAGATTTTTTTTTAAAATAATATCACAGTCCAGAAAAAAGTATATATTCCTAAATCTTTGCAGGGAAAAAACTCCCTGTTTGTAAGAGTGCCTCAAATACTCCTTATAAAAGGTGCTCCACCACAATGTGTACAAAATGCACGCTTACCAACAATATCTATAGTGCACACCTTTGGTGTCTTAGGGTGCTACCCTTTTGCATGTTTTATTCACAGAAGCCACCCTGGTAGTGATATATGGGAAATTGCCAACAGCTTTTATCCTCAGGCATAAATGGCCGAGGCCCAAGGAAAAACAAATGATAATCCAGGATAGTGTAATGACGTTTTATTAAAAGCCAAAGCAAGGATAAAATAGGGATTTTCCACTTAAATTTAACGGTGCTATAGTCAGCACCAACACAAACAGCCTGGTTATATTGTCCTGCACACCGCTTGGTCCGAGTCAGCATGCATTCCAAACAGCCGAATGTCCTACCCAGATCAAGCCGGAAATTACGTGACGTACGGTGTCCATTATTATACTATCCTGGATTATTATTTGTTTTTCCCTGGGTCTCGGCCATTTATGCCTGAGGAGAAAAGTTGTTGGCAATTTCCCATATATCACTACCAGGGTGGCTTCTGTGAATACAACATGCAAAAGGGTGGTACCCTAAGACACCAAAGGTGCATATTATAGATGTTGTTGGTAAGCGTGCATTTTGTACACATCGTGGAGGAGCCCCTTTTATAAGGAGTATTTGAGGCACTCTTACAAACAGGAGCACGGTGATTGGAGTTTTTTCCCTGCAAAGATTTAGGAATATATCTATTTTTTTCTGGACTGTGATATTATTTTTAAGTTTTTTTTACAGTTTGGACTTTTTTCACATTTTGGACTTTTTTCACATTTTGGACTGGATTATTATTCATTCTTTGATTATATGTAATTACTATATATGTGCTAGTGCCTTGCTTTTATTGGTTTCCTGTAACCATTTAAAGTCCAGAAAAAACCTAAACTGAAAATAATTGTTTATGTGGGTTTGTGCCATCAGTTAAACAACTCTGTAGGTGTTGCTTACACAGATCATTGTGACTATATTTCCTAAGCATTTTCAGTATGGAAGACTCTCTTTCTATCACAATACTGGCCCACATTTGAAAGAATAATAAATAGCCAGGACACAAGCCAAAGGTTGTCAACAGTCAGGCAGCAAGGTACCAAATCAGAAAGCAGGGCAGCGTCCGGATACAAGCCACGGTCATCAACAGCTGGACAGCAAGGCACAGAGACATAAGGCAGAGACTGAGTCAAGATACAGGCCAAGGTCAGTTAACAACCAGGGAGCAGGGTACAGAATCAGAAGGCAGGAATTGAAGTCTGAAATACAGTCCAAGATCACAACAGGCAGACAAAAATCCAGAGACAGGTCAGGGGCATGTTGGGTGGCAGAAGTAGCTGGTCAGGTCACAGGTTAATTGGGAGGCAGCTGAAGATCACTCAGCAATCTGTCCATGTCAGATTCTAACTTAAAGCTTAAAACTAATAGCAGTGCTGAGAACGCACGTGCATCCAGTTCAATGCCCATGCTAAGGCACAATTAGAAGTGACCTAATGCATAGAATAATGCATGCGCCTGCACTGGTCTCGTACTGGAATGCACCAAACCTTTCTATAAAAAAGCACTTTTGATATTAGCAATAACCTTCTTATACATAACATTTGGATTTTTATCCAACAAGCTCAATTAAAATATAGCCTTGATTTAAATGATGAAAGTAAATGGCTTACCTTGCAGGACAGCCACCAGGCCAGTGCTGATTCCAGAAACTATATCACTGACAATCCATTCCTTTATTCGGTACATAGGAAGCCAAGAGGCAATGGGAAAAAATGTGTAAGCAATCCTTTTGGCCTTCTCCGCAGAACAACTAGAACAGAAGGTTGTAAAATAATACATACAAGTACGACTTGTAATTCTTAATGAGCTAGATTTCCTAAACCTCAAAATATGAATTCTATTGCCTGTTAGGTCAGTTATGATCTTTTTTGTTGAAATCTGTACACTGGTAGAAATATTCAGGTTATAAGATGTGCCAACCATAGCAGGGGCTGGGAACACATATGTGTAATTCTGACTGTATGCTGTCTAGTTAGGGAATATGTATCTTGTGGTGCCATACAATGCAAATGTCTATTTATATGAGTACCAAGAACATTCATCAGTGTAAAAAAACAATGGAAATTCCCAAAGTGCACAACTAACATATAGCAACCCATCTCATTTTAAATTACTGTGGTTAGATTTGTGGAAGATATATTCTGCTTAATTGCAGTTGTACTATGCTTTGCACATTGTACTGTGGATAACTAAACAAACAACATTTTCTATGAATATAATTTTAATTCAATATTAGAAATTAATTTACAAGAATAGTTTTGGTTGCCATGGGTCTTGGCGGCATTTGCGGGCGGCTTATTGCCGCCCACCTGTGACTGCCTCTCCTCCTTTTTCACACCCACGTGACGCTGGTTGGGCCCTGCATTAGGCACACGTGCACATAAAATAGTTTTCACTGCCCCAGTTCCTCTCCTGCACACTCGTGCATGCTGTACATCACCCTGTGGATATCATCAATACTCAATCACCTACCAACACAAGGTACTCTTCGCAGGTTTTACTATGGTGGTTTGTGCACCTAGCACTTTTCTTTGATCACCATTTTGTCCACATTGGTATTCCACATGGGGACCCTTTCAAAATCTCTACTGCACACTTTTGTCTTTTTGCACACCACTCACCCAACTCCTTTTCACGTCATTCCTTCTCACCCCTATATCTTCACACTCCATACGTCCTCACCACCACCCTCCATGGTACTAGGTGTTTATCCCCACTTTCCACTGTACTACTTCACATGTGAGACTCTCACTAGCTGTACTATTTGTAAATTTCTTACAGACCCGTGGTCATGCACCTATACCCACTACCCTTGGAGGTTTTTACTCTCTGGGATATCTTAAGTGTGCATGCGCTGCCTGCAGGCTACCTACCTCAGATCCTGGGAAGGGTCACTATACGGGCCTCGGGTCTAAGAATACCACACGTCCTGCTTATTAGCTCCACGTAAGTTCTGTGGGACTGGATATTTCTTGTCCCATTTACTATATTACAACCATGAGGTTCCTTACCGTATCTATTGGTCTTTTTTAGATATGCTGACACATTCACCCATGATGAGTGGTTTTTACCATGAAACGCGTCGGGCCTATCCAGGATGCAGTCATGACTTCAATCCATCATGTTTTTACATATCCTCATGGGTTTTATCATACTGTTTTTTATCTACCTTATGGAGCTTTCTTCACTGGCTACCAACATGTGCTTTGACACCAAAGTAACACACATTTGTATATATAATCATGTGTTCATGTTGTGTATGTATATTGACCATGCATATGCGCTAAATATACTCTTTGATAATAAATACTTTTATACTTAAAAATTTATATATTTTATGGTCTGTCATATGCGCTATCTAAAGTCACAAACTTTTCCTTATGCAACCAATTTAGGGATGGAGACACGTCTTTTGTGCCTCATTCAAAGTCCCGCCCATTTTGTTCCTTGCCATGGGTATACTATGCACATATTTAAACACTTTACATATGCAATCCCCACATAAATGCTGCACTATGCTGGGGATACATTTATAAATGTTTGCCCTTTGGGTGCCAGCAGCCACTTTATATATAAAATTTAGGTATGTGAATTAGTCATAAAGTTGAAACTGACATATGCTAATGCTACTAAACTTGGCCTAGGTCATAGTGACCTCTGGTCATAAAAAGGATAATGAATATAATTTGATTGGCAAGATAGAATAATCAATGAATAGAAATCAATACTAAATTGATTAAACCGCGCTCCTTCTGTTTTAAAGTGCAAATGTGCAAAGTGATTTCAACTAGCCACCAGTATGATAATATGTGTGTAAAAAGTCCAAACACAAAATGAGTTCAATAGTGAAAATAGTGAGTGTTCAAACAATGTATCAGAGACCTCAGACAATGTATCAACTTCTTCAAATAGTGTACACAATCTTCAAATCCCTGCTGGACAGTAGGTATTTTTGACTGAAATTTCTTCCACCACCATCACCTGTCACACATCCTACTCACCAGACTTCCATGACCCCTACTACAGGTAGTCATAAAGCGCATATGGGTATATCCAGCAGGAGTTGTACACAATCCCAATCACGATCCCAACGTTTAACCGACCTCCAGGACACTCACACCAAAAAGGAATCCAGATCGTTTGAGCACGTTCCCAGGCAAAAACGATTTGAGGAGAGTTGTCCAATGGTTAACCTCCCTGGCGGTATGATTCTTTCTGGAATTATGTACCAAAAGCGGTACAATTATTTTGCATGAAAATTTGGTGATATGTATTATAGGCCTGCGATTCTTAGTAATTACTTACTTAAACCTGACCAAACCAGAGTCTAGTAAACATCCCGGGTATGATAAATATGAAACACAAAATTATAAATTATAATATAATAAATAACTATAAATAATTATAAAAAATAGTAATCTAATTATAATAAAAATTATTCAATAATGTAATCAAATCAAAAACACTGAAATTTGCTCAGTTGCAGAATTGTCGCTGTCATTAGATTTAGTGTTTGTTGACGAATTTCCCCACAAATCGCTATCGCTCAATTCTGCGAGTGATTCTAATTTATTATCGCTGCTTTGTAGCTGGTCTAAAACCACTTTTGACATAAAGGGACACTTTTTAGTTGCTATGGACAATCCCCAGTTTACAGGCAGAAAGAACGATTTTTATTATATAAAAGTGCATGCAGGACACTGGGCAGACCACTAGGGACAAAGGGGGTGTGTAATTATTACATACAGTACTGTAATCTGCAAGATTACAGTATACTGTATGTATACTATGTGTTTACCTTTTTGAATTTGCCGCCCAGTTCCGCTCCCTTGCGCCGCTGCGGCTCGCAGGGAACGGAACTAGGAAGTCAGATGGGGTCGAAAGTGCCGACACTCGCCGGAGATCTCGCTGGCGATCACAGCAGAGGACATCATCGCTGGATCGCCAGGAGAAGGTAAGGAAACTCCGCTGCGAGCTCTGCAATGTCTACCCCGAGCGTGACTCGGGGTTACCGATCCTAGCATAAAAAAACAACCCCGAGTCACGCTCGGGATTACCGCTAGGGAGGTTAATGGGAAAAATCAAAAAGAAAGGGCTTCCATAGTGAAGTATGTCACGATTGTATTCCAAAAAACAGATAAAAACAAGGTAAAACAGCAAATGCTTGCAGCTTAAAAATCCATGTGCATGGAGACGCCGTGGTGCGTTCCAGCTGCACTTCAAAAAACCGGCGGAAATGACGTATCACAATCAAGCACCCTACCGGTTTCGTTGGTGCACACCAACATCTTCAGGGGTCATGGTCATGAAGTTAATGCATTGTCTGAGGACTCTGATACATTGTTTGAACACACACTATTTGCACTATTGAACTCATTTTGTGTTTGGACTTTTTACACACATATTATCATGTTGGTGTTTAGTTGAAATCACTTTGCACGTTTGCACTTTAAAATCACTTTGCACGTTTGCACTTTAAAATTACTTTGCACGTTTGCACTTTAAAATCACTTTGCACGTTTGCACTTTAAAACAGAAGGAGCGCGGTTTAATCAATTTAGTATTGATTTCTATTCATTTATTTTCTCTTATACAATGTGCTGCTCCTTATCAATACTCACCTGTTTAATTACCGTATTTATCGGCGTATAACACGCACTTTTTTCCCCTTAAAATCAGGGGAAAATCGTGGGTGCGTGTTATATGCCGATCCCCGTCGATCCCCCGCTGATTGTGAGCGAGCGGAGCCGAGATACACAAAGCCGAAGTACACTCGGCTTTACTCGGCTCCTCTCGCAGTCACGCCCACCTCCACTGATTGCGAGCGCCACTGACATTCAGAAAGCCGAGTGTACTTCGGCTAGTCTCGGCTCCTCTCGCAGTCCCGACCCTGACGAAATAAATTTGTTAAATACATAAATGTATCATATTTATGTCCCACTTTTTTAGTGTAAAACTATCACTGTGCTTGCATGAGCTACAAACATATTTATGTACATTACATGAATGTATGCATAGTGTATGCAGCATTTTTTATCTTAGTAACAAGTGACTTCATACATGCCTAATGCCTCATTATAGCTCCAAACATCCCATCATAGCTGATAGTAAAGACGTACAACCTACCCGAAAAATAGACGCAGATGGTCCAGGAATGTTTTGTGATATCGGTGAATTTTTTCATTTTCATTGTGGAAACTGTTTTCTGAATATACAGGTCTGGACACCACATATTGGTTACCTACAGGCTCTATCATTGTTGCTAGCTGTTGGTTTTGTAATCTTCAGTCTTCCACCAATTAGGTCCACCAAGAAAATATCCTATTTAAAGAGTGAATTTGTAGTAATCTGTCATAACAATGGCCATGTTTAATGGGTACCCATGACAAAGTTCTTAAGCAAGATTCAATTCAAAAAGTAAAACTCATATATTTTATATAGATGCGTTACACAGAGTGATATATTTCAAGCATTTATTTATTTTCATTTTAATGATTATGGCTTATCTCAGAAAATTAGAATATTACAGTAGACCAATAAAAAAAAGCATTTTTAATACAGAAATGTTGGCTTACTGAAAAGTATTTTCGCGCTCAAGTATAGAAGTGAAGTATATTCCAGTTAACCCCTAATATCCACTGGTTAATTGATAAACCCAAAACTACTTGGGCAACTGCTATAATTCCCTCATAAGCAAATAAGTTAATATAGAATAAATTATATAAAATCACAACACCAGCAGCGCTCCAACATTGGTATAACAATACATAGTATAAATGAATCAAATAATATAAAAAGGATAGTTCTAAAAAACTATTTGCAGGTTATGCAATCTACCATTCAAATATGCATAAGATGACAGTCCACCAAGTGTGTGAAATTACAGTCTATTGATATAGTGACATCCGTGAAACAACGGTTCCGCTGTGATCAGTATCCTTAATCACCATCAATCACCACAAGTGAGTCCTGCTCCCTATGGATTCAACACTTACCACAAATAGGTAAGTGTAAGGCATGTAACACTGATGTCTCACTGCAATCTCCACACTGGTCATTACTGGCTCTGGATATTACAGGTCATGCTGTGCTTACATTCTGACTTCTGATCACAGCTTCTAGGCAGGGGAGACACTAACCTTTCAACAAGATCCTGGGATGGGTCAGGATGCTCCAACACTTTTGTTTCTAAATAAATAAATAACTGTTTGCCCCAAATCATCACGTACTGTGAGTGAAAAATTTTGCATTTTATTTGGAAATCAAGATCCCAGAGTCTGGAGGAAGAGTGGAGAGGCACAGAATCCAAGTTGCATGAGGTCCAGTGTGAAGTTTCCACAGTCGGTGATGATTTGGGAAGCCATGTCATCGGCTGGTGTGGGTTCACTGTGTTTTATCAAGTCCAAAGTCAGCTCAGCCCTCTACCAGGAAATTATAGAGCACTTCATGCTTCCCTCTGCTGACCAGCTTTATGGAGATGCTGATTTCATTTTCCAGCAGGACTTGGCACCTTCCCACACTACCAAAAGTACTAATACCTGGTTTAATGGTCATGGTATTACTGTGCTTGATTGGCCAGAAAACTCATCTGGCCTAAACCCCATAGAGAATCTGTGGGGAATTGTCAAGAAGAAGATGAGAGACACAAGACCCAACAATGCAGGTTAGCTGAAGGCCGCTATCAAAGCAACCTGGGCTTCCATAACACCTCAGCAGTGCCACAGGCTGATCACCTCTATGCCACACCGCATTAATGCAATAATTCATGCAAAAGGAGCCCCGATTAGGTATTGAGTGCATACTATACTGTACATGGACATACTTTTCATTAAGCCAACATTTCGGTATTACAAATCTTTTTTTTTATTGGTCTTATGTATTACTCTAATTTTCTGAGATACTGAATTTGGGGTTTATAATAATAATCAAAATTAAAAAAAAGAAATGCTTGAAATATAGTGTATCACTCTGTATGTAATGAATCTATATAATATATTGCCGCGTACACACGACCATTATTCATGTCATGGAAAAAAACAACGTTTTTTTCGATGTGATTTTTTGTGTTTCCTCTCAAGCCTGCCTTGCATACACACATTCATGAAAAAAAACGCTTGAGCAAAGCGCGGTGACGTACAACACGTACGACGGCACTATAAAGGGGAAGTTCCATTCGAATGGCGCCACCCTTTGGGACGCTTTTGCTGATCCTCGTGTTAATAAAGTTTGGTGAGAGACGATTCACGCTTTTCAGTCTTCGTGCTTTTCAGTCCGTTACAGCGTGACAAATGTGCTAGTCTCCATTACGAATGCTAGTTTTACCAGAACGAGCGCTCCCGTCTCATACTTGATTCTGAGCATGCGCATTTTTTTTCCCCTCGTAAAAGCATACACACAACCGTTTTCCATGACGTTAAAAAGAACGACGTGAAAAATGACGAGAAAAAATAGAGCAGGTTCTATTTTTTTTTCGGGCATTTTTCTCGTCGAGAAAAATGCTCTGGAGCATACACACGACCGTTTTTCACGACCATTTTTAAAAATGGCATTTTTCTCATCATGAAAAACGGTCGTGTGTACACGGCATATGAGTTTTTTAATTGAATTACTGAAATAAATTAACTTTTTGATGATATTCTAATTTTATGAGATGCACCTGTGTATATATATATATATATATATATATATATATATATATATATATATATATATACAGTTTTTGACAATTCGGTAAAAGCAATGCCTGATCCTTAAACTTTTTGTTTAACTGTTTTAAAAGAATAAATAATACACCCAGGCCATGATAGAAACCATGGTATGCGTATATTGAGTCATGTAGTGTATACCCACAAGAAATGCTGGTTCCTAACATTAGATTTATTTTAAAAACTTAAACGAAAGAGTATAAAATAAAAACATACACCATTGACACTAACATGCACCTGAACACACATACCTAACTATGCACAAATCAAACTATCTGTCTATCTATCTATCTTTGTATTTTAAGTATTCTGCTTACAAATACACCCATCCGTGCTACAAAGATAGCATGTAACCATCACAAAAAAGGCTCTATACAAATAACCTTATCCCTATAAATAAATGATGACCATGCATTATATTTGATATAGCCTTATTGTAAAGTTAATTAGTAATCATAGCATTGAAATGTATTACTTTAAATATGGCATAGCAATTCAGAACATCAGAATAATGAGGACTGAAGAGCAAAAACACCATAAAATACTTTGTAACTAATAAGTAACTTTGAAGTTACTGCTAGAGTTCTGTCTTATTTAGGTGTATCCTATTTGTTTGTATACCCTTACCCATGTATTGGATGGCCTGGTTTGGCTGGAGTGTTGCTCCCAAGCACCTGTAGTGTCTTAAGTGAGTACAGTGAGAAGAAATCTTTCACATTTATTTACTGATGATGCACCTCTTTGAAGGCTTATCATTCCCTCTGTAATAATTAACAGATTAACTTTTACAAGATCCTACAGATCTTGCATGGCCTTGAACATTGAAAATTAAATCAATACGAGGAGTGGAGATGCTTCCATATGACTGTAACAAAATGTGTTTAGTGGATACTTGAGTTTTTTTTAGCAAGGTTGTATTTTAATAATTTCCCTTTGGAATTAATAAAGTGTTCTGAAAATGAATCTGAATTTCTGTATATACTTACATTCTATACACACGTACATATAGTATATAAATGGCCAAAGTCTGTCTAATTAGGGATACTAAGTGATAGAATACATTATAAGACCGATTTATACATTAAAAGTTCCTACTGATTTTAATCCATGTTCTGTAGATCAGCAATCCCTAGCTCAAGACCTCAACAAACACTAAATCCCTGTACACACGATCGGTTTTACCGATGAAAACAGTCCGATGGACTTTTTTCATCGGACAAACCGATTGTGTATGGGCCCCATCGGTCTTTTTTCCATTGGTGTGAAAAAATAGAGCAAATTCTGATCGTCTATGGGCCAGTCCATCAGATAAAAAACCCACGCATGCTCAGACTGAATTATGAGACGGGAGCGCTCTTTCTGGTAAAACTAGCGTTCCTAATGGAGAGAGCACATTCGTCATTCTGCAAATTATTGCCTCGTTTAATGCAGCGCATTATTTTCTTCTTTATAATGGTCTTTAAAATGTTTTTTTTTGCTGAAGATATTTATCCCGAGTTCTGACAAACGTATTTCTTTATTGTTTCAAGTGATCTCATGAATAATGTTATCTTTTTTTAAAGCCAGATCTCCCTAATTATAATTTTTTTGTAGAATCAAGATATACCTTTATTTTATTTTTTTATTATTTTTGTTTCTTGTGGCCTCATTTTATTTGGTGTCAAGTTCTCACAACAACATATTTTTTATATTTTTTTACCCTCAAGGAGGTTGGTGTCCCTTGTTAATTACACATTGTATTTATGAAATGTTATTGCTACTCACAATAAAAACACATAGGCAAGTTTTTTTCTTAAATCAAATATCTATTTATTCTGGAATAAAATAAATAAACAGGGCAGCAATTGGGAAATTTGTGGAATTTATGCTGACTTTGGACCCCAAAGGCAGACATGACTTTGATGAACAATAAAATAAACAACATGAGGAAATCAGGAGCAGCAGCCGAAGACATACATCATCCCAAGCTGTGGTACTCCTACAAACTGCAACTTCTGGCAGAGTAGCTTGAAGCCAGGGAATCACCTTCTGGTCTTCCCTGTAGCCTTCCCTTCACGCTTCCCTGCAGCGTTTGTTCCACGGCCCCGTCCACGCACCCTTGCAGGCTGTGGCTGTTTTGGTGGTAATGTGGCAGGAGGAGGAGGAGAAGGAGGAGAATGATGGGCCAGATGGCAGAGATGTGTGCGCTCTGTCAGCTGCCCCTTCCCCGCCGTGTGAATGGCAGTATAGATCAGGTGCTCACAGAGGGCACGTTGTCCCTCCTCAAGTTTCATGAGTTTCTCTGCCAGGCAGGCGCTAAAGCCCTCAACAGGGTTGAAGGGGGCCCTCATTATGGCAGCAGCGTCCCTGATCATCTTAAGTGACTCCTCCTCCACCTGTGTCATCCACCAATTTTTTTGGGGTGTGACGTGGAGGGGAGCCACTTGGGACTGGGTGCTGCCACTTGGCCTTGGGACATGCTGAGTGCCACTTGGGCCAGCCTCCTCCTGTCTGCCACTCACCCCTGCCTCCTCCTGGCTGCCACATTCCGGAGACTCTTCCTCCTGGCTGAGCTCATCCTGCGTAGAAAAAAGGGACATAGTTTTTTTTTTGGTTGAATCAATCACACACAATTTTCATCTCATGACTGCTGCAATTTGAATGTTAATAAATAGAAAAGAGTCTCATTCTGACCCCCACTTTTTTAGATACTGTACCAATCATTTCTGGCCCCTTTTTTTGTGTGTTGTTCTTTTTTTTTTTTTTTTTTATTTCATTATTTCATTTGTGAATAATAACATCTAGTTCACAATAATAGTTTGAGGCCAATAAATATGTTTGAAAATACTATACCTGGCTGCTGATGCACAGATCCTGCTCTTCAAGCTCAGGTGGCTCCTCTTCCCCCTCTGCAGGGGTGGAGGGAAGGGTGGAAGGAACGCTGGAGGGAAGGGTGGAAGGAACGCTAGAGGGAAGGGTGGAAGGAAGGGTTGAGGGAAGGGTGGAAAGTGATTCCCTGGCCTCAATCTGGTCGTCAAGAAATTGCAGATGCTTGTAGTACCACAGCTTGGGCTGAACTACTTCGTCTGCTGCTGCTCCTGATCTCATTGAAGCGCGGACATTTTGTAGCGTTTTTTGTACGCATTCCTCATGTTGCTTATCTTATTGTTCATCATGGTATAGTCTGCCTCTGGTACCCAGGTCTTCATATATTCCGCTAATTGTCCAATTGTTGCCATTTGTAGCACAGTGTGGTGGTATGAACTATGTTTTATCTCCCATAAGTTGCGCATTTCCTTGTATTTTTCAATGAATAATAGCATAATGTCTGGCTCACGTAATTTATGCATAGTTCTTTCTGCAAGATAAAACACAATACAAAAACAGTAGGTCAGCTTCAATTGTCCTAATCTTATTCCAATATAGGCCTTTACAATCATGAACCAGTATAGGCCACTGATGCCCCAAGTTTCTTTCTTACCTTAGTAGGATTCGTTCGGCACTTCTGGTCGTCCTTACTCCGCACAACCACAACTTCGTTTACCATTTATATACCCTGCACATGCGTGAAACTCCGCCCGCGTTGCCCGCCTATGACGGTCTTTTTCTGAATTTCCCCGCCCCTTCTCGTTTGGCGCACAGTGGGAGACGACGACATGGCGGTGACACAGGTGCGTGCTTTATTATTAAGTACCGACGAGGAAAGCCCGGAGGTGGGAACGTTCCGATCCAGGAATAAAAGATACAAGGCGACTAATATGTCATTTGCTGAGATGGCGGAGATGGTGGACATCCTGCGGAGGAAAGATTATGATGGGAAGCATGGGCCATACGACACCCCTAATCTCAGGAAGTCTAGAATCATGGACAAAGTGGCGAGAAGTCTGTACCATAAATTTGGGGTCAGGAGATCCAAGGAGCAGCTCCGTAAAAGGTGGTCTGACCTGAAGCTGAGAGAGCCGGAGCAGTATAGGAAGCTTAGAAAAAGCATTGAAAAAAGTAAGCTTTTATTTTTACTGTGTTTTTTAAAATTATAATATGTATTCTTACATGTTTTGCTCCATGTGCTTGGATTGACTGGTTTCACATTGTAAAATGGCAACTTTCATGTTAAAAGTTGAGTGGCCACATTTTTGGTAATGTTTCGTAGTAAACAGCAATTGTCTAAAAAATCACATGTTTTGCACAGATACACGTAAACCACATGTGGTCATGCCTATTTGTCTGAAAACAACATTTATAAACATTGTTGTCTAGATGATGTGTTGTAAGTAAGTAGATTGTTAAATGCTAAACTAGATTCTGTGTAAAGGAGAGGACACTCAAGCAGCTGGTTACACATCTTGACTCCGGAGCACTATAGCGTGGGCCAGCAGAACAACCTTTTTAGGGTGTCACACACAGGTGCTCCAGTGGATACCTTGGGGTGTCTCCATGTGTGTTATTTTTGACAAAAACTGAAAATATTCTTGCTTTGTTGAATTCCCAAAATCACATCTGTTCATCTTGGAACTCTGCCAAAACAAACAATTGTACCCCACTTCCAAGCAAATTTACAATTCATGCCCTCCAATCTCTGTGTGCTAAAGAATACCTTTTGTTTGTTTCATTCTCATAGGGGAGAGGAGACTGGGAGGACACCAATCTGAGGAGCCTAGGAAGCACAGACCACAGAAAGAACCCCAAGATCCGAAAGGATCCCAAGATCAGCATGTGGAGGAAGCAGAGGTGGAGGAAGCAGAGGTGGAGGAAGGAGAGGTGGAGGAAGCAGAGGTGGAGGAAGCAGAGGTGGAGCTTATCACCACAACAGGTCAGTGTCTGTCACCACAGCTTCACGTAAAAAGAGATGTAGGCCTGCATCTCTCTAAATAACTTTTTTGTTTTAGGGGATGAACATGGTGGTGTGTTAGAAACTCCTACTACTCCATTCTCAAGTGCTAGTGCCCAAATCCTTTTTCAAGAAATAATGGAATGTAGTAGCGAAATGGACATTATGAGGAATAGGATGAATGTGATTGAGCAAAAATATAAAAACATCATTAATATTTTGGGGCGAATAGTCTGACCCCCCCCCGTTATTTTTTATCTTTTGTTTTCCAAAATTTGCACTTGTTTTACCACAAGTCAAAATTTGAAGATGCACACAGTGTGTCAACATGTGCTATCTGCCGTCACAGGATATCTATGTCCCTGTTTTGTGGGTGCAACCTCTTCCTCGCTACTCAAGTAGGTGAGAGGAAGGGTTTGCACCCCCAAAACACGACCATTGATCCCCCATGATGGCAGATAGCACATGTTGACTTTAGCCATGTGATCAGGATGAAAATACCCATTTTGCCACACAAAAACTGTGTGCATCTTCAAATTTGGGATGGTTCAGGGGTGACATCACCCCATCTCTGGTTTATCTTTTTAAGGTTGAACTTTGTAAGTTCCATTGTTTTTCCATGTTTGCTTTTTTGACCCATGCACGTTTATGCAAACCAAAAAAAAAAAAAAATATCTCCACAATTTGGAGCCCAAAATGTCAAGATTGTATTTTGAAAATACTAATAACGTACATGTTGTGCACAGATTAAAAACATTTTGGACACTCAACAATGTGTGGCTTGTTCTTTCTATGCTCAATAGCAGTTATAGAAAATGGCAAAGTTCAGTTTTTTTAATGTGACTATTGTGGCTATTTACTAAAGACAAATACACTTGCCACTATTACAAAGTGTACTATGATAACCTAGGAGACACATAAGAAAAAAATAAAGAATGACAAAACAAGTTTTTGAACAAATTTTTATTTATTTTTTAATAAAAGGATCAGATATGGTCTGGCATTGCGATGGCCCCCCTACCCGTGAAGTACTCAACGTATTTATCACGTACTTCACAGGCGTTTTGGGGGGCCAAGCCAGTATGGCCAGTGTCCAGGCCTGTCAGAATGTTCATCCCAGAAAGACCGGCCTCAGGCCCAACAGTAGAAATATAGGAAGTATAGTATTCTCTCAGAAAATTGTGCAGTATGCAGCAGCTTAAGATTATGTGATTAAGTTTGTATTCCGCCATGTGTATGGCTGTCTGAAACAGGCGGAACCGGCTGGCCATTATCCCGAAGGCATTCTCAACAACCCTCCGGGCTCTGGCCAGCCGGTAATTAAAAACTCTCCTCTCCGGGGTGAGGGTCCTTTGGGGAAACGGCCGCATCAGGTGTGGTCCCAGTCCAAAGGCTTCATCCGCGATAAACACAAAAGGAAGTCCATCCATGTTCTCTGCATCTGGAGGCAGTGCCAGGCCCCCAGACTGCAGATGGTGAGCAAACTGTGCGAAGACTACGCCATCGGAAATCCGGCCATTCTTCCCCACGTCCACATACAGGAACTCATAGCGTGCCGACACCACCGCCATTAACACTATACTATTAAAACCTTTATAATTATAATAGTACGACCCTGAACGGGGTGGCGGCACTATGTGGACGTGCTTCCCATCGATTGCCCCTCCGCAGTTGGGGAAGTCCCACCGCTGGGCAAAGTGGGAGGCCACAGTCTGCCATTCCTGTGGCGAAGAAGGAAACTGTGGAGTCAAAGAAAAAAAAAATAGTACTTTTGCACATTACATTGCAAGCAGATTACACAAATACATTCTTGGCCAACGTCAGTATAACATTGATTTGAAGGAGTATTTAAACACAAAAATAGAAGGCCCACTTATCAGAAGACTCACCCCCGCTGATGGGCCACTGGAACAAATTATAAGGGGGGGAGGGGGTTAAAGCTGATTTTGTGCCCCGCAACAAAAGGCTCTACCACTCTGCTGAACTTGAATGTACAATAAAACATTTGGACACATTTTAGGGGGGTGAGGGGTTCAAAACTACAATGGCGCTGACAAAAAACATTGTTAAGAACAGACTAGGCTAGGTGTGTTTGGGCCCAGTATAGCATGCTGGAGAGGTTATTAAAGGGAAATAGGCATGTAGGCAAAAAAATGAGCTTTTAAAAGTAAAAACATGCATGGGCAGAAAGGGGACATTCCCAGCATATTACAATCATGTTAATTTGGGAAGGATGAAAGAAATACAATACATTAGCAAACATTCAAAACATAGAATGTGATGTTAACGGAGAAAACTTACCTTAATATAGTCCTTCTGCATGACTTGGATGATGGCAGAACATGTCTCAGGGATAATGATCCCAAGAGCCTGGAGGGAGATGCCTGTCGAGAACTTGAGGTCCTGCAAGCTTCTCCCAGTCGCCAGGTATCTTAACGTGGCAATAAGCCTCTGCTCGGCAGTGATGGCCTGGCGCATCACAATGTCCTGCCTCGTGATATAGGGTGACAGCAAATCCAACAGCCGGTGAAAAACGGGGTCCGTCATCCGGAGATAATTCCTGAAATCATCAGGATTATTCTCCTGGATTTCCTGCAGCAGAGACATATGAGAGAATTGGTCCCGCTGGAGCAACCAATTCTTGGTCCATGAACTCCTCCTCGCCCTGTTCATGGACTGAGCTCGGGTTACAGTGTTAACCACAACACCAAGCCCATACGCAGCACGAGCTCTAGGACGAGAACGTACTTCCAACATGGCTTTAAACCGGTCGGCTGATCAGAACGAACTCAAACAGAACGCACCGAGGAACAGCAAGGCCTGAGAAGAACGACCTGAAAAACAGTAACGAGCGGCCAAGAAGGCACTGCAAAACAGTAACGACCTGACTGCACGCACTGAAAGACAAATACAAACCCACAAGCACAAACCGAAACACAGAAAACGATCTGAAAAGCACGGAGACTGAAAAGCGTGAATCGGCTCTCACCAAACTTTTACTAACACGCGGTAACACGAAATCAGCAAAAGCAGCCCAAAGGGTGGCGTCATTGGATTTGAACTTTCCCTTTATAGTGCCGTCGTACATGTTATACGTCATGGCGTTTTGGTGCAGTCGGGTTTTTGACTGATGGTGTGTAGGCAAGACTGATGGAAGTCAGTTTCATCGGATTTCCGATGGAAAAATCCATTGGATTAGAATCCATAGGAAATCCGATCGTGTGTACAGTGCTTAATAGGTGATGTTTTCCAGACTTCCAGATGTGTGTATGTGTTTATGTGTGTATGTATTATTGAACAGATGAGACCTACTTGAAAACTCTGAACCCTTGGGCAGCCCTGAACAGAGCTACCTAGGGGTCATGTCAATGTCACGTTCACAAAAAGACCTAAAAGACCTATTGCCAATTGCTATGAAACCGCTTCCTTACTATAGTACTATACTATACTATATTAGTGCAACTGTTTGTAAAACCTCTATTTTCAACAAAAATACACTTAAAGTAATTTTAATGGAAACAAATACAATAAACTCTCCAAATTTTATATAAAATATAAAAAATAAAATAGAGTCAAGTAAATATATTCAAAATATGTCAAGACTTGAAGTGATACTAAAGTCTTGTTTTATTTTTTTCTTTAAAAATAACAAACATGTTATACTTACCTGCCCTGTGCAGTGGTTTTGCACAGAGCTGCCCAGATCCTTCTTTTCTCGTGTCCCTCGCTGGTGCTCCTGGCCCCTTCCTCCTGTTGAGTGCCCTCACAGCAAGCAGCTTGCTATGGGGGCACCCAACCTGAAGCTCTGTGTGTCCGTTCAGACATGGAGCTGCAGTTTGGCCCTGCCCCCTATCTTTGGCTAACTGACTGTGATTGACAGCAGCGGGAGATAATGGTGCTGCTGCTATATCTCAGACAATCAGGAGGGAGAGTCCCAGATGGCAGGGGACCTGAGAAGAGGAAGGTTGGGGCTGCTCTGTGCAAAAAAAAAAAAGTCCTACAATCACATTAACTCAAGGTACAAGCTCTAGAATTATTCCTCTCACTCTGACACTTGGGGCAGTACTCCATATGTGGTGTGCAGGCATTGTTTACATATGTGTGAGCACCCTATGTTTGTGTTCATATGTATGTGCTTGTGGAGTGGAGCAGTGGCCTTAAAAGTTGGGAGAACAACTGTTTATTATAACACCAGAGGTGATCATTTCTGAAACTGTAATAGGCCATGATAGTGACTATCCAACTTTATCTCCACTGTGCAGCAGTTTCTGTAGCTAAAGAGGAAAGGTGGAGATGCTGCTTTCCACTTCCCAGTGAAAATAAATAAATATATATATATATATATATATATATATATATATATATATATGTAGCACACACCATCCCTATCCTGCTTACCTCCTCTTGCAGGACGGGACACACCATGCCACATGCCCAATGTCCTCCATGTTGTATAGAGGGTGAGTGGTGTTAACAGTTTTTGGGTCCTGCAGTGAGTTACCTCCTTCCGTTGGTTCTCGTCCCTAGAGTGTAGGGAAAAAGTCTATTTTCTCTAATAAGAAGGCCAATGTCCAGACAGTGTTAAACTCCAAGAGACAAGTTTATTCTTTTCTCTGCACATAACTTGGTAAGGAAAGTTGAAGATAGAAATAAAGTTGAGCAGGGAGGTTGGTTCAGGCACGCAACACTTAATTACCCTCCTCGTCACTCAAGCCTGAGTGGGTCTCGCTCACCCGGATAGATCCCTCTCACGGTTCTAGCAGCTGGAATGAAACACAAACAATTACCCTAGATTCGTCCCCTCCAAGGACAGTTCAGGAGATCCTCTGCCACAGAATCCTTTAGTTCCTGAATCCAAAACTCTGATCCAAAACTCTTTAGCACCTGTAATTTTTAGAGACCATAAGTGCCAATGGGGCACATTACAGGAGCTATCTTGTGACTTACAGAATCCTTCCCTCTGATAGGCAAACAGGCCTCTCCAGGAACAGTGACTTTCTTCACCGGTCCTCCGGACAGGTCCTCCCCTGGTTTCCTCTCTCTCAGAGTGGGCCACCCTCCCACGGGTACCCTGGGATTCCGATGGTCTGGTTGTAAGCCTCAGTTAAAGGTACTGGGCCTACCTGGAACGATGGAGCCTCAGGCCAAAGGTGCCCGGGACCCAACACATTCACACGCACCCCTGGCCATGAGGGCCACTGAAGGTGGGTACGTGCCGAGGACCCAGACCCAATGGCATCTGCACCTTAAGTACCCTCTCCCAGCATGCACAGCGGGTAGACCACGCCCACTGCACAGCCTCCGGGAGAAGATACCCAATCACGCCACAATGTCACCTGCGGTTCAACCCGAGACTTGGGCAACAATGCCACCCACAGGTCAAAGGGGAACTATACATCCAGGCAACACCACAGCAAAGCAGAGTCCAATCTAAGGAAATTAAACAGCCTAAGGCCTCGTACACACGACCGATTTTCTCGGCAAGAACCAGCAAGAAACTTGCTGGCAGAGAGGTCTTGCCGAGTAAATCGGCCGTGTGTACGCGGCTATCGGGTTTCTCGTCGAGAAAACCGACAAGTAACCTCGACGAGAAAATAGAGAACCTGCTCTCTATTTTCTAGTCGAGATTCTCCTCGGCATGTTTCTCAACGAGAAAAGTGAGTGTGTGTACACTTACCTGTCCTCCCGGAAGCCCGCGCATGTTCGAAATGAATTTGACGCATGCGCGGTAGCTTCCTAGGCATACGTAGGGTATACCAAGATGGCGGCGACGGCATCGAATGTGACGAGCGCGTACGCTCCATTCAAAGAACCGCGGGTTCTTTGAAACGAGCGTGTGTACACTCGGCCGGGACAAGTTTCTTGTCCAAGAATCTCGTCGAAAAAAACGACATGTTTTTTTCAACGAGAATCTCGGCCGTGTGTACGAGGCCTAAGCCAAACTATTGCCCAGACCACCCTCTAAATTTAAGACATAGCTCGCCCAAATTTGGGGGTCTGCTACATACATATATATATACAGGTCCTTCTCAAAAAATTAGCATATTGTGATAAAGTTCATTATTTTCTGTAATGTACTGATAAACATTAGACTTTCATATATTTTAGATTCATTACACACAACTGAAGTAGTTCAAGCCTTTTCTTGTTTTAATATTGATGATTTTGGCATACAGCTCATGAAAACCCAAAATTCCTATCTCAAAAAATTAGCATATCATGAAAAGGTTCTCTAAACGAGCTATTAACCTAATCATCTGAATCAACTAATTAACTCTAAACACCTGCAAAAGATTCCTGAGGCTTTTAAAAACTCCCAGCCTGGTTCATTATTCAAAACCGCAATCATGGGTAAGACTGCCGACCTGACTGCTGTCCAGAAGGCCATCATTGACACCCTCAAGCAAGAGGGTAAGACACAGAAAGAAATTTCTGAACGAATAGGCTGTTCCCAGAGTGCTGTATCAAGGCACCTCAGTGGGAAGTCTGTGGGAAGGAAAAAGTGTGGCAGAAAACGCTGCACAACGAGAAGAGGTGACCGGACCCTGAAGAAGATTGTGGAGAAGGACCGATTCCAGACCTTGGAGGACCTGCGGAAGCAGTGGACTGAGTCTGGAGTAGAAACATCCAGAGCCACCGTGAACAGGCGTGTGCAGGAAATGGGCTACAGGTGCCGGCATTCCCCAGGTCAAGCCACTTTTGAACCAGAAACAGCGGCAGAAGCGCCTGACCTGGGCTACAGAGAAGCAGCACTGGACTGTTGCTCAGTGGTCCAAAGTACATTCGGAAATCAAGGTGCCAGAGTCTGGAGGAAGACTGGGGAGAGGGAAATGCCAAAATGCCTGAAGTCCAGTGTCAAGTACCCACAGTCAGTGATGGTCTGGGGTGCCATGTCAGCTGCTGGTGTTGGTCCACTGTGTTTTATCAAGGGCAGGGTCAATGCAGCTAGCTATCAGGAGATTTTGGAGCACTTCATGCTTCCATCTGCTGAAAAGCTTTATGGAGATGAAGATTTCATTTTTCAGCACGACCTGGCACCTGCTCACAGTGCCAAAACCACTGGTAAATGGTTTACTGACCATGGTATTACTGTGCTCAATTGGCCTGCCAACTCTCCTGACCTGAACCCCATAGAGAATCTGTGGGATATTGGGAAGAGAAAGTTGAGAGACGCAAGACCAAACACTCTGGATGAGCTTAAGGCCGCTATCGAAGCATCCTGGGCCTCCATAACACCTCAGCAGTGCCACAGGCTGGTTGCCTCCATGCCACGCCGCATTGAAGCAGTCATTTCTGCAAAAGGATTCCCGACCAAGTATTGAGTGCATAACTGAACATAATTATTTGAAGGTTGACTTTTTTTGTATTAAAAACACTTTTCTTTTATTGGTCGGATGAAATATGCTAATTTTTTGAGATAGGATTTTTGGGTTTTCATGAGCTGTATGCCAAAATCATCAATATTAAAACAAGAAAAGGCTTGAACTACTTCAGTTGTGTGTAATGAATCTAAAATATATGAAAGTCTAATGTTTATCAGTACATTACAGAAAATAATGAACTTTATCACAATATGCTAATTTTTTGAGAAGGACCTGTATATATATATATATATATATATATATATATATATATATATATATACAGTATATATATATATATATATATACAGTACATTACAAAAGTGAGTACACCCCTCACATTTTTGTAAATATTTTATTATATCTTTTCATGTGACAAAACTGAAGAAATTACACTTTGCTACAATGTAAAGTAGCATACATTTGCTGTGCCCTCAAAATAACTCAACACACAGCCATTATTGTCTAAACCGCTGGCAACAAAAGTGAGTACACCCCTAAGTGAAAATGTCAAAATTGGGCCCAATTAGCCATTTTCCCTTCCCAGTGTCATGTGACTTGTTAGTGTTACAAGGTCTCAGGTGTGAATGGGGAGCAGGTGTGTTAAATTTGGTGTTATCGCTCTCACTCTCTCATACTGGTCACTGGAAGTTCAACATGGCACCTCATGGCAAAGAACTCTCTGAGGATCTGAAAAAAAGAATTGTTGCTCTACATAAAGATGTCCTAGGCTATAAGAAGATTGCAAGACCCTGAAACTGATCTGCAGCACAGTGGACAAGACCATACAGTAGTTTAACAGGACAGGTTCCACTCAGAACAGGTCTCACCATGGTCGATCAAAGAAGTTGAGTGCATGTGTTCAGCGTCATATCCAGAGGTTGTCTTTGGGAAATAGACGTATGAGTGCTGCCAGCATTGCTGCTGAGGTTGAAGGGGTGGGGGGTCAGCCTGTCAGTGCTCAGACCATACGCCGCACACTGCATCAAATTGGTCTGCATGGCTGTTGTCCCAAAAGGAAGCCTCTTCTAAAGATGATGCCCAAAAAAGCCTGCAAACAGTTTGCTAAAGACAAGCAGACTAAGGACATGGATTACTGGAACCATGTCCTGTGGTCTGATAAGACCAAGATAAACATATTTGGTTCAGATCGTGTCAAGCGTGTGTGGCGGCAACCAGGTGAGGAGTACAAAGACAAGTGTGTCTTGCCTACAGTCAAGCATGGTGGTGGGAGTGTCATGGTCTGGGGCTGCTAGGCAGCTACAATTCATTGAGGGAACCATGAATGCCAACATGTACTGTGACATGCTGAAGCAGAGCATCCCCTCCCTTTGGAGACTGGGCCGCAGGGCAGTATTCCAACATGATAATGACCCCAAAAACACCTCCAAGATGATCACCGCCTTGCTAAAGAAGCTGAGGGTAAGGTGATAAACAGGCCAAGCATGTCTTCAGACCTAAACCCTACTGAGCATCTGTGGGGCATCCTCAAACAAAATGTGGAGGAGCGCAAGGTCTCTAACATCTACCAGCTCCGTGATGTCATCATGGAGAAGCAGAAGAGGACTCCAGTGGCAACCTGGGAAGCTCTGGTGAACTCCATGCCCAAAAGGGTTAAGACAGTGCTGGGAAATAATGGTAGCCGCACAAAATATTGACACTTTGAGCCCAATTTGGACATTTTCACTTAGGGGTGTACTCACTTTTGTTGCCAGCGGTTTAGACATTAATGGCTGTGTGTTGAGTTAATTTGAGGGGACAGCAAATTTACAGATTTGCAGGGACAACAAATTCAAAGCACACAGTCTAACACAGCACAATGCAATGGGCCTTCTGCTACTGTCAAGAAACAGCAGCATAAAGCTATTTTTTGCTATTAAAAAGAGAAAACAAAATATCCAATTATTTCTGTGAATGGCACTGTAGTCTAGGTCGGTAATGCTAAAGCTGAACACTATCGGACACTGGGGATTTTGGTGAGACCTGCCAAAGTTAGTTTTATCAATTGCAAAATTAGCCCAAATATGGCACAAATTGCAGTAATGCAGATTGCTTACTATCAACATACAATTACAGAAACTCCAAGGAAACAGACAGAATTCATCAAATTCTCTGACTTAAGTGCATTGATTTGTCTAATTCTACTATTTATATGCTTTCTAGGTCCTCCAACACAGTAAGTGCATATTCACATTTATTTTATGGTCTTCATGTGTTCCGTACAATACTTCAAATATCAATTTTTTGGCAATATATTCAATGTTGTAATTATTATGTAATGTTAGCAATATATGTATTGCCATCATTGCTGCTGTGCTAACTAGATGTACACATTAGTGTTTTCACGTCAAGTGTTTGGAAGCAATGATTGGAGATTTTTGCCAGCTGGGAAGCGTAAACACTCTTTATAGTCACCTACAGAATAATGTTGCTTTTAGCAATTTATGCACCTAATTTACAAAAATTAACTAAAATACTGGAATAAGGGCACACTCAGACATGCAGCCAGGTGGCAGTAAAAGCAGGTGATTAAGCCACTGATTTACCACGCCCCGATGATCCCACCTGAAAAAGTCGGTGCAGCCGCTCAGAGCTGTACACATGCCGCGGTCATGACAAAAATTAAACAGCATGTTGCAAGTGAATGGGACCATGCTGCAACCATGGTACAACCTCAAGCAGTGCATGTGATTGTGGAGTGGTGGGTGTTCATTTTCAAGGTTAAAACAGGCAGTAAGGAGGTGACATATTGCCTTATCCACCGTCTGTCAGACACGTCTAAAAAGCATTCCACTGCAGATCAATTTTTGGGGGAGTGGCATTACAAGGGCTGTTGCAAATATAAACAAGCCCTTAGGATCCTTATGTAGCGGGGTGTTCCCCTTTAATGCAGAGAGACAAGAAGTTCCAGGTGAGAGGTGAGTCGGGAGGAAGTAGAGAAGAGACGTCACTGGAAGTGAAAGCAGAGGAGAGAGACTACATTACCCAGAACCCCATTCGGCAATGTTTCCACCACAGAGACTCATGGGAGGGGTTATAAAAGGAGGAGGCGAGGCTGGGCTCGGCCTCTTTGGGACACGAGACTTCAGTGACTGATCCTCCTGTGCGGATGTGTCGGGGATCTGATCGCTGCAGATACAGTCGGGGGAAGTTCCGGACGGGTGAGCGAGCACATGCTCAGACCATATACTGTGATTGCTGATGTGCCTACAGACTGCCGTGGCCCACCACAGTTTATATTTGATACACTCACTGAGGGTCCATAGCAGAACTGAGAGAGAGGATCTTCAGTGAAGTGTTTGTTCTTATTGCAATTTCCCTATTGGATTAAAAATGTTGTTCGGTTATGTGCACCACCTTTACAGATTTGCCGGTGAAGAAAACATCATCCCCTAGAGACTGAGTCTTATCTTAGTATCTGAGCCAGGCCTGGCCAGCTAGTTAGTTCATTTGGTTACTGCGTCACAGGACGCCTAGCTAACGGTCGCCCACGCGGCGCACCTTTACTGTTCATTTTAAATGCATGGTGTGTTATTGCTGCAGGGCTCTGCAATTTATTATTTGTGAACTGTTACCACTGTTAACCTTTCTTACCAAAAGCTTAAGTAAATTTGATACCTTTTTCATTATTGTCTTGGTGTCTGGGTTTACTCATACAGTATAAGAAAATATATATTGCTGCCAATACTAACTGTGCCAGTAGGGGGTCGAGTACATTGCTGGGGGTTGGCGGAGCTGTTTTCAGGGCCCAAACTAATCTGCGGCCCTCTTAAGTGAAGGTATCGCTACACGTGGGGGTTCTCGTCCGGGATCCTGATACTAGGGTTGCCACCTCATCCCTTTAAACCCGAACACATATGAATTACACAGGTTCTGTGGCTGATTAAGGTGGTAATTAAACTCACTTGGTGCCTTATCTGCCTTTAATTAGCCTCAGAACCTGTGTAATTCATATGTATTCGGGTTTAAAGGGATGAGGTGGCAACTCTACCTTATACAGCAGGTGAACACGCCAAAAGTACCGGCATGGACCCGCTAGAGGTTAAAGTATGGTGCGAAGCAGCCGAGACAGAGCCAGACAAGTCGGTGGTCATCAGCCTCCCAGGAGAGGAATGGTCAATAGAGACAGTGGAGCGACTTGTAATGCCGCTATCCCCAGATCTTGTACCGTGGGTGATGGACATAAAATCAGACCCAGACACCTCATTTCAGTATGCGCTGATAGAATGGTGGGAGGAAATACCAGAGAACTTTAAAGGCCAAAGTATACAGACACCAGATAACAAAACTTATGGTTTGGCGCACGCAATGACCGCGGAGAAGAAGTCACCCCCACCATTTCCACCGGGGTCACCGCCAGGGACATCCCATGTACCACAAAAAGAGAAAGGGATGACACCTCCAGTGACACCCATTACTGTCATAGGACCAGAACTTTTAAATGCCTTAGGGGATCTGCTCGCGAAGTGTCAGAACACCACCACGGTACACATAGAGGCTAGTTACCGGAAGCTAGGAATATTTTCAGGGAAGCTCCCTGTCCCTGCAGGGGAGGAAGACTTCGATACTTGGGTGGAACAGGCATTACAAGCAGTGGAGGCATGGGAGGTGCCTGAAGCGCAGAAGAGGCAACGAGTAATAGAAAGCCTTAAAGGCGCAGCAGCAGAAGCGGTGAAAAGTTTCCGGTTTGGAAATACAGACTGCACGGCTCAAGACTGCTTAGCTATGTTGCAAGAAGAGTTCGGTCCGTTGGAAAAGGTGACAGAATTAATATACCAATTCGAACACACTTTCCAGCAACCGGGAGAGAAATTGTCAGAGTATGTTAGAAGGCTGAACAGTTTGCTGTGCAAAATTGTATTAAAGAAGGGAATGATGCCCGAAGATACAGATGCGGCAAGAATGAAGCAAGTCCTGAAGGGAGCGTTGCGCTCGGATCCAGTCTGGCTTCACCTGAAAACGTCTGGAGGAGGTATGCCTCTGACCTACCTTGAGCTGGTAAAAATCATCAGAGATGAGGAGGCTCTACAGAAAGATCGGCAAGCGATCAAGACACACACATCTTCTATACCTGTAATGGTCAGATCAGCCATGACCCCTGAAAGAGACTCGGAACTGGATACCCTGAAGTCACAGATGGCTCAGATATTGGAGATACTGACCTCTTTAATGACAAAGGACTCAAGGACCCTAAAAGGTGGGGGGCCGAAGAAGGAGTTGTTCCCAGATACCTCAGTGCCAGCTTCCCTTCAAGATTGGCGGGATGTGATCTGTTCTAACTGCGGAGGGATTGGCCATATCGCAAAAACATGTGCCAGTCCCAAGAAAAGGAAAGTAAAGAATCACAAGCCGGCGGGAGAAACCCCTCCGAAGAAGCACAACATCCCTCAGCGGGTCTGTACACCCATTAAAAGGAGGGAAATCAATGCATACCAGGCTCAAGAAAGATTAAAGTCGGTTGGAAGAAGGCGACCCCTGCCAGGCCATATCCGGAGAAGCTAGTAGGCCCATCTCCTAAAGTGCCCATTCAAGTGGAGGGAGTCTACACCAGAGCCATCTTGGATACTGGGGCACAGGTGACCCTGTTATACCGAGATTTCTACGATAAGCACTTGAGTCACCTGCCCATCCAGAAGATAGAGGGACTAGAGATATGTGGCATTGGAACCCAGAATTTCCCCTACGATGACTATCTGCCTGTCAAGATGATCTTTGACCCATCTGTGGCTGGAAAAGCCGAAGTGTTTGACACCCTGGCGGTTGTGTGCCCTCGGCCGCCAGGAGCCAACAAGAGTTCCCTTATAATAGGGACGAACACGGACCTGGTCCGAAGACTTCTGACCCCTCTAGTGAAAGAGAAGGGGTCAGCGGCCACCAAGATCCACCCCATGCTGAAGACGGCTTACCAACGGCTGGTCTTAGAGCAGAAGACCCCTGGAGAGGGGATAGGGAAGGTGTGGAGACTTGGAAGAGAAGGGATAGTGTTGCAGCCCGGTGAGGTAACCTGTCTAAGAGCCACTGTGAAGCTTACTTGGGAGCAGCCTGGACCCTTTGTCATGTTGGAGTCCGACCCAAGGGAAGAGTCCCACGATCTGGAAGTGATACCAGAAGTGGTTCCGCTGAAGGCCCTGAAGAAGGCCCATTGTAGAGTCCCGGTGAGTATCAGGAACACTACAGGTGACCCCATGGAGATCCCCGCCAGAATGCTGCTGGGCCAGGTGAGCCCTGCTGCCCCGGTTGCCCTGTCAGAAGTCAAGAGGACGGGTGAAGGAGGAGATGTTTGGGAGAAGCTCTCTATGGAAAACCCGAATCTGCCCAGGGCTTGGAAGGAGAGAGCCAAGGCCCAGTTGACCAGATGGGAGAAAATCTTCTCCAAAGACGAGTTCGATGTGGGGTGTGCAAGGAGTGCCACCCATCGGATCCACCTCCAAGAAGATAAGCCCTTCAGAGAGAGGGTCAGGCGGGTTCCACTAGCGGATCTGGAGGATCTAAGGGAACAACTTGCAGAACTAAAAAGGACTGGTGTGATACGGGAGTCCAGAAGCCCCTATGCCTCCCCGATAGTGGTGGTCAGGAAGAAGAATGGATCGTTGAGGCTCTGTATCGACTACAGGACTCTTAACAGGAGAACCATACCCGACCAGCACACCACTCTGAGGATAGAGGATGCCCTACAGAGCTTGTCTGGAGCCAAGTGGTTCAGCGTTATGGATCTCAAGAGTGAATACTATTAGATCCCTATGCACTCAGAAGACAAGGAGAAGACAGCTTTCATAACCCCAGTGGGGTTCTTTGAGTTCGACCGGATGCCCCAAGGTTTGTCTGGAGCCCCAGCTACTTTCCAACGTCTTATGGAGAAGACTGTAGGAGATATGAACCTTATTGAAGTCCTTGTATACCTGGACGATGCTATTGTCTTTGGAAGAACCCTGGAGGAACACGAGGAGAGGCTGGAAAAAGTTTTGAGGAGACTCAGTGAGGAGGGACTCAAACTTTCGCCTGAGAAGTGTCGGTTCTACCAGTCTTCTGTGAACTACCTGGGGCACATAGTGTCTGAAGAAGGGGTGGCCACGGACCCTGAGAAATTGGAGGCAGTTACCTCCTGGCCACGACCCACCACAGTAACAGAACTCAGATCCTTCTTAGGGTTCTGCTCCTATTACAGGAGGTTTGTGGAAGGATTCGCCCGAATTACTAGACCATTGAATGAACTGCTCAAGACTGAGGGAGAAGAGGACGACTCAGGGCCCAGGAAGCCGGGAGAGTCAGTGAAAGATCAGTGGAACCAGAAATGTGAAGAGGCTTTCCAGGCATTGAAGAAGAGCCTAACCACTGCTCCTGTCTTGGCCTACGCAGACCCAACCAAACCCTATGAACTACACGTAGATGCTAGTCGTGACGGTCTGGGAGGAGTACTTTATCAAGAGCACGAAGGGCAACTACGGCCTGTTGCCTACGTGAGCAGGAGCCTGACCCCCTCTGAGAAAAACTACCCACTCACAAGCTGGAGTTCCTGGCCCTTAAGTGGGCGGTAGTAGACAAGCTCAAAGACTACCTGTATGGGGCGGAGTTCACTGTGAAGACCGACAACAACCCCCTGACCTATCTATTCACTACAGCAAAGCTGGACGCCACTGGACACAGGTGGCTGGCCGCATTGTCTGGATTCAATTTCAGCCTAAAGTACAGGCCAGGGATTTGGAATCGGGATGCAGACGCTTTGTCCAGAAGATCTCATGGTTCTACCCATGACATGGAAGACTGGACTCAAGTGGCACCAGACATGGTGCGGGCCCTATGTCAGGGGGCTGAATTGCAAGCTAGAGGGGGCTCAAGGGCGGAAGAGATAGGAGTTACCATGGTAGGAGTCCCCAAACAATACTGTGGAGTAACTCAACTGGAGGAAGACCATCTGCCAAAACTGTCCAAAAAGGAGCTAAGATGTGACCAATTAGAAGATCCAATGGGGAAATTGGTTCTGGAAGCCCTGGAGAATCAGGATCCAAACAGACTTCTGAGTCACTCCTCAAAGGAAGCTCGCCTGTTGAGGAAAGAGTGGGACAGATTACAGGTGCATCAGGGAGTGGTCTACCGAAGGGGCCCCTCTGATGACCTGGAAGATAAATGGCAATTGTTTCTTCCGGAAAAACACAGAGAGACTGTTCTGATGGCCCTACATGACAATCATGGCCACTTAGGGGCAGAAAGGACCTTTCAACTTGTCAGAAGTCGGTTCTATTGGCCCTGTATGAGGGCAGAAGTAGAAGAGTACTGCCATTCGTGTGCACGCTGCATCCAGAGGAAGACTTTACCCCATCAAGCTGCCCCAATGGGCCATCTACAGAGTCAAGGCCCAATGGATCTGGTATGCATTGATTTCCTCTGCCTCGAGCCCGATCTGAATGGACTAGGAAATGTTCTGGTGATAACCGATCATTTCACCCGGTATGCCCAAGCTTTCCCAAGCAAAGACCAGAAGGCTTCCACAGTAGCCAAGGTACTTATGGAGAAGTACTTTGCCCATTATGGGCTGCCCCAGTGACTTCATTCAGATCAAGGAAGGGACTTTGAGAGTCGACTGATTCGGAAACTCCTGGATTTGTTGGGAATCAAGAAGACTCGAATTACACCTTACCACCCACAGGGAGATGCTCAGCCGGAGAGGTTTAACCGAACCTTGCTCAACATGTTGGGGACTCTGGAAAGTGAGAAGAAACAACATTGGAGCAAACACATAGCAGCCATAGTACATGCTTACAACTGCACCACTAGTGATGCTACGGGCTACTCCCCATATCGACTTATGTTTGGGAGAGAAGCGAGACTACCTGTAGACTTGGCCTTTGGCACCTCTTTGGACCATCCCTCAGCCACATCCCACAAAGGATATGTGGACAGGCTCAGACGCAGCCTGAAAGTAACCTATGAACAGGCTCAAGCGGCCTCAGACCAAAGGGGAGCTCGGAACAAAAGGAACTTCGACCTGAAGGTCCGGGTTCAAGACCTGCAGCCCGGGGACCGAGTACTGCTACGCAATCTGGGGGTCCCTGGAAGACACAAACTTGCAGACAGATGGAGATCTGAACCCTATGTCATTTGTCGGAAGCTGCCAGGCCTGCCTGTGTACAAGTTGAAGCCAGAAGGGAAGGTGGGACCACTGAAGACCTGGCACCGAAACCACCTGCTCCCACTTGCCGAAGCAGTCCGGATACCTCCAGTGAGGGACTCCCCTGAACCAGTCTCTATTCTGGATACTCCCAGGCCGAACACTCGGTCACAGACCTCCCGAGCTGAAGATGGAGAGGCCTCTCAACTTAGCGAGGATGAAGAAAGAGAACTTGATTGGCTGTGGCCTTCCCCAAATCCAGGAACTTCTACTATAGATCTTCCAACCACTGAAGACACTCCAGATGGAACACTGAACCCAGAAGCCACAGAGTTCATCCCATCTAGTCCTTCATCAGATTACTGGGAAGATGCCCATGATAGTTATTCAAAGGAAGAGGAGCCTGTGGCGGCAGAGCCAGAAATCCCAAGAGAGCAGAGGATTCGAAGAGTCATCAGACCTCCTAAGAAGCTGACCTACCCACAAATGGGAAAGAGCTCAGAAGATTCTGTAGTTACTGCCAGGAGGAGTGCTGAGAATCCGGATCCCTCCACTGTTCATTTAGTAGAGGGCAACCCCCACTCACTCTCTGGCACAGTTAGGCAGGCCACTCAGGATAGTGTGACCTGTGGGCAAGGGAATTCAACCCCTCGGTTTTGGTGGGAATTCCCTATGCCAACCTCTTATGCAATGTTGTCTGGGGTTGTACGCAGTGTATGCTAAAGTTTCTTTGGGGACCAAAGAATTTAAGTGGGGGGAGTGTGTAGCGGGATGTTCCCCTTTAATGCAGAGAGACAAGAAGTTCCAGGTGAGAGGTGAGTCGGGAGGAAGTAGAGAAGAGACGTCACTGGAAGTGAAAGCAGAGGAGAGAGACTACATTACCCAGAACCCCATTCGGCAATGTTTCCACCACAGAGACTCATGGGAGGGGTTATAAAAGGAGGAGGCGAGGCTGGGCTCGGCCTCTTTGGGACACGAGACTTCAGTGACTGATACTCCTGTGCGGATGTGTCGGAGTACAAGGCCTGAAGCCTGAGGCCTTGCGCAGCACCAAAGAGCCTTCCCCCCCACTGCGAGCCTGGGTGGCATCTGACTTCGCTTATCCACAGCCTTAGTTGGATCGGAGATCTGATCGCTGCAGATACAGTCGGTGGAAGTTCCGGACAGGCGAGCGAGCGTATGCTCAGACCATATACTGTGATTGCTGATGTGCCTACAGACTGCCCTGGCCCACCACAGTTTATATTTGATACACTCACTGAGGGTCCATAGCAGAATTGAGAGAGAGGATCTTCAGTGAAGTGTTTGTTCTTATTGCAATTTCCCTATTGGATTACAAATGTTGTTCGGTTATGTGCACCACCTTTACAGATTTGCCGGTGAAGAAAACATCATCCCCTAGAGACTGAGTCTTATCTTAGTATCTGAGCCAGGCCTGGCCAGCTAGTTAGTTAATTTGGTTACTGCGTCACAGGACGCCTAGCTAACGGTTGCCCACGCGGTGCACCTTTACTGTTCATCTTAAATGCATGGTGTGTTATTGCTGCAGGGCTCTGCAATTTATTATTTGTGAACTGTTACCAATGTTAACCTTTCTTACCAAAAGCTTAAGTAAATTTGATACCTTTTTCATTATTGTCTTGGTGTCTGGGTTTACTCATACAGTATAAGAAAATATATATTGCTGCCAATACTAACTGTGCCAGTAGGGGGTCGAGTACATTGCTGGGGGTTGGCGGAGCTGTTTTCAGGGCCCAAACTAATCTGCGGCCCTCTTAAGTGAAGGTATCGCTACACTTATTTTTAAAAAGTGAAAGTAATTTTTATCAAAGTCTATAATGAGACTTGAAAATGACAGTCACATGGCTAAAGATTGTTGTACTTGTGTAAAACTTTGTGATTTTAGCTTATAGGGTTGATTTATTAAAGACAGAGAGGTTGTTCACTGTGTGGTGAATCTCCGCTGACTTCCATCATCCAGTCATGTGCCAGAAAAAATATATATATATATTTTTTTATTGGTCTTGGGAGTGATTAGGTATTATTTGCAAAGAGAATATCCGCCGCATTTACTAAGCTAAGAGTAAATTAATTTGAAAAGTAAAATAATCCCTCGCAAAGTAAACAACCTATTTGCCTTTAGTAAATAAACCCCTATATGTCTTTCTATGTCCCTGACTTTCACTTTTTTCATCAAAATACGGTGCTCGTATATCTACGCAATTCGTTTATTTTGTAACCCCTAATCGAGCAACTTTTACTTTTTGTAAATAAATGGTTTACTTATTGTTTTAAATTACTTTGTGATTACTGCTTGTTTTGCAATAGTTCACATTTATATCACAGGAAATAAAAAGTATGACATTTTATTTTTTTATTACAAAGTTACATAGTTGGTTTGGTTGAACAAAGACACAAGTCATCACTTCTCTGCCTTTTGGCTAAGATCGAGTGTAAAAAAAAAAAACACAGGTCCATTCAGTTCAACTTACAGAGAAAAAAAAAACACACACACACGCACATTGAAAACCTCTATATAGACAATTTCACACCAACAGTTGATCCAGGAAGGCCAAAAAAAATCCAAAATAATGCATGATCCAATTCGCTCCAGCAGGGGAAAAATCCTTCCTGATCCCCCAAGAGGCAATCAGATATTCCCTGGATCAACTTTACCAATAAATATTAGCATCCAGTTATATTATGTGCATTTAGGAAAGAATCCAGGCCTATTTTAAAACAATCTACTGAGCTGACCAGAACCAGCTCTTGAGGCAGTCTATTCCACAATTTCACAGCTCCTACTATGAAGAAACGTTTCCGTATTTGGAGGTTAAATCACTTTTCCTCTAGACCAGTGGTTCTCAACCTGGGGGTTGGGACCCCCTCAGGGGTCAAATGACGATGTGCCAGGGGGTCACCGAATCCTGGGCTGTTCCTGAAGCCCGCACCACTCTCCCAGCCTCTTCGCAGTCGCCCATTTAGTTCACGACATGGCTGGGGGGGCAGAGACTAGAGGTCAGCTGACTGGTGAGGAATGTCAAATGGGAGGGGCTGGAGGAGACCCTATCCTCTGATTTCGGCATAGGTGTCACTGCTGCGGGACACTACAAAGCCAGAGACACAGTGAGTAACACTGCCTGTTATTAGAGTTGCCATTAAAAGCCCCCACTACAGTTCTCAGATCAGCAGATGACCTTGATCACGAGCACCTAAGTTGGCCGATCAGAACCCTCCCCCCTGCACTGCCGCTGATCCCACCCCCCACCAGCACTGCCACTCATCCCATTTCCCCACCCCCACCAAGGAGTAAAAAGAGAAGGAATACAAAATAAAGAATACATAAAAAGAGGGGAAGGAGAAGGAACACAGAAAAAGGGAGAGAAAGAATAAGAGAAAGAACAAGAAAGACGACTAGAGAGCAAGGGATGGGGAAAACAAACAAGAAATTAGGATAGAGAGAGATAAAAAAGGAAAAAAAAGGAGAACAAAGAGAAAGAGTGGTCCATCCTAAAATGTACCATAAGGGGTTTTAATACTGTACGAGTGGAAGGGAATCGGGGAGCGCAAAATGTCTGTGGGTTAGGGGCGCAAATTACTTGTCTTGCCTTGGGTGCTGACAACCCACGCTACAAAAATAATTTTACTGTTGGGGGTCTCCACAACTTGGGAAATTTTATCAAGGGGTCACGGCACTAGAAAGGTTGAGAACCACTGCTCTAGACCTAATGAGTGCCCTTTTGTCCTCTGTTATGACCTTAAAGTGAAATTCTACACCAAGTTCATTATATGGATCACTTAATACCATCCTCATTATCATAAGCTCCCCCATGCTTCTTTGTATACACAGAGCTGAAGAAAGTATTTAATAAATTTGCCTTCTCTTTGTCCCCAGTCACCCACTCTAGATTATTTTGCCAATTATTTTCTAATGCTGCAGAGTTTTGGCAGGCTGCCTAAAGTTTACTTCAGTGGCTTTGTTGTGATCTCTGAGCATCTTTAGAATGAATTACCTGACAGTACTAGAGAGTAGCTAGAGAGGTCAGGGATGACTCATTTTAAGGCCTCATGCACACAGGGCATTAAAAAATTAGCTGCAAAGCCAGTACCGAAGCAAGAAAAAAGCAGCTGTAAAAATGTGCTTTTAGTAGCTCTTTGCATTGGCGTTAATCCGTGTTTAGCAAATCAGGCGTTTTTACAGCTGTAACGCCGGTCTTCAGAACATGCTGGCCCTGGGGGTTTTTTTTTTTGCAGCTTGAAAATGCCTATGCCACTTACAGCTCCTAAAAGCCTATGTGTGCATGGACAAATAGAATACCATTGGGAGGTGTTTTTAAGCTGCAAAAAAGAAAATGTCTGATGCTGGTAAAAGCAGCTGTAAAAACGCCCTGTGTGCATGAGGCCTAAATCTCTTCTACTGTTTAAATAGTATGTGTGCATATTTTAATGTCCAAAGTCTGGGCACAGGTACACTTTAAAGTTCAATTCACAAAGCTGAAATATCAGTAAAATGAATATTACCTAAAAATGGGACAATTGTTTTCAGCTGAGTCTAATAAGATTTAAGAATTTAAATTGCATAGTGAAAATGAAAAAAAAAATATTCATGTCATATAGTTTGTCGAACTGGAATAAAATGGGAAGATCAGGAGTTATCTAATATCTGTTGGTATCCTAGGAAGTAAAGGGTATCTGCATTTGTTTGGTAAAGCTAAGACATAAGCATGGTTTACCAAAATAGATATAATAAATAAAGGGGTCGATTTACTAATGTACACCGCATGTGATAAGGGTATCATGTTACTCATTTGCATAAATTATTGCATGTGGTAAGTTAAGGACAATTAAAAAATAATTTTTTTGTGGTAAACAACGAAAAAAAAAAAGTTGGGGGTAAATATCGCGAAAAATCGTGCAGTAATCTGTTAAGTCCAATTAACAAATGAAACTGGAACTCAGAAAGGGGCATTCCACTTTTACAAAAATGTAACAATGGAGTATGTCAACCATGAAAATTACTCCAGCTACAAGTGACCTCTTAAAGTGGCCACTGTAATACTTTTGGTTATTTATAAACCATTACCACACGTTGAACTTGGATAGGAACATAAAAAATACATAAAAACTTTTAAATAGATTATAAATAATATATAGTCAAGTTTTCTTTAGTCTCCACAATATAAACATAGACAGCAGCACAGAATTGGGCAAAAACATAGAAAAGAGCACTTTCAACAACTCTAGTAAGCCATACATTTCCAAAAAAATGAATTTTTATGAATGTATGGCATGATGGATTTAGTAAAGAAGCTTGCATTACCAAACATCAGGAGACATTTGAGAAGGTAGCTCAAATTTCAATACCTTCAAATACAGACTACTGTAAAAAATGTTAGATTTAAAAAAATATTTTGCAAAAGAAATTAATGAATGTTAAAAAGTAAAATATTATAAGGGAATTACCTTAAACAACCCTTAACCACTGACGATAAATTACTGCATGAGAAAATGCAGTAGTTACCGAATAATCAAAAAAATACCTCATTCGTTATTCAATGCTAAATTCTTGGTGAATTGAACTCTCACAACTGATTTACGGCATACATTATTTTACTGCATTTTATTTGCCGTTATTTAACTCTTAGTGAATTGACCCCATAGTTATGAACTGACACAAAATACTGCTTTCAAATCACTGCATTTTTTAAGGGGCTCAATTGTAAATAGTCTACTTTTCCCACTGCTGTACAGGCATACCCCACTTTTAAGTACACAATGGGTTTTATTTACTAAAGCTGGAAAGCGCAAAATCTGTCTCATTTCTGCATAAAAACCAATGAGCTTCCAGGTTTTATTGCCAGGCTTAATGGAACAAGCTGGGGTTAGAAGCTCATTGGTTTCTATGCAGAAGTGAGCCTGATTTTGGGCTTTCCAGCTTTAGTAAATAAAACCCATTGTGTACTTAAAAGTGGGGTATGCCTGTATATCTATCCTCGTCCATTTGTTCTTACTTGTTAATTTAATATTGCTCTTTGATGATTGTACATGTACATGTATGTATATATTTAATTATTTTTAAGTCGCTATTCCTGGCAAGGAAAAGTAAGTACTCTTAGAAGCTTTGACTGAAATATATTGATTTTGCTAATAGAAGGGAAGGGAATCACGTCTATTATTTTTTTTTTCACGTCACTTAGTACATGTAACAAAATGACGAAATAATTGCAGTCTCAGTATTTCCAGTATTTTATCTTAATTACTTATTAGATTATCGATTTAGTCATAAATGAATGTGTGTCCAACGACATGGAAATGAGTTATACAAGTGATAGCTACAATTAAGGAACTTGTGTGCTGGGTTTGCAATGATTGTGTCATTATTTTAAAGGAATAGATATATTATTATGACAATAAATATTCCCAAAAATCCAGGTTCATTTGAGAAGTTCCAAGTAACAGTAATTTCTAGACATGTGCACACTGAAATATTTTGTTTCGGAATTTCGGTTTCGTCCGAAAAATACATTTACAGGCATACCCCACTTTTAAGTACACAATGGGTTTTATTTACTAAAGCTGGAAAGCCCAAAATCATGCTCACTTCTGCATAGAAACCAATGAGCTTCTAACCCCAGCTTGTTCAATTAAGCCTGGCAATAAAACCTGGAAGCTCATTGGTTTTTATGCAGAAATGAGACAGATTTTCGCTTTCCAGCTTTAGTAAATAAAACCCATTGTGTACTTAAAAGTGGGGTATGCCTGTATTTAGTTACTCCCAAAATTAGTTTTTATTTATTTTGTTTTATAAGAAAATGCATTTGTCCGAAAATCCGAAGTTATTAAGGTGGAATCTGTCAATTGAAGGCTTATTGTGTCTGTCAGATGTTCTAAGAAGATTCGCCGAAGCAGCTAAACTGTATGACGCCGTGATCGTACATTTCCGGTCGAATGCTCCGGCCACAAGCTATAGTAGAATTCTAATGTTGTTTGACTACTAATAATTATAATTATTAATTAATTAATACTTGTCAAACAATATTAGAATTCTTCTATAGCCTATGGGCGGAGCATTTAACTGCAAATGTCCGCTTGCGGCTATCATATGTTTTTAGCTGTTTTGTTGAATCTTCATGTCTCTATAATGTTAAATCTTTTCTCTCTATGTTGAATAATCTTGAACTAATAGAGTTAGGTTAGGCACATTCGACCGTAGGTTCGATAGACACAGATCGCTATTGTCACCATCATGTTGAATCTTCTATCTATCTATATTAAGCTGTTGTTGCAACAATACGAACATATAATGGATACGAAAATAAAGCATTTTTTATTTCTGATCTTTCTAATTTCGGATTCTGCGTGTTCGTTATCAGTTGTTAAAACGAACACGAAAATCCCAAAAATTCGGATGAAAATGCATTCAGGCGAAAATGATTGTACATGTCTAGTCATTTCAGATATAGCCAATATCTTATACGTGAAAAGGTTAAATGTGTGGTATCAACATTAAACTGATAATGGGATTGATTTACTAAAGGCAAAAAGACTGTGCACTATGCAAAGAGCAGTTGCCCAAGAGCCTAGTAAATGAGCAGAAGCTTTGCTGACATACAGTGCCTTAAAAAAGTATTCATACCCCTTGAAATTTTCCACATTTTGTCATGTTACAACCAAAAATTGTAATTAATTTTATTGGGATTTAATGTGATAGACCAACACAAAGTGGCACATAATTGTGAAGTGAAAGGAAAATGATAAATGGTTTAATTGTTTTTACAAATAAATACAGTATCTGAAAAGTGTGGCGTGCATTTGTATTCAGTCCCCATTACTCTGATAACGTAACTAAAATCTGGTAGAACCAATTGCCTTCAGAAGTCAGTGTGAACCTGTGTGTAATTTAATTTTAGTATAAATACAGCTGTTCTTTGAAGCCCTCCGAGGTATGTTAGAGAACCTTAGTGAACAAATAGCATCACGAAGGCCAAGGAAAACACCAGACATGTTAGGGATAAAGTTGTGCACAAGTTTAAAGCAGGGTTAGGTATAAAAAAATATCCCAAACTTTGAACATCTCACGAAGCACTGTTCAATCCATCATCTGAAAATGGAAAGAGTATGGCACAACTGCCAAGACCTGGCCATCCACCTAAACTGACAGGCCGGGCAAGGAGAGCATTAATCAGAAAAGCAGCCAAGAGGCCCATGGTAACTCTGGAGGAGCTGCATAGATCCATAGCTCAGGTGGGAGAATCTGTCCACATGACAACTATTAGTTGTGTACTCCACAAATCAGGTCTTTATGGAAGAGTTGCAAGAAGAAAGCCATAGTTGAAAGAAAGCCATAAGAATTCCCGTTTGCAGTTTGCAAGAAGCCATGTGGGGAACACAGCAAACATGTGGAAGAAGGTGCTCTGGTCAGCAGAGACCAAAATTAAACTTTTTGGCCTAAAAGCAAAATGCTACGTGTGGCAGAAAACTAACAGTGCAAATCAACCTGAACACACCATCCCCACCGTGAAACATGGTGGTGATAGCATCATGTTGTGGGGATGCTTTTCTTTAGCAAGGACAGGGAAGCTGGTCAGAGTTGATGGGAAGATGGATGGAGCCAACTACAGGGCAGTCTTAGAAGAAAATCTGTTAGAGTCTGCAAAAGACTTGAGACTGAGGCGAAGGTTCACCTTCCAGCAGGACAACGACCCTAAATATACAGCCAGAGCTACAATGGAATGGTTTTGATCAAAGCATATTCATGTTCATATTCCCCTGATGCCTTACATTTAAGACTGAGAAAGGGACTGAGGAAAGGATGGAGGTGCAAATGCTAGAACTGATCCCCCTGCAGCGCAGCCAGAGGGAGAAGAGAAGAAGTTGGCAGCACTGCAGGGGGTGGAACAAAAGGATCTGTATCTACAATAAGGCAGTACAACCAGTCCTCCTGCTCGGTAAGTGCCCATGCCCCAAACTGAACTAAAAGGACACCGGCACGGTACAGGAGGGCAGGCTGTACTGCCTTATCATCGGCCCTGGTGCACAGGGTGATTAGGGTGTGCTCAGGCACACCTGACACACCCCATGCACAGGCCTATATCTGCTGACTTTCACCATCCAATGATGTTCAAGCAAAAATGCATTTTTTTTCCCTTGTTTGTGATTGGGCATTTTTTGCAAAGTGAAGCGTTACCTCATTTACTAAGCTCTGGAGCAACTCCACTTGCAGAATGCAATAGTGCGCAGCCTTTAGTAAATCAACCCCATAGGGTAATGCTTAAATGCTCAAACATTCAAGCAATATTCTGATGGTATGTCAATGCCTTTGTATAATCAATGTTTATTAAAAAATCTTTTTTTTTTGTAGAATACAACTATTTATAGAAATTATTTTTCTGCACAAACAAATAGGCAAGTCCCTTCCCCTCTCCCGGTGGCACAACTCAAATCCCCTAGTCCCAATTGGCATCTGAATACAAATCCTCTTCTCTCCCTAATCACCCCTTCCAGCACAAATGTTCTCCCCCTTTTAGCAAAATCTTCCTCTCCTTAAACCCTCTCCTTTCAGGACAAATCATTCCCAACTCCCAAATCACCCCTCACACACATAAATCTCTTTATTCTAAAGCCCCCCCCCCCCCCCAAAGAAAAAAACTTCTTATGATTGGATGGAAATTATACATTCCAAGCACAGATCTTTGCTATCTTACAAATTTTACCCTGCCATTGTGCTTCCAGGTCCCCTTCACCTGGGCTCCTCCTTGTGTTGTGTCATAAGACATGTCAGAGCCAAGAAATAGCCTAGAGAAATGTTTCTCAACTCTCGTCCTCAAGTACCCCCAACAGGTCATGTTTTCAGGATTTCCCTCAGATGAAACAGCTGTGGTAATTACTAAGGCAGTGGAACTGATCAAATCACCTGTGCAAAATAATGGAAAGCCTGAAAACATGACCTGTTGGGGGTACTTGAGGACTGGAGTTGAGAAACATTGGCCTAGAGGAAGCTTCCCTCAGCTTTGACTTTTCATCATTGTGACAGGGAGCTAGCGGGAAGAGATGCCAGCTGCCATAGAGTGGGCGATCTTAGTGTTGTGGACCCTGGGCACCCTGCAGGAAATGTGGAGCATGCCCCCTATATGACTTAGCCACTCAAAATGTTGTCACAATGAATGTGTTTACAGTTCAGCAACCTCTGTAAGTTTACTACAGTAGAATCAATCAAGTTAACGCAATTTTAAAAGTCATAGTCATGGTATCTTTAACATAATAATGTATTTCAAAAGTCATGTTCATTATGATTATATTTGTTGCTTTCATTAACCACTTCAATACTGGGCACTTTCACCCTTTTCCTGCCTAGGCCAATTTTCAGCTTTCAGCGCTGCTGCACTTTGAAGGACAATTGCGTGGTCATGCAACACTGTATCCATATGAAATTGTTATCATTTTTTGATACAGATATAGCTTTCTTTTGGTGTTATTTAATCACTACTGTTTTTTTTTTATTCTTTGCCAAACTAAGAAAAAAATAATGATTTTTTCTTAGTTTCTGTTATAAAATTTTGCAAATACGTAATTTTGTTGCACTGATGGTCACCGATGAGGTGATGCTGATGAGGTGGCATTTATGGGCACTGATAAGCTGCACTGATGGGGACTGATGAGTCTGCCCTGATGATGAGGCACTGACAGATGGCACTGATGGGCACTGATAGGCAGCACTGATGAGCACTGATAAGCTGCACTGATAGGCACTAATTGGCACTGATGGGACTGCACTGATGATCAGGACACTGATGATCAGTGCCCTGATTATCAGTATAAACAGTGCGCTGACAGCCTTGCAGGTTGTTGGCTCTCCTTTCCTCACACAGACACAGAGAGTGAGGAAAAGAATGCCTATAACTGGTAAGTCTGTTTACATGTGATCAGCTGTGATTGGACACAGTTGATCCCAAGGTAAAGGGCCGCTGTGATTGGCCCTTTACTCTAATCTGTGATCACGGTCACAGAGCGCGCCCAATTCGGAACACAGTAGGGGGCAGGGTTCTGGGAGGACATCCAGGGACACCTTCGCAGAACTATAATACTGCATGTAGCCGTCTTTGGCTATAACAGTGTTTCTCAACTCCAATCCTCAAGGCGCACCAACAGGTCATGTTTTCAGGATTTCCATTATTTTGCAGGTGATTTGCTCAGTTCACTGCCTTAGTAATTACCACAGCTGTTTTATATGAGGGAAATCCTGAAAACATGACCTGTTGGTGCGCCTTGAGGACTGGAGTTGAGAAACACTGGGCTATAGCATGGTAAGTTGTTAAAATAACACCTGTTGATCTTGCCATATGGTTCCTCATTCAGGGCGCTTTCTGTTATAGGGCGACAATGCACGGCCCCTGTCTCCCAAAAGTGCTCCTGTGTTGTCCCCCTATTACATGGGCTTCTGATGGAGACTACTTGTGGCCATTTTAACACACCTTACTCAAGCGTGATCCACTGTTGTCACCATGGGGAAACCCACACACATGCTGGAATGCATGCATATAGACATGAAGTGGATACAAAAAGTCTGCAGGAGATCAGTAGGACTGAGATGACACAAAGTATAGAAAGGTATTTTATTTAAAACATGGCATTTGTTTATGATACATAGTGGTTGATTTGCTAACACTGGAACATGTAAAATCTGGTGCAGCTCTGCATAGAAACCAATCAGCTTCCAGGATTTTTTTGTCAAAGCTTAATTGAACAAGCTGAAGTTAGCAGCGGATTGGCTACCATTCAAAGCTGCACCAGATTGTGCACTCTCCAGTTTTATTAAATCAACCCTATAATGTCTTAACAAGCTTATGTAATACATTTAGGGTTTACATATACTTTAGGGAAGCAATTATGGAAAGGAATTTTGTTGTGTTTGTACTTTATGTATTAGGGGGTTGATTTACAGATTAATGTTGATTTCACAGAGCCATGACTAAGACCAAAACAATCTGTAGTCATTTAAAATGTCCAATATTTGATGATAGTAGAAAACCCAAGTGTCTTGTGTCATGGTAAATTTATGTTTTAAAAAAATTGCCCTTGAAAAGTATGCTATTTTGGACACAGGGTAGAGAAAATGTACTTACTGACAATTGTCTTTTTAAATGTAATTTTTAAATTATTTTTTTAACATCTTTATTTTATGAATAAATGTTTAAAAGTTTGTAAAGCCTGCTGGACTTTCTTTTTTTAAAGACTTTTATTAATACATTTTTTAATATGGAAACACGTACACGTACAGAAACACACACACGCAACCATATTAAGGCTCATACACACGGTCTGACTTTTTGACAACAAACTTCAAAATGACCATGTTTTTCAGAAAATCCGACCGTGTACCCTCCATCGGACAAACTTTTTCGGTTTTCATCGGACAAATGTTCGCTCTGCAATCAGACAAACTTTTCGGGCAAAACAAAAGTCTGATGGTGCAAAGTCCTATCGTGTGTACAGAAATCCATCAGACTTAAGTCCAAAGTACAAACACGCATGCTCAGAACCAATGCAAAAGATCAAGCAGCAATAGCAGAAGTTGGCACTAAAGAGCAGAAAAACCACGTCGTACGTCAATTACGTCACTACGTTCATGTTTGTTGGCTGAAAAAGTCCTGCCGTGTGTATGCATACCAAGTTCACGGCCAATGCCCTTCAAAAAAAAATCCATGTGTATGAGGCTTACGATTGACAGGCTCTGCTGTTATATATTATCTTAAACTTGGGTAAAAAAACATCAACACAAGGTTCAAAGGCATCTACCAGATCCAGCACCAGATCTACCAGATCTCTGGTTGGGTCCCCTTTAGCCTAAATATGTCTCCAAAAAATGGAAGGCTTGAATTCAGACTGCTGATACAAAAGGACACGTCCAAAACACGCAAAACATGTCCACTGGGGATAAAAATCATCTTTGATATGCAGAATTAGCTAATAAATCCATCTTATGCAGTTTCTCCAGAGTGATATAACTGGTGTATGAATTTAAGTTGGATCGGCTTGTTAGCAGTGCTAATAGCAACTTTTAACCAAACCAGTTCAAAATCCCAGTTGTAATCATTCGGAGCAGGGATAAGTTGTGCCAATTTTTGCTTGGCTGCCTAAAATTAAATTAACAATAGATTTTGAACTGCAAGTACAGTATCTCACAAAAATCAGTACACCCCTCACATTTTTGTAAATATTTTAGTATGTCTTTTCATGTGACAACACTGAATAAATGACAAAGTAAAGTAGTGTACAGCTTGTATAACAGTGACAATGTCCAAATTGGGCCCAATCAGCCATTTTCCCTCCCCGGTGTTATGTGACTTGTTAGAGGTACAAGGTCTCAGGTGTGAATGGGGAGCAGGTGTGTTAAATTTGGTGTTATCGCTCTCAATCTCTCATACTGGTCACTAGAAACTGGCACCTTATGGCAAAGAACTCTCTGAGGATCTGAAAAAATTAATTGTGGCTCTACATAAAGATGGCCTAGGCTATAAGAAGATTGCCAAGACCCTGAAACTGAGCTGCAGCATGGTGGCCAAGACCATATAGCGGTTTAACAGGACAGGTTCCACTCAGAACAAGCCTCACCATGGTCGACCAACGACGTTGAGTGCCATGTTGAACTTCCATAGGAGAAATAGGGCCAAAATGGACAGTATAGTTCAGATGTGCACCTCTCACTGTTACCTTCACACACTGACCCCCTCGGGAGGGTGGGGCACTAACCTCTAACGCTGTCTCTAACATGAAGCTATCACACACCTGTGTCGTTAGTGTGCTTGTTTCCAAAAAAACCTGGCCGAGACCGCCATATTAAACCATGGCACAACCTCGTCCTACCACACTATCAAATTAACTGTTTCTCCATATTAGTTAATTTCAAAGTATGCCATTAATGATAACTGTCACATTTTCCTGTGCTCTCGAGCGAGCCAACCATCAAACCATCAAATGGGCGGTGTCATAACTGATCACATGTGCAGCACCATGTCAACTGCAGATCAAACAGAGTACAAGATGACTGCTTCCTTTGCTGTAAAATATAGGGTTTAGTTCCTCTTTAAGCACAATGCTGCCTCTAATAGTGGTGGGTGGAGTATCTGCTGTTTGATGTTATTCTTAGGTTACCAGCAGCAGAGAGAAGACTTATTCATACTTATTATGTCATATCTACCAAATTGGAAATAAATAAATACATAAATGCATGGTTTTCATTCTGAATATAATAAATAAGGAAAAAGTATTTAACCACTTGCTTACTGAGCACTTATACCCAGGGCTTTTTTTCTCTCAAACAATAGGTGCTGGAATTCAACCATGACCCCCCAAAGCCCCTCCACCACACACACCCTCCAAATCATATCAAATAGTGGGTGTGTTCAGTCAGATTTCACAAACAGTAGGAGGGTCTTAAAGGGGCATTAAATACCAGGATTGCATCACATACAGAGTGCAGAGCTGTCACTTGTAAATACAGAAACCAGACTTCTGTGTTTACAAGTGATTGTGGTGAGCAGCCCACTCCCAAGGGTCTGAGCCAGAGGTGGTGGAACTGAGTTTCACCAAGTCCCCGTCAGAAAAAAACCCTGCTTATACCTCCTTCCTGACCTGGCCAATTTTCAGCTTTCAGCGCTGTCACACTTTGAATGACAATTGCGCGGTCATGCAACACTGTACCTATATGAAATTTTTATCTTTTTTTTCACACAAATAGAGATTTCTTTTGGTGGTATTTAATCACTGTTGTTTTTTTTTTTTTTTTTGCTAAAGAAACAAAAAAAAAAGACCGAAAATTTAGAAAAAACAAACGTTTTTCATATTTTGTTATAAAATGTTGCAAATGGTAATTTTTCTCCTTCACTGATGTGTGCTGATGAGGCTACACTGATGAGCACCGATAGGTTAAACTGATGGGCACTGATAGGCTGGGCTGATGGGCACTGATAGACACCACTGGTGGGCACTGATTAACAGCACTGGATGGCACTGATTAGCAGCACTGGTGGGCACTAAGGGGAGTGGTGTCCCTCTAACAGAAGCCGTTTAACGACTTTCTTCTTTCCTCCATGCTAACAGTGTGAGGGAAAAAAAAAACGATAAGCGGCTTCTGTGTACTTCTGTGATCAGCTGTCAGGAGACAATGGCCAGTTAAAAAAAACGGCCAACATTCGGCCTGTGTGCAGCCAATGGCAATGGTAGCCAATAACAGAGAGTGCTGATTGGAGTGTTCTGCCGGGGGGGGGGGAGCGTCCTCCTGTCAGAAAACAACAGCTCAGCAGGGGAGATCGCTGCACTAACCTTGCATGGTCAAATGCTTTTGCAAAATCTAGATACACCACATCTACGGGCCTTCCTTTATCTAGATGGCAGCTCACCTCCCCATAGAAGGTTAATAGATTGGTTTGGCAAGAACGATTCTTCATGAATCCATGCTGATTACTGCTAATGATAACGTTTTCATTACTAAAATCTTGTATATAGTCCCTTATCATTCCCTCCAAGAGCTTGCATACTATTGATGTTAGGCTAACTGGTCTGTAATTCCCAGGGATGCATTTTTGCCCTTTTATAAATATTGGTGCTACATTGGCTTTTCTCCAATCAGCTGGTACCATTCCAGTCAGTAGACTGTCGGTAAAAATTAGGAACAATGGTCTGGTAATTACTTGACTGAGTTCCCTAAGTACCCTTGGGTGCAAACCATCTGGTCCCGGTGATTTATTAAAGTTAAGTTTCCCAAGTCTATTTCTAATTCTGTCCTCTATTAGCCATGAGGGTGCTTCCTGTGATGTGTCACAAACACTGCAGTTCTGGTTACTGAAGCCCCCCGATTCCATCCTGAAGACTGAGGAGAAGAATAAATTCCATACCTTCGCCATCTCCCCATCCCTTGTAACCAGATGTCCTTCCTCATTCTTTATGGGACCAATATGGTCTGTCCTCCCTTTTTTACTGTTTATATACTTAAAGAATTTTGTTGGGATTTTTTTTTGCTCTCCTCCGCTATGTGTCTTTCGTGTTCTATCTTAGCCCCTCTAATTGCACCCTTATATATCTTGCATTCTTTGTAAAGTCTGAATGCTGATGATGATCCCTCAGCCTTGTATTTTTTGAAGGCCTTTTCCTTTGCTTTTATATGCATTTTTACATTGGAGGTAAGCCATCCATGACTTTTGTTCGCTCTTTTAAAAAAAAAAATCTCAATGGGATGAACTGGTTAATGCCTTATTCAATATGCTATTAAAGCAAACCCAGCTCTCCTCCATGTTCTTTGTTTCTAGGATTTTATCTCAATTTATATCTTCTAGTAAGGTTCGTAGTTTAGGGAACTTGGCTCTTTTGAAATTCAGTGTTTTTGTGTTCCCCTTATGTTTCGTTTTTGTGTGATTTATACTGAAGCCAATTGACCTGTGATCGCTGTTTCCTAAATTTCCCCGTATTACCACATTCGTGATCAGGTCTGTATTGTTGGTAATCAGTAGATCTAGTAACGCCTTGTTTCTAGTTGGTTCGTCTACCATCTGACCCATGAAATTGTCCTGCAAGACAGTTAGGAACTGGCGAGCCTTAGACGAATGCGTGGTTCCCTCAACCCAGTCTATGTCTGGATAATTAAAATCCCCCATTATGATAACACTTCCCATCCTTGCTTCTAATCCAAATTGTGATAGGAGGTCCGTGTCCTCCTCCTCCCTCAGGTTAAGGGGCCTATAGCATACTCCCAGTATTATTTTCTCCTTAGCCTTATCCCTTTGGAGCTTTACCCATAAGGATTCCACCTCCTCCCCACCCCCTTTTGATGTCATCTCTCACATTTACTTGTACATTATTCTTGATTAATAGGCATACCCCTCCCCCTTTTTTACCCTCTCTATCCCTGCGATAAAGGGAATACCCTTGAATGGTTGCCAGCCAATCATGAGAGCTGTTGAACCAGGTCTTTGAAATTCCCACAAAATCAAAATCCTCCTTGTTCAACAGTATCTCTAGTTCACCCATCTTTTCGGCCCCGCTCCTGGCATTGGTGAAAATGCCACGCAGTTTAGACCGGTCGCATACTGTCCTCTTATTGGGTGTTCCGAGATTGCAAATAGGACTTGTTACTATACTTACCTCGGGTTTATGTGCTTTAATCAACCTACTACTAATGCCCCTAATACTACCCTCTAGAATATGTTAATTGCTGACTATCTCTACCTCTGAACCCTCCCCCCGTCGCCTAGCTTAAAAACCCCTCTAACTTTTCGGCCATCTTCACTCTCAGAACATCTGAACGAAAAAATAACAAATAATAGTGTGTACCTGGCTTAAATCTCTCTCATACAATCTTGACGCGTTCTAACCTTCCTACTCTACTAAAAAATACTGCTATTGCTGCATGTGTCAACACTGGCGAATCTCTACTTTACCCTCAATAGAATGGAAGGAAGGAAATACAACAATAAAAAGTAGATAGAGGTTCTAACATTTAGAGCTCCAATGTAAGCCAGAAGCAGCCTGTAAAAGAATTTGTATGCTTATCTTTCCAATGTCATGAGTCCAAAAACTGCTGTATGATCTCTGGCCACTGCAGATATTCTGAGTGTCAGATCCCTGGTCCACTGTGATTCTTTCCATTTGCATTGCAAAATGTCAGAATTTTAAGACACGGACATGGGAAATGTTCCGAAAACTTGATAATCTGAATATCAAAAGTTAAATCCTGTCACAAGAAATACGTTTTACCTATGTGTAAGAATTATTAAAATGTATTCAAACCGTACGAAGACCCAGCCAAATCATAACTCAACAAATGCATTGTGTGTTATTTTGTAAAGATCTGGTCTGCCAAACTGTAATACTCGATGAGCCAGTAACACCTCCATCTCGTGTTATCAGTTATGTAAAACTTTCCATAAGGCCAGCCAGGTCATAACTATTTGCAAAAGTCGATGACCTGTTGAGTAGCGGTGAGCTCACATATTCTTTATCCTATGATACTGAGAGATTAGATGTCATAATAAAAATTCCACATATGTGTAAGTAAAAGTGTTTCAATCAATACAAATTCTGATGTCCCGTTCTTATCAAAGGTCACAATTGATTTTTAGTTGCTTAGAGGTAATGAATAATATATTGCCTTTGCAAACTGTTCAAGAAAATAAAAATCTATTTACAGTATTTATATTTTTAAGCAAGGATGATTACCCAATTAACCCCCCCCCCTTTACTTTCCTGACCAGGCCATTTTTTGCTATACGGCACTGCGTTATCTTAACTGAAAATTGTGCTATCATGCAATGCTGTACAAAAATTAAAATTATGTAATTTTTTCCCCACAAATAGAGCTTTCTTTTGGTAGTTAAAATAGGTCACAAAAAGAGACTGACCATTTTGAAAAAAAAAAAAAAAACACAAAATGTTTTACTTTCTGCTATAAAACATATTCAATAAAAAAAAAATCAAATTTCTTCATAAATTTAGGCCAATATGTATTCTACTATATATTTTCGGGAAAAAAATCCCAATAAACGTACATTGATTGGTTTGCACAAAAGTTATAGCGTCTACAAACTATTGTTTATATATTGGAATTTTTATTTATTTCATTTTTTTATACTAGTAATGGCAGCGATCAGCGACTTATAGTGGGACAGCGATATTGCGGCAGACAATCTGACACTAACTGACACTGACACTAACTGTTACTGATAATAAAGTGCGTCTGTCCAAACACTCTGTGGACTGGCTGACATTTATCAAAATGAATCAGTCCTGGATTACCAGCAGCTATGAAGTCCCTGATGCTGATGTCGCTGATTAGGTGTTTTTGGAATGTGGAATCTCTGCAAGACTTCTAGGCTGCTTAGCGTTGTGAGTGTTGATTTCATCTGGAAGAAATTGTTTGGTATAGGTTTCATGGGCACAATTTTTTCGCACCTGTTTACAAGTGTATATCATTTAAATTTTTGACAGCAAGGCAATTTTTGCTTTCATCAAGAGTACCTCTGTAGGGTTATGGTGTGAAGGCACCTCTGACACCCAAAGACCAATTTGTTCGCACCTGTTTGACAGGTGCATATCATTTAAATTTTTAACAGCAAGGCAATTCTTGCTTTAATCAAGAGTACCTCTATAGGGTTACGGTGTGAAGGCACCTCGGACACCGGAAGACCACTTTTTCCGCACCTGTTACTTCTAGCCAAAGTCTGTGGAAGAGACACCAGAATTTACCAGAAAAATCTCTAATCTTGTTACCAGTGCACTACATTGTGGCCTCATCATACAGACTGGCTCCCTAAGCCATTGTTTACAAAATAAAGAAAGCTTGCAGGGAAAATGTCATCTTCTGGGCTTTATAAATGCAATTATTTAGAAGCTGCAGCAGCTTTTATACACAGTACAAGTGTGCAGCTTTACAGGCAGACTAAGGGAAACCGCCAGGCACTATATTGAACTGAATTTAAATTTTTTATTGTTTTATTGTTATTTATTTTATTGTTATTTTCCATTTTTATGCTTTCACTTAAAATATCAATAAATCACTGCTCATTTAAAAATTACATTTTTTACAAACTTTTTTTCATTGATACCTGTCCCCCAGGGCAGACCCCCATAACCATTGTATGCCCAATTACTTGCATATAAGCCTTTGAAAATGGGTTCTTTAGATTTTTCCAGTTCGGGTCCCATAGACTTCAATGGGGTACATCATTCCGTTCTGAACTTTCGTGAGGTTTGAAAATTCTGGTGCGAACCAAGTAGGGTTTTTTTCCGCCCATCCCTAACTGTAAATTCTACTGGCTGTAATGCAATTGCACATAACTACAAATATTAAGAAAAAATATAAGAAAACCCCCTTTCCTAACTTTTTCTTATTCAGCAGCTTAGTAGATGCCCCTTGCTTATCCTTATGCGGTAGTGCAAAACATGTTTAAACTTCAAAGTGCTATTATTATAGGCTCTGGATGGAATTGTATTGCCAATTTAGAATTGGCCAGCAGAATAGTGTAAATTTTTGATTTGGTTTTAGTCATAGTCTTTTGACTAAAATGACATTTTAGTTTTAGTCGTATGTTAGACTTACAGTGGGGATCGAAAGTTTGGGCACCCCAGGTAAAAATGTGCATTAATGTGCATAACGAAGCCAAGGAAAGATGGAAAAATCTCCAAATGGCATCAAATTACAGATTAGACATTCTTATAATATGTCAAAAAAAGTTAGATTTTATTTCCATCATTTACACTTTCAAAATTACAGAAAACAAAAAAATGGCGTCTGCAAAAGTTTGGGCACCCTGCAGAATTTATAGCATGCACTGCCCCCTTTGCAAAGCTGAGACCTGCCAGTGTCATGGATTGTTCTCAATCATCATCTGGGAAGACCAGGTGATGTCAATCTCAAAGGTTTTAAATGGCCTGACTCATCTGACCTTGCCCCAACAATCAACACCATGGGTTCTTCTAAGCAGTTGTCTAGAAAACTGAAACTGAAAATAGTTGACGCTCACAAAGCTGGAGAAGGCTATAAGAAGATAGCAAAGCGTTTTCAGATGTCAATATCCTCTGTTCGGAATGTAATTAAGAAATGGCAGTCATCAGGAACAGTGGAAGTTAAAGCAAGATCTGGAAGACCAAGAAAAATATCAGACAGAACAGCTCGCAGGATTGTGAGAATAGCAATTCAAAACCCACGTTTGACTGCACGATCCCTCCAGAAAGATCTGGCAGACACTGGAGATGTAGTACACTATTCCACTATAAAGAGATACTTGTACAAATATGGTCTTCATGGGAGAGTCATCAGAAGAAAACCTCTTCTACGTCCTCACCACAAAAATCAGCGTTTGAACTTTGCAAATGAACATATAGACAAGCCTGAGGCATTTTGGAAACAAGTTCTGTGGACCGATGAGGTTAAAGTATAACTTTTTGGCCGGAATGAGCAAAGGTACGTTTGGAGAAGAAAGGGCACATAATTTAATGAAAAGAACCTCTGTCCAACTGTTAAGCATGGGGGTGGATCAATCATGCTTTGGGGTTGTATTGCAGCCAGTGGCACAGGGAACATTTCACGAGTAGAAGGAAAAATGGATTCAATAAAATTTCAGCAAGTTTTGGATGGTAACTTGATGCCATCTGTGAAAAAGCTGAAGTTAAAGAGAGGATGGCTTCTACAAATGGATATTGATCCTAAACACACCTCAAAATCCACAGGGGATTACATCAAGAGGCGTAAACTGAAGGTTTTGCCATGGCCTTCACAATCTCCTGACCTCAACATTATTGAAAACCTATGGATAGACCTTAAAAGAGCAGTGCGTGACAGACAGCCCAGAAATCTCAAAGAACTGGAAGACTTTTGTAAGGAAGAATGGGCAAAGGTATCAGTAATAGATGAGGCAGAGCTCAGGTGCCAGTCGTAGAGTAATAGATGAGGCAGAGTTCAGGGATCAGTAATAGATGAGGCAGAGTTCGGGGGACAGTGGATTGAAAGACTCAAGAAACAAGAATTGAAAGACTCTTGGCTGGCTACAAAAAGCGTTTATAAGGTGTGATACTTGCCAAAGGGTGCAGTACAAGATATTAACTCTGCAGGGTGCCCAAACTTTTGCAGACGCCATTTTTTGTTTTCTGTAATTTTGAAAGTGTAAATGATCGAAATAAAATCTAACTTTTTTTTGACATATTATAAGAATGTCTAATCTGTAATTTGATGCCATTTGGAGATTTTTCCATCTTTCCTTGGCTTCGTTATGCACATTAATACACATTTTTACCTGGGGTGCCCAAACTTTCGATCCCCACGGTATGACTAAAATGCAATTTTTAGTCGTATTTTAGTCATCTGAATTGTTTTAGTTTTAGTGGTATTTTAGTTGACTAAAATAGTGTTAGTTTAGTAGACGAAAATATTTTAGTTGACAAAATTAACACTGCTACTGACTCCGGAACTCGGCCTCATCTACTACTAACCCCTGAACTTTGTCTCATTTACTACTGACCCCGGAACTCTGCCTCATCCACGAATGGCCCCTGAACTCTGCTTTATCTATTACTGACCCCTGAACTCTGCATCACTTACTACTGACCCCTGAACTCTGCCTCACTTACCACTGTCCCCCGAACTCTGCCTCATCTATTACTGATCCCTGAACTCTGCCTCATCTATTACTGATCCCTGAACTCTGCCTCATCTATTACTGATCCCTGAACTCTGCCCCATCTACGACTGGTACCTGAGCTCTGCCTCATCTATTACTGATACCTGAACTCTGCGTCATCTTCCACTGGCACCTGAACTCTGCCTCATCTATTACTGATCCCTTAACTCTGCCTCATCTACGACAGGCACCTGAACTCTGCCTCATCTATTACTGACCCCTGCACTCTGTCTCATCTAATACTGATCCCTTAACTCTGCCTAACTTACTATTGACCCCTGAACTCTGCCTCACTTACTACTGACCCATGAACTCGGCCTAATTTACTACTGACCACTGAAATCTGCCTCATCTACTACTGACTCTGGAACTCTGCCTCACTTACTACCTAACCTTTGCATCCCTTACTAATAAACCCCTGCACTCTGTGTCCCTTTAAGTCAGGGCCAATATTCAGCGTAATGAAAACCACATCCAACATTTGCCACAGCACTTTCTTTTTCACAGGCAAGAGAGTCCAACTTATAATCTTGCACACAGGCCCACTGTGTTCCGGAAAACACCCTGATAGCCAACCTCACTGAGCAGGTTCAAAAGGGTCCATCTTGTGTCGCTCTTGCATGAGGCAGACTTGAACCCCCTCCCCCTTTAGGAAAAAATATCTACGGCTATGAGTCTGTAGCTGGCTGCAATGCTGCAGCTCTGATCTGTGAAGTTCCATGGTCGGAATGGCAACGCATCTGCAGTAGCCAGCTTCACACTGTGCTGTGGTTGTGTGTAACGGAATCCAATCTCAGCTATGTGTTGTGTGGAGAGGAGGAAATCTGCTAATGTTGCCCAGGCTGTATGCAGTGCAGGGATGGGAGAAGGAGCTCAGCAGAGTGCCCTGCCAGCAGTCACCCTTGTCCCATGCCCTGCCAGCAGTAAATATTGTCCTCTGCCCTGCCATCAGTAACCCTTGTCCTGCACCATGCTGACCCCTGTCCTCTGCCCTGCTGACCCCTGCGCTCCGCCCTTTGGATCCCTGTACACTGCCCTATTGACCATTGTCTTCCGCCCGACATCCGCCATGCTGACCCCATACACTGCCCTTAGACCCCTGTTCTCCATCTTGCTGGTTGCATACACTGCCCTTCTGACCCCTGTCCTCTGTCATGCTGACCCCTGTACACTGCCCTACAAACAAATGGTCAGTGTAAGCTTGTCCTACAAGCTGCCAACGCTATCCACTGCCCTGCTGACTTCCCATCCTCTGCCCCCCTGACATTTTTTACTGCACCCCTACATCAGACAGGCTATATCTGGCCCTAATATTAATGAAAATAAAATTTTATTAGCAATGCATAGTATTTATTTCAGCTAAATACCAATTGAAAGAATATTAAATACATTCAATTCCTAATTTATACATTTCCCTTCCTTTGATTTGTTCTCAAAAATTGAAGTTTTTTTTAAATGTATGTTTTTTGTTTCCTTTAATTGCTGTGGAAAATGTTCACAGCCGTTTAACACTTCTACCACCTTGTGGCAAAACATAAAAAATAGAGTAATGACGTCGTCACATCAAAAACTGAACAGGCTCAGTGTGGAAGTTGGTGGCAAGTTTTCTATCTTGGATTTATTCTAAAAGGAAAAAAAAGAAAAAAGTGTACAAGGCAGTAATGCTGGGCAATTGTATTATGTTTAGGGAATGCCAAAAAGAAAACCCTTTTGCGTCTACCGGTAGCAGTCATTCCCTAACATATGTGACACATACTGTACTTGCATCTGCTGGAGTGTAGAAAACACAGAATAGTTACACAAAATATACATGTACTTCTGAATACGGTCTAGAACAGGCATGTCAAACTTAGATGCAACAATTAGGGGAGTAAATCTTTTTTTTTTTACTTCTTTTTATTGTTTTCGAAAATAAGGGAAGGGAAGGTAAGGTACAAAACAGAGCCTCTGGGTATACCTCGGCTCAAGGTAATACAATAACACACATAGCTAAACAAAGAAACAAAAACAGTAACAGATGAACTTAAAGTAAAAAAAGAAAAAGAAACCCCACCCTTGTTACTCATAGAGCTCAAGAAAAACCCCCAGATTTCTAGGGCCAGTATAATGACAGGATAATGTATCCTGGGGAATGTATCCCTCTCCACTATCCTAAGTGCTGAGTCATCGAAAAAACATAAGCCATGAACCGTACAATTGTCAATTGAGCCATAAAAGGCAGGGGACTATTTAAATACAGTATCACTCCTAGGCCATTTAAAAAAAAAAAAAAAATGAAGGAAGACTGCCAGTAGCCTCAGAGTCACGTTGGTCTACAGCAGTGTTTCTCAACTCCAGTCCTCAAGGCGCCCCAACAGGTCATGTTTTCAGGTTTTCCATTATTTTGCACAGGTGATTTGATCAGTTTCACTGCCTTAGTAATTACTACAGCAGTTTCATCTGAGGGAAATCCTGAAAACATGACCTGTTGGGGCGCCTTGAGGACTGGAGTTGAGAAACACTGGTCTACAGTAGTGGCATCTGAATCCAACCAGATGCCCCACACATGCCTCGGGACATATACACTATATTGTCAAAAGTAGGGGTTCAATATTGAGCAGGCCAGTCACGTTCCTCCACCCAAACTCGCTCATCCATGTCTTTATGGTCCTTTCTTTATGCACTGGTGTGCAGTCATGTTGGAACAGGCCATCTCCAAACTGTTCCCACAAAGTTCGGAGCATGAAATTGTCCAAAATGTCTTGGTATGCTGACGCCTTAAGAATTCCCTTCACTGGAACTAAGGGGCCAAGCCCAACCCCTGAAAAACAACCCCACACCATAATCCCTCCGCCACCAAATGATTTGGGCCAGTGCACAAAGCAAGGTCCATAAAGACAGGGATGAGCGAGTTTAGGGTGGAGGATCTTGACTGGCCTGCACAGAGTCCCGACCTCAACTCAATAGAACAGCTTTGGGATGAATTCAAGCAGAGACTGCGAGCCAGGCCTTCCCATCCAACATCAGTGCCTGACCTCACAAATGCGCTTCTGGAAATATGGTCAAACATTCCCATAGACACACTCCTAAACCTTGTGGATAGCGTTACCAGAAGAGTTGATGCTGTTAAAGCTTCAAAGGGTGGGCCAACTCAATATTGAACCCTACAGACTAAGACTGGGATGCCATCAAAGTTCATGTGCGTGTAAAGGCAGGCGTCCCATTACTTTTGGCAATATAGTTTATCTTTTGTCACAACAAGAATGTCGGAACCCAGAATGTCAGACGTGTCTGAGGACTTGAAAGATCCGGGCAACCAGTGGGGTACAGATCCTTTAAGCGGCCCTCATGGGGAAAGCGCTACAAGTATATACCCTATAGAGATTGACATCCATGGATTTCCCTAGCATGAACCCGGTTTGGTCTATATTTACTAGGAACGGAAGGACCATGACTAATCTGGTGGTAAGGATTTTCGTAAGAATTTTCAAATCATAATTGAGGAGAGATATGGGCCGATATGCGGAGCAGTAGGTGCTATCTTCCCCAGGTTTAGGTATCAAAGCGATATGGGCTTGAGGCATGGAAGTGGGCAAGCAACTCTCCTCCAGGCAAGCAGCGTACAGCTGCTGGAGATGTGGTACAAGCTCAGAGACGTACAATTTACACCATTTCGAGTTTTTTTTTGGGGGGGGGGGTGAATTGCTGCCTACATTTCTTCCACCAAAATCACAGCGTCTAACAGTGAGACATCCGCTGCTGTTAGTTAGGGTAAAGATAGCTGCTGCAAAACAGAATGTCTGTCATCCGAGGGGGGGAGGGGATGGAACAGTACGATGCAAATAATAATATAATAGGAGCAGAATTTTTTCTATATAACAGTGGGATCTGAGGAGACTTCACCCTCTGCCATATGGACAAGAGGAACTACCATACTACCATTTGGAATTTAGGGTCAGCCACCAGATTGGCCAGGAGCCTCAGGTTTTTGTCCCTAGACTCAAAAAGTCTGACCTTCAAAAGCTTGGCATCTGAGGTGGTCGATTCAGTGTAATGCATGAATCGAGATCTCCTTGCCTGAGCAAAAAACGCATACTCTCTGAAGAAGGGTCTGTTGCGAAATTAGCCCCAGCATTCCACACCTGTGACTCTAGTCTGACCAACTGGGAAGCATACTCAACCCTGGCCTCATTAATAGCTGAAATGTAGTCGCCTCTCACAGTGGCTTTAAAGGCCTCCCAGGTCATCAGGTTTCATTTAGCTCCCAATAGTGGGCAATTTTCCCATTCATAAATTCCCCCACTTTACTATGCCGGAGCCAGCCGGTATTAAGTCTTCAGTAACCTCCCCCTCTGCCCCCGCCCAGCCGCAAGACGACCTTTAGTGGAGAATGATCCGAGATCCCAGCTGGCAGATAAACTGCTGAGGAGGGAATGGATAGAGTGGAAGTGGTGCAAAAAACAAGGTCTATCCTCGAGCCAGAAAGATGGGCAACAGAGAGGTGCAAGAACCTTTTATCCTGGGGATGTTTCCACCACCAGATCTCTGTAAGATTAAGAGCCGTGGCCCAATAAGTCAGGTCTGACCTAGGAAGTCTGGGTGGGTTAGTAGTGTCTAGAGCCCCATCTAATATGTTAGTAAAATCCCCAGCTATAATTTTCCAGGACACAGGGTATTAAATCTTTAAGAAGGCTTTATTTTGTCTACTAGGAGCAGTACCTACCTAATTCCAGAAAAAGATTAGGGCACTTTGTAATTTAATATTATAGTTACAATATGTAATCCTAGAGAAAGGGACAATTAAATATTTCCTGAAATATTAAACTACAAAATTATGTAAGGACATATAATTTATCAGCTAAAGAACAACTGGGGTGCATTCCTTTTTTTTATCCTTAAACCACTAAAGGAAAGAGAGGGTCACATGTAGCCCAAAAAACACCAGTTGGATGTACTGTCTAAACTGATATTCAGTGATGACCAAGAACAGCTAGATTAAATGTTAAATACAGGAGGTGGTAAACAAGTGTTAAGCCCCGTACACACGGTCGGACTTTTGCCCAACAAACTTCGTTATGAGCAAGTTGGACCAACAATCCGACCGTGTGTACACTCCATCGGACAAACTTTTTTCGTTTGGTTTTGGATTTCATCGGACAAAAGTTGGGTCTGCAAACGGACAAACTTTTGCCCAACAAAAGTCAGATGGAGCAAAGTCCGACCGTGTATACAAGTAACCATCGGACTTTAGTCCGATGGATAAAACAGCTAATGTTAAAATCAACCAACAATACCAGAAGTTGACCAAAGGGTGGCAGTAAAGATCAGAAAAAACACGTGATATTGTAAGAAGTTTTAAGAAAGTTTGCAGAAAAGTCTGAGCGTGTGTATGCTATGGGTGTTCCCAACGAACTCCGTTCGGACAAAAAACCACGGAAAAGTCCGATGGAAGTCCGACCGTGTGTACGAGGCTTTATACTCACGCAAACATGAGTATGAGTTTCCTCTAGAAACTCTAGGATATTGATTGATAAAAAGAACCCACTTGCCAAGGCTGCATTTTATTGCATATGTTGGTATAAGATAATAATGTACACAATGATTCCTATTAACAATAATGGCATAACATAGATAGCATATTAGGGAACATAGCATAGATAACAGATTGATGTATTTAGGATCCATTTTTACTCATCATATACAATATAAAGGACCGAAACATTTGTGATTCCAGCAGAAAATTCTTCATTGATGTTTCTATAATACAGTCAACAGATTAGAATTTCGTTTCAGAGGAGACCTGGAAGAGAGAAACACAATGTCAGTTCACAAGTATATAGACAATAAAAATATAAACAAAAGTTAATTGGGGAAATTTAATAAAGTCTTTGCAATCTTTTTCTGGCAGTATGGACCTTTGAAATGGCCTGCACCAGATTAAAAAAGTCCCTGCGGTCCATTTTGATGGCTTTATAAATACATGCTTCAGATCCAGGTAGTTCTTATTAGTGCCACATTTACAGAGTTTCACCATTACTGCATCAAATTCAAAAATTATTATCTCCTGTTTTCAGATAATAAAACTGCAGGTAATTAAGATGAACTCTAAGTTGGCATACAGAGACAGGCAGAGATCCTGTCTCTGTACGCAGTGTAGCAGACAACATATTTGCTTCCACTACTTCCTGCCCTCCTCACCTGTCACTGCTTGTTAAAAACAGTGTCGGCTTTTCGGCTGACAGCCTCCAGCCAACTAGTGATGTTGCCTGTGGGTGGAGTTTGAGGAGGAAGCTGAGACATTAGTTCTCCATCAGGTCCACTCTCTCCTTTTGATTGACAACAGGTAGTGGGCCGATTCTATAGCCAATAGCAGGCTTTCTATTATCTATGCATCTGCCTGCTGTTAATAACAAAGGAAGTGGACCTAATGGGAAACTAGTGTTTGTGAATTCCCATCAAGCTTCACCCACCTGGCTTTACAACTCCTTGGCTGCTGCACTGTGCTTAGTGGAGCTGAGCTTCCTCCCTGCAACTGTCACACAGAGTCCCTGTATGGATACTCCAGTATCGGTGCACCTCTAAATATGGTGCATGCCTCAAAATTCATGTACCAGTTTTCAACAGGTACATGACTTTGTCACCCTAAAAAGACATTTGTTGTGTGGAGTCATGTCAGAGCTCTAAAGAGTTATTGTTGAAGTAGAGCATGCACACTAATTCAAAATGAGGGGTATCAAATATGACGTCTGACATATTTATTTTACTTACAACGTGGTCTTTGATGTAGTTGGTTCCATTTGTAACACCATATAAAGATAAAATGGTTCCAGAATCCTATGAAAAACCCCAAAAGTTTAAATTCACAAGCAATGTCCACTTACATACATTACAAACATACATACAAATGAAGCAGGCAGTAGGTGCACTCAGTGGGACTTACAACAGGGAGGAATTTTCCAACATAGTTTAATAAACCTTGGAAAATTCCTCCTGTTTTAACTTCCCACTGAGTGTGTCTACTGCCTGCTTCATATTTTTAAATACTTTTTTCCATGGATTGCACCTGGGCCAATATCTCTACAAGCTTTTGCGGTGGCCCACTTCTACACTATCTACATACATACAGTATCTCACAAAAGTGAGTACACCCCATCACATTTTTGTAAATACTTTATTATATCTTTTAATGTGACAACACTGAAGAAATTACACTTTGCTGCAATGTTAAGTAGTGAGTGTACAGCTTGTATAACAGTGTAAATTTGCTGTCCCCTCAAAATAACAAAACTGACGTGTTTCACACTCTCAACAGTGCTCAGTCTTATCTATGACTAAGCACTATTAAGAGTGTGAAATGCGTCAGTTTTTATTCCTGTACCCTGCTGTGGTTTGTACTTTTGTTATTTTGCACAATAAAGGTATTTTTATTGGAGTGCGGCTGTCCAGACCTTCCCTCTTCTAATTGCTATATGCTTAGCCTGCACCTGCTGCTTCCACCTTGAGGAGAGTGCCATTTCCACACATCCACCTAGAGTGCTGATCCCTTCCCACACAGCCATAAATGTCTAAACCACTGGCAACAAAAATTGGGCCCAATTATGCATTTCCCCTCCCCAGTGTCATGTGATTCATCCGTGTTACAAGGTCTCAGGTGTGAATGGGTAGAAGGTGTGTTAAATTTGGTCTTATCGCTCTCACTCTCTCATACTGGTCACTGGAAGTTCAACATGGCACCTCATGGCAAAGAAGTCCCTGAGGATCTGAAAAAAAGAATTGTTGCTCTACATAAAGATGGCCTAGGCTAATAGAAGATTGCTAAGACCCTGAAACTGAGCTGAAGCACGGTGGCTAGGACCATACAGCGGTTTAACAGGACAGGTTCCACTCAGAACAGGCCTCGCCATGGTCAATCAAAGAAGTTTAGTGCACAGCGCCATATCCAGAGGTTGTCTTTGGGAAATAGACGTATGAGTGCTGCCAGCATTGCTGCAGAGGTTGAAGGGGTGGCTGTCATCCCAGAAGGAAGCCTCTTCTAAAGATGATGCACAAGAAAGCCTGCAAACAGTTTGCTTAAGACAAGAAGACAAAGGACATGGATTACTGGAACCATGTCCTGTGGTCTGATGAGACCAAGATAAACTTATTTGGTTCAGATGGTGTCAGGTGTGTGTGTGGCGGCAACCAGGTGATGAGTACAAAGACAAGTGTGTCTTGCCTACAGTCAAGCATGGTGGTGGGAGTGTCATGGTCTGGGGCTGCATGAGTGCTGCCGGCACTGGGGAACTACAGTTCATTGAGGGAACCATGAATGGCAACATGTACTGTGACATAGTAAAGCAGGGCATTATCCCCTCCCTGCGGAGACTGGGCCGCAGGGCAGTATTCCAACATGATAACGACCCCAAACACACCTCCAAGATGACCAGCGCCTTGCTAAAGAAGCTGGGGGGTAAAGGTGATGGACTGGTCAAGCATGTCTCCAGACCTAAACCCTATTAAGCATCTGTGGGGCACCCTCAAATGGAAGGTGGAGGAGCGCAAGGTCTCTAATATCCACCAGCTCCGTAATGTTGTCATGAAGGAGTGGAAGAGGACTCCAGTGGCAACCTGTGAAGCTCTGGTGAACTCCATGCCCAAGAGGGTTAAGGCAGTGCTGGAAAATAATGGTGGCCACACAAAATATTGACACTTTGGGCCCAATTTAGAGGCCGCATGTCCTCTAAAAAATGTAAAGCTTAATACACTTGTCAGCGCCATACTAACACATCCTGTGAATGGAAAACCCAGAACTTTTCTTTCAGCGGAAAAGTACACTGGGGACCGCTTTGGAGGGTGCACACAGCCACACCAATCCACATGCAGGAGATACTGGTGTTGCTGGAACTTGTTACCTGGCAAGTGGAAGAAAGAGAGCCTGAACGCTGTGTAAATTCAGGGGGTTTTGGATATTCTTTCCCCTAGTCAGAGAAGATGGTGACCGGAGCCTGACTTTCCATCCCTGGGAATCATTGACATTGTATAGTGCACCAATAACATAGACACATTACCAGGGTCAGCCACTCAGGTATAAGCACTGTGGGATCTTCTTTTCTCTTTTTTTTGCTTATTGAAGTGGTGGGCTCCCACCTAAAGTAGTGGTGGGCTCCCACCTAAAGTTTTGATTGGGATTATTCATCAGATCATTTCTTTATTTTAGAGCTGCCTATTTTATTTTCATTGGTTTTAAACTAGTATCCCTGTGTGTATTTCTTTCTTTCAGATTCAGGTCAGGTGATTGACTTGGCCATTGCATAACATTCCACTTCTTTCCCTTAAAAAACTCTTTGGCTGCTTTTGCAGTATGCTTCGGGTCATTGTCCATCTGCACTGTGAAGCGCCGTCCAATGAGTTCTGAAGCATTTGGCTGAATATGAGCAGATAATATTGCCCAAAACACTTCAGAATTCATCCTGCTGCTTTTGTCAGCAGTCACATCATCAATAAATACAAGAGAACCAGTTCCATTGGCAGCCATACATGCCCACGCCATGACACTACCACCATCATGCTTCACTGATGAGGTGGTATGCTTTGGATCATGAGTAGGGTTGAGCGAACCCGAACTGTAAAGTTCGGGTCCGTACCGAACATTAGAGTTTTTGGGCACCGGACCCGAACCTGAACAATTGTGTGTATGTTCGGGTTCGGGTCCGGTGTTCGCCGCGATGTAATGGCGCATTTAGAAAAGCTTCAGGGGGCAGCCAATCACCTTTTGTTTAGCTGGTGTGCCCTTAGAAGCCATCATAGCAATGCCTACTAATGGCATGGCTGGAATTGGCCAGTGCAGCATGTGACCCAGCTCAGTGCAGGATGTGACCCAGCTTCTATATAAGCTAGAGGCACACAGCACAGCACGTCACTCTGCTTTAGACAGGATAGGGAGAGGTTCCTGGCTGCTGTTGCTTATTAGGGAGAGAATGAAATACATGAGTTAGTCCTGATTCTGCAATCTGAGAGAAAAGATAGAGAGACAGTGTAGGGGAAGGTTCCTGATGGTGCTTTCAGGGAGAGAGATTTATATAGGAGTCCAGATTCAGAGATCTAATAACTCAGCAATCTGCATAGGTTTACCTGTTTGTGTTGCAGTGCACAGTCTTTTTACACTGCCATGAGCCCAGTGTCAGAGAAAATCTGACTTTTATCTGCAAGCTCAGTGCACCAGTACTGCATATGTTACAGTACGTTGAGAGATACACCGTTTCCATACTGTGGGTGTATTGTGCTATTGCAAAAAGACCCATTTAGGGCAAAAAAAATAAATAAAAAAATTGCAGTGTTGCATATATGCAGTGCTGCATATATGCAAGTGTGAGATTTACAAATTTATATATTTTTCTTGTATTGTGCTATTCCCCCCAAAAAAATTTGGGGCAAATTTTTTTTTTTTAATACCATTTTCTGTATTGCTGTAGGTGTGAGATACACCGTTTCCATACTGTGGGTGTATTGTGCTCTTGCAAAAAGACCCATTTAGGGCAAAAAAAAAAATTGCAGTGTTTTCTGCATATATGCAAGTGTGAGATTTACAAATTTATATATTTTTCCTGTATTGTGCTATTCCCCCCAAAAAATTTTAGGGCAAAAATTTTTTTTTAATAGCATTTTCTGTATTGCTGTAGGTGTGAGATATACCATTTCCATACTGTGGGTGTATTGTGCTCTTGCAAAAAGACCCATTTAGAGCAAAAAAAATATTAAATAGTTTTCTGCATATCTGGAGCTGTGTGAACTAAACAATTTCTATATATTTTTCTTCTACTGTGCTATCCTAAAAAAATTAAAATAAATTAATAGCATTTTCTGCAGTTCTGTAGCTGTGAGATACAGCGTTTACGTACTGTGGGTGTGTTGTGCTCTTCCAAAAACACCCATTTAGGGCCACAAAAAATATTTTGCAGTGTTTTCTGCATATCTGGAGCTGTGTGAAATAAACAATTTATATATTTTTCTTCTACTGTGCTATCCTAAAAAAACTAATTGTAGGACAAAAACATTTTTTTTGAATAGCATTTTCTGCAGTTCTGTAGCTGTTAGATACAGTGTTTACGTATTGTGGGTGTGTTGTGCTCTTCCAAAAACACCCATTTAGGGCCACAAAAAATATTTTGCAGTGTTTTCTGCATATCTGGAGCTGTGTGAACTAAACAATTTCTATATATTTTTCTTCTACTGTGCTATCCTAAAAAAATAACATTTTTTTTAATAGCATTTTCTGCAGTTCTGTAGCTGTGAGATACAGCGTTTACGTACTGTGGATGTGTTGTGCTCTTCCAAAAACACCCATTTAGGGCCACAAAAAATATGTTGCAGTGTTTTCTGCATATCTAAAGCTGTGTGAAATAAACAATTTATATATTTTTCTTCTACTGTGCTATCCTAAAAAAATAATTGTAGGACAAAAACATTTTTTTGGAATAGCATTTTCTGCAGTTCTGTAGCTGTTAGATACAGCGTTTACGTACTGTGGGTGTGTTGTGTTCTTGCAAAAAGACTCATTTAGGGCAAAAAAAATATTTTGCAGTGTTTTCTGCATATCTGGAGCTGTGTGAAATAAACAATTTCTATATTTTTCTTCTACTGTGCTATCCTAAAAAAATAATTGTAGGACAAAAACATTTTTTTGGAATAGCATTTTCTGCAGTTCTGTAGCTGTTAGTTACAGCGTTTAGGTACTGTGGGTGAGTTGTGCTCTTCCAAAAACACCCATTTAGGGCCACAAAAAATATTTTGCAGTGTTTTCTGCATATCTGGAGCTGTGTGAACTAAACAATTTCTATATATTTTTCTTCTACTGTGCTATCCTAAAAAAAAAAAAAAATTTAATAGCATTTTCTGCAGTTCTGTAGCTGTGAGATACAGCGTTTACGTATTGTGGGTGTGTTGTGCTCTTCCAAAAACAATTTTGAATAGCATTTTCTGCGGTTCTGTAGCTGTGAGATACAGCGTTTATGTACTCTCGGTGTGTTGTGCTCTTCCAAAAACACCCATTTAGGGCCACAAAAAATATGTTGCAGTGTTTTCTGCATATCTGGAGCTGTGTGAAATAAACAATTTCTATATTTTTCTTCTACTGTGCTATCCTAAAAAAATAATTGTAGGTCAAAATTTTTTTTTTGAATAGCATTTTCTGCAGTTCTGTAGCTGTTAGATACAGCGTTTACGTACTGTGGGTGTGTTGTGCTCTTCCAAAAACACCCATTTAGGGCCACAAAAAATATTTTGCAGTGTTTTCTGAATATCTGGAGCTGTGTGAAATAAACAATTTATATATTTTTCTTCTACTGTGCTATCCTAAAAAAATTAAAAAAAATTGGAATAGCATTTTCTGCAGTTCTGTAGCTGTGAGATACAGTGTTTACGTACTGTGGGTGTGTTGTGCTATTCCAAAAACACCCATTTAGGGCCACGAAAAATATGTTGCAGTGTTTTCTGCATATCTGGAGCTGTGTGAAATAAACAGTTTATATATTTTTCTTCTACTGTGCTATCCTAAAAAAATAATTGTAGGACAAAAACATTTTTTTGGAATAGCATTTTCTGCAGTTCTGTAGCTGTTAGATACAGCGTTTACGTACTGTGGGTGTGTTGTGCTCTGCCAAAAACACCCATTTAGGGCCACAAAAAATATTTTGCAGTGTTTTCTGCATATCTGGAGCTGTGTGAACTAAACAATTTCTATATATTTTTCTTCTACTGTGCTATCCTAAAAAAATTAAAATAAATTAATAGCATTTTCTGCAGTTCTGTAGCTGTGAGATACAGCGTTTACGTACTGTGGGTGTGTTGTGCTCTTCCAAAAACACCCATTTAGGACCACAAAAAATATTTTGCAGTGTTTTCTGCATATCTGGAGCTGTGTGAAATAAACAATTTATATATTTTTCTTCTACTGTGCTATCCTAAAAAAATAATTGTAGGACAAAAACATTTTTTTTGAATAGCATTTTCTGCAGTTCTGTAGCTGTTAGATACAGTGTTTACGTATTGTGGGTGTGTTGTGCTCTTCCAAAAACACCCATTTAGGGCCACAAAAAATATTTTGCAGTGTTTTCTGCATATCTGGAGCTGTGTGAACTAAACAATTTCTATATATTTTTCTTCTACTGTGCTATCCTAAAAAAATAACATTTTTTTTAATAGCATTTTCTGCAGTTCTGTAGCTGTGAGATACAGCGTTTACGTACTGTGGATGTGTTGTGCTCTTCCAAAAACACCCATTTAGGGCCACAAAAAATATGTTGCAGTGTTTTCTGCATATCTAAAGCTGTGTGAAATAAACAATTTATATATTTTTCTTCTACTGTGCTATCCTAAAAAAATAATTGTAGGACAAAAACATTTTTTTGGAATAGCATTTTCTGCAGTTCTGTAGCTGTTAGATACAGCGTTTACGTACTGTGGGTGTGTTGTGTTCTTGCAAAAAGACTCATTTAGGGCAAAAAAAATATTTTGCAGTGTTTTCTGCATATCTGGAGCTGTGTGAAATAAACAATTTCTATATTTTTCTTCTACTGTGCTATCCTAAAAAAATAATTGTAGGACAAAAAATTTTTTTGGAATAGCATTTTCTGCAGTTCTGTAGCTGTTAGTTACAGCGTTTAGGTACTGTGGGTGAGTTGTGCTCTTCCAAAAACACCCATTTAGGGCCACAAAAAATATTTTGCAGTGTTTTCTGCATATCTGGAGCTGTGTGAACTAAACAATTTCTATATATTTTTCTTCTACTGTGCTATCCTAAAAAAAAAAAAAAATTTAATAGCATTTTCTGCAGTTCTGTAGCTGTGAGATACAGCGTTTACGTATTGTGGGTGTGTTGTGCTCTTCCAAAAACAATTTTGAATAGCATTTTCTGCGGTTCTGTAGCTGTGAGATACAGCGTTTACGTACTGTGGGTGTGTTGTGCTCTTCCAAAAACACCCATTTAGGGCCACAAAAAATATGTTGCAGTGTTTTCTGCATATCTGGAGCTGTGTGAAATAAACAATTTCTATATTTTTCTTCTACTGTGCTATCCTAAAAAAATAATTGTAGGTCAAAATTTTTTTTTTGAATAGCATTTTCTGCAGTTCTGTAGCTGTTAGATACAGCGTTTACGTACTGTGGGTGTGTTGTGCTCTTCCAAAAACACCCATTTAGGGCCACAAAAAATATTTTGCAGTGTTTTCTGAATATCTGGAGCTGTGTGAAATAAACAATTTATATATTTTTCTTCTACTGTGCTATCCTAAAAAAATAAAAAAAAATTGGAATAGCATTTTCTGCAGTTCTGTAGCTGTGAGATACAGTGTTTACGTACTGTGGGTGTGTTGTGCTATTCCAAAAACACCCATTTAGGGCCACGAAAAATATGTTGCAGTGTTTTCTGCATATCTGGAGCTGTGTGAAATAAACAGTTTATATATTTTTCTTCTACTGTGCTATCCTAAAAAAATAATTGTAGGACAAAAACATTTTTTTGGAATAGCATTTTCTGCAGTTCTGTAGCTGTTAGATACAGCGTTTACGTACTGTGGGTGTGTTGTGCTCTGCCAAAAACACCCATTTAGGGCCACAAAAAATATTTTGCAGTGTTTTCTGCATATCTGGAGCTGTGTGAACTAAACAATTTCTATATATTTTTCTTCTACTGTGCTATCCTAAAAAAATTAAAATAAATTAATAGCATTTTCTGCAGTTCTGTAGCTGTGAGATACAGCGTTTACGTACTGTGGGTGTGTTGTGCTCTTCCAAAAACACCCATTTAGGGCCACAAAAAATATTTTGCAGTGTTTTCTGCATATCTGGAGCTGTGTGAAATAAACAATTTATATATTTTTCTTCTACTGTGCTATCCTAAAAAAATAATTGTAGGACAAAAACATTTTTTTTGAATAGCATTTTCTGCAGTTCTGTAGCTGTTAGATACAGTGTTTACGTATTGTGGGTGTGTTGTGCTCTTCCAAAAACACCCATTTAGGGCCACAAAAAATATTTTGCAGTGTTTTCTGCATATCTGGAGCTGTGTGAACTAAACAATTTCTATATATTTTTCTTCTACTGTGCTATCCTAAAAAAATAACATTTTTTTTAATAGCATTTTCTGCAGTTCTGTAGCTGTGAGATACAGCGTTTACGTACTGTGGGTGTGTTGTGCTCTTCCAAAAACACCCATTTAGGGCCACAAAAAATATTTTGCAGTGTTTTCTGCATATCTGGAGCTGTGTGAAATAAACAATTTATATATTTTTCTTCTACTGTGCTATCCTAAAAAAATAATTGTAGGACAAAAAATTTTTTTTGAATAGCATTTTCTGCAGTTCTGTAGCTGTTAGATACAGTGTTTACGTATTGTGGGTGTGTTGTGCTCTTCCAAAAACACCCATTTAGGGCCACAAAAAATATTTTGCAGTGTTTTCTGCATATCTGGAGCTGTGTGAACTAAACAATTTCTATATATTTTTCTTCTACTGTGCTATCCTAAAAAAATAACATTTTTTTTAATAGCATTTTCTGCAGTTCTGTAGCTGTGAGATACAGCGTTTACGTACTGTGGATGTGTTGTGCTCTTCCAAAAACACCCATTTAGGGCCACAAAAAATATGTTGCAGTGTTTTCTGCATATCTAAAGCTGTGTGAAATAAACAATTTATATATTTTTCTTCTACTGTGCTATCCTAAAAAAATAATTGTAGGACAAAAACATTTTTTTGGAATAGCATTTTCTGCAGTTCTGTAGCTGTTAGATACAGCGTTTACGTACTGTGGGTGTGTTGTGTTCTTGCAAAAAGACTCATTTAGGGCAAAAAAAATATTTTGCAGTGTTTTCTGCATATCTGGAGCTGTGTGAAATAAACAATTTCTATATTTTTCTTCTACTGTGCTATCCTAAAAAAATAATTGTAGGACAAAAACATTTTTTTGGAATAGCATTTTCTGCAGTTCTGTAGCTGTTAGATACAGCGTTTAGGTACTGTGGGTGAGTTGTGCTCTTCCAAAAACACCCATTTAGGGCCACAAAAAATATTTTGCAGTGTTTTCTGCATATCTGGAGCTGTGTGAACTAAACAATTTCTATATATTTTTCTTCTACTGTGCTATCCTAAAAAAAAAAAAAAAATTAATAGCATTTTCTGCAGTTCTGTAGCTGTGAGATACAGCGTTTACGTATTGTGGGTGTGTTGTGCTCTTCCAAAAACAATTTTGAATAGCATTTTCTGCGGTTCTGTAGCTGTGAGATACAGCGTTTACGTACTCTCGGTGTGTTGTGCTCTTCCAAAAACACCCATTTAGGGCCACAAAAAATATTTTGCAGTGTTTTCTGCATATCTGGAGCTGTGTGAAATAAACAATTTATATATTTTTCTTCTACTGTGCTATCCTAAAAAAATAATTGTAGGACAAAAACATTTTTTTTGAATAGCATTTTCTGCAGTTCTGTAGCTGTTAGATACAGTGTTTACGTATTGTGGGTGTGTTGTGCTCTTCCAAAAACACCCATTTAGGGCCACAAAAAATATTTTGCAGTGTTTTCTGCATATCTGGAGCTGTGTGAACTAAACAATTTCTATATATTTTTCTTCTACTGTGCTATCCTAAAAAAATAATTGTAGGACAAAAAAATTTTTTTGGAATAGCATTTTCTGCAGTTCTGTAGCTGTTAGATACAGCGTTTACGTACTGTGGGTGTGTTGTGTTCTTGCAAAAAGACTCATTTAGGGCAAAAAAAAATTTGCAGTGTTTTCTGCATATCTGGAGCTGTGTGAAATAAACAATTTCTATATTTTTCTTCTACTGTGCTATCCTAAAAAAATAATTGTAGGACAAAAACATTTTTTTGGAATAGCATTTTCTGCAGTTCTGTAGCTGTTAGATACAGCGTTTAGGTACTGTGGGTGAGTTGTGCTCTTCCAAAAACACCCATTTAGGGCCACAAAAAATATTTTGCAGTGTTTTCTGCATATCTGGAGCTGTGTGAACTAAACAATTTCTATATATTTTTCTTCTACTGTGCTATCCTAAAAAAAAAAAAAAAATTAATAGCATTTTCTGCAGTTCTGTAGCTGTGAGATACAGCGTTTACGTATTGTGGGTGTGTTGTGCTCTTCCAAAAACAATTTTGAATAGCATTTTCTGCGGTTCTGTAGCTGTGAGATACAGCGTTTACGTACTCTCGGTGTGTTGTGCTCTTCCAAAAACACCCATTTAGGGCCACAAAAAATATGTTGCAGTGTTTTCTGCATATCTGGAGCTGTGTGAAATAAACAATTTCTATATTTTTCTTCTACTGTGCTATCCTAAAAAAATAATTGTAGGTCAAAATTTTTTTTTTGAATAGCATTTTCTGCAGTTCTGTAGCTGTTAGATACAGCGTTTACGTACTGTGGGTGTGTTGTGCTCTTCCAAAAACACCCATTTAGGGCCACAAAAAATATTTTGCAGTGTTTTCTGAATATCTGGAGCTGTGTGAAATAAACAATTTATATATTTTTCTTCTACTGTGCTATCCTAAAAAAATAAAAAAAAATTGGAATAGCATTTTCTGCAGTTCTGTAGCTGTGAGATACAGTGTTTACGTACTGTGGGTGTGTTGTGCTCTTCCAAAAACACCCATTTAGGGCCACGAAAAATATGTTGCAGTGTTTTTTGCATATCTGGAGCTGTGTGAAATAAACAGTTTATATATTTTTCTTCTACTGTGCTATCCTAAAAAAATAATTGTAGGACAAAAACATTTTTTTGGAATAGCATTTTCTGCAGTTCTGTAGCTGTTAGATACAGCGTTTACGTACTGTGGGTGTGTTGTGCTCTGCCAAAAACACCCATTTAGGGCCACAAAAAATATTTTGCAGTGTTTTCTGCATATCTGGAGCTGTGTGAAATAAACAATTTATATATTTTTCTTCTACTGTGCTATCCTAAAAAAATAATTGTAGGACAAAAACATTTTTTTGGAATAGCATTTTCTGCAGTTCTGTAGCTGTGAGATACAGCGTTTACGTACTGTGGGTGTGTTGTGCTCTTCAAAAAACACCCATTTAGGTCCACAAAAAATATTTTGCAGTGTTTTCTGCATATCTGGAGCTGTGTGAATTAAACAATTTCTATATATTTTTCTTCTACTGTGCTATCCTAAAAAAACAAAAAAAAATTGAATAGCATTTTCTGCAGTTCTGTAGCTGTTAGATACAGCGTTTACGTATTGTGGGTGTGTTGTGCTCTTCCAAAAACAATTTTGAATAGCATTTTCTGCGGTTCTGTAGCTGTGAGATACAGCGTTTACGTACTCTCGGTGTGTTGTGCTCTTCCAAAATCACCCATTTAGGGCAAGACCCTAAATTTGGAAAATATGAGGAGAACGTCAAAGGGACGTGGTGGTCCCAGTCGTGGTGCTGCTGGTGGAGCTCCTGTTGCAGGGAGAGGACGTGATCGATCTGTGCCAGCTACACGCACAAGTGAAACACCTTCCTCAGGTGCGAGTAGGCGACTGAGCTTGCGGCGGTATTTTGTCACGCCTAATGAGGCTGTACGAATGTTGAGGCCAGGACAGGCGATAGTATATTGGGTTGCTGACAGTGCCTCGGGTTCCTTCACATTGTCTCCCACCCACTCTTCTGATGAAAGATCAGAGTTGGCACCTGAAGCCCATGTCCATCAGTCTTTCACCTCACCCCCTTGCAAATCAGCCAAGCAGTCTGAGCCCCAAATCATGCAGCAGTCTCTTCTGCTTTTCGATGACTCTGTTAGCAGGGTTTCCCAGGGCCATCCACCTAGCGCTGCCCCAGAAGTGGAAGAGATTGTGTGCACCAATGCCCAACCACTTATGTTTCATGATGAGTACATGGGAGGACCTTTGCAGCACGTCTCGGATGATGACGAAACACAGGTGCCAACTGCTGCTGCTTTCGCAATTGTGCAGACAGACAAGGAGGGCAGGGGTGAAGACTGGGTGAAGACTGGGTGGAAAATGATGTGGAGGACGATGAGGTCCTCGATCCCACATGGAATCAACGCTATGCATGTGACCAATGTAGTTCGGAGGAAGAGGCGGTGGTTGCACAGAGCCACAAGCACAGCAGAAGAGGGAGCAGGGTGCAAAAGCGGAGCGTCCGTCCCCTAGACAGTACGTCTGCTACTGCCCAACAGAGCAAGGGACCAAGCACACTAAAGCCAGGTCCAAGGATTTCCCTAGCATGGCAGTTCTTCACACAATGTGCTGATGACAAGACACGAGTGGTTTGCACGCTGTGCAATCAGAGCCTGAAGCGAGGCATAAACCTTCTCAACCTGAGCACAACCTGCATGACCAGGCATCTAAGTGCAAAGCACGAGCTGCAGTGGAGTAGACACCTCCAAAACCAAGAAAGGTCTCTGGCTCCTCCTGCTTCCTCTTCTGCTGCAGTCTCGGCCTCTTCATCCACCTCTGTAGTGACAGTAGCACCTGCCAACCCGCAAACAGAGCATCTGCCAGCAACACTACCACCTGGGTCACCAACCATCTCCACAACGTCCCATGGAAGCGTTCAGCTCTCTATCTCCCAAACACTGGAGCGGAAGAGGAAGTACCCCCCTAGCCACCCGTGATCCCTGGCCCTGAATGCCAGCATTTCAAAATTCCTCGCCTTTGAAATGCTGTCATTCCGTCTGGTGGAGACGCAGAGTTTTAAATGCCTGATGGCATTGGCTGTCCCACAGTACGTCGTGCCCAGCCTCCACTACTTTACCAGGCGAGCCATCCCTTCCCTGCACAACCAAGTGGGGGACAAAATCAGGCGTGCACTGCGCAACGCCATCTGTGGCAAGGTCCACCTAACTACGGATGCGTGGACCAGTAAGCACGGTCGTTATATCTCCCTAACAGCACACTGGGTAAATGTAGTGGCGGCTGGGCCTGAGGCAGATAGCAGTTTGGCGCATGTCCTTCCACCACCGAGGATTGCAGGGCGTTTCAGTTTGCCTCCTGTTGCTAACTCCTCCTACTCCGCTTCCTCATCCTCTACCGCCTCCTCATCCGGTCAGCGTAACACCTTCACTACCAACTTCAGCACAGCCAGGGGTAAACGACATCAGGCAGTTTTAAAACTTTCCTATTTGGGGGAAAACCCCACACCGCGCAGGAGTTGTGGAGGGACATGGAACAACAGACCGATGAGTGGTTGCTGTCAGTGAGCCTCAAGCCCGGCCTGGTGGTGTGCGATAATGGGTGAAATCTCGTAGCAGCTCTGGGCCTAGCTGGTTTGACGCACATCCCTTGCCTGGCGCATGTGGTGAACTTGGTGGTCCAGAGGTTCCTGAAAAATTATCCCAATATGCCAGAGCTGCTGCAGAAAGTGCGGGCCATCTGTGCACACTTTCGGCGTTCTCACCCTGCTGCTGCTCGCCTGTCAGCGCTGCAGCGTAACTTCGGCCTTCCCGCTCACCCCCTCATATGTGACGTGCCCACAAGGTGGAACTCCAGCTTGCACATGCTGGCCAGACTGTGCGAGCAGCAGCAGGCGATAGTGGAGTTTCAGCTGCAGCAATCACGCGTGAGTCGCTCTGCGGAACAGCACCACTTCACCACCAATAACTGGGCCTCCATGCGAGACCTGTGTGCCTTGTTGCGCTGTTTCAAGTACTCCACCAACATGGCCAGTGCCAATAACGCCGTTCTCAGCGTTACTATCCCAGTTCTATGCCTCCTTGAAAAAACGCTTCGGGCGATGATGGAAGAGGATGTGGCACAGGAGGAGGAGGAGGAGGAGGAGGCGGGATCATTTCAAAGGCTTTCAGGACAGGGCTTTCAGGACAAGTGGCTACGAGGGTGGGTTCCTGAACCAACAAATGCCAACAAATGCCAGGTACACAATTGTCCGGCAGCAAGGGCACAGTTCTGGAGGATGACGAGGTGGAGGATGAGGAGGAGGAGATGGAGGAGGAGGAACCATGTTCACAGCAGGGTGGCACCCAGACCAGCTCATGGCCATCACTGGTGCGTGGCTGGGGGGATACAGAGAACACAGACGATACACCTCCCACAGAGGACAGCTTTTCTTTGCCTCTAGGCGGCCTGGCACACATGAGCGATTACATGCTGCAGTGTTTCTGCAAAGACCGCCGAGTTGCCCACATTTTAACTGGTGCTGATTACTGGGTGGCCACCCTGCTGGACCCCTGTTACAAGGACATTGTACCGTCTTTAATTCCCTCACTGGAGCGGGATCGTAAGATGCGTGAGTACAAGCGCACGCTGGTAGACGCGCTGCTTGTGGTATTCCCACCTGACAGCGGGCATACGGTGGAAGCACAAGGCGAAGGCAGAGGAGGAGGAAGAGGTCGCCAATGCAGCCGGGGCACCGCCAGCACCTCAGAAGGCAGGGTTAGCATGGCTGAAATGTGGAAAAGCTTTGTCAGCACGCCACAACAACCAGCACCACCAGCTGAGATGGAACATCTTAGCAGGAGGCAGCATTTCACCAACATGCTTGAGCAGTATGTGTCCACAGGCCTACACGTACTGGTTGATGGGTCTGCCCCCTTCAACTTCTGGGTCTCCAAATTGGGCACATGGCCTGAGCTTGCCCTTTATGCCTTGGAGGTGCTGGCCTGCCCTGCAGCCAGTGTATTATCTGAACGTGTATTTAGCACGGCAGGGGGCGTTATCACAGACAAGCGCAGCCACCTGTCCAGAGCCAATGTGGACAAGCTCACGTTCAGTAAAATGAACCAGGCATGGATCCCACAGGACTTGTCCGTACCTTGTGCAGAATAGACATGTATACCGGTGTTCTGACAAAAGCTGTCCGGCCATCGGATTGTGTCCGGCCCGTACTGCACAGGCGCAGCGCTTGCGCAGTACGGAGGACAAGGAGATTCACAAAATCTCCGAAGATGAACGGCGCCTGCGCAGTGAGTGCAGGTTCAAGCCCCACCATCCAAGTGGACATACGGTAGCACATAGTAACAGGGCCCCTCACGGGCTCGCTTCTATCGCCACGCTTCGGGCACGGCCTCGCTTGGCTCGGCTTGAACCTCGGATGGTGTGGCTTGAACCTGGACTCACCACGCAAGCGCCGTTCGTCTTGTGAGATTTTCGAAATCCCCTTGTCCTACGTACTGAGCAAGCGCAGTACAGGGCGGACACTATCCGACGGGGGACAGAATTCGACACATCACCGGCCTTACCCAGCCATTGTTTTATTTTTGAACCAGTGTTGGCTACCTCGTCCTCCTCCACCGCCGCTTCCACCTACACAGCCACATCCACCGCCACCTCAACCTCCTACTCCATATGGACCTCGTCCTCCTAGGTCAAGATTATAATTTTTTTTTCTTTTTGTAGCGCACAGATCCTTTCCCCCTTACCTGCCTTTATGTTGTTGGCTCCTCGCAGGAGGGAGAAAGGCGCACCGCACTACCAGCCCGTACCCTCCTGTATAAAGAGGTTGAGCGGTGTACTTGACGGGCCGTGTCCACAGCCGTAGTCAAAACTCCTCCAGAGGATGATTCTCACCTCTACTGTAGGTAGACGCAAGTCCTTGAATTCCCAGTAAAGTCAATGTCCACACCAGCTGAAACTACAACTCTGAGTTTATTCTCTCATGGCAAAATAAACTGTACTCGAATAGAAAAGGTTTGAGCAAAGAAACAGGACAGCTTAAGGTGTGGAGGAGGTCCAGGCACAAACGTAGCACATTCACTTCACTGCTTAGGTTTCTCAAACAGTTTTAGACGCACGGTCTCTGCCACAGACCGTGAGGTTGGTCTATGCCACAGACCGGGTGTTTAAGGCCCCTGCCACGGACCTGGAGAACTTTGGTCTCTGCCACAGACCAGGGTGTATAAGGCCCCTGCCACGGGCCGGGTGAATAAGGCCTCCGATACAGTCAGGATGACCTTGAGCTTCTCCTTCTAAGAACTAGCCCATATCAAGGGGAAGACATCTCTCCAGGGAGTCAACAGACCCTTCCTTCACCGTGTCTCCAGCATCGGGCCATCGGAAGGTTCCTCCCTTCCCTGGAACAGGGTCCCCTACACAAGGCGGCACCCAAAGACTCCTCAACCCTTAGCGGACTCCAGACGAAGGCTCTGGACCCCAGGCTTTACTCCTGCCCCTAGGCCTCCATACCCAGGGCAGCAGGAACTCCAGGATAGTACCTCACCCCGGGCTAAAGGTGCCCGAGATGGAACAGGAACACGTGCACCCAGGCCGAAGGCACCTGGGCGCGGACCCCACTGGACATCAGCCCCCAGGACAAAGGTGCCTGGGGCTCGGACCCCGATCAGGAGGCGTCTGCCCCTTTTATGTCCTCTCCCGGCATGCACAGCAGGTTCCCCGCCCCACTGTACTACTGCCAAGAGGGGACACAAAAGGCACAGCACTGTATCGGCGGTTCAACCCTAGCCTACCATGGCAGCGCCACCTGTAGGCCACAGGGAACTGCACACCAATACTGTCCCCCGAGGACAAAATGGTCCATGAATCCTACAGAATTAGGGTGTTTGAGCCTATTTACCACTCAAACACTTCCCTTAAATTTAGCACCCCGCTACATTTTTATTTCAAAGTATTTTATTTTCCCACTAGCTTATCCATTAAATTGAATAATGTTTTCCAGAAGGGGCGTACTCTGGGGCATTCCCACCATATGTGTGGCATCGTGACGTTGAGTTTCTGAGGTTCTTAATGACTTCCTGTACCTCTTCTGCTGAAAAGGGGGCCTCCAGCATATTTTTTTATATTTTTTAGGTTATTTTAAGTTATTTTCCTATCCACATTTGTATGCAGAGCACTTCTCGTGCTCTTAACAACATTTTGCTGCCATTTGCAGCCCTCTAGTCCCTTCCATTACTTTTTTAGAGCCTTTTTAGTCCTCAGAAGTTCGGGTCCCCATTGACTTCAATGGGGTTCGGGTTCGGGGTAAAGTTCGGGTACAAGTTCGGTCTCGAACTCGAACTTTTTTCCGAAGTTCGGCCGAACCCGTCGAACCCGAACATCCAGGTGTCCGCTCAACTCTAATCATGAGCAGTTCCTTTCCTTCTCCATACTCTTCTCTTCCCATCACTCTGGTACAAGTTGATCTTGGTCTCATCTGTCCATAGGATGTTGTTCCAGAACTGTGAAGGCTTTTTTAGATGTTGTTTCAGAAACGCGTTGTGGGCCGCTCCCGTTTGTTCCCGGCTTTTGTTGGGCGTGTGTGTGCTTGCTAGAGAGGCCACCAGTTTCCATCTTACACAATGGGTCCTAACCATACTACTTGCGGCTTTACCAGTCCATCCAGACTGCTGTTTGTTCGCTCTGCTCTTCACACCCACCCTGTACATTGGACTCTGAAAGTTTGTATGGAAGTGACTCTGGAATAAATTGACCTATACCTTACTCCATCTGATCTGGCGCCATTTCTTTATGTTGCATGTTCCTGTGGGATTCCTGTACCTGTAAGGAGCTGCCGCAGACTGCGAATAATAGTATCCACACTGTTTCTACATGGACCTGTTTGGATGCCACTATATTTTTGGACTTTAGGGTATTATTCATTGCCACTAATTTCTATCAGTTTATTGCTGTCTGTATATCAGTGGAGCACTTACTCACTGGCTGATTTCAGCCTGTGTCTTTGTATCTTGAAAGGCATGATTGATTGCCTAGCAACAAAGGCAGGATACAAGGAAGCAATGGTTGGAACTCTCATTCCTGCTAAGGTTAGAGCCATGCCTTCTATAGGGATTATGTGATCATCCCCAGCCTTAACATTTGGAATACACTCTTTACTGAGAACTTCATGGCCCTTGCTGGAGGTGGGATCAAGTACAATGAGAAGGTCCAGACCAAGTGACAAGTACTTTATCATGTATTCTTCGTCTTTGACATACTATGAACATTTAAATCAGATTCTACCTTTTCTGGGTCACACTTGAATGCATCCTCTATGCCTTTTGTTTCAAGTACATGTAAAACGGCATCGTGGACAGTGACATAAAATATTGATGTTTTGATGTCTTTATCAAAAAATTCACTTCTCTTTAATTTGTCCAGAATGGAACCTGGGGAAACAAGGTAAAACAAATGTTAAAAAAAAGTGGTTGCCTAAGACATCATTTTCTATTTTCCAACTTATTTAAAATTGTGTGTAAAATTTTTATACTGTTTTTGGATAACTCTAGTACTTATTGCATAGTCACAATTTCTCCACAAACTATGATTTCAGATTTCACCTATAGGATTATTGCTGAAGAACACTGATTGCTTATTTTCCAATCAAAAATCATGAAACATTGTGATGATAAAATTTAAGTCCTCACAGTAGGGTATGAATCTTAAAATTGTGGTATGTTTCAATATTTTTAAGAGTCTAAAGCCCAATACACACGGTCGGACTTCCATCTGACTTTTCCTTGGATTTTTGTCCGAACGGAGTTGGCCGGGCACACCCATAGCATACACACCACAGGACTTTTCTGCAAACTTTCCCCAAACTTTTTGCAACATCACGTGGTTTTTCTGCTCTTTTCTGCTCTTTACCGCCACCCTTTGGTCAACTTCTGCTATTGTTGGTTGATTTTAACATTAGTTGTTTTGTCCATTGGACAAAAGTCCTATGGTTTTCTGTACACACGGTCGGACTTTGCTCCATCGGACTTTTGTTGGCCAAAAGTTTGTCCGTTTGCAGACCCAACTTTTGTCCAATGAAAACACAAAAAAACACAAAAAAGTTTGTCCGATGGAGCGTACACACGGTTGGATTGTTGGTCCAACTTGCTCAAAATGAAGTTTGTTGGCCAAAAGTCTGACCGTGTGTATGGGGCTTAAAGGGGTTGTAAAGGTTCGTTTTTTATTTTCTAAATAGGTTCCTTTAAGCTAGTGCATTGTTGGTTCACTTACCTTTTCCTTAGATTTCCCTTCTAAATAGTTTTCTTTGTCTGAATTTGTCGGAATTTCTCACTTCCTGTTCCTCCTCAGTAAGCTGTTCAGTAAGCTGTTCTGGCTGACTCCACACCACTCGGATGATGGTGTGAAGTTTAGTGAGGAGAAACAGGAAGTAAGAAATTCAGACAAAGAAAAAAAACATTTAGAAGGTAAATCAAAAGAAAAGCTAAGTGAACCAACAATGCACTAGCTTAAAGGAACCTATTTAGAAAATAAAAAATGAACCTTTACAACCCCTTTAAAGGGGATGTAATGGTTCGTTTTTTATTTTCTAAATAGGTTCCTTCAAGCTAGTGCATTGTTGGTTCACTTATAGAGTTGAGCGGACACCTGGATGTTCGGGTTCGACGGGTTCGGCCGAATTTCGGAAAAAAGTTCGGGTTCGGGACCGAACTTTAACCCGAACCCGAACCCCATTGAAGTCAATGGGGACCCGGACTTCTAAGGACTAAAAAGGCTCTAAAAAGGTAATGGAAAGGGCTAGAGGGCTGCAAATGGCAGCAAAATGTTGTTAAGAGCATGGCAAGTGCTCTGCAAACAAATGTGGATAGGAAAATAACTTAAAATAACATAAAAAAAAAAAAAAAAAAATAATAATCTTGACCTAGGAGGACGAGGTCCATATGGAGTAGGAGGTTGAGGTGGCGGTGGATGTGGCTGTGTAGGTGGAAGCGGCGGTGGAGGAGGACGAGGTAGCCAACACTGATTCAAAAATACAACAATGGCTGTGTAATGCCGGTGATGTGTCGAATTCTGTCCCCCGTCAAATAGTGTCCACCCTGTACTGCGCTTGCTCAGTATGTAGGACAAGGGGATTTCTAAAATCTCCCAAGACAAATGGCGCCTGCGTGGTGAGTTCAGGTGAAGGCCACACCATCCGTGGTTCAAGCCGAGCCAAGTGAGGCCGTGCCCGAAGCGTGGCGATCGAACCGAGCCCGTGAGGGGCCCTGTTACTATGTGCTACCGTATGTCCACTTGGATGGTGGGGCTTGAACCTGCACTCACAGCGCAGGCGCCGTTCATCTTTGGAGATTTTGTGACTCTCCTTGTCCTCTGTACTGCGCAAGCGCTGCGCCTTCGCAGTATGGGCCGGACACAATCCGATGGCCGGACAGTTTTTGTCACAACACCGGTATACATGTCTATTCTGCACAAGGTACGGACAAGTCCTGTGGGATCCATGCCTGGTTCATTTTAATGAACGTGAGCTTGTCCACATTGGCTCTGGACAGGCGGCTGCGCTTGTCTGTGATAACGCCCCCTGCCGTGCTAAATACACGTTCAGATAATACACTGGCTGCAGGGCAGGCCAGCACCTCCAAGGCATAAAGGGCAAGCTCAGGCCATGTGCCCAATTTGGAGACCCAGAAGTTAAAGGGGGCAGACCCGTCATCCAGTACGTGTAGGCCTGTGGACACATACTGCTCAACCATGTTGGTGAAATGCTGCCTCCTGCTAAGACGTTCCATCTCAGCTGGTGGTGCTGGTTGTTGTGGCGTGCTGACAAAGCTTTTCCACATTTCAGCCATGCTAACCCTGCCTTCTGAGGTGCTGCCGGTGCCCCGGCTGCGTTGGCGACCTCTTCCTCCTTCTCTGCCTTCGCCTTGTGCTTCCACCGTACGCCCGCTGTCAGGTGGGAATGCCACCAGCAGCGCGTCTACCAGCGTGCTCTTGTACTCGCGCATCTTACGATCCCGCTCCAGTGAGGGAATTAAGGACGGTACGTTGTCCTTGTAACGGGGATCCAGCAGGGTGGCCACCCAGTAATCAGCACCAGTTAAAATGTGGGCAACTCGGCGGTCATTGCGGAAACACTGCAGCATGTAATCGCTCATGTGTGCCAGGCTGCCCAGAGGCAAAGAAAAGCTGTCCTCTGTGGGAGGTGTATCGTCTGTGTCCTCTGTATCCCCCCAGCCACGCACCAGTGATGGCCACGAGCTGGTCTGGGTGCCACCCTGCTGTGAAAATGGCTCCTCCTCCTCCTCCTCCATCTCCTCCTCCACCTCGTCATCCTCCAGAACTGTGCCCTTTCTGCCGGACAATTGTGTACCTGGCGTTTGTTGGTGCAGGAACCCACCCTCGTAGCCACTTGTGAAAGACTGCCCTGAAAGCCTTTGAAATGATCCTGCTTCCTCCTCCTCCTCCTCATCCTCCTGTGCCACATCCTCTTCCATCATCGCCCGAAGCGTTTTTTCAAGGAGGCATAGAACTGGGATAGTAACGCTAAGAACGGCGTCATTGGCACTGGACATGTTGGTGGAGTACTCGAAACAGTGCAACAAGGCACACAGGTCTCGCATGGAGGCCCAGTTATTGGTGGTGAAGTGGTGCTGTTCCGCAGAGCGACTCACGCGTGATTGCTGCAGCTGAAACTCCACTATCGCCTGCTGCTGCTGGCACAGTCTGGCCAGCATGTGCAAGGTGGAGTTCCACCTTGTGGGCACGTCACATATGAGGCGGTGAGCGGGAAGGCCGAAGTTACGCTGCAGCGCTGACAGGCGAGCAGCAGCAGGGTGAGAACGCCGAAAGTGCGCACACACAGCCCGCACTTTCTGCAGCAGCTCTGGCATATTGGGGTAATTTTTAAGGAACCTCTGGACCACCAAGTTCAGCACATGCGCCAGGCAAGGGATGTGCGTCAAACCGGCTAGGCCCAGAGCTGCTACGAGATTTCGCCCATTATCGCACACCACCAGGCCGGGCTTGAGGCTCACTGACAGCAACCACTCATTGGTCTGTTGTTCCATGTCCCTCCACAACTCCTGCGCGGTGTGGGGTTTTTCCCCCAAACAGGAAAGTTTTAAAACTGCCTGCTGTCGTTTACCCCTGGCTGTGCTGAAGTTGGTGGTGAAGGTGTTACGCTGACCGGATGAGGAGGCGGTAGAGGATGAGGAAGCGGAGTAGGAGGAGTTAGCAACAGGAGGCAAACTGAAGCGCCCTGCAATCCTCGGTGGTGGAAGGACATGCGCCAAACTGCTATCTGCCTCAGGCCCAGCCGCCACTGCATTTACCCAGTGTGCTGTTAGGGAGATATAACGTCCCTGACCGTGCTTACTGGTCCACGCATCCGTAGTTAGGTGGACCTTGCCACAGATGGCGTTGCGCAGTGCACACCTGATTTTGTCCCCCACTTGGTTGTGCAGGGAAGGGATGGCTCGCCTGGAAAAATAGTGGCGGCTGGGCACGACGTACTGTGGGACAGCCAATGCCATCAGGCTTTTAAAACTCAGCGTCTCCACCAGACGGAATGACAGCATTTCAAAGGCCAGGAGTTTTGAAATGCTGGCATTCAGGGCCAGGGATCGCGGGTGGCTAGGGGGGTACTTCTTCTTCCGCTCCAATGTTTGGGAGATAGAGAGCTGAACGCTTCCATGGGACATTGTGGAGATGGTTGGTGACCCAGGTGGTAGTGTTGCTGGCAGATCCTCTGTTTGCGGGGTGGCAGGTGCCACTGTCACTACAGAGGTGGATGAAGAGGCCGAGACTGCAGCAGAAGAGGAAGCAGGAGGAGCCAGAGACCTTTCTTGGTTTTTGAGGTGTCTACTCCACTGCAGCTCGTGCTTTGCACTTAGATGCCTGGTCATGCAGGTTGTGCTCAGGTTGAGAAGGTTTATGCCTCGCTTCAGGCTCTGATTGCACAGCGTGCAAACCACTCGTGTCTTGTCATCAGCACATTGTGTGAAGAACTGCCACGCTGGGGAACTCCTTGGACCTGGCTTTGGTGTGCTCGGTCCCTTGCTGCGTTGGGCAGTAGCAGACATACTGTCTAGCTGACAGACGCTCCGCTTTTGCACCCTGCTCCCTCTTCTGCTGTGCTGGTGGCTCTGTGCGACCACCGCCTCTTCCTCCAAACTACACTGGTCACCTGCATAACGTTGATTCCATGTGGGGTCGAGGACCTCATCGTCCTCCACATCATCTTCCACCCTTGTCTTCACCCCTGCCCTCCTTGTCTGTCTGCACAATTGCGAAAGCAGCAGCAGTTGGCACCTGTGTTTCGTCATCATCCGAGACGTACTGCGATGGTCCTCCCATGTACTCATCATGAAACATAAGTGGTTGGGCATCGGTGCACTCAATCTCTTCCACTTCTGGGGCAGGGCTAGGTGGATGGCCCTGGGAAACCCTGCTAACAGAGTCATCGAAAAGCAGAAGAGACTGCTGCATGATTTGGGGCTCAGACTGCTTGGCTGATTTGCAAGGGGGTGAGGTGAAAGACTGATGGACATGGGTTTCAGGTGCCAACTCTGTTCTTTCATCAGAAGAGTGGGTGGGAGACAATGTGAAGGAACCCGAGGCACTGTCAGCAACCCAATCTACTATCGCCTGTACTTGTCCTGGCCTAAACATTCGTACAGCCTCATTAGGCGCGACAAAATACCGCCGCAGGCTCGGTCGCCTACTCGCACCTGAGGAAGGTGTTTCACTTGTGCGTGTATCTGGCACAGATCCACCACGTCCTCTCCCTGCAACAGGAGCTCCACCAGCAGCACCACGACCGGGGCCACCACGTCCCTTTGACCTTCTCCTCATATTTTCAAAATTTAGGATCTTGCCCTAAATGGGTGTTTTTGGAAGCGCAGAACACAACCAAAGTACGTAACCGCTGAATCGCACAGCTACAGAACTGCAGAAAATGCTATTCAAAAAAAATGTTGTTTTTTTAGTATAGCACAGTAGGAGAAAACTATATAGAAATTGTTTATTTCACACACCTCAAAATATGTATAACACACTGCAAACTTTTTTTTGTGCCCCTAAACGGCATTTTTTGGAAGAGCAGAACACACCCACAGTACGTAACCGCTGAATCGCACAGCTACAGAACTGCAGAAAATGCTATTCAAAAAAAATGTTGTTTTTTTAGTATAGCACAGTAGGAGAAAACTATATAGAAATTGTTTATTTCACACACCTCAAAATATGTATAACACACTGCAAACTTTTTTTTGTGCCCCTAAACGGCGTTTTTTGGAAGAGCAGAACACACCCACAGTACATAACCGCTGAATCGCACAGCTACAGAACTGCAGAAAATGCTATTCAAAAAAAATTTTGTTTTTTTAGTATAGCACAGTAGGAGAAAACTATATAGAAATTGTTTATTTCACACACCTCAAAATATGTATAACACACTGCAAACGTTTTTTTGTGCCCCTAAACGGCGTTTTTTGCAAGCGTACATTTAAGAGCAATTTTTTATTTTTTTTGCCCTAAACGGTTCTTTTTTTGCACGAGCAAAATAAAATGCTTTTTTTTTTTTTTCGCCCTATGGGTCTTTTGGAAAAGAGAACAGTAAAGTGCCTTTTTTTTTCCCCTAAAAGTTAGATTTTCTCTGACACTGGGCTCATGGCAGTGTAAAAAGACTGCACTGCAACACAAATAGGTAGACCTATGCAGATCGCTGATTTTAATCTCTGAATCTGGACTCCTATATAATATTCTCTCTCCCTGAAAGCACCAACACAGGAACCTGGCCCTACACTACACTATCTCTCTATCTTTTCCCTCAGATTGTAGAATCAGGACTACCTCATCTATCTTTCTATCTCTCCCTAAAAGCAGCAGCAGCAGACTAGATCCTCTCCCTATCTATTCTGAAGCAGAGTGACATGTGTGCTGTGTGCCTCTAGCTTATATAGAAGCTGGGTCACATGTTGCACTGACCAATCACAGCCATGCCATTAGTAGGCATGGCTATGATGGCCTCTAAGGGCACACCAGCTAATCAAAAGGTGATTGGCTGGCCCCTGAAGCATTTCTAAATGTGTTATTAGATTGCCGAACCCGAACCCGGACTTTTGGGCAAAGTCCGGGTTCGGGTTCGGGAAAAAGCTAAAGTTCGGTACGGACCCGAACTTTACAGTTCGGGTTCGCTCAACACTATTCACTTACCCTTTCCTTAGATTTCCCTTCTAAATATTTTTTTCTTTGTTTTCTTTGTCTGAATTTCTCACTTCCTGTTCCTCCTCAGTAAGCTGTTCAGTAAGCTGTTCTGGCTGACTCAATACCACTCGGATGATGGTGTGAAGTTTAGTGAGGAGAAACAGGAAGTGAGAAATTCAGACAAAGAAAAAAAAACATTTAGAAGGTAAATCAAAGGAAAAGGTAAGTGAACCAACAATGCACTAGCTTAAAGGAACCTATTTAGAAAATAAAAAACGAACCTTTACAACCCCTTTAAGATGCAGAACACTGATTACATGTAGGGATAAGCCCGATGTTCGAGTCGAACGTAAGTTCGACTCGAACATCGGGTGTTCGCCTGTTCGCCGAATAGCGAACATTATGCAGTGTTCACGGCAAATTCGAAAGCCGCGGAACACCGTTTAAATGTCTATGGGAGATTAACATGAAAAATCAAAAGTGCTCCTTTTAAAGGCTTATATGCAAAGTTATGTCATAAAAAGTGTTTGGGGACCTGGGTCCTGCCCCTGGGGACATGTATCCATGCAAAAAAAAGTTTTAAAAACGTCAGTTTTTTCGGGAGCAGTGATTTTAATAATGCTTAAAGTGAAACAATAAAAGTGAAATATTCCTTTAAATTTCGTGCCTGGGGGTGTCTATAGTATGCCTGTAAAGTGGCGCATTTTTCCCGTGTTTAGAACAGTCCCGCAGCAAAATGACATTTCTAAAGGAAAAAAAGTCATTTAAAACTACTCGCGGCTGTAACGAATTGTCGGTCCCGGCAATACAGATAAAACTCATTGAAAAAAACGTCAATTAAAAAAAAATTGCTCCCATTGGGGGTGCCGGGCTGCCATCGTCTTCGCCCATGAATGAGGCAAGAATGTGGACTGTGTCAGAGTCCATCGGGAGACCACAGTTTACTATAGTCTTTCTGATAAATATCATTTGTACTTTATGAACTTTTTTTGTGCATACACGCTTTTCATTTTGTACCTGTGTATCTATGTTGTCTTTGATAAACTTAATAAAAAACGATTGAAAGTAAAAAAAAAATTGCGTGGGTGTCCCCCCAAATTCCATACCAGGCCCTTCAGGTCTGGTATGGATATTAAGGGGAACCCTGCGCCAAAATTTCAAAAGAAATGGCGTAGGGGTCCCCCCAAAAATCCATGCCAGACCCTTACCCAAGCACGCAACCTGGCAGGCCGCAAGAAAAGAGGGGGGGGGTGAGAGAGCACCCCCCCTCCTGAACCGTACCAGGCCACATGCCCTCAACATGGGGAGGATGCTTTGGGGTCTGACCTCCAAAGCACCTTTTTTTTGGTCATCGGCGACGTGGATTTACATCGCTGGACATTTTTTTTTTTTAATAAAGGACTTGTCCCAAGCTGTCTCTTGTCTTTTTTACAATTTTTGACACTTTTTTTGGTGAAATGATAGGGGTACAATGTACCTATTACCAATTCACATGGGGGGGCCGGGATCTGGGGGTCCCTTTGTTAATAGGGGCTTCTAGATTCCGATAAGCCCCCCGCTCGCAGACCCCCACAACCACCGGGCAAGGGTTGTGGGGATGAGGCCCTTGTCCCCATCAACATGGGGACAAGGTGCTTTGGGGGTCAGACCCCAAAGCATCCTCCCCATGTTGAGGGCATGTGGCCTTGTATGGTTCAGGAAGGGGGGCGCTCTCTTGTCCCCCCTCTTTTCCTACGGCCTGCCAGGTTGCGTGAATCCACTATATAATTTGCGTGGTTGCGTGGATCCATACCATTTTGAGGGGGACCCTTATTATCCATACCAGATCTGAAGGGCCTGGTATGGAATTTGAGGGGACCCCCACACAATTTTTTTTTACATTTTGGTTTCTTGGTTTCCCCTCAATATTCATACCAGACCCAAAGGGCCTGGTAATGGACTGGGGGGGGGGGAACCCATGCTGTTTTTTTCAATGAGTTTTATCTGTATTGCCGAGACCCGACAATTCATTACAGCCGTTTTAAATGACTTGTTTTCCTTTAGAAATGTCATTTTGCTGCAGGACTGTTCTAAACACGGGAAAAATGCGCCACTTTACCGGCATACTATAGACACCCCCCCCCCCCCAGGCACGAAATTTAAAGGAATATTTCACTTTTATTGTTTTACTTTAAGCATTTTTAAATCACTGCTCCCGAAAAAATGGCAGTTTTTAAAACTTTTTTTTGTATTGATACATGTCCCCTGGGACAGGACCCGGGTCCCCAAACACTTTTTATGACAAGACCATGCATATAAGCCTTTAAAATGAGCACTTTAGTTTTTTTACGTTTCTTGTCCCATAGACTTTAACGGTGTTCGCACAAATCTTTTGCCTGTTTGCAAGTTCTGGTGTGAACCGAACCGGGGGGTGTTTGACTAATCCTTAATTACAAGTACCCAGACTGTTTTATAAACCAAATATTGGTCCAAAATGAGCTGTTTGTGTTGGAGCTTACTCATACAATTTTAATAACACTTAAAACAACCTAGGTTGACTAACAATAATCTTTTCTAATTTAAAATCGCATTTGTACATTTTTACACTAAGTTACCCCCCACTCTTGGAAGATATGCCGAAAATTATTATTTTATAAATTAATACAATATTCACATATAAATATATGTATTGTAAAAAATATTATGACAATATATATATATATATATATATATATATATATATATATATACACCTCCATCTAGTGTTCAAAATCGTGAACTACAATCCACCAGAGAATACATATTTCAGTGGGCTGCAAAACACACCTCACCAAAAAAAAAAAACTATATATATATATATATATATATATATATATATATATATATATATATATATATACACACTAATATGACATAAAAAAATACAAAAAAATAAAATGTACAAAAATGTGAAATCATCCCAAAATTTTTAATTAAAATAAGAAAAGTGATAAGCAGCCCAAATATTACAACAAATAAATTATATAGAGTTCCCAAATATCATTTAATAAAGGGTAGACTCAAATCCTGTATTAAATAATAATAGATGGAGTTCAAAACAAAAAACAAAAAACATATACCTATAATTCAATTTAGAATACAAAATCACCCATAACAATGGTCTGAGGGTCTTCAAAAATCAGCAATAAAAAAATTGAGGTCTATATCAATGTTGAGACCAGATGGAGCAAGAGTGTTGAGCTCATTTATCCATCTGGTCTCATTTTGAGAGACCTACTGACGCAAGTTACTCCCCCTCTAATTTTTTACCACCCTATCTATACCATAGAAACTTAAAAGAGATGGGTCCCTAATATGTGCTAATCTAAAGTGATTGGATACACTGTGTTAACTCAGTCCCTTTTGAATATTATAAACGCGTTCATTAACATATTTATAAAGACATCTCGTGGTACTCCCTAAATATTTTAAGCTACAAGGGTTCTTTATATGTGATTATTGTATAAATTTGTAAAATATTCATTTTGGGCATATCTTCCAAGAGTAGGATTGGGTGGCAACTTAGTGTAAAAATGTACAAATGTGGTTTTATGTTAGAAAACATTGAAATATATTGTTAGTCAACCTAAGTTGTTGTAAGTGTTATTAAAATGGTATGATTTTATTGATGGATTATGAAGAGAGTAAACTCCAACACACACAGCTCATTTTGTACCAATATTTGGTTTATAAAACATAGTTTTTCCCTCGGGATTATGTAAATTACATTCCTACCGATCATCACCGACTCTCTGTTATTTAAGACTCCAACTAAATGGCCATGTCTGAGCTTCCTGAGGATGCACTGCATGTGAACTGCATTGAGGCTTTGCCACTGACGTCACATCTGGTCTTTCCCCTGCATCATATCCAGTCTATTGGAACGCATGCTTTTTCTAGGAACACATGAGCAGGGGTGCAAGGAGAAAGCATGTGAGCTGTATGTGTTGGTGCCCTGCTGGCACCTGCCAAATGTGAGCATATTTTTTATATGATTACTGTTGTGTAAAAACCTACTACACTATGATACTATCTCTGGGATTTCTTACTCACTCTTCTTGAGTGAATGAGAATTTAGATTAGAAACATCCACAAGTGGACTGATCAGTGGCGGCTGGTGCTCAAAATTTTTTGGGGGGGCGCAAACAAACTGAAAAAAAAAAAAAAACTTCAATTGCCGCCACTGTGCCCATTAAACACAGCCACTGTGCCCAAACGCTACCAGTTTTCCCCTCAAATGCAGCCAGTTTGTCCCCAAATGCAGCCAGTTTGTCCCCAAATGCAGCCAGTTTCCCCCCAAATGCAGCCAGTTTGTCCCCAAATGCAGCCAGTTTCCCCCCAAATGCAGCCAGTTTCCCCACAAATACAGCCAGTTTGTCCCCAAATGCAACCAGTTTGTCCCCAAATGCAGCCAGCTTCCCCCCAAATGCAGCCAGTTTGTCCCCAAATACAGCCAGTTTGTCCCCAAATGCAGCCAGTTTGTCCCCAAATACAGCCAGTTTCCCCCAAATGCAGCCAGTTTCCCCCCAAATGCAGCCAGTGTGTCCCCAAATGCAGCCAGTTTGTCCCCAAATACAGCCAGTTTCCCCCCAAATGCAGCCAGTTTCCCCCAAATACAGCCAGTTTGTCTCCAAATGCAGCCAGTTTGTCCCCAAATGCAGCCAGTTTCCCCCCAAATGCAGCCAGTTTGTCCCCAAATACAGCCAGTTTCTCCCCAGCCCTGCACTTACCTTCCTCGGGTCAGCGCCGTCCTCCTCCACGCTCCCTAATGTCTTCTTCCATCCTCGATGTCTTCTCCCGCCCTCGATGTCGCTTCAATCAATCAGGTTACTGGTAACCAGACCCGGTGAACCTGATTGGCTGAGACGCCTGCCAGTGTTAACCAGGGAACGCACAGCCCGTGCATCCCCTGGTTAACTATTTTGAAGCCGATTACAGCCCACAGGCTGTAATCGGGAGGCCTATCAGAGCCGGTGGCTCTGATAGACACTTCCAAAAACCAACCAACTGCTGTCATTCAGATGGCTGGTGCTCGACAAAGGGCCAGCCATCCTGAATAGTGCAATGCATGAATGTATGTATTGTTGACGGTGCAGGGGGGAGAGGGGGCGGCGCTCCTGCGCCCACTATGGACGCACCGCCACTGGGACTGATGATTGGATTTCTATGAAGAAGATTTGGGAGCCAGTGTACAGGATTTAATATATAAGGCTTGTTGGCTGCTTTGGCAGGCGCTACCATCTGGTGAGTGTCAATTTCTTTTTTAAGAAAAATGACGGTTTATGCTTATGTACATGATTTCAAAAGATTACATGATTGGGGATTTCCTTATGAAATAGCTGGACTTTATATTACACTTAGGGACACTTTGATTGATTTTTTCACAGGTTATTGTTTAATTAAATAGAAGGGCTAGCGCCTACCCTTTGTTGCTTTTTGTATAGATGAAGTGTCATACATTTAAAAGGGGCAGCTGCTCTTGCTCAGTTTATCATTTAGTTACTATTTTTTAAGGACGGTGCCCTCAAAGTATCATTAGACTTTTGCGCATGTGCAGGAGTCAGTCATCCTGCCTACAGAGACCAGGTCGGTAGTGTCAGCTGATCTGCAGCTCATTTTACATGCTAGAGAAGACAGCAAGCAAGCAGGTAGGTGCATATTTTTTCAGAATAAACATTGCATGTCTCTTCTGCAATAAAGAGCCTAAGGCCCCATGCACACGAGACGCAGGTGCAAACTCTGCTGAACACACGTTTTTAAACGCTAAAACCGGCGTTTATAAACGCGCGTTTTGCCGCGTTTGCGGCCGCGTTTAGCGGCGTTTTACCGCGTTTGCGTTTATAAGCGTTTCATCATAGACCCTCCCTAAGCTCAAAAAACAGTAAATTTTAACCATTTCAGCCAGTTTGTGAGACCAGAGTGAGTAGCAGCAGCTGAGAGAGCAGCAGTGTACTTGTATTTAGCGTATCACTTGCCACATCATCTGCCACAAGTTGTGGATTGTCCACTTGCCACGTCACCTGCCACGTCACCTGGCCACGTCACCTGCCACAAGCTGTGGATTGTCCACTTGCCACGTCACCTGGACACGTCACCTGGCCACATCACCTGACACAAGCTGTGGATTGTCCACTTGCCACGTTACCTGCCACAAGTTGTGGATTGTCCACAATGCAATGCAAGCAATTACAGTTTTCTTTTATATTTTTTAATAGTTTTTCATCATTTGCCATCATTTTTGAGATTTCTAATGTTAAAAAATAGGTCACCTTTAAAAACGCTTATAAACGCAAACGCGGCAAAACGCCGGTACCGCGTTTAGCAGCGGCGTTTTACCGCGTTTGCGTTTATAAGCGTTTCATCATAGACCCTCCCTAAGCTCAAAAAACAGTAAATTTTAACCATTTCAGCCAGTTTGTGAGACCAGAGTGAGTAGCAGCAGCTGAGAGAGCAGCAGTGTACTTGTATTTAGCGTATCACTTGCCACATCATCTGCCACAAGTTGTGGATTGTCCACTTGCCACGTCACCTGCCACGTCACCTGGCCACGTCACCTGCCACAAGCTGTGGATTGTCCACTTGCCACGTCACCTGGACACGTCACCTGGCCACATCACCTGACACAAGCTGTGGATTGTCCACTTGCCACGTTACCTGCCACAAGTTGTGGATTGTCCACAATGCAATGCAAGCAATTACAGTTTTCTTTTATATTTTTTAATAGTTTTTCATCATTTGCCATCATTTTTGAGATTTCTAATGTTAAAAAATAGGTCACCTTTAAAAACGCTTATAAACGCAAACGCGGCAAAACGCCGGTACCGCGTTTAGCAGCGTTTAGCAGCGTTTAGCGTCTAAAACGTGGAAAACTTTTGCGTCTGAACCCATTTTTTTGCTTCTGGAAAAACGAGGTTAAACGCAACTGCTTGTAAACGCCAAAAAACGAGACTGTGTGCATGGACACATAGGATAACATTGAATGGGTTCAGGAGCAGTTGAAAAAAGCGTCCAACTGCCTCTGAACGCGCGTTCAACAGCAAATAACAGCGTCTCGTGTGCATGGGGCCTAACTGCTCTCTGTTTGTGACAGCGGAACCTAAGCTCTGCTTTAAGATTATCAACTCATTAAGTTAATCAACCCTATTATTTCTCTATATATTTATTTACTATCACCTATTTGTTGTCATTTAAACTGTATTGTGTAGGTAAGCAATACAATATCAGTAACTGAACATCTTTGCCATAGATTAAATGGCTGGATAAGATAGTACTATGTAGTATTTGTTTACCATGCTAACCTGAACAATCAAATTGTATTGCCCAATTTTTCTATTAATAATGATGTGTGATCAGTCCAGACTATTTGAAGTCATTGTCCAGTGTAGGTTGCATTCCTTCTTTGATCAACCTTATCAATAGTTTCAAGGTGAAGTATTAGATCACTTAAAATATTGCACATTTATCTCTGTGACATTAAAATATCAATGTATATTAAACAGCAAATAATCAGTGCAACAAAGAGCAGATACAAATAGCAGTCTAGACATCAGTTCTCAATAATTAGTTCAAAGCATCCAATTAACCAAAAACTTTTTGACTTTTTGACTGTTTGACTTACTATAAAGCAAGATTGTTTGTTGTTTGTATGAAGAGTGTCATATTTTAGTCTGTCAGTAAAATAATGTGTTCTGTAAGTAATTTTTTTTTGGTTTGTTGGTATAAAAAGTTGTGGGGAGTTTGAAACCCTGTGCTGATGCATATAAGAAGTGCTAGGGAGTAGGGGATCTTTGCAAGGTAACACAGAGAGTTCGATACAATAAATAAGTTAGAAAAGAAGATCAGAGTTTTCACTGAACCAAATGTTTGTGAATAGGATAAAATGATACGATACACAAAAGCATTCTTTTTAGACTGTGTTGCAAAAATATAATTGGTTTTAGCAGATTCCAAATTTAATTTACCAAATTATACTTACAATCAGCACCCGCAATATATGTATCCACTTCCACTTTATTGAATTCCTTTAATATCTATTAAAAATAATGAAATGGAAATTGCTATAAAAAATAAGTGCCAGGCATGAAGCATTTTCTATCCTGCAACTAATTCCGATATAGAGTATTAAAGTATAATTTAATTTAATATAATTTTGCTATGGTTATAACATGCCATGTGTAGAAAAAACAATTGCGTTATTTATTCCTAGTTGTCCGGTTTTGCATTTCGTTGTGGTCATAGGGGAACAAACATTAATGTTATTACACTTTATGTATCCTGAGGTTAGTTCCTTGGACTTAAACATTTTTGTGGAAAATAATAGACTGTGAACAAACACCTACAAAAAAAGAGCAGACTGTAACAGTTCTAGAATTCTAGCTGTCATCTTCTAAAATGTGTAATGAACATTCCAAGAGGCCAATTTATACATCTGTGTAAAAGCAGTAAAGTGACAAAGAGCTAGCTGACTTTACAATTCAGTGAGAAAGGGTACAATACAAGAGAACTTAATTGGCAAATCCTAAAGCACAAATATAGTTTGTTGGAACTATTATCAGAAAGACATCAAGGACAATAATCTGAGTCTTAACATTACACCATCAACATGGGCAAAAACTAAGAAGACACATACTCTAAGAGATAAGATAACATTTACAAGCAATTGTATGTATGCCATGCAAACAAGCTACCAGGAGTGGTAAATGAAGCTCTTTACAATGTAACAGGGTAATAGGAAGTATCATATTAAAAGTTATATTACCTTTACCACTAAAGAAGTTATCCATGGTATACAATACCCGTGCAAGCAGTTGAGAATAATAAAAAAAAAAAAAAAAAACAAGGAACATTTCTGTAACATCCTATCAAGAAATGTTAAATCCCCACCCTCTAAACATTTTAAAACAATGGATAAAGGTAGTCTTAAAGGATCTCATTCAGTGTAATAGAGGTAGTGAAACCAAATTTATATGTATAGGACGCTGAGACAAGAATCCAAATGGATTTATGAAATGGACACTATTGCTCCTAAAGAATTAAACATGAATATAATATTATCAATCAGAATATATGTCAAAGCAAAAATACTAAAACATTAGCAGCGCTAGTCCAAATAGCAAGAATAAATTTGCTTAAAGTCCACTTGTGAAGAAGACATGGAATGGTAGTCCACTTAGATAATGCACCTTAGTGAAAGTCAATTTTAAGAGAAAGGGTGAATGTAAATAGTCCATCTTAAAGGAAAATGTTTTCAACAATCCGAATATAGATACGATCTCCTTCACCACACCGCTTGTGTCACAACCCTGTAGGTAATCCACTTACCAGATAGTGCTGGATTTCGTCAGGGTGAAAGTGATGACAGAAACGCGTCAGGCGGTGACTACGCAGCAACCTATGTTGTCGGCTTCTCCTTGCTTTCCTTACCTTCGAACACCACGGGAGCGGCGAGAGGCTAGACAGGAGTGTGCGATTTTACAGTTTGTTGTTACATGCCCTTGTTTTATGTATACATTGTAAGTGTGTTATCGTGAGAAACTTTTTAATGAATAAACAAGTGTAGTACTGGATTACGCTATGTGCATCTTTTATCCATTGCTTTTGACAAGCAACATCTAGATGGAAAGTGTTCAGTGAGCTGATAACATCCTCTGACTGATAAGCGTATAATCCAGCACTATCTGGTAAGTGGATTACCTACAGGGTTGTGACACAAGCGGTGTGTTGAAGGAGATCGTATCTATATTCGGATTGTTGTAAACATTTTGCTTTAAGATGGCCTATTTTACATTCACCCTTTCTCTGAAAATGGACTTTCACTAAAGTGCATTATTTAAGTGGACTACCATTCCATGTCTTCGTCACAAGTGGACTTTAAGCAAATTTATTCTTGCCATTTGCACTAGCGCTGCTAATGTTTTAGTATTTTTGCTTTGACATATATTCTGATGTATCTTGTTTTATTATAGTGGCTGCTTACTTATTTACCAACAATTTTTCTGTGAGTGCAGAGGGAGAGATATTGAACATAGTTTTACTATTTCTAATTTTTTTTACATTAATATAATATTCTTTGCATTTGAATAGGATTTTGATTTTAATATTTGTTTTAATATTTTTAGCTTTTAAACTATTTACATATTCTTTAAATAAAGATTATCTTTCTTTTTAATAAATACTGATTTTATATGGCTTTGACCAATAAATGGACTAGGCAGACAATCTGACATCAAGTGACATCACATCAAGGAAATGTAGGTCTCGATACACTTTTGTATCAAAACATAGGGAGAGTATGGTGTTGCGACCATCCAGGACACCTACTCTGTATTACTGCAACTAGGTTCTTTTTTTTTTAACCACTTGACCTCCTGAAGATTTACCTCCCTTCATGACCAGGCAATTTTTTGCTATACGTCACTGCGTTACATTACTTTTACTGACAATTGCGCTGTCATGCAACGCTGTAAATAAAATGTATGTAATTTTTTCCCCACAAATAGAGCTTTCTTTTGGTGGTATTTGATCACTACTGCATTATACATTTTTTGCGCCGCTATAAACAAGAGAAAAGACTGACCATTTTGAAAATAAAAAACAATATTTTTTACTTCCTGCTATAAAACATATCCAATAAAACAAAATTAAAAAATTTGATTTCTTCACAAATTTAGACCACAATATATTCTGCTACATATTTTTGATTTAAAAAATCCCAATAAGTGTATATTGATTGATTTGTGCAAAAGTTATAGCGTCTACAAACTATTGTATATACCGTATATACTTGAGTATAAGCCGACCCGAATATAAGCCAATGCACCTACTTTTACCACAAAAAACTGGGAAAATGTATTGACTCGAGAATAAGCATAGGGTGAGAATGCAGCAGCTACTGTAAGTGGAAAAGAGGATCAACAATGCCAATTTGCAGCTTCACTGTGCCCATTTGCATGCCACAGCCTCACTGTGTCCTCACCAGGGGAAGGCTGGCAGCCTTAAGCCTGGGGGGCAAGTCCAGTCGGGTGGCCCATTGTACCACCGAATCAGCTTACCATCCATGCCCTCCGGGTTTTATAACGGATATTGATGTTATGAAGCAAGACAAATATGACACAGCAATGACAGCATGACCCCGATCTTGGTAAAGAGCCGATGACGCGGCTCTTTACCCATGTGATTGGCTGTGTCCAATAACAGCCAATCACATGTAAATGACTGCCTGTGAGGAGAGCCGATCATGGGCATCTCCTTGCAGGGGACACTGTACAGATAATTAGGGCACTGATTACAGTGCAGTCCCAACAGTGCCCAGCAAATGACGCCAGTCTGTGCCCATCAGTGACACAAATATGTGCTGTCTTTCAGTGCCACCCATTAATGCCCATCATTGATACCCATCAGTGCCCAACAGTACCGCCTATCGGGGCCCCCTATCAGTGAAAAATTACTTACAGTGCCTTGAAAAAGTATTTATACCCCTTGAAATTTCCCACATTTTGTCATGTTATAACCAGACACGTAAATGTATTTTATTGGGATTTTATGTGATAGACCAACACAAAGTGGCACATAATTGTGAAGTGGAAGAAAAATGATAAATGATACAAATAAATATGTGAAAGTGTGGGGGGGTGTATTTGTATTCAGCCCCCCTGAGTCAATACTTTGTAAAACCCCCTTTCTCTGCAATCACAGCTGCAAGTCTTTTTGGGGATGTCGCTACCAGCTTTGCACATCTAGAGAGTGACATTTTTGCCCATTCTTCTTTACAAAATATCTCAAGCTCTGTCAGATTGGATGGAGAGCGTCTGTGAACAGCAATTTTCAAGTCTTGCCACAGATTCTCAATGTGATTTACAGTAGGTCTGGACTTTGACTGGGCCATTCTAACACATGAATATGCTTTGATCTAAACCATTCCATTGTAGCTCTGGCTGTATGTTTAGGGTCGTTGTCCTGCTTGAGGGTTAACCTCCGCCCCAGTCTCAAGTCTTTTGAAGACTCTAAGGCCCCTTTCACGCAGACGTGTCCGTGTAGGGCTCCGCTTTGCTCAGCAGGGATCACTCCGTTGATTCCGTTTTCATCCGACCTGATAGACGGATGGAAAATAAGGTTTCCATCCTTCAGACTTTAGTGGATCGGAATGGGTCGGATGTCAGCGGACATGTCACAGCTGACATCCGTCGCTCCATAAACCTGTATGAAGCGTCCATTCAGGTCCGCCTAAAAAACTGACAGGCGGACTTGAACGGTCCACCCATGTGAAAGGGGCCCAACAGGTTTTCTTCTAAGATTGTCCTGTATTTGGCTCCATCCAGCTTTCCATCAACTCTGACCAGTTTCCCTGTCCCTGCTAAAGAAAAGCATCCCCACCCCATGATGCTGCCACCACCATGTTTCACGATGGGGATGGTGTGTTCAGGGTGATGTGCAGTGTTAGTTTTCCCCCACACATAGCGTTTTTCTTTTTAGGCCAAAAAGTTAACTTTTGGTCTCATCTGATCAGAGCACCTTCTTCCCCATGTTTGCTGTGTCCCCCACATGGCTTCTCACAAACTGAAAATGGGACTTCTTATGACTTTTTTTTTTTCTTGTCACTCTTCCATAAAGGGCAGCTTTGTGGAGTGCACGACTAATAGTTGTCTTGTGGACAGATTCTCCCACCTGGGCTGGGCTGTGGATCTCTGCAGCTCCTCCAGAGTTACCATGGTCCTCTTGGCTGCTTCTCTGATGAATGCTCTCCTTGCTCGGCCCGGTCAGTTTAGGTGGACGGCCATGTCTTGGTAGGTTTGCAGTTGTGCCATACTCTTTCCATTTTCAGATGATGGATTGAAGAGTGCTCCGTGAGATGTTCAAAGATTGGGATATTTTTTTTATAACCTAACCCTGCTCTAATAACGTAACCCTGCTTTAAACATCTCCACAAGTTTATCCCTGACCTGTCTGGTGTGTTCCTTGGCCTTAATGATGCTGTTTGTTCACTAAGGTTTTCTAACAAACCTCTGAGGGCTTCACAGAACAGCTGTATTTATACCGAAATTGAATTACACACAGGTGGACTCTATTTACTAATTAAGTGACTTCTAAAGGCAATTGGTTCCACTAGATTTTAGTTAGGGTATCAGAATAAAAGGGGACTGAATACAAATGCCCCCCCCCCCCCACACTTTTCACATATTTGAAAACCATTTATCATTTTCCTTCCCCTTCACAATTATGTGCCACTTTGTGTTGGTCTATCACATAAAATCCCAATAAAATACATTTACGTTTTTGGTTGTAACATGACAAAATGTGGGAAATGTCAAGGGGTATGAATACTTTTTCAAGGCAAGGTATTTGCAAAAAACCTTTAAAAAAATTAAAAAGGGTATTTTTTCATGTTTTAGCAAAAAATTTAAAACCCCAGTTGTTATTAAATACCACCAAAATGAAAACTCCATTTGTGTGAAAAAAAGAACAATGTAATATGGGTACAGTGTTGCTCGACCGTGCAATTGTCATTCAGAGCCCGGATTCACACTGACATTGGAAATGAAATCGAGCAAGTTCAGCTGAACTATTGAACGATTTCATACTCACATGTCAGTCCTGACTTCGGGGTGCGATTTCAGAGACATCTGTGCGGGTTCATGCACAGATGTCTATTGAAATTGCACCCCGAAGTTGCCAAAAGTAGTACAGAAACTACTTTTGGGAATCGGTGCGACACCGCAAATGGAATCGATGTGGCGTTGCACCGATTCGGATGGTGCCATCGCCGGCAATTGCCACCGTTTTGGCATGCGATTTGACATGTCAAATCGCATGCCAAATTGCTCCAATGTGAACCTGGGCTCAGTGTGAGAACTGAAAGCTGAAAATTGTCCTGGGCAGGAAGGGAGTGAAAGTGCGGTGTCGCACCGATTCCCAAAAGTCGTTTCTGTACTACTTTTGGCAACTTCAGTGTGCGATTTCAATAGACATCTGTGCATGAACCCGGACAGATGTCTCTGAAATCGCACCCCAAGAGAGAGGGGTGGGAGGAGGCAGAGCTGATCGTTCTCCCATTAGTGGAGAGGAGGGGGAGGGCTGTACTCTCCAAGACGCCACAGAACACACACACACTCACATAGTTCTGTGACAGGTGCAGCTAATATCCCTGTCACAGGACACAGCACAGCTGCAGCAGGGGATGGAGGGATGTGTGTTCTTTCACTTCCATTCGGCCGCTAATTCACGATCCAGCCCTGTAAACCCCCCCCGCAGTAGCACTCGAACGGGTTCGGAAACTGCACATGCGCAGTTCTGGGCTGGCCGCCCAGCAGCCCTTTTACAGGGAATCAAAGCGGCCCGGGGGGAAATCTCCACTCTGCCACCTGGCCCAGTCCGCCCCTGGTCCTCACTGTGTCCATCTCACTGTGTCCATCTGCATGTCTCAGTCTCACTGAGCCCACCTGCATGCCTCAGCCTCATGCCTCAGCCTCACTGTGCCCATCTGCGTGCCTCAGCCTCATGCCTCAGCCTCACTGTGCCCATCTGCATGCCTCAGCCTCATGCCTCACTGTGCCCATCTGCATGCCTCAGCCTCATGCCTTAGCCTCACTGTGCCCATCTGCATGCCTCAGCCTCACTGTGCCATTGTGCCCATCTGCCGTTGTGCCGGCATTATCATCTCCTGGCGCTGTGCCCATCTGCAGCCTTATTACAGTATCTCCCAGCGATGTGATGCATTCAGTCTAGTCGGCGGCCATGCAGAGTAACAAAGTGCTCCTCGTCCGTGGCAGAACACGGACTCGGTTTCCCAGCAGTGAGTCAGTGTTCAGCCTATCACGGACGAGGACGAGGGGGAAGCAGCGCTTTGTTACACTGCATGGCCGCCGACTAGACTGAATGTATCACAGGGCCAGGAGATAAGGCTACAGATGGGCACAGCACCGGGAGGACTCGAGTATAAGCCGAGGGGGGCATTTTCAGCACAAAAAAATGTGCTGAAAAACTCTGCTTATCCTCGAGTATATACTAGTAATGGCAGTGAGCAGCGACTTATAGCGGGATTGCAATATTGCAGCGGACAATCTGCCACTAACTGCCACTTTGTGGGAACCAGTGACACTAATACAGTGATCAGTGCTAAAAATATGCACTATCACTGTACCAATAACACTGGCTGGGAAGGGGTTACACATCTAGGGCGATAAAAGGGTTATCTGTGTACCTAACCAGTGTTTTTGTGTACACAGTGTGCTACTTTTACTAAGTGAGGTGCTGAATTTTATTCTCCAATCACAGCAGAAGCAGCGTGCTCGCGGCACGAGCGCGCGCCCACTACCAGGAAGTGCAGAATCACGTATACAGTGGGGAAAATAATTATTTGATCCACTGCAGATTTTGTAAGTCTGCCCACTTACAAAAAAATGAATGGTCTATCATTTTTATTAACCAAAAATCCAGAAAAAAACATATGATACCAATGTTTTAAATCGATTTGCAGTTCAGTGAGTAAAATAAGAATTTGATCCCCAAGCAAAACATGACTTAGTGCTTGGTGGAGAAACCCTTGTTTGCAAGCACAGAGGTAAGACGTTTCTTGTAGTTGGTTACCAGGTTTGTACACATCTCAGAATGGATTTTGGTCCACTCTTCTCTACAGATCTTCTTTAAATTCTTAGGACTTCTTGGCTGTCACTTGGCAACTCGAAGTTTCAGCTCCCTCCATAAATTTTCTATAGAATTAAGGTCTGGAGACTGACTAGGCCACTGTATGACCTTAACGTGCTTCGCCTTGAGCCACTCATTTGTTGCCTTGGTGGTGTGTTTTGGGTCATTGTCATGCTTCGGTGTTCTGGCTGAGGGAAGAAGGTTCTCATCCAAGATTTTACAATACATGGCCCTGTCCATTGGCCCTTCAATGCAGAAAAGTTGGCCTCTACCTTTAGCGGAGAAACAGCCCCAAAGCATAATGTTTTCACTTCCATGCTTGACTGTAGGGATGGTGTTCTTAGGGTCATAGTCAGCATTTTTGTCCTCTAAACATGGCGAGTCGAGTTAATGCCAAAGAGCTCAATCTTGGTCCCATCTGACCACAGCACTTTCTCCCAACCCTTCTCTGAATCATTTAGATGTTCATTGCAAACTTCAGAGTGGCCTGTACATGTGCCTTCTTGAGGAGGGGGACCTTGCGGGCTCTGCAGGATTTCAATCCATGGTGGCGTATTGTGTTACCAATGGTTTGTTTGGTGACTGTGGTCTCAACTGCCTTGGGATCATTCACAAGCTACTCCGGTGTAGGTTTGAGCTGATCCCTCACCTTTCTCATGATCATCCTTACCCCATGAGGTGAAATCTTGCATGGAGCTTCAGACCAAGAGCGATTGATGGTTATTTTGTATTTCTTCCATTTGCGAATGATCACTCCAACAGTTGTCTCCTTCTCACCAAGCTTCTTGCTGATGTCTTGTAGCCCATTCCAGCCTTGTGCAGGTCTACAATCTAGTCCCTGATGTCCTTTGACAGCTCTTTGGTCTTGCCCATGATGGGAAAGTTTGAATAGAAGAAAGATTCTGTGGACAGGTGTCTTTTATACACATAACGAGTTGTCATTAGGAGCACCTTCTTAAATTGACAGGACTAATCTGTGTACCACATGAGCACATACTGTAGCCATTCTGTGGGAGCCAGAATTATTGTTTGTTGGTAGGGGATAAAATACTTATTTTACTCACTGAACTGCAACTCAGTTTACAAACATTTGTATCATGTGTTCATTTAAAATACACCTATGATAAAAATTATAGACCCTCAATTTCTTTTTAAGTGGGCAAACCTACAAAATATGCAGGGGATCAAATAATAATTTTCCCCACTGTATATACTGTACATGTTTCTGCACAGAACAGCCAACCTGTAGCAATAAATCTGCTATAGGGACTTCTGAGCCTGAAATCTTACAGTACAAAATCCGTGAGCGGGACAATTGTCCCAAAACTCTGGGTTTGTAGCTCTTCCTAAGCATAATTGGGGATACAACAACTATCTAACACACAATAAGCTATGTCTAGGTAACAATCTGCACACCCTTTACCGGCCACACACGCCATGCAGATGACATCCTGGGTAACACCAAAGACCAATTTAACACTGTGTATGACGTATGCCTATTCCCTTACAAGTGGAATGTGATTGGAATGACTCCCAGGAGTTAAAGTTGGGTAAAACCAAAATATTATCCTGACACATTGTCTATAGATGACACCCGCCCATGTATTTACTCCATTGCGGGCTCCACCGCACATAGTCCATGCATTACAGCTGCAGATACATGGAAAATGCTCCAACCCACAAAGTGACCTTGCCACACTCCTGTGAGTCATTCACAACGACATACAGTCAGGTCCATAAATATTGGGACATCGACACAATTCTAATCTTTTTGGCTCTATACACCACCACAAGGGGTTTGAAATTAAACAAACAAGATGTGCTTTAACTGCAGACTTTCAGCTTTAATTTGAGGGTATTTACACGCTATGTATACAGACAGGTGAGCAGGCTCTTACCGGTCGCCGGACACTATTAACACTTGTTCCACCTTTTGCCTTTTAGCTACTTACTCTCCTGCTCCTACCCCACCCCGTAGACTTTCCCCCACCCGATCCTTATCCCCTATCCATTCTTCTCTGTTGACCTAGTGGCAAGTTTACAGTGACGATATACACCACACACTTGGCACTATAGTGGTTTTCAAAGCAGAACAGCCTCACAAATATGGCTTCTACATGACCTAAAGATAACAGGATTCCCCTTAAAATTATCTCTCTTAATGCTCGCAGCCTTAATATACCAGAAAAACAGTCACGGCTACTTCTATTAATGCAGCGGAGCAAGGCGGACTTAGTCTTCCTACAAGAGACCCACTTTTGGAAGGGCGATATCCCCAAATTGTCTAACCCCCACTATCCTACAGCCATACATGCCAGTAACCCAACATCTAAATCCAAGGGAGTATCGATACTATTATCCAAAAATTGTCCCTTCCACACCTCAGACTCATTGTCGATATCTTTTTTTCAAAAGGTAAGATATTAGGGAAGCCCTACACCTTGGCCAATATTTATGCTCCAAATTTCCACCAAATAACTTTTTTCCGTAAAATCACCCACCTGCTGGCGTCATTTAGAGAAGACACTCTGATACTGGGAGCGATTTTAATGTCGCCCTGAACCTACTACAAGACATGTCCAATGGTACATCCTCTTTTCCCTATAAAGCGGTACGAGCCATCAAAACGTATCTTAAGCAACTTAATCTGCATGACCCTTGGTGCACTCTAAATCCACATACTAAAGATTATACATTCTTCTCGGCCCCTCACCAAAGATACTCGAGACTTGACTACCTTTTCATATCTCTACCTTTTCATATTCACTTCTCGCCCGCACAACTATTGACCCAATGTCAGATCACCCCCCATATCTATGTCTTTGGTAATTCTGGAAATCTTCCTCTGCTCTTCAATTTGGCGCCTAGATCTGTCCCTCCTTACGGACCCCGCAATGATAACCAAGATACAAACCCGTCTAATTCAATACGGGAAAATTATCTCCCGATACATCCCAGCTAATCAAATGGGAAGCAAACAAATGTGTGGTGAGGGGAGAACTAATAGCCCTATCAGCCAAGCGTAGGCATTAACGGAAAGCATGCCTTGACACCTTGACTGCCCATATCAATGACTTGGAGAGAGCACACAAAATGTCACAGGCGTCTCAATCTCTCTCAGACCTTATACAAGCTAGAACTGAACTGTTAAGTTAGGTAAAATTAATTAAAATTAAGTCTATTCTATCTCAAATGGCGTTTTATGAATACGCAAATAAATCCAGGAAAATGCTAGCAAAATCACTCCAAACCAAAAGAGCGGCCACTACAATCCACTCCCTGACAGACTCCTCGAGACACAAAATACTGCCAGACTACAAGAGCTCAAAGAATTCCTACAAAAGTGTAGCCCCAAGTTGATATCCGACGTGGAAGCGGAGGATTTGGAGCGTCCTCTCTCAGTGGAGGAAACAAAATTAGCCCTTAAACAGTTAAAAGCTGGAAAAAGCCCCGGCCCAGATGGACTGACGGTGGGCTACTACAAAACCTTTTCAGACACGCTATTACCCCAGTTCTAAACAGCCTTTAATACCCTTTCAGCACACACCCCTCCACCCAAGCATCTCTTACAAGTGCACATAACGGTTATTCTAAAGCCAGGTAAGGACCCTTTCTTTGGTCACGAATTACAGACCCATTTCCCTATTCAACGTAGACCTCAAACTCTACGCCAAAATCCTTGCAAACCGTTTACTACCACTTTTACCCCAACTTATCTCCCTTGATCAAGTGGGATTTATTACAGGAAGGGAAGCCAGGGACAACACTCTAAAAGCAATCAATATACACCACTGGCTGACCACCAATCCCAACCCTGGCTTCTTTCTGTCCCTCGATGCAGAGAAGGCATTCGATAGAGTGGCCTGGGACTTTATGTCGGAAACGCTAGTGGCCCTTGGACTCAGGGGGCACATGCTGAACTTTATACTAGCTTTATACTCCTCACCAACAGCGAAAGTACGTGTCAACAGCCATCTATCGAATGCCTTCTCAATATCCATAAGAACGCGACAGTGCTGCCCACTGTCCCCCATAATTTTTGTCCTCACACTCGAACCGTTACTCAGAAGACTCTGATATATCAGGTATAACAATCGCCCAAAAAAAGCTATAAATTGACCGCGTCCACGGACGACATTTTTCTCTTTTTGACCAATCCCATCACGACAATCCCAAACTTGCTTAAAGACTTTTCTGACTTCAAAACCATGACCAACCTACAGATCAACTTCTCAAAATCCCACGCCCTGAATATTTAATTGAAACAAGATGTGTTAATACAATGTCAATCTAACTTCCATTTTAAATGGCAGCAAGAAGTGATAACATACCTGGGCATTCAACTAACCTCCAAACTATCCGACTTGTATTCCCAGACCGTACAAAAATTAACGCGAGACTTACAATACTGGTCAACTGGGCTCTTTTCCTGGTTTGGGTGAGCAGCCATCATTAAAATGACTGTTCTCCCCAAGATAGTCTACTTATTGCAAACCTTGCATCTTCATGTGAAAAAGCGTGCACCAATTTCCTTTGGGGTAAAAACCGACCTAGAATAAGCTATGATCAACTAACTATACAGAAGTTAAAAGGAGGCATAGGCCTCCCTGACATCTTTAAATACATTGAGCATGCATCCTTGCGAGGATAATAGACTGGAACATCCACTCAGAAGTCAAAGACCGGATCCAGCTGAAACACTCTTTTTCCTCCCTACCCTTATCAACTCCCTTTGGCAGTTCAGGAACATATACCGCCTCAATGCAAATCCCATCCCCTAATAGGAACCACCTTACACATCTTTAAAGAAGCATGTCTAAAACACAAGCTTTCCTCAGTACCAGGTCCTCTGACCCCCATACGCCACAATACTCTCTTCTCCCCTGGTTTGTCCAATACCCTTCTAACGGAGATCTGGCCAAATGACACAATTCATGCGGAACACTTCTTCGAAAAGGGGAAATTTGTATCATTTACTTTCCTTGCGCATGACAGTGCACACATTCCCATTTTGGAAATATGTCCAAATCCAACACTTCCTAAATAAACTCTGGTCTCCCCAAAAAACACCATTTGAAGTGATCTGTTGCAAACAGGACCCACAAAGACATTTAATATCCAACACATATTCCATACTGTTCTCCAATCACAACCCTAAGTTCAATAAAGTGAGCCGCATATGGGAACAAGAACTTTCCCTAGACCCAACAGAGGAGAAATGGGAAAACATTTACACGTACATACACAAAGGAACAGTTAATGTCTCAACTCAGGAAAATGGTTTTGGCGATGCAACAATTGGGTGAGACTGCTCAGTTTTGTAATGCATGCATAAAACAAATGTCTGAGAAGCACATGATTGATGTTCCTAGTTTGGTGACCTATTATTGCAGAAATGATGAGGAAGATAACCCTGCACTTTGCAGCATCAAAAACAAATCAGTGATAGAATAAATCTTAATAATGCAGAGACAGTGACTTTTCTGCTCTTTTAGGTAGTTGAAGTAGTCATTTATACATCAGACTTTCAATCCCAAGTAAAAAACAGCTTATCAAAAAACAATATTCAACAAGTCAAATAACCATAGATGGTAAAGAAGGTAGAGGGTGCAGTTCAAAGTACCACACAATAGAGCCACAGGGACATAGTATCTCAATAATACAAAAACAGTGATCAAAAAATACAAAAGTTTAATAATATCCAATTAAAGAAAAAAAAATTGTATATATGCACATCCTAAAACCTTCATTCCAGACATATCAAAGACAATTTTTAGAAGGTGGTAGGTGTAGGACGGGCATATAACAAGTGTTTTTTCTTTAATTGGTTATGAATAAACTTTTGTATTTTTTGATCACTGTTTTTGTTTTATTGAGATACTATGTCCCTGTGACTCTATTATGTGGTACTTTGAACCGTACCCTCTACCTTGGTACAGTTCTGTTTTTTTATATGCTGGCTTTGCCACTGAGCCCCACTCATGTTTGGAGTGTGTGGATGAGTATATAGGGGTACTATCTTCTACCTATAAGTCTAATTTGTTTTTATTTTCTTTATTTAACCATAGATGGTAGTATGCTCATATTAAATATATGGTGACATTCTAACCAATTTCTGTTAAAATCATCTATTTCATGCAGCAGCTTTTGCTCATGTATGGTCAGCATTGTTAATTTCTATGTAACCTCTGGAAACACTTAAATATGTCTATGGTGGAGCTTATGTCCTTTCTGTGCTTTCTAAGTTCTTTCCTTGTTTATGCAATTAAAGTATTGAATCTCAGCAAATTAACTGTACCAATGATTTGGTGTAAAAGATAGTTAGCATACCACAGTCTATTTCATAGCACAGGTCTCCTACCTCCTCACCATTGACCTCCAGTTAGAAATGCAGGTGGAATGTCATAAACAATCCTGTTATATCTAGAGGGCAGCAAATTTTGGAAAAGGATTTTCTGGTGCTATCCAATTAGGAAAATATTGTTCTTCTTTATTAGGACATGGCCACCACAAAATGAGGGGAATCCCCCCTGGATCCTGCTTACACTGGATACCGGAGGTCGCTTAGGGGTAGAGAGTCCATGATCCATTAAAATGTGGGCTTTATATATAGGGGACAGGCTGCACACTCTCTAATTAAAAGCTGACTGAGGTTCACAAGATCCCTTTGCCAATTCATTTATTGGATCACCTGCTTCAGTAAATCAGTGATCTTTAGAGAATATCTAGTCACTTCATAATGTCCCAGCTTGCAGCAAATATGAATTTGTGTGTGACAATTTGATCATGACTATTAAATTCTTTTTTTTTTTTGTGTGTCTGATCTTTATATGAAAGACCCTTGATGGAACAAGGATAAACTGGATTAGCACAGAAGCACAGATGTTTTTATTGCTTACATATAAAATTAACGTGCTTACCGCTTTAAGAACCTTCATTCCAGACATATCAATAAATGACACTGTTGTAAAATCCAGAATTAATGTGTGGAGATCAATTTTTGGAACTTGGATATTATTGGGAAGATCTTGACTCCAGTTCACTTCAATAGGCAAATCCTCAGGGGGTTCATCCAACTCTTCTATTCTGTTATTGTGTAGTTCTTCGTCATCAGATATATCAATGTCATTTGATGTTGGTACCAAACCTTTCTTTAGAGTGAATTTAGAAAATAATTAAAAATTAGTATTAATTTTATTGTATATGTATTGTATTTGTATTCGTAGATCATTCATTTTACAAGTAAAAGAGAACATAAAAAAAACAATCAAAAAATATATTATGTTATTCTTGCATTATACTATTTGCATTATGATGTTCATTCTGAATTGTTGGGTTTTATGCATAATTATCTTTAGTGGTATCTATCTATCTACTGTATCTACTGTGTATACAACAGGTTATTTTTTTAGACTTACTGGTGTCATACGTAATTCTCCTTTTTTGACTAATTTTGTAATTTTCCTGAGAGCCTTATTGCGTTTACGAAGGAGCCACAGTGGATTAAAACCAACCTACAAGATATCATTGTGTTAGTAGGCAGTAGGTAAAATGTATTTAAAAAAAAAAAAAAAGAAGTAAACATAAACTTACACAGGTAATAAGTTTTTCTTTAAAGGCATCAATGTTAGCAAAAAATACAGGAGATGGGCATCTGAATATTTTCACTCCTTCTAGCTCATAGATCTGTGGACAGTGTGAACACATATTATATATACATGGTTTTAAGTATTGAAATTACTTCAATGCTCATTTTTTATTGAGATTAACCAACTTACATCGCTGTAATCCTTTTTGTCTTTATAGATATCTGTTCTTCTAACGCTAGCTAATAATGCATATTTCGGGCTGTAAAGTAAAAAAGATGTTAAATGAAATAAACTTAAAAGAAGCTATTAATTAAATATAGTAAACAGTAGGAAATATATATAGATCTATATATATATCTATATCTAGATATATATATATAGATCTATATATATCTATCTATAGATATAGATATATACAGTATATGTAGCCATACCCCCGCAGGCGCTGCTTTTTTTGTTCAGTGCGTTACTCTGCCTCTCAATGTGCACATAGATGTGCCAGGGGGTGAGTTAAAGGGGTTGTAAAGGTAATTTTTTTTTTCAAATAACAAACATACCATACTTACCTCCACTGTGCAGTTCATTTTTCACAGAGTGGCCCCGATCCTTGTCTTCTGGGGTCCCTCGGCGGCTGTCTCGGCTCCTCCCCACAACAGCTAACCCCCGTTTTGGGAAGCGCTCCCGTGATACAGTCGGCAGCCATAGCCACTGCTTGTATCACTCGGCCCCAGCATAGGATGCATTAAGGTGAAAAAACATGAAGCTTTACAACCCCTTTAAGGTTGCCTTTCACCAAATCTGTGGTGAGAAGGTCAGGCTCCACAAGAGTCCTTTGAGGTGTGAGGATAACTTCTTCGGTGCTCTCCGCCCCCTCTGGCACACCTAGCAATAGTATAAGTGCAATGACAAATGAGAAACACAGACGTTATGATAAAACACAGAAATTGTCTTTACTGCAATATTTCTGTGGAAGAATAACAGACAGTAACAGTATACAGTATATTCAAGTAATCAACTAAAGAGCAATATCTGGGATTTAAGAGCAATATAGCTCTCAATCCTAAATTCAAGCTGCTTTCAGGGGATTCCAACCCTGAGAATGTCCCCAAGATCATAGTCACACTTAAATGGCAAATAAAGCACAATATGGCACTTCAAATCAGATCTGTTACCTTTATTTAGGTTGGCTCTATGAGTCCAGGCAGGAGAATAGCAGCGGAATGACCCTCTTTGTGTCAGGCCTCTCTCTTCTGTCCCCTGACACCACAGGCCCATGCAGGTTTAGGAGATATCCAGGATAGCTACAGTTAAGCCTTATTATAGGCTTACCTGTAGTAAAAAGTGGTTGTAAAGGGTTTACAACCACTTTAACACCTTCCGTGGTGCTGTGTCCCTGTTTCCTGCAAATGGTCAAAAGTCCTCTCACCAAATCCTGCGGTCAAGGCCCAAATGAAACATCCTGGAACAGGAGGCTCTCCTGGCGACCCTACTGGTCACCTCACACTGGAACGCTTCACCGTCGGTGCAGATGTGTCTGGATGTGCACCTGGGATCCCCCTCTCTCAGGCTGGATGTCCCGTCTGGCGGCGGAGGTCTGAATTGCGCAGTGAAATCACCTGAGAGACAGCATCTCTCCCTCAGGTCTGATCTCTCCCTCCACCTCGTGCTGACTAGATTCTAATCAGGGAATCAAAATGGAGTCTCTCCTTTCCTGCCAGCAGAGCATGCTGGGATTTGTAGTCCTGCCTCTTTAAAAGTCAGTGAGGCCGCTCTGTGCTGAGACTTCATATTCCTGAGTCATTTGCAGCTGCTTCCTGCAGCTTAGTATAGTCCCTCGCATTGGCTGCTGTAACTGTGCCTTTAATTGGCTCCTCTCCTGCCAAAAGGTGCACATGAGAGGAAGGCAGATGCCTGTGTTAAAATGCAGTAAGTGAAGAGAAAAGGGAGGGGGAATCCCCCTCTCTCAGAAACTGACAGGCAGCTTTCCCTCTGTGAAAAGCTTGTGTACTCACGATGGCCAGCTTGGTGGGGTCGTGGGAGAAATGAGACAGCCACTACACACTCCCCCCACCAAAGAACCCTTGGTCCTCCAAAGGAAGTAACAGTCCTTGACCTGGTACATGCTTGTAGAATACATGCGGAAGGAAGGTTGTCCTGCCTACAGGCCACCTTAATTGGAATGGCCCAGCTAGATGTGCCAGGGGGTGAGTTAAGATTGCCTTTCACCAAATCTGTGGTGAGAAGGTCAGGCTCCAGAAGAGTCCCTTGAGGGGTGAGGATAACTTCTTCGGTGCTCTCACCCAACACGTCACAAGTCGGTCTCTTGAGAGGATACTTAACTCTTTGCTTTTTCTGTTCCACTGGCTCAGGCACGGTAGCTCACTACCCTCCTCTTCCTGTTTAACTACTTCTGCCTCCTGCAGATTAGTTTCTTTCACTTCTGCTATGGATCCTTCTTCATCCATTGTGGAAGAGGGAGACACTTCTGGCTCTCCTGGCAGTGAGGGTAAGGGATCACATCTGGGAACAACAGGGGCTAACGGCCGCTTCACCAGATCTGTGTTGGTCCCTATGATTAGCGGACATCCTTTGGACCCTGGCAACCAAGGACACACAATAGCCAGTGTGTCAAAGTCCTGAGGCTTCACAGCCCTCAATGGATCACACGCGCAGCCCCGCACTGTTGGTGGCGGCGTGTCCCTGAGACACAGCTTGCCACCAATGGACATGGCTGTTTACCATGTGATTGGCCATGATCCAGTCAAGGCTGATCACAGATGGTACTTCCCCCTTGCACACAGCAAATGCGCGTGATCGCTAACGTTATGCTAACATGCTGCGTGTGCATGTTGGTGGCGGCGTGTTCCCGGGAACACTGCTCGTCACAGACACTAGTAAACAGCCTTTGGCCGGTGGATTTCACCACTTGAATAGCTGTGATGCATTAAAAAAAGACCGGTAACTGGCTGTTACCAGCTTTTTCCTCCTCACACATCGTTTCCAGTGTGAGGAGAGAAGAGCCAGGAGCAATGAGTTACTGATCTGTGTCCTGTTTAGTGTAATGCAACAAGCACAACACTTGTTACATCGCCCCTACCCCCCCATTTCACCTGTTACCCAACAGTCACCACATCAGTGCCCATCAGAGCCCATAAAGTGCACCTGTCACCCCTCAGTGCCCATAAAGTGCACCTGTCAAATCAGAGACCGCCATCAGTTACCATCTGCGGTGCACCCATCACCCCTCAGTGACCATGGCCTGTCACCTGTCACCCATCAGTGACCATCGCCAGTCACCCATCACCCATCAGTGACCGTGGCCTGTCACCCATCACCAGTCACCCATCAATGACCATCGCCAGTCACCCGTCACCCATCAGTAACCATGGCCTGTCACCTGTCACCCAGTGACCATCGTCAGTCACCCGTCACCCATCAGTGACCGTGGCCTGTCACCCATCATCCCTCAGTGACCATCGCCAGTCACCTGTCACCCATCAGTGACCATTGCCAGTCACCCATCACCCATCAGTGACCATCATCAGTCAGCCGTCACCCATCAGTGACCGTGGCCTGTCACCCATCAGTTACCATCGCCAGTCACCCGTCACTCATCAGTGACCGTGGCCTGTCACCCGTCTCCCAGTGACCATCACCAGTCACCTGTCCCCCATCAGTGATCATCGGCAGTCAACCGTCACCCATCAGCGACCTGGGCTGTCACTCGTCACCCATCAGTGACCATCGCCAGTCACCCATCAGTGAGCTTTGCCAGTCACCCGTCACGCATTAGTGACCATCGTCAGGCACCCGTCACCCATCAGTGACCATCGCCAGGCCCCCCTCTGTAACTGTCATCAGTCACACCGTCATCACCTATCCGTGAACGTCACCTGCCACCCATCGCACAGCCCATTGTGAACGTCACCTGCCACTCAGCATTTGAACCGATTGAGCAGCGGATTGGCAAATGAATCGGAGGAAGAATGGGTCCCTCCTATAAGGGCACGGCGCTCTGGAAACCAGGCAGCCGCCAGCAACCAGGATCAAATTCCCAGGCCCATGGCTTGTAGACTCTATAACTTTCACAAAGACCAAATAATTTACATTCATTTAGGTTATTTTTACCAAGGATATGTAGCAGTATAAATTTTGGCAAAAATTTATTAAGAAAAATTTCAAATTTTATAATTTTATGACAGAAACAAAGAAAGGGGCGTTTTTACACAACATTTTGGTATTTTTTTTATTTATAGCACAAAAAATAAAAACCCACTAGTGATTAAATACCACCAATGAAAGCTGTATTTGTGTGAAAAAAAGGACACAAATTTCATATGGGTACAGTGTTGCATGACTGAGTAATTGTCATTCAAATTTTGAGAGCACTAAAAGCTGAAAATTGGCCTGGGCAGGAAAGGGGTGAAAGTGCCCAGTAGGCAAGTGGTTAATACAAGTACACGGTACAGCATACACATATCAGGAATATGAAATGTTTAGGTAACTTACACTTTAAAATTAAGAGCAGCTGAGAAACAGGTACTGAAATTCAATTTTTTGTGCTTTAACATATGAGTCCCATATGATTCGGTCAGGTACTTACAACTGTATGCGGAAAACCACTGTCAGCAGCTCAATTCCAACACCCACTGCAAGCCCAATATCCAGGCCAAGAATGACTGAACCCCAAAATGTAACCACCCACACAACCTGTAAAAAAAATACTATAGTTACTACACGCTTGCTTTACATTTAATGTTATTAGCTCTTATTGAATATAAAATCATGTCATTGTGCAATTAATTCCAGGTGATCAAGGAAAGAACGTGATAATGTGCAGGTTTCCTATCATTGTCCATCACTGATCTTAAAGCATTGCAGGTCAATCCTGGATAATCACAGAGACACATCTAGTGTTCACAATAGTAACAAATTAAATTAGATCAGTGTGATTGTTAATGGGATCCTTGACCAATTGGAGGAGATTTTTGGTCACATTATACAAAAGTGTAACTATTTTAAATGCATTTTTTCAGCACAAATACAAAAGTTACATCTGTGATCTCTGTACGCACAATCCAATAATCGGCCGAAAAACGTTGGTTCGGCAGAAACCGGCCGACTTGACACGTGTAACCAGCTCCCTGTCCATTAGAAGTTGGTCTCACGACCATCTTCTGGATTCATGGAATACACATCTTCCCACAGCCCTATCTAATATGACCCTAACCTAAAGCTGTACATAAATAATAGCAGATTATGTGTTCCCAGTTCTTTGGATATTTATTAATATATAAAAAAAATCATCTTAACACCGTGTGACTGTAGAAAGAGACACATGCCTAAAACGTATGTTTTTATCTAACCTATGATCATGAATATTTATTTTGAAATATTGTAGATTAGGGCAACTTCATACAGACATGAGAAAAGGTACATATAGAAGAAACACAGTATGTGTAAGCATACACACTCAGACCTTTTTCTTTTCGTGTAACAATCAGACTTCCATAAATGCTAGCCACTTGCATAAAGACAGTGACAAGCACTGTAACTTTCCACCATACAGTAGCACAATAGCAAATTGCTAAAACTAGCTCACTATTATGTAATTATTTTTACTCTAGACATTACTGTTTTACAGTGATTGTAGTGAAAGTCTATTCTTGTTATAACATTTGAAATCTAACCACATTACCATCTGTAGAACATCTTTGGATTTTAACAATGACACAGAGCATTTAGGGTGTGGATGTAAACCTGATTCATGGAATTTGGCCATAGCACATCTATCTGTAGTGTTTACTTATCTCTCTCCAAAGCCCTGAGTCCCGTGTGTACCTGCTGTTTCTTTGCTCTGTTATCAGCATGATAACTTTTGTCAAGTTCTCAGTCAACCGAGATAAAAACAGGCTGAAATTTGTGTCGGGGGAGGTTGCTATAAATAGATTAGCAGAAAGCTCTGCCTATGTGGAAAGGGGGGGGGGGGGTGCCTTTCTTCCAATTAGCTGTCTTACTTGGCTGTATGCCCAGATTTCACTTCCAGTGCTGAACAGGAAGAGAAAATCTCTAACACGATGTGCACTTTCTAAAGAATATATAAAGCTGAAGACAGCAGATATGCATGTAAAACTTATTTAGGGAGATTTGTTTCATCCCTGTGAATCATCTGAGGCTGTTCACTACACCATTGGGGAGATTTTAGACTTGTGCAATTTGTTTAGTTCCACATTCGTTTTTTAACGAATTTCGACAAATTTGTTAATTCGGAAACATCCGAATTAACGAAAACCCATTTACCAAATTTTTCCGAATATCCGTAAGTTTGAAAATGCGAAAATTCGTAAATTTGAAAATTCGTAAATTCTTAAATTCGAAATTTGAAAATCTGAAAATCTGAAATTATAACTATTAAATTATAGGTATTGGAATTCCCTTTCAAATTTGGCTGTTAGTGAACGTAACAAATACAAATTTATCCGAAGTTACAAATTATCCGAAATAACGAATGCCGTATCTAAACGTAATGCATTAATAGTAATAAAAAACAATAATAATAATAATAATAAAAACGTTTTATTATTATTATTTATTATTAATTTGTTCTGTTCCATTTGTTTAGATGCGGCATTCGTTATTTCGGATAATTCGTAACTTTGGATAAATTTGTATTCGTTACAAATAACAGCCAAATTTAAAAGGAAATTCCAATACCTATTAATTTAATACATAGTTATTATTAGTTAGTTAGTTAGTTAGTTATTATTAAGAATTTTCGTACTTCGTTCTTTCGAATTTTCGTATATTTTCTTTCAAATTTTCGGATTGTCGAATTAGCGAATTTACAAAATTTACGAATTTAAGAATTGCGATCATAACAAATGACATGAAAAAACGAAAAAAAAAATGAAGCGAAAACAAAATTTTTTTTTGGCAGTGCACATATCTAGGAGATTTCCCTTCACTTACTGTCCCATAGCCAAAGCAAGCAGTGGGAGGAAATTCATGAAAATTAAGGGAATCTCTTGGGGACCCGAGGTCACCAGAACTAGTGCCCCCATTGGAAGATTTTACGTTTCTGGGGATAACTAAAAATTTGGTATTTTCTTTCACTTTCAATCATAACAGTAAATAGGACACATAGAGAGGGTGAATCTCCCTAGAGGGGGCACAGACAATAAAAGCCTGACAGGTGTTCTTATTTCTCCCCGATCCATCAAAAACGAAAAAACAAAATGTTTTTCTTTAGTTATACTTTAGTCAATGGGCAATGTAAGCTACATTCAATGCATTCAGGCATGCCTCTGGATACTATAACATTTTTGGGAGTGCATGTTACAAGGGAGTTGTCATGGTCTCAAAATACTTTTTTTCTAGTGAAAAAAGTGCAGCAGAGACTGTTTTTCCTTCGGAGACTGAAGCAGGCTGGATTGCCCTTAAGGCTTCTGGTCAAATTCTATCAGTGTACCATTGAGAGTATTCTTCTCCACTGCGCTGTAGTGTGGTATGCAAGCTGCAGGGCGGAGGATAAGAAGTGCCTGTCTAGTGTGGTGAAAACAGCACAGCGGATCATAGGAACAGAGCTACCGAATTTGGACAGTGCATATGCCAGTCGATTAAAAAAGCGGGCAAAAGCTATTAGTATTGATCCAACCCACCCAGGTTACAGTGTGTTTGTCCCATTGCCATCAGGGAAAAGATATAGGACACTTAAAATGCACAGTAATCGCTTAAAGTATAGTTTTTTCCCTAGGGCTGTATTGTCCATATTCACATCAGGTACGGTGTTTTAGGAATTTTATGTGGAATTCTAAAAAAAAAAACATATTTTTTTTTTCTTTATTTTTAAATAACATTTTATATTTTGATATATTTAAATAGATATGTGGGCATGTGCTAGAAGTATATATGTGTGGTTTTGTTGAGAAGTGTTTTATTACTGCTGTAAAGAGTACCCAGAAAAATGTTGTTGTATGTATATGTAGCAGAGTTTTCAATTTAAGGGAAGTCTCTGAGTGGTAATTAGGCTCAGACACCTTGATTGTTAGTGGCTCTTGACCAATTTTTGTCCTCAGGGGATAATGCTGGTGATGAGTTCCCTGTGGCCTGCGGGTGGCGCTGCCATTCTGGGCGGGGTTGAACCACGAGCGTAGTGCTGTGCCTTTTGTGTCCCCTCTCGACAGCCGTACAGTGGGGCGGGGAACCTGATGTGCATGCCGGGAGAGGATACAAAAGGGGCAGACATCTCCTGATCAGGGTCCATCCCCAGGCACCTTCAGCCTGGGAGTGCGTGTGGCTCATCTCCGGGTGCCCTCAGCCCGGAGGTTGTGTTCCGGTTCCACCTCAGACACCTTTAGCCTGGGGTGAGGTACTACCTCACCGTTCCTGTCCACCTGGGTATGGAGACCCGGGAGCTGCAGCGACCGCTCGGGGCCCAGCGCCTTCGGCTGGGGTCTGCTAGGGATTGAGGTGTCCAGGGTGCCGCCTTGCAAGGGGACCCGCACCCTAAGAGAAGGGAGGATCATTCCGAAGGACCGATGCGAGAGTCACAGTGAAGGAAGGGTCTGTTGACTCTCTAGGGGACATCTTCTCCTTGATAAGGGCCATGTTCTAAGAAGGAAGTTCAAGTTCATCAGGTCAGTGGCAGAGGCCTTATTCACCAGGTCTGTGGCAGAGACCAAAAGTTTCGCCAGGTCCGTGGCAGGGGCCTTATTCACCAGGTCTGTGGCAGAGACTGTGCGCCTAAAACTGTTTGAGAATCTGAACAGCGAAGAGTTTGAGCTACGTTTGTGCCTGGACCTTCTCCACACCTTAGGCTGTTCTGTTTCCTTTACTCCAACCCTTTCCTATCCAAGAGACTGTTTATTGCAAAGTGAGAATAAATACTGAGTTGGAGTTTCAGCTGGTGTGGACATTTACATTACTGGAGAAGTCAAGGACTTGCATCTACACATGGTAGAGGTGAGAATCATTCTCAGGAGGACTTTGACTCTGGTTGCAGACAAGACCCAACAATAACACCGCTCAACCTCTTTACACAGGAGGGTACGGGCTTGTGGTGCGGTGTGCCTTTCATTCCTCCTGTGAGGAGCCGAGTTAAATGCAGGGTGGGAGAAAGGTGTGTGCGCTATATATACAATGACAATAAAGTATATCTATCTATCTATCTATCTATCTATCTATCTATCTATCTATAACTTTCACAGTTGTCTGTGTGCTTCTGTCAGCTCATAATCTTTCAAGCCTCAAATAACTGGTGTCATAGCTGGTTCCTATTGTAGCACCATGGCAACAGTAGAAATAGGGTCTCAGGTGGCACCTTCTTTGACAGATATGTGTGGCATGTGGGCATCAAGGCGCACGCTCCTTGCTGTCGCACATATGTGTTATGTGGGTTAAGGATGCAAGCTTTCAGAACCTCTTAGGTTCCCTCTCCAGGGTGTATCCAGAAAATGGTTCTGAAAAGCACATATTTATACACAGAGCAAAAAAATTAACTCCAAAACACCACCATCGTTTTCTGATACAAACTGTAGGAAGACCTGTGGAGATCAGTTAATTGGGTTTTACTACATATCATTTACTTACCAAATCATACTTATCCCTCCTTAACAATATAGGAATTTCATTGAATTTCATCAACATTCCTTTCAGGTTTATGATAATAATAGCTGCAAGAACAGCCTGAAATAAAAGGAAAATATTAAAAATACTATACATGATTTCCTTATAAATTTAATTTAAACAACAAATCTTTGATAGAGAGCCAGTATTTTATCAATAAATTATTTTTGTAACATCAAACATTATATTACAGAGCAAATACCTAAAATGCCCACATTTCCAGCAATGCCCACAACTGTTCCTACAATTCAATGTGTTGGGTTCTCATCCATTATTCTTCCAATAATTAATATTGCCATCTTTTGTTTTACTTTCACAGCTTTTTATTAAAATGATATAGAAAGATGGGGGGGCGGGACCAGATGAGGTGAGGTGAGGGTCTGAGTGCGGTGCGGTGAGGAGCGCCTGCCATCCTGATTTACTCCTGTGAAGTTTGTTCGTTTATTCATGGCTGGAGATAGCTAAGAGGCTGCTGGCTCTACCTGCCTGTCTACTGCTTGAGGACAGTGTTGCCAACCTACCAGATTGAAATTTACTGGCACGACACCCAAAATTTACTGGCACAGCCACGTTTTTACTGACATTTCACAAAAGTTACTAAATGACATTTTTAGGTGCAAATTTCAGTATTTAGGCTACAAACAAGTACGCTAGGCAAATAGCAATGTGATTTAAGGTAGATATTAAGGTAAAAAAACATATTTTTGTTATTTTCGATATAATAAGGGCACATTATTTAGTCACATCACCCCCTGCCTCCATCCCCCTCTGCCACCAACACCCCCTGCCTTCACCCCCCTCTGCGGTGCCACAATCTCCCCCTGTCTCCAATCTCCCCCAGGCCCCCTGCCTCCAATCACCCCCTGCCTCCATCGTCCCCTGCCTCCATCCCCCTCTGCGGTGCCACCAACAACCCCTGTCTCCACCCCCCACCCTCTGCGGTGCCACCATCCCCCTCTGTGGTGCCTCCAATCACCCCCTGCCTCCAATCTCCCCCTGCCTCCATTGCCCCCTGCCTCCATCCCCCTCTGTGGTGCCACCATCTCCCCCTGCCTCCAATCTCACCCTGCCTCCATTTAACCCCCTGCCTCCATCGTCCCCCTCTGTGGTGCCACCATCACCCCCTGCCTCCATCGGATCCCCCTTTGCCACCATCACCTGATGTCACTGTCGGCTGGGCTGTCTGTCACTCTGTCCGTCCCCGACTCCCCTGTGAACTTTGCATTGCCTGGATGCAGCAGGCTCCTCCATTCCACCGCCACCGCCGCGTGCTGCTCAGCCTCCGAGTCCTGACTCCTGCTCCAGTGCTGTGCTCCTACGTCCTCCTGGTTAGTTACAGATTTAAAATTCTGGTGCGCGCGCACCTGGCGGGATGTCCTAATACATCACTAGCCGGCGCCACGCGGCACAGCCTCTGTGAAATCCAACGGCCGAATACAGCATATGCTCGGCTCGACAAGCCCTGGAACTGCGCATGCGCAGTGTCAAGCCGATCCGATCTTGGCTATTTTTACTGGCACATTCCCGCAACTACGGACATTTACGTACGGGGGGGGGGAAGTGCCAGTTTTTACGGACTGTCTGTAAAAATACAGACGGTTGGCCACACTGCTTGAGGAGGACGGCTACTCATCTGCGCTGTTGTTCTGTTGTGGAGGACAGCCGGGCGGTCAGCTTCCTGGCGTGGAGAAGAGAGGTGAGAGGGGAAAAGGACTGTGACTGAAACGAAGGATTGTGGCTTGAGAGGGGGATTAGGAGATTGTGGTGTTAGCGTGGAGAGCCGCTGTCGGACATCACAACTTGATTAAAACTTGTATCAGACGTCAACTCCATTTCCCCCTGCCTCTCCCCCTGCCTCTCTGTGCATCTCTGTGCTGGCTATCTCCCTCTTCCACAACAGTTTGTGTTTGTGTTAGTTAGGGCTGCAGTATGAACATGTACTAAAACTCTGATTGATTGCTGCTTATCTGCTGCTTATCTGCTTATCTGCTGTTGCTCTCTTGACCCCGGGATTGTGCTGGGAGCTGCACACTGAAATTCTGAAGTACTGAGGAATACCAGGACGGCCCAGTGGTAGCTTTTCCAACAGCTCCCTTCTCCCCTCTTCTGTTTTTTTTTTTTATCAGGACTAAGGACAGTAGAGAAGAATAGATTTCTCCCGTTGAGGAGATAGGAAAGTGTTCTGAAAAGAAAGATAAGAGGAGTTGAAAGGAGCTGAAAGGGGGGTAAGGTGATTGCATCCTTAGTGTCAGTGTGGTGATAAACTGTGGGATATCAGGGCAGCTTTGTTTTGTACTGCATTATATTGCTTCTGCCTGAATTTCTCCCTCTATCTCTTGTGCTGCTGACAGTGTGGTGAGATGTTGAAGATTCTTTTTTTTTTTTTACACCAAATTTGAATTTTGATTAATCTGCCCCCACTCCTCCTCCTCCTGCATTTAATCTCTTCTGGGTTCTAGTTTCTACAATTAAAATATGAATTATGAATCTGAATATGAACTTGAAGGACTTGAATTAATCTGATTAGAATGAGCTTGAACTTGAATTTGAACTAAACTACTACTACTACTGCTACCATCAATTAATTACTATCAATCAATTGCTGCTGCTGCTGCTGTTTTCATTGTGTTATTGCTGTCATTTCCATTTCCACTACTAATTACCACTGCTGCTTTCACTGGGTTATTGCTGCTATTCCTATTCCCATTGTTGCTGTAGGCTGTTTTTCTGTTTTCCTGGGATTTCCTTGGACTTTAACATAGCTTGGTCCATTCTATGGGCTTGCTCCGCCCGATCATCTGCTAACAGAAATTTGAATTTTAACCTAAATCTAAATAGGCTGCAATTCAATTGTTAGCTGCAGGTGGCTCTGATATACCATCATTGACTCCTACCGTTTATTGACGCTTGCTGTCTGGTGTGGTGGAGCAATTAATCCACTGCAACTATACACAGAAAAGAGGATCTTCTGTGGCTGGAGATAGATGTCTCAGCCGCAGACACGCTCAGCAACATCAAGCATGTTAGCGACATTAAGTAAGCCAGATACAATTTCTGCAGCTATAACTATTCCTACAAAGAAAGTAAAGACAGCAAAAGCAAGAATGACTGCTATTTCTCAACCACCTAGTGATACATCAGCTACTTCCTTGGGGGATTCCTCCTCTGCTGCAGTTATTTTAGCAGCTATTAAGGAATGTAAAGAGACTCTTAAAGGACAAATGGATCTTATAGCCTCAGATGTTTCTCGGATCCGTCAGGACTTAGATGGGTTTAAAACCAGGGTTTCTGAAGTGGGAAATAGGGTCTCTACATTGGAAGACTCTGCTCAATCAAACTCTAAAGAAATGCGAGCTTTACAGTTACAGGTCAGACGGTTGCAGGAAAAGGCAATTGATACTGAAAACCGTCTTAGACGGAATAATATTCGCATTCTGGGTTTACCCAAAAGAGCGGAAGGGACTAAGTCAATCGAATTTGCTGAGCAACTACTTATCTCTGTTCTGGACCCAAGTAGTGGGCCACCCGCATTTGTGGTTGAGCGGGCACATAGGGTTCCATCAATACCACCTAAACTTGGCGCTCCCCCTAGGACCTTTCTGCTATGATTACTGAATTCAAGAGATAGAGATAAGGTTCTGGCGGCTGCCAGAGCCAAACAAGATATACCCTATGAAAATACCAAATTATTATTTTTTCCAGATTATTCTCAAGAAGTTCAGCAACGCCAAAAGTCCTATACAGAGATTCGTAAGAGATTACGAGAAAATAGTATACAGTTCAGCCTACTGTTTCCAAGTAGATTGCGCATTATAGATGATGGACATACACTTTTTTTTGATACTTCGGCTGCTGCTTCAGCTTGGCTAGATGGAAGATAATCAAATCGGTCACAAATCCTTGATCAGGAGCTCCAATCAGCGCCTCATGGACGACTCCCTAATACCCCCTTAGAATAAACTACAGTCTGCCCCTCCTGTCTCGGAATATAGACCTGGGGCAGTGGGAGTGGACTGTTTTTGTTGGGACACCTCTACCTGCTCCTCCCCCTTTTTTTGGGGGTTCCTTTTTTTTTCTCCCTTTTTTTTCCCTTATAGGACAATTAGGGTATAGTTGCCTATTTTTTTATAGATTTTGGGATAAGGCCTTCCCCACGCCCCCCTGTTGTTTTTTTGGGGGGGGGGTGGCGCTGGAGAAAGGTAGGGTGGGTTGGGTTTTTGTGTAATGTTTATACACATTATCTCATTCTTATTATTGTATTTTTTCTGAAATATATTCACTTAGATGTTTGTTGTTTTTGAGGTTCATCACCTTGCAAGCCATCTTGAAACATAAATTATTAGTTAAGTATTACTTTTTCTCTGTTTAGATGGTATCACGTAATCAGGAGGCCTTTTCTATTCTGTCATGGAATGTTCGTGGCGTAAATTCCAAATTTAAGAGAGCATTGTTATTTAAGTATTTGAAAAGTTATCTTCCCCATATAGTACTACTCTAAGAAACTCACCTTATGGGGAGTAGGCTACTGACCCTGAAGAAGCCCTGGGTACAGAAGGCTTACCACGCTACATACTCCATTTTCTCTAGAGGGGTTTCGATATTGATTAGCAGATCTTTATCCTGTACGGTGGAAGATGTATTCTCTGACCCCCAGGGTAAATATGTTCTTGTTGAGTTTTTGCTATGGGGCCAGAGATATATAATTGTTAGTGTGTATATACCACCTCCTTTTTTGGTGACCCCCTTATATAGTCTTGTGGAAAAAATGTATTTGTACGGTCCGGCTAAGTTACTGATAATGGGTAACTTTAATGCTATACTGGATCCTGTTTTGGATAGACCAACTCCTGCAAAAAAATTCTCTGCAGGGCTCCTTAATTGGGCCCAGATGGTAGATTTGGTAGAAGTTTGGCGATGGAAAAATCCACTAAGTAGATCATATTCATGTTTCTCAACTTCTTATAAGACAGCTTCACGTATAGACTTAGCCTTTGTCAATTCAGCGACATTAGCAGATAAAGTAGATGCTAAATATTTGCCGAGTGGGTTATCCGATCATGCTCCGCTCATGCTTACACTCTGCATGCATCACCTTCGTGATGCAGCACATTGGAGATTGGGCACGCATTGGATCTCACACTCAGACATAGTTAAAAAAAATCCCGCCTCTTCTAGTAGAGTATTGGGAGTTTAATGTAGGATCATCCACTTCGGCAATATTATGGGATGCTTTTAAGGCATATGCAAGAGGACAATATATATCCGCTATTAAAGCGGTTAATAAGTCTCAACGAGCAAAAAATTACGCTTTGAAAGTTATAGTAGAGGAACAAACAGCCCAATATACCGCGGATCCCTCAGAATTAAATTTTAATGCCTTATTACATAGTAAACGGACCCTACATTTTCATATAACCGAGGCTACGAGGACAGATCTATATAAAAATAAACAGAAATCTTTTGAGCAGGGGGATCGTAATGGACGGTTTTTGGCCATGATGGCTAAACATGAACAATCTAGTACCCAGATTTCGGAAATACATACCACTTCTGGAGATACGGTCCGTACACAGCCTAAAATTTTAGAGGCGTTTTGACAATTCTATCAGACATTATATACATCTCAGCTGCCTTCTACTTTTCAGTCGACTGAGTTAGCGGAGTTACTGGACTCAGTCGCATTGGCATGGCTATCCGATAATGAGAGGGAGATGCTAGTACGTCCTATAACATCGGAGGAGGTCCTTTCTTTTATTGGCTCCTTTTCATTGGGGAAGTCACCGGGGTCTGATGGTCTTCCTATTGAATTCTATAGGGTTCATGGAGAGCTTTTATCTCCTGTACTGGCCTCTCTTTACTCTCTTTACAAGATTCTGACTAAGTTAATTTCCCGACGATTACAACCGTTGATGTCTAATATCATTGATTCAGATCAGACTGGTTTCATGCCAGGCAGATCAACTGATGTGAACTTGAGGAGATTATATACCAATATTTATGCTTCACATCTTAATATGGGATCTAGGGTTATTGCCTCCCTGGACATTGAGAAGGCCTTTGATACCTTGGAGTGGCCCTTTCTGTGGGAAGTACTCCGCAGAATGGGCTTCCCAACGGTATTCATAAAATGGTTACAGATCTTATATAAGAATCCCAGAGCTGCAGTAAAGATGGGAGGAGGGTTGTCAGCTTCCTTTTCACTATTTAGGGGAACTCGTCAGGGCTGCCCTCTCTCTCCAGCCCTTTTTGCGATTGCTATGGAACCGGTGGCTGAGGCTTTACGTACTTCACCTACTATTAGGGGATTGCGGATCGGTTGGCTGGAGGAAAGGGTAGCTCTGTATGCAGACGATCTCTTATTATTTTTAAATGATGCTGGCCCCTCGTTACAAGGGGCCTTGGATATACTGGATTCATTTTCAACGGTTATAGGGCTGAAGGTAAACTGGACTAAGTCATTGCTGTTTCCAATAGATATGGAGGCTCGTAGTACGGCTATGAAGGATACTCCACTGCAGTGGGTAGATCATTTTAAGTATTTAGGAGTGGTAATTTCTCGTCAGTCTTCTGAATTTATGTCTCTGAATCTGACCCCAATTTTGGGAGATACTAAGTCTAAATTAAAAATATGGAAGTCTCTACCGTTGTCTCTACTGGGACGTATTAATCTTTTAAAAATGAAAATGATACCTAAATTCATGTACCTATTTAGATATTCTCCTCAATGGCTCCCTGTATCCTTTTTCAAAAGACTAAATCAGTTGTTTTCATCTTTTTTATGGGGGATAAAAAATCCTAGGTATAAATTAAGTATTCTGATGCGCCCTTGTGAAGAGGGAGGACTAGCTTTTCCGGATCTATACAAATATTTTTTGGCCACTCAGTTGGTTACGCATGGTGGTTAAACCCAGATCTATATAACTCTTCTACCCGGTTAGAAGCAGCAGTAGTAGGTTCCGTAGAAGCTCTCAAGGTTCTCTTATTTAGGGGCCGTAGGGCACTTCATCAGGTGACTATTCCTATGCTTAATACTATTCGAGCTTGGGAGGCTGGCCTTAGATGTGAGGGTTATCCAAAGGGAGCGATTTCTCCAAATGTCCCTCTATGGCTAAACCCTACCCTTCCTCAATTCCTTAAAACAACAGAGCCTATTGCATGGACCAAATACAATATTAAATTACTTGTCCAAGTGGTTACTGATCAGAGGTTATCCACCTTTTCTACACTAACCCCAATGTTTAATCTTCCTAGCTCTTATCTATTTAGATACTACCAGCTTTCACATACTTTTCATGCAGAGTTTCCACAGAATAGTTTAACGATGATACAATCTACCTTGGAGTTAGTACTTAGGTCGGTCTGAGTGTCTGGATAAGCCTACCTCGAGACTCTATTCTCATCTTACTTTAATTTCTATCCTGCCATTAAAGAGTCTCCGAGCTAGGTGGATGCAAGATATACCAGATCTGAGTATGGAGGACTGGAGCTGTGTGTGGGATTTTCCTTTGAGGTCTCTGGTCTCCTTGAGGGATCGTGTTATCCAATTTAAACTCATACACAGAGCATTTATCACGCCATATAGACTTCAAAAGATAAATCCTCATTGTTCCTCTAAGTGCTGGAGGTGCGGAGCAGCTCGAGGGGATTTCACACACATCTTCTGGACCTGTCCATATATAGTTACATTTTGGATGGAGGTAGTGGATCTATTAAACTCTATCACCTCTGCTCCTTTACCATTTTCAATGTCAGTCTGTTTGCTGGGCTTAGTAGAGGATATTACCCCTATAGAGTCCGAACAAATATTTATTAATACAACATTATTCTACCCAAGAAAATCTATTGCATTATATTGTAAGAAACCTCATCCTCCTCCGTTTATATATTGGAAACAATTGATTAATAATAATCTTCAATTGTATAGAGATACCTATAGGAATAGGGGTCGCCCTAGTAAGTATGATAAGGTTTGGGCAAAGTGGCTGGATAAGCCATATACGGCATCTAACATAGAGGGAGGTAACAATTCATAGAAGGGATGTTCCCTATATGGGATATTTGTGTTTAGAAATGATTGGAAATAATAGTGATAATCATAATTTTTCTTTATTTCTTGTTTTTTGCTATGCAAGGTGATGGGATTGTGTTATTTTACTAATATATTTTAGATGTAATGTGTATGATGTGTTGTCATGTTATGTTTTGTTTGTTTAAGAAATACAATAAAAAGATTTATAAAAAAAAAAAAAAAAAAAAAATATATAGAAAGATATGCTGTCATCACCTCAGAATAGCACCAGTTTGGCTTGTACAAGATGCTGTTTCCCCTGTTAAATGCAATTCCATGTGGGGTACTTCCCCACTGATATCAGTATGTGTGCCAGAAAAAGGAAGGGTGGGCATTTGGTGGATAACTTGTATGATTCTGCACTGTGGGAATAGATAAGTTGCTACTAGCAACCATTGCTGACCAGTGGCAGCCGGTGCTGGAGGATTTTGGGGGAGCGCGGGCGGGCCCCTCCAGGTCCACACTCACCCTTTGGGCGGAGCCCTCCTGCGGTCTCGTCTCCCCTGGTGCCCGGCACTGTGGCTTCTGTGTTGATCTGGTCTTCTTTCCGGGTTCTGGGTCTTCGACCTCCTGTCCTGATTGGCCGGGGCAGTGCTCATTTGTTGGTATTGCAGGGTGGGAGGGTTCCGGGCACAGTGGGCAGAGGACATCATGAAACAGGCCAACTGGGGCCTCGGGCTCTGGTCACGTGCTTGTGAGGGAGGTGACTGACCTGGTAGAGACCTGTTGGTCCAGCGCTCCACACAGTACACAGTCAGACACATGATGTTTGATTGTGCCGGCTAGGGGGGTGGATTGTGTGGGCTGGGGGGGGGGGGTGGCCGCGATAGTTGGTGACCTAGTTAAAGTTCTAAAGGCTCAAGGTTTTTTACCTTCATCTATTCTATGCATGAAGGTAAAATACCTTCTGTGTGCAGCAGCCCCTCCCAGCCCCTCTAACACTTACCTGACCCCCATTTCGATCCAGCGATGTGCACGAAAGCCTCAGCTCTCTAGGGACTCTCACTCCTTGTCAATCACAGCCAGTAAGCCAATCAGGAGAGGGAGGGAGTGGGGCCATGCCACGGGTCTGTGCGTGAATAAAATGAGCCTTCTTGGGTGCCCTTGGCAGGAGGGAGGAGCCAGATGCTCTGGCGGAGGACTCTAGAAGAGGAGGATTGGTGCTGCTCTGTGCAAAATCTCTGCACAGAGCAGGTAAGTATAACATGTTTGTTATTTTAAAAAAAATCAAGGCTTTAATATTGCACCTTTTGGACTCATTAGGACCCATTCTCTCAATCAACATTAACTATGTTAATCCTCATGCTACTAGCATTGGTAAATAGATAGGAAGGTATATTATATTTACCAGTTTTAAACTTTTTTTTTACAATTTTTCAGTTGATTTCTGGTTTCTGACCTAGGCCAAAATAATGCCATATATACCATGAGTCTTCATGGGCATACATTTTTTTATTTCATCTGGAGGAGGGGAGGAGGGGCTTTCTCAGCTAAGCACACCCTTCTGCCTGCATGCCTAAACTAAGGGCAGGTGTATAATGTTTTGTCCACATCTAGGCATCCTGGATCATGGGCGGAAACTGCAGCGATTCTACCCACTATCCCGAATCACGGCAAATCGTGGGACACCCTTGCGATCTTCGTCACTGCCAATGGCACCCCAATTGTGGTGCAATTTTGCCGCTATTATCGCCCGATGAATCGCGGTAAAATGACGCAAACAGAATCGTGGTACGCCTGTTACCCAATAGAGATTTTAGAACTTTTTTAGGGTGACAGGCATACCGCGATTTTGTTTGTGCGATTTTTACCATGATTCATCTGTTCATTCTAGAACTTCTTTTGGGCGACAGGCATACTACAATTCTTTTTCCGCATATTTTACCATGATTCGACTGTGACAATCGTGGGAAAATCGTGTCACAATTGGGGTGCCATTTGGGAATCACAAGAGCATCCTGCGATTTGCCGTGATTCCAGATCGCGGGCAGAATCGCTGCGATTCCGCTCACGATCCGGGATGCCTAGATGTGATCGGAGCCTTAAAGATGGCCATAATGGTCACTGCTAGAAAGGGTAAGGGGGTGTTTTTCAAAGTGATTTCTCAGCAAAATAAAGCATGGAGACATGGTTTGAGTTTGCTTTAAATATTTAAAATTTATTAAATAGTGTTTTCAGTTTGTGGTGCTCAGATACAGTTGAGTTCTTCTTAAACTTTGATTTGGAACAATTAATGATTAAAACAAATATGCCTGTTTTGCCCTCTCTGAATTGATCCAACAGAACAGGCTTGCCAGGTATGGGAGAACATGTGACATGTGACAATGTGACATGTGACAATGTGACATGTGACCATGTTAAGGCCAGAGTGGCCATCATCCACCTGGGTAAGATTCTGACATTCAACAGAGGAGCTTACCCAGGATAAACTGCAAGGGGGTAGCAAACATACAGCAGTGAAATATATTATATGCCTGGATCTGTAACAGGAAATTTAACTTTTACTTTTTTATGATTTTGGTTTGTCTTTACGTGTTGGTTTGCACTCTATGGGATTTGTTTGACTTCCCTCTCCACGGATTTTGGTATTCTGGTTGGTAATAGGAACTGAGATTCTTTTCCCCCCTAATAACCCTTTAGATGGTAATTTTTTTTTATCATCCTTATCTTTATGCTTAATTTCATATTTGCATTCTAATCACTCATTCTCAGTTCTGCTGGCAGCTGTGTCCATTTATGCTAGCATGTATTAACCTTTGCTTATTTATCACTCATCAGCATTGGTCACTGAATTCTTTAGCTGCTGTACAGTGAAGTGCACTTCCTTTTTATTTTTATTTATTTTATTTTTGATTGTGGCACCATTCACTGCACACTAGAGCACTGTTATGTGTTGTGATCAATTCTGGCTCCTCCCCTGTTCGGAGGCCTATCTTGATGTTCTCCAGTTTCAGGATCTGCGCAGATTTCCACTGCGCCCCATGGGGTCGTGTAGGGGGCATGCTCAGTGAGTGTCTGGTCTCCCCTCCCTCCTCAACTCCCGAGATGAACTTTGAGGACCATTGGGTGTTCCTGTCCGGTCTGCCTTGTCAAATTACATTTGGAGGATCTGCTAATTTTATTCATTTGTTTATTGACACGATCACTGTACATATGTGGAGGTCTTCTGAAATGATCTTATAACTGTAAGTTCGGACTGTGGGGCTGGATGCCCCTTCCTGTCCTTTTCCCTCTCCCTCCTTTTTTTTTATTATTTTGTTTCTATCTCCAGATATTCATCTGTGCCTCTCCTGAGGAAGCGAGTTTTTAATCTCGCGAAATGTGTAGAGAAAAGGAGCACAGATTGTCTAACTTTATGGTGTGACTTGTTAAAGTCCCATGTAGCTAGAGCTGCTCCCTCAGACTTTGACTGTCCAGCAGGAATTAAGGCACTTTAAAGAAATTAACTCTTTAGAGATTAAGTCATCTTATGTCTATAGGTGCCTTTTGAATAGGGATTCTGTGTGAAGTAAACAGTAGCAGTCTGTGCGTAGATCCAAATCAGATAAAGATTTATATGACATGAGCTGTACACAATGACTGACCAGACCCAGCACCATATTTGTTTTATGTACTCTACTATCAAGATAATAAAGTATAAGATTATTGGTTCTTAAAATTAGTTATACAATATAGTCATCCAGTCATAGGTTAACAGTAACTAATTACTTAATCCCAGTCCAACCACTATACTGTAAGTCCATATGTATTTCAAGCTAAGGCAGTAAGGCATTCAAGTCGCTGCTGTTCCACATGTCCTTTGCAATATGACTTTACAGAATTGCCATATTCTCTATGTCTCTGGAAGTTCCCCTTATCTCCTGGAGACATACCCTCAAGTCATAAGACTGCCGGGCAGTCATAAGATGATGGTACAGCAATATTTCTAATCAAAAACATGTTTACCAAGTTTTGATATACAGTACCTCTATTAAAGTGGTTGTAAAGCCACTTTTGCAACTTGCACCTACAGGTAAGTCTAGATTAAGGCTTACCTGTAGGTGCAAGAAATATCTTCTAAACCTACACGGTTTAGGAGATATTTACTAAAATCACAGGCGCCGCTGTCTACGGCGCATGCGCGCCGTAGACAACGGCGCATTCATGGGGTTAATCCCATTCACAAATTCGGCCAAGTCCCAGCAATGCTTGGGCTTAGCCGAATTTGACGGCTCCCGCGCGCATGCGCGGAATGACGTCTTCGCCGCTCCGGCCAATCACAGCGCCGGAGCGGCACTGTGATTGGCTGGAGCGGCGATACCCGGAAGTAACATTCCGGCTATCGCCGTAGCGATGGCTGTGGCTGGAGAGAGGGACACGGATGGCTTTGGGGGCCCCGATCTAAGGTAAGTGGTACATAATGAGCTAGTATGCTAGTCATAGTAGTTCATTATAGCTTTGTCTTGCAGGTGGGATAGAAAAAAAAAAGTTTTATGGGTTTACAACCACTTTAAACCTTTAATAAAAACAATTCTAAGATGGCTGACACTGCTACAAAATGGTGAGAGAGAAGGTGATTCATCATCCATAAATATACACTTTGGCTAAGCATATTCAAAAGGATATATAGAATATTTGAGTTGTTGTTCATCTAAGGTACTTTAAGCCCCAGTTCACACTAGTGTGAAGCGGGAAACGCTGGGAACCCTATGCATTTTCCGCACCGCAAATACATTGCGTTTTGTGATCTGCTGCAGGTGTCAATTCAAAGTTAATGACACCCCAACAAAAGCAGTGCGCAAAGGCAGTGCACTTGCCTGAGCCGGATCGCATGGGTATAAACAAACATGCCACCCGGTTCTAGTTTGACTAAAAGTGGGATTTTTGTACTCACTGTAAAATCCTTTTCTCTGAATGTAGTCCATGGACGGACACAGCTCCTTATAATTCTTGACTTGTGGGTTATGTTCCATCTATTAGGAGAGGACTAGGCAGACATGTTAGACATTTAAAACACGTAACTTTAGCAAAGCTGAACAGCCCCACGGGGGCGGTCCCTCTGGTCATAACCCCTCACACTGCCTCAGCAGCTCAGTTCGTCAAAAAGCAGTACAAACTTAAAAAGGAGGAGGGGGGGTTGCTGTGTCCGTCCATGGACTTCAGAGAAAAGGATTTTACGGTGAGTACAAAAATCCCACTTTCTCTTTTGTCCATGGACGGACACAGCTCATTATAATTCTTGACTTGTGGGACGTCCCCAAGCAGTGTCAAAAAACGAGGGGTAGGAACAGCAATTAAACAACTTCACCCGAAACAAACAGAGCTCCTCAACGGAGGAGATGTAGCCTCAAAAAATCTCCTGCAAAACCTTGTGGCCGAATCAAGCATCCGAAGATGAATACACATCAACCCTGTAAAACTTAGTGAAGGGATGAACGGGCGACCAGGCCTTACACATCTGTGAACAGATGATTGATGTCGAAAAGCCCAGGAGACACCTATTGCCCTGGTCGAATGCGCTGAAAGAGGAAAGGGAGGCGCCCGCCCTCTAAGAGCATAGGTCTGAATTACCGTCTGGCAGGTCCACCGAGAAATGGTGGCCGACGAGACCGCCAGGCCCTTCTTTGGTTCAGTCACCGACAGAAACAGTGAATCTGACCTCCGAAACGGAGCCGTAGCAGACAGATACACTCGTAGAGCACGTACCACGTCTAAGGGATGTAACGCAACCTCTGTGAGATGCGACCGCCGAGGACACAAGGATGGAAGCACAATGTCCTCATTCAGATGAAAGGCCGAAACCACCTTCGGAAGAAACAAAGGTTGTGGGCGTAGCACCGCAGTATCCTTACGAAGGATCAAGCATGGGGACTTACAAGACAAGGCCGCCACTTAGAAACCCTTCTGACAGATGTAATGGCCACCAGAAGGCAACTTTCTGAGAGAGTGTCAAAAGAGGAATCTCTCTGATGTTCCCAAAGGGAGGTTTCTGAAGTACCGAGAGCACCAGGTTCAAATCCCACGGAAGAAGTGGTGGTCGAACCGGGGGGGACCACATGTTGGACCCCCTGCACAAACGTACACACCCTTAAAAAATGCTGCCACGGGTCGTTGAAAGAAAACAGCTAAGGCTGAAATCTGCCCCTTAATGTTACTTAAGGAAAGTTCTTTATCCACTCCATGCTGTAAAAAAACCAGCAGGATCCTGGAAACTGAATATGCCTGTGGACACCACTCCATCTCCTCACATAGAGATGCAGGCCTTCCACGTGCAATGGCAAATCCTCCAAGAAGATGACATCTGTGCACTTAGCATGGTGGAAATTACCGAAACCATCAGGCCTCGCTCCCTTAGTACCTAGCTTTCAATAGCCATGCCATTAAAGCCAGCGACTGTAAAGCAGGATGAAGTATGGGACCTTGTGTCAGAAACCATGAATCAGACCGAGACAGAAGTGCAGTTAAATACACTAGTTTAATAATAAATAATAAAAAGGTAAACAGAGTAAATGTAGTCAAAACATAGCCAGAGTTCAGTAACCGGATCGGGTAGTCGTCCAAGCCAAAGTCCAAAAGCCAGCGATAAAGGTAATAGAACAGCAAACAGGATCCGTAGCCAGAGGGGACAGCAGTCAGGCAGGTCTTCAACTAGAACGCAGGAGAAAGTCGCTTGAGATGTTAACACAGGCGAAGGCGAAGATCAAATGAACTGGAAGTCCTTAAGTAGGCAAAGCTGACGAGCGGATCATCAACAGGTGGATCACTGTGAAGAAATGGGAGCTGGCAATTAGCTGCCAGCTGAGCTGCCAGCACAAGGAAGGGCTGAGCCCAGCCCTGACAGTACCCCCTCCTCAATGACCCCTCCCCCTCGGAGGACCACCGGGCTTGAGGGGAAAACGTCTATGGAAATCACGGAGGAGGACAGGGGCATGTACGTCCGAGGATGGGACCCAAGAGCGTTTCTCTGGACCGTACCCCTTCCAATGCACCAAGTACTGAATGTGCCCACGGAACCTACACGAGTCAACAATGGACTGTACTTCATACTCCTCATGGTTCTCAACCTATATAGGGTGAGGACGTGGCACCGAGGTGGTAAAACGGTTGCAGACCAAAGGTTTCAATAAGGATACATGAAACACATTAGAGATACGCATACTGGAAGGAAGGTCCAACGCGTAAGCCACTGGGTTTATCCTGCGAAGGATACAGAAAGGCCCAATAAACCGAGGTGCGAACTTCAGAGAAGGAACACGAAGTCGGAGGTTGCGAGATGACAGCCAGACCCTGTCCCCGACCTGGTAGGAAGGCACAGGCAGGCGTCTGCGGTCAGCATGGAGTCTGTACCTCTCGTTAGCCTGTCGCAAAGCCTCCTGGACTTGTACCCAAGTGGAACGAAGACCACAGAGATGTTCCTCTAACGCAGGAATACTCTGAGGAACAAACGAGTCAGGCAACATGGAAGGTTGGAAACCATAATTCGCCATAAACGGGGACAAATGGGAAGCAGAATTTAGAGCGCTATTGTGAGCAAACTCCGCCCATGGTAAGAGGTCTGACCAGTTGTTGTGATGGTCAGAAATATAGCAACGCAGGAATTGCTCCAAGGACTGGTTGGCTTGTTCTGCGGCCCCATTAGACTGTGGGTGATACGCAGAGGAGAAAGCAAGCTGAATTCCCAACTGTGCACAAAAGGCTTGCCAGAACCGGGACACAAACTGACTTCCCCTGTCAGAGACAATGACCTTGGGTAGGCCATGTAAATGAAAGATCTCCCGAGCAAAAATGGAAGCCAGTTCCTTAGACGTAGGCAACTTTTTAAGTGGAATACAGTGAGACATTTTCGAGAACCGATCTACCACCATAAGGATAACTGTGTTGCCCTGGGAGTTAGGTAACTCCACAATGAAATCCAAAGATAGGAGGCCCACTGGAAGGTGTTGTGGAGTCTTACTCTGAGCACACACGGACCAGGCAGCTACGAAGGCGGCTACATCGGCACATAGGCTAGGCCATCAGAATTGTTGGGAAATGGCCTAAAATAGCTGATTCTTCCCAGGGTGGCCAGCAGCCTTGGGAGAATGGTAAGTCTGGAGCACGGCAGTATGGAGACTCTCTGGAACAAAGCAGCGGTCACAAGGTTTCTCAGGAGGGGCATCAACCTGAGCAGCCAGAATTTTGTTACCCAAAGGAGAAGTGAGACTGGTGCGAACCGTAGCCAGAATACGATCAGGAGGAATCACAGGAACTGGAACCGACTCCATCTTGGAAGTGGAGGAAAATTGTCGTGACAAGGCATCAGCCCTTACATTCTTAGTACCGGGTAAGAATGAGACAATGTAATTGAAACTCGACAAGAAAAGAGCCCATCATGCCCTTCTGGGAGAGAGGCGCTTAGCCTCAGCCAAGAAGGTGAGATTCTTATGGTCAGTAAGAATGAGAACCCGCACAGTGGTACCTTCGAGGAGATGTCTCCATTCTTTCGGCTAAAATGATCGCCAAAATCTCTCTGTCACCAATCTCGTAATTGCACTCCGCAGGTGACAATTTCTTGGAAAAGTAGCCACACGGAGGCATAGCGCTGTCATAGCTAGGACGTTGAGACAGAAGGGTGCCAACTCCAGTCTCAGAAGCATCGACTTCAAGGATAAAATGCAACGTGGGATCAGGATGTGCCAACACAGAAGCAGAAACAAAGGTAGTCTTAAGACTCTCAAAAGCCTTAATGGACTCTGGGGACCAACTCTGTGGGTTACCATCCTTTCTGGTCATATCAGTCAGGGGCTTGACCAGAGACGAGAAGTTATGAATAAACTTCTGATAATTGTTGGCGAAGCCAAGAAAGCGCTGCAGAGGACGTAAACCCAGGAATTTAACCTGTTCACGATGGAATTCACACTTCTCCAGTTTACAATAGAGATTGTCGAGTGCTTCAGAAACTAAGAGAGAACAAACATCTGTGTGGTGGTTGTCCAGGGACTTGGAAAATATGAGGATATCGTCGAGATAAACCACCACAAATAACTGCAACAAGTCTTGGAGGACGTTAATAAACTCCTGGAAAACTGCCGGAGCGTTGCAGAGGCCAAAAGGCATTACGAGATACTCATAATGACCTGTTCTGGTATTAAACGCAGTTTTCCACTCTTCGCCCTCCTTAATCCTGATGAGATCGTATGCCCCTCTCAAATCAAGCTTTGTGAAGACCGTTGCTCCCTTGAGGCGGTCAAATAACTCCGTAATCAACGGGATCGGATAGGCATTCTTAATGGTGAAACGATTGAGACCCCTAAAATCGATACAAGGTCTCAGTTCACCACTCTTCTTCTTCACAAAAAATAAACCAGCACCAGCAGGAGACGAGGATTTGAGGATGAAACCTCGAGAAAGTGCGTCTGCAACATACTCCTCCATGGCCTTATCTTCCAAGACCGACAAAGGGTAAACAGGGTCCACGAGAAGGAATGGCCCCAGGTTGAAGGTCAATTGCGCAATCATACGACCGGTGAGGAGGCAACGTACCGACTTGACCTTGGCCAAAGACATCGCTAAAATCGCGGTATTCCTCCGGCAGGGAGGAGAGTGAAGAGGTGCACAGGGCCTTGGCTACCCTCTGGAAGCATCTCTCACTGCACTGTGGCGACCAGGACAGAACCTCAGCACGGAGCCAATCAAAAGACGGGTTGTGCCTCTGTAACCAAGGACAACCAATAACCAGCGGAAACTTAGGTGAGGAAATAACTTGGAATTGTATTATCTCATGGTGAAGAGCCCCTACGGCCATGGACAATGGAACAGTCTCATGAGTCACATGGGCAAGCTGTAGAGGTCTCCCGTTAAGAGCCTCAATGGCAAGTGGAGTGTCACGCACCTGCAGCGGAACCGAGTGCTTAGACACAAAGGCAGCATCAATGAACAGGCCTGCAGCCCCGGAGTCGATTAGAGCCTGTATCTCGATGGATGACTCTGCCCAAGACAAGGTAGCCAAAACCAGGGGCTTATCCTTCTGGGCAACTGGAGACGAAACAACGCCACCTAAGGTCTGTCCGTGACAGGACCTCAAGGTTCGGGCGTTCCCTGGAGACAAATGTACAGGAGGCTTCTGCAAGCGCTCCTTAACAGAGGGTCTTTCTCTGAGTCTGGAGTCAATGAGGATGGCAAATGTGATCAACTTCTCCAGCTCAGTTGGTATATCTCGGGCTGCTATCTCATCTTTGATGTTATCCCAGAGACCATGAGAGAAAGCAGCCACGAGGGCCTCATTGTTCCAAGCAACCTCTGCTGCCAGAGTACGGAATTCATTGGCGTAATCTGCAACAGTTCTTGTACTCTGTTTGATGGACATGAGGCTCTTGGCAGCAGAAGCGGAGCGTGCAGGAACGTCAAATATCCTTTTGAAGGAAGCCACAAATTCTGGGTGACTCAGGACCACGGGTTTTTGCGTCTCCCATAGAGGGTTTGCCCAGGCCAAGGCTCTCTCAGAAAGCAAAAATATCAGGAAACCTACTTTGCTTCTGTCCGTGGGAAACGCCTGGGGCAGCATCTCAAAATATATCTCAACCTGGTTGAGAAAACCTCTGCATTGGATTGGATCGCCCCAAATCGCTGGGGAAGCGGGGCGGAACCAGCCATACCTCTAATAGAGGTAATACTCTAGGCGGGTGCCTGCACAGGGACTACCGGAGCGGCCACAGTGGGAGACTCTAGATGAGTCGTGTGACTCAGGAGCGTCTGTATCGCCCTGGCAAACTGATCCATGCGGTGATCCAGGTCATCCAATCTGGAAAAAATATTATTAACAAGTGGATTGGCTGCATCTTCTGAATTCATGGCCTTCGCCTTCTGTCAGAAACCATGAATCAGACCGAGACAGAAGTGCAGTTAATTACACTAGTTTAATAATAAATAATAAAAAGGTAAACAGAGTAAACGTAGTAAAAACATAGCCAGAGTTCAGTAACCGGATCGGGTAGTCGTCCAAGCCAAAGTCCAAAAGCCAGCGATAAAGGTAATAAAACAGCAAACAGGATCCGTAGCCAGAGGGGACAACAGTCAGGCAGGTCTTCAACTGGAGCGCAGGAGAAAGTCGCTTGAGATGTTAACACAGGCGAAGGCGAAGATCAAATGAACTGGAAGTCCTTAAGTAGGCAAAGTTGACGAGCGGATCATCAACAGGGGGATCACTGTGGAGAGATGGGATCTGGCAATTAGCTGACAGCTGAGCTGCCAGCACAGAGAAGGAAGGGCTGAGCCCAGCCCTGACACCTTGCGACAGAAGGTCCTCCCGCATCGGCAGTCGCCACGGGATATCCGCCACCAGGCGCACTAGGTCGGTGTACCAGAGATGCCGAGGCCAGTCTGGGGCAATCAGAATCACCGGAATCCCCTCGGCCTCTACTCTGCGGAGCAGACGAGGAAGAAGTTTAATTGGGGGAAAGGCGTAAAATTAGCCGATACTGACCACACGAAGCCACTAACGTGTCTGTCGCATCTGCCCAGGGATCTCTGGACCTGGCCACAAACCTCAATACCTTGCGATTGAGTCGAGAAACCAGGAGGTCCACGTCTGGCATAGCCCAACTCAGGCAAAAGAGTTTGAACACATCTGGGTGTAGCGACCATTCTCCTTGGTCCAGCGTCTGGCGACTTAGGCAATAGCTTGCCAGTTTTCTACACCCGGAATGCATACGGCCGATAGAGCCGACACGCTCCTTCCTGCCCACCTTAGGATGTGTGCGACCTCCGATGCTGCAGCCAAGCTACTTATTTCTTCTTGATGGTTGACATACGCCACCGCTGTGGCGTTGTCTGACCGGATCCTAACTGTACGCCCCTGTAGCCTCTGTGACCATGTGGAGAGGCACTGCCTGATCGCCCGAAGTTCCAGTACATAGATCGGCTGGCGGGATTCTTCCTGTGTCTAGCGACCTTGTGTCGACTGAACCCCCCTCAGGCTGGTGTCCATAGTGATCACCGTCCAGTGAAAGAGAAGGACTGAAGGGCCGGAGACCTCAGCCACCAGACCAGGGAAGCCCTGACTAGTTGGCTCACCCGGATTTGACAATCCAGGGACAACGGAGACTTGTCCCATTTGGACAGGATCTCCTACTGCAAGACTCGAGTGTGGATTGAGCATACGGTACCGACTCGAAGGAGGCTACCCTGAGACCCAGGATTCGCATGCAAAGCGTAGCGACGATTACTTGCGGGATGCTAACAGCTTCACTGCCACCTGAAGAGTCTGCAATTTCTTTACAGGGAGAAAAAAACCTTTGCCTCCGAGGAGCCAACACTGACTTCAGGAGGCTCAGTACCCAACCAAATCCTTGAAGGGTCTAACTGTCATTTGCCACATTCTCCTCTAATTCTGAGACTGAAGCAGCTCTCAGAAGGAGGTTGACCAGGAAGCCCATGATAGTGATTCCTTGTTGTCTCAGCAAGGCCAGAATCGGGGCGAACACCTCGGTAAAAACCCTTGGTGCCGATGCCGGGTCAAAAGGGAGAGCCACAATTGATAGTGATCATCCCTGACTGCAAAACGCAGAAAAACTCTGATGCCTGATGCATATGGGGACATGCAAATGTGCGTCTTTGAGGTTCAAGGACGCTAAAAAATCCCCCGGATGGAGTGCAGTGACCACGGAGCAAACTGATTCCATCCTGAACCTTTGCAGTTGTACAAAGGTGCTAAGGGTATAGAGATCCAGGAATGGACGGACCCTGTCCTTCTTTGGGACTACAAACAGAATGGAGTAAAATCCCTAAAACCCTTCCGGCCGTGGTACAGGTACTTTGACCCCGCGCATCAGCAGGTCCTGCACTGCCCCAAACAGGGCGTTCTGACGAGCTGGAGGAAGATGAAGGTTTGAGGGAAAAAATCTGTTTGGTGGACAAGAAAGAAATTCTATCCTGTACCCTGATGAAACCACTTCGCAAACCCACTGGTCGGAAAGCAGGGAGGTCCACCCAGCTGCAAACTCGCGAAGGCGACCCCCCACCCAAGAGTCGGACGGGGGCAAACCTCCATGCAGTAGCATATTTTTTTGCGGGCTTGTTTGGCTTGCGAACCCAGGGATGCTTTTGTCCCTCAGCTGGCCCCTTGTCGGCCAGGGAACGGTTACCTGCGGGCCCGGACTGACGAAAAAAACGCTTCTGAGCGGAAAAGGAGTGCCCAGGCCTGAGGCGTGGCTCCTTACCTTTTCTAGATTGTGGCACCAGTGTGCCTTTACTTCCAGTGACATCCTTAATAATGTCATCCAGCGAGGCTGCAAATAGCCTCTCACCCATGAAAGGCAAATCAGCCAGAGCCTTCTTGGAAGTCTGGTCTGCGGACCAGCATTTATGCCAAATCAGGCGACGCAGTACCACAGCAGATACTGAGGCTCTTGAAATCTGGGAAGCAGTGTCCAGGTCTGCATCGCAGACCAATTTGTGGCCATGCATCAACTGGTCAGCCAGTTCTACGCAGATCGGGGAAACCTGTTATGTTTCCAACTCCTGGTGCAAATTTTTTGCCTCTTCTGAAAGTGCCTGTGACACCAGAGCTGCAGCCAAACCTGGCCGTAATGTATTCTTAAATGCAGGGGTCCCCTCAACCGGAATAGTGGTTACTTTGTTTAACCGTGATACCGGGGGGCAGTGGCGTCACTAGGGTTGGTGTCACCTGGTGCGGTAAAATTTGGTGTCACCCCCCCCCCAGTTCATTGAGCCACCCGGGGCACTGAGCATTCTAGCACATCAGCACAGCTCTCCCCCCGTTTAATCCCCCTAATGGAACCCCTGTGTAATCCCCCTAATGGAACCCCCCTGTGTAATCCCCCTAATGTCACGTCCCCCCCCCGTACAACCGCCCCCTGCAATCCCCCTAATGTAATCCCCCTAATTTAACCCCCCCAATGCAATCCCCTTAATATAACCCCCCTGTTCATTCCCCCTAATGTAACCCCCCTGTATTCCCCCTAATGTAACCCCTGCGTGCAATCCCCCTAATGTAACCCCCCCATGCAATCCCCCTAATGTAACCCCCCCCCCGTGCAATCCCCCTAATGTAACCCCCCTGTGCAATCCCCTTAATGTAACCCCCCTGTATTCCCCCTAATGTAACCCCCCTGTGCAATCCCCCTAATGTAACCCCCCTGTGAAATCCCCCTAATGTAACCCCCCTGTGCAATCCCCTAATGTAACCCCCCTGTGCAATCCCCCTAATGTAACCCCCCTGTGCAATCCCCTAATGTAACCCCCCCGTACAATCCCCTAATGTAATCCCCTTAATGTAACACCCCTGTATTCCCCCTAATGTAACCCCCCTGTGCAATCCCCCTAATGTAACCCCCCTGTGAAATCCCCCTAATGCAACCCCCTGTGCAATCCCCCTAATGTAACCCCCCTGTGAATTCCCCCTAATGTAACCCCCCTGTGCAATCCCCTAATGTAACCCCCCTGTGCAATCCCCTAATGTAACCCCCCTGTGCAATCCCCTAATGTAACCCCCCGTGCAATCCCCTAATGTAACCCCCCTGTGCAATCCCCCTAATGTAACCCCCCCGTGCAATCCCCTAATGTAATCCCCTTAATGTAACACCCCTGTATTCCCCTAATGTAACCCCCCTGTGCAATCCCCTAATGTAACCCCCCTGTGCAATCCCCCTAATGTAACCCCCCTGTGCAATCCCCTAATGTAACCCCCCTGTGCAATCCCCTAATGTAACCCCCCCGTGCAATCCCCTAATGTAATCCCCTTAATGTAACACCCCTGTATTCCCCCTAATGTAACCCCCCTGTGCAATCCCTTAATGTAATCCCCCCGTATTCAACATAATGTAACCCCCCTGTGCAATTCCTCCTAATGTAACCCCCCCTGTATTCCTCCTAATGTAACCCCCCTGCTATCTCCCTAATGTAATCCCCCCTGTATTCCCCCTAATGTAACCCCCCCTGTGCAATTCCTCCTAATGTAACCTCCCCCCCTGTATTCCTCCTAATGTAACCCCCCCTGCAATCTCCCTAATGTAATCCCCCTAATGTAACCCCCCATATCTCCTCTCTCCCTACAGTCACAGACCTCAGATCAGCGCGCTCTGTCCACGTGGAGTTCCTCCTCCTAGGCTCCTCCTCCTGTTGTGAATATACTGTCAGTGTGGAGGAGGAGGAGACTAGGCTCTGTCGGTCTGAGGAATGCATTTGTTGTGAGCCGACACCTCTCCCCACCTGCCTGAGTGTCAATAGGCGGATTGCATTTGCAGTGCCGGGCGCTGTGCACTGGACTATGGCACTGTCTGCCTCGAGTCACAACACAATTCCTCCTCCCTCCCCGAACATTGCGGGGAGCGAAGGAGATACTGGAGTGCGCAGGGGAAGGAGGAAAAGGAGAGAGCCGCGGTGCCTCTCTCAATCCAGCGCCGTGATGGGTGATGGTGTCACCCCTCTGGCGGGTGTCACCCGGGTGCGACCCGCACCCCCCGCACCTGCCTTGCAACGCCAGTGCCGGGGGGTCCACAACCGGGGGAGATGCTCATCTTTTCAGCAGGCTCTCCTCAAAGGGTAACGGACCGCTATGCGTTTTTGGAACTTAAAAAACCCTCTGCGGCCATTCCCATTCCTTGTCTATGAACTTATCAGAATATGTCCCATAAGGAAAATACCTTAGCAGTGCGGGTCGGCTTGTGGGACCCAAAAAGGGACCAACACCTGAGCAGATGCCCCAGCCGTATCCTCCAGCTTAAGAGTTACACGCCTGTGGTGATAAGTGCTCCAACAAGTGCTTAGTTCTGCGCTGACCCAGACATGGAGTCCTTCTCATTGTCTGAATGGTCCTGGTCAGCAGTCTTTGACCCGTCAGAACAGGGGTCCTATGCTACAGCCAGGCCCGAGTCTGAGTCAGAGCAATCCCCAGAAAATAGTGGGGGGAGGGGCAGTTTTTACCCCCCTTTACTCCCACACACTGCTTCCACCCTGGCCATCAAGGACTCCAGGGCTGCCAACAAGGTGTCCACAGGCACCGCAGGTGCAGCATAAAGCATACACATCATTACAGCTACGACCGGACTATCTGGGGAAGAAAAAACGCCAGCTTCTGACGCCATGCTGACCCCCTGACAGTCCATAAGGACTGAGTCAGGGCACTTGTGTAAAAAGAGGCCCCCCCCTCCTTGCTGCTCGTGACTAAGGGTTTACCCAGGGAACTCACCACCCAGGCGAAAGAACTGCTCAGTGCCACGGTCCGCTCCCTCTCTGCACACAGAGTGTGTCTCTCGAGTGTTCTCTGAGATGAACTGCGTGGTCAGGCCGAATGTAGAAAAAACCCACACCAAAATGGCCGCCGGGCGCCTCAGATAGAAAAGGGTGCGAGCTACAAGAAAATGGCCGCCCGCAGCAAAGGCCTGCACAACAGCAGGCTACAGGAAAATGGCCAACAATGCAAAAAACAACACAGAAGCCAGACAACTAAAAAATGGCGCCAGCGCTACCAAAATGGCGGCCAAACGTTCTGAGGTGGACGAGAAGGCTGCAAAGACGCCGAGCGGGGGCTTTCTAAATGACAGAACACCCACCCAGAGAGCGGACCCGGACACCCCGCAGCCCCCAGCCAGGACCCGGAGCCCCCCCACAGGTACACCTCGGTCACACATATCAGGCCCCGCATGCATGGGGAGTAGGAAAAAGGGGGACTGGATAGAGGAAAGGGAGCACAGGAGACCCCATAATCAACCCCCCCAGGAATGCCCAGCTGCTCCATCCTGCAGAGGAACCGTACTTACCCGTCCATGAGGGGACTTGCTGGCGCATTCCTGACAGACCTACATCTGAGCAGTACGGAGTAGCTGTCGGCCCAGTTCACTGTGACTTAGACAGCAGTAGCCCAGTCATATGTGAACCCCGGAGCATATAGCTCACCGGCCACCCCTGGAGCCACGGGGTATGTCGTGGCCGACCCCGCACGTAGCTAAGGTCTGCTCACGCTCGATGGCCAGACTGGGGGGACTACAAGGATCTATATTATCCTGCCTGTCATGCCCAGCTGGCAGTTGATAGTAGATTCAAAAAATTAAATAATAAAAAGTAAAAATGTCTCCAGGACCCTGGGCCCAAAGGCAGTCAGGTCCTTCTCCTCTACTATGCAGAAAAAACTGAGCTGCTGAGGCAATGTGAGGGGTTATGACCAGAGGGACCGCCCCCTGGGCGGGGCTGTTCAGCTTTGCTAAAGTTACATGTCTTAAATGTCTAACATGTCTGCCTAGTCCTCTCCTAATAGACGGAACATAACCCACAAGTCAAGAATTATAAGGAGCTGTGTCCGTCCATGGACAAAAGAGAAAAAGAAATGTGCCTGCACCTTTTTAGCGTGGATATGGTGCAATTTATGCCATGAAAAATGAATGGGCTCAAATAACACAGCATACATGTGATCTGCACAGGAATGCGGTGCAATTCCTGTGTAATTCACATGTGTTTCACAGTTCGAACCTAGGCTCACAAGTTTATAGTAAGAAAAACATGTACATTACCTTTGGTAGAGGTTCCAAAAGATATCCGAGAGCGAGTGTTACTATCAAAACGATTACACCTGATAGTATTCCAGCAATCTGTAGAAATATCAATGTCATTTAAATTGAACACGTTTTGAAAGTTATGCCTGTGCACACATTTTACAGCTGAGGAGTTTAAAAGTGATCCTTTTACATACAAAGCCAGGTCTTTAAAAAAAAAAATTAGCATTATAGAACCCTCCTTTTGTATTTTGTATCTATGCTGCTGATGCCTAATAATCAGTGTTAGAAAATCCAGCAGTTTTACAGTCATTTGTTAAAATTGTGGCAATTTATCACCAAGCTGTTTGACATAGGGATTCTTAAACCTGCTCTCGAGCTGGACACTAAAGATTGTTCAAAATACCAATGCTTACACCGAACCTACAATCAGTGGCGGGACAAGGTCAACTAGTGCCCAGGGCGAAAATGTCAAACTGCGCCCCCCCCAAGGAGTTGGGAGGGGGGTTAGAGAAGCATATGCAGCGCTGAAATTTATGTACTGGTTACAGCATGTGCTGCAATGATTACAACCCACCATATCCCCCAATGACCTCCTAAGTCGCAAAAGCAGCTATGTGGAGGTATACATTCTAATGCATATCAGGTTGGACATGCTTTCTCTTATGTATGTCTACACTTTTCAGAGTATCGAAAGAAGAAGTTACCGCTCAGACGTGGCTGTTGATCTGCTCACTGGATCCGAAGCCGTGGGTGCAGGCGATTGCATATAACAATGCAGGAACTAAAGAAAAGCTTGGACAGCCGCGCTCCAAAAAATGTGTTTGTTCTTTATTTAACCACTTGTCAATTGACGGCGGGCGGAAGACTCTCTCGTTCTGACAGGACGTCATATGACGTCCTGCTTTTAAATAGAGCTAGGGGGCACGCGCGCGCCGGCGGCGTGCGCGCGCACCTGCCGCGTTGCTGGGGACCCGATGCGCGTGCCCGGCGGCCACGATGGATGCCAGGCACCCGCGATTGCGCAGCACCCGAGCAGGAAAGTGGATCTGTGTGTGTGTAAACACACAGATCCACGTCCTGTCCAGGAGAGGGGACCAATGGTGTGTCCCTTGTACATAGGGACAACCATCGGTCACCTCCCCCAGTCACTCCCCTCCCCCCACAGTTAGAACACATATAGGAAACATATTTAACCCCTTCCTCGCTACCTAGTGTTAACCCCTTCCCTGCCAGTCACATTTATACAGTAATCAATGCGTTTTTATAGCAGGGATCGCTGTATAAATGTGAATGGTCCCAAAAATGTGTCAAAAGTGTCCGATCTGTCTGCCGCAATATCGCAGTCACAATAAAAATCGCAGATCGCCACCATTACTAGTAAAAAAAATAAAAAAAAAATAAAATGCTATAAATTTATCCCCTATTTTGTAGACGCTATAACTTTTGCGCAAACCAATCAATAAACGCTTATTGCGATTTTCTTTACCAAAAATATGTAGAAGAATACGTATCGGCCTAAACTGAGGAAAATTTTAATTTTTTTTTAAAAAAATTGGGATATTTATTATAGCAAAAAGTAAAAAATATTGTGTTTTTTTTCAAACTGGACGCTTTTCTTTTGTTTATAGCGCAAAAAATAAAAACCGCAGAGGTGATCAAATACCACCAAAAGAAAGCTCTATTTGTGGGAAAAAAACAACGCAAATTTCGTTTGGGAGCCACGTCGCACGACCGCGCAATTGTCATTCAAAGTGTGACAGCACTGAAAGCTGAAAAATGGCTTGGGCAGGAAGGGGGTTTTCGTGCCTGGTAGGGAAGTGGTTAAAAAACAAAGTCACGTCAACACATATGACAGCAAAAAACAGCAAAAGGAGCTGACATGTTTCCCACTGCAAATCAGTGCTTAATCATAGCTGATGATTAAGTACTGATTTGCAGTGCGAAACATGTCACCTCCTTTTGCTGTTTTTTGCTGTCATATGTGTTGATGTGACTTTGTTTTTTAAATAAAGAACCAACAAATTTTTTGGAGTGCGGCTGTCCAAGCTTTTCTTTAGTTCCTACTTTTCAGAGTATACTTATATCCTTACTCTTAGAGAGTAGTAGTACACGTCAGACCTGATATGCATTAGAACGTGTAGCTATTCCTGGATACAGATTATAGTATATATTGGATATAAGGAAAAAATCTTGATAACTTGATATGTATATGGAGGTATGCACATGCCAGGCTGTGATGCTTTGTATCATAGTATGGCAAAAAAAAAATCCCCTGTAGTGTCCGGTGGGCAGTACTACCTGCAGAATATGACCTAGTCGGCCACCCGAAAACCATATGCAATTTGTATGCTTACAGTACAGTGGTGAAGACTTTTAGAGGTTCAGGCTGGGTTCTCACTGTCACTGTGATGTGGAAAACCTTGCGATTCCTGTGCCGGCGCTTCACACTGACATCTGCGAACTGCTGCAGGTGTCAATGTAAAGTTAATGACACCCCCAGATGGGTCCGCAGATCGCAGTGTGAACTGTAAAATGGTACAGGAATTGGATCACATAGGTGTGAACACCCATGCGATCCGTTTCCAGCACGGGCCATAAAAAGGGTCCTGCACCCTTTAAGTCCGAATGCGATGCAAATTCAGCCATACAAACTGTATGGCTGAATATGAATCGCACAGAAATCGCATGTGATCTGCACAGCAATGCAGTGCGAATCACATGTAATGTCTATCATCGCAATAGTGTGAACCCAGTCTAAAACAGGTGGAGAAGAGGTAACATAATGGGGGATATTTACGAAAGGCAAATTCACTTTGCACTATAAGTCCAAACTACAAGTGCAAAGTGCAAAGAGGGGTAGATCTGAATTGAGGGGAAGCTCTGCTGATTTTATAATCCAATCATGTGCAAGCTAAAATGCTGTTTTTTATTTTCCTTGCATGTCCCCCTCGGATCTACAGTGACTGCACTTCCAAGTGTACTTTCAGTGCAATTTCAAGTAAAGTAAATAACTAGTAAATAACTCCCAATGTCTCCTAAGCACCGGCAATAAGGCATAATACATATTACGCAAGTGTAGCGGGTATATACTTTTAAATCTGGTGAAGTCTAGTTCCCTGCGGCCCAGCAGGTGGCGTTGTCACTTTGGGCCGGGGTTGAACCATCACTGCAGTGCCGTACCCTTTGTGACCTCTCGCAGCAGTTGTACGGTGGGGCGGGGAACCCGCTGTGCTTGCTGGGAGAGGGTATAAAGGGGGCGGACGTCTTCGCCACGAGGTTCGAGTCCCAGGCACCTTCAGCCTGAGGGCTGCTGTCCACGGTCAGTGTCCAGGCGGCCTAGGCCTGGACACTTGGAGTTCGTGTTTCATCCCAGACACCTTCAGTCTGGGGTGAGGTACTCAGCCAGAGGCCTGGGGCCCAGTACCTTCCGCTGGGTCCCGCGAGGGAGGGATTGTCCTAGGGTGCCCAGGGAGTTGGGCACCCGAATCCAGAGGCGTAAGGGACCGGAGGAGTGATTCATCCGAAGATCTGGTGCAGCATATTGCCAGTGCCGGGTGAACCTCTGGAGACCGCCCGGAGGGATATCTTTCCCGAACAGGGGCCAAGTTCATAGAGGAAGGTGGTTCATGTTCTATGACCGGTGGCAGAGGTCCAACTATTCAACTCAGGTCAGTGGCAGGGACCTGCTATCAGGCCTGTGGCAGGGGCCTCAACGGTTCATTCGGTCGGTGGCAGCGACCAAAACTCACGGTCGGTGGCAGAGACCGTGCGCCAGGCCTATTCGCTAGCAAAGGAATAAGAGAGTTCATTTGTGCCTGGGCCTACTCGTATCCACACCCCTGTTTGTCTGTTACTAAAAGTTCAACTAATCATGTTCACCCTGAAAGCAGAGAAATAAAGGAGTGTTGGACTTTTGATTGGTGTGGGACTCTATTATTGGCAGACACATCTCCATGGAACAACTGGAGGCTTCGTATGCAGTGAACAGACCCGGAGGTAATTCAAGTGACTTTGCTCAACCCTCATACACATACGAGGGGAGAGCTTGGCGTAGTGGTCCTGCACTCTCGTCTCCCAGGTACCCCTAGACAAAAGCCACTCAAACGAGAAAACCGAGAGGGAGAGTGAGGCTCCCGCTACACATATTACACCCTCACCCTTAGCAGATTCCTGTGAATTTGTGTGTGTTTGGGAAAAAAGGGGTGGGGGGGGCGAGGTCTGATTAGTGAACTATAAGCCCTTTTGTGCCAACCTCTTACTGAGAATGCTAGTTAGTTGGTGTTATGCTGACCCACTATCTTTAATACATTCTGACATAAAACATGTATGTCAGGAAAGTCTGCGAAAATTCACATGTCCCAATCTGTATACCTCCACTGAATCAGAACAATGCAGTCCGCATGCCAACCAAACAACTAGCATTTTCAGAAAAAAACAGCAATGCCAGCATCCCTGTTTCATGTTAGGTTTCCTTTAACTTGGCTATTGTTAACTTTAATTAATAATAAAAGAGCTATATTTGTTGAGATGAAGAAGCTCTTCAGGAATAGTGTATTTTTCCTTATCTCTGTGTAACACATAACTCTCAGACCCCCCTCCCTGCATTCCTACCCCCCCCCCTTCCTTTCCGAAATACATGCTATCAGTCTATTTGAAGCAAGCTCTCCTCTGCTGCAATACCATTACCCACATAACCTCAGCCACTTCTCAACTACTCAATTTAACCTCCTCCTGTAACCTAACACAATGGACACAAACCTCTACTCACTCCAATGGCAACACTCTTGACCTCATATTCTCCCACCTCTGAGTGAGTGAGTGAGTGAGTGAATAACTTGTATAGCGCTACAAATGCGAACTAAATCGCCTCAATCGCCTCAAGGCTCTGCACTCCCTGCAACTTCTCTAACACCCCCTTTCCTCTCTCTGATCACAACCTCATCAGTTTCCAACTCTCCCTGTCTCCTACCTCCCATGCCGCCAACCTGCAAACAGTCACCCACAGGAACCTTGGCCACATCAACCCTTCCCTTCTTCATTCTGCTACTGATTGCCTTTATGATAAAATCACACCCCTGTCCTGCCCAGACCTGGCCACTTCTATCTACAACAACATATTGTCATCCTCCCTGGACACACTTGCCCCCATCTCTACATGCAGAACGAGGCCTCGCCTGCTACAACCCTTGCAACAGATGACACCAGAAGACTCAAGAAACACAGCCATGCTCTTGAGCGAGTGTGGCATAAAACAAAATCTCTACAAGACTTAACCCTCTACAAATCTGCCCTTCTCAAATACAACTCCTGCCTCCACTCTGCTAAACAAATCTACTATACTACTCTCATCAAATCCCTCTCATCCAAGCCTCGTCAACTCTTTTCTACCCTTAATTCCTTACCGCCCCCCAATGCCTCCACCCACCAACTTGCTTACTGCCCAGGAAATTGGCAATCACTTCAAAAACAAAATAGGCACAATTTGTCATGAGATATCCAGCCTCCAGCTTCCTCCACCAACCAACACATCAAGTCCAACACCACACTCAACACTTTCCTCCTTCAATCTTGTTATCTCTGAGGAAGTTGTCAAACTCCTTTCCACAGCCCACCCCACCACCTGTCCCCTGGACCCTGTCCCCTCGCAACTACTGCGACCACCTTCCTGCTCTATCCTAATCTCTCTAACCCACATCTTCAACCTTTCCCTCTCTTCCGGCACCTTTCCCTCTCCGCTCAAACATGCACTGGTTACCCCCATACTTAAAAAACCTTCACTGGGCCCCACCTGTTTGAATAACTTAAGACCCATTTCCCTGCTCCTGTTTGCCTCCAAGCTTCTTGAACCCCTTGTCCACAACCGTATGAGTTGCTACCTCACTGACAACAACCTTCTCGATCACCTACAATCCAGCTTCTACCCACAACATTCCACTGAAACTGCCCTACTAAAACTCACCAACGACCTTCTAACTGCTAAAACCAATGGGCAGTACTCCATACTCATACTCTAATGCCTCGTACACACGACTGGTTTTCCTGGAAGTAAAACTGCCATGACAGCTTTTCGGCAGGAAAAACGGCTGTGTGTATGCTCCATGGCAGTTTTCCTGGCAGGAAAACTGCGGGAAAAATAATGTGAACTTGTTCTTTATTTTCCTGTCAGGAAAAATACCGGCCGAGAAAAATGGTCGTCTGTATGGTTTCCTGAGCGGAAAAATACTCAATTTGACGCATGCGCGGAAGCATAGAACGTAATTTTGACGGCTCGTTGTAGTCTTTGACGTCACTGCATTCTTGAAATTCAAAAGTTCAGCGGTATTTGGCCTGAACGTGTGTATGCAAGGCAGGCTTGACAGGAATCCCGGCAGGAAAAATTACAGTTTTTTTCCTGCCGGGAAAAATGGTCGTGTGTACAAGGCATTAGACCTTTCTGCTGCCTTTGACAGTTGACCACCCACTCCTCCTTAAAAACACCACTCCCTTGGCCTCCTGGTTCTCCTCCTACCTATCTCAGCGCACTTCAGTGTCACATACAACAACAACTCTTCCGCTCCTCTTTCTCTTTCTGTTGGGGTACCCCAAGACTCTGTCCTTGGGCCCCTCCTATTCTCTCTCTATACCTCTTCCCTGGGCCAGTTGATAACCTCCCATGGCTTAAATTACCACCTCAATGCCAATGACATCCAGATCTATCTCTCGACTCTTCAACTCAGCACCCCAATCTCCTCACACATCACAAACTTACTGAGCGACATATCAGTATGGATGTCACACCACTTCCTCAAGCTCAATCTTTTTAAAACTGAGCTTGTAATATTTCCTCCTCCACGATCCCCATGACTTTACCATTGAGATCAACGGCACAACCATTGGTCTCTCCACACATGCTAGGGTGCTGGGTGTAATCTTAGACTCTGACCTCTCCTTCAGCCCCCACATCCAATCACTGGCTAAAATCTTGCCACCTTCACCTCTGCAACATTTCCAGAATACACCCCTTTCTGACTAACGACACCACAGAACAACTTATTCACTCCTTGGTTATTTCCCTGTTCCCTATTTGCCTTGACAACTGCAACTCCCTCCTCACTGGCCTACATTTACACAGGCTATCCCCCTTCAGTCTATCATGAATGCTGCTGCCAGACTAATACATCTTACTAACCGATCCATGACTGCTGCCCCTCTCTGCCAATCTCCCCACTGGCTACTCCTACTCCACCATATAAAATTCAGAATGCTAACCACAACATACAAGGCCATCTGCAACATTTCCCTGAGCTACATCACCAATCTCATCCGCAGATATCGCCCAAATTGTCCTCCACGCTCCTAGAACCTCCTGCTCTCTAGCTCCCTTGTAACCTCCTCCCATGCTCGCCTATGGGACTTCTCCAAAGCCTCTCCCATCCTTATGGGACTCCCTGCTCGAGTATGTCCGGTCAGCTCCTACCCTGTCCATCTTTAGGCGATCCTTGAAAACTCACTTATTTAGGAAAGCCTACCCCACCTTCACCTAAGAACTGTACTTGAGTCCCCTCCATCAGATCATCCCCTGCAGCCATTACCTGTTGCACCACCTCCACCTCCCTTAGATTGTAATCTCCACGCGCAGGGCCTCCTATTCCTTCTGTATTGAACGGTATTGTAATTGTACTGTCCCCCTTCTTATTGTAAAGCGCTGCACAAACTGTTGGCGCTATATAAATCCTGTATTATAATAATAACAATAACCATCGGCTGTAGTTTTTAATCCAGTTGTGGGCAACAGGCTGCATTTCTCTGATCTGTGGAAACAGACAGAAGGAAGCTCTATCCTCACTCTCCAGCACTGTATACACAGAAGGAGGTGTTGCTATTGGAGGGAGGAGAGAGCATTTCTTTGAGTCCAAATGACCTGTAACAATAAATGTTATATTTAGTGTAATTAATACATTTTCTATAATGTTTGAGAAGATAAATATTACATTGACTGATGTAATGACTCCAAACAGGGTATCATGAATTTTGGTTGTGAGGTGTACAACTGCAAGTATATCATTAAAAACAGGCAAAATAAGTCATACATAAGCAAAAATGGGCATTCTATGGTGTACTAGTCTGGTATTTGATATGTGCAGTTAAAGTATAAGCATAGCTCCCACCTGTACCTGATTTCGAGGGACTATCCCTGATTTAGAACAAAGTCCCTCTATCCCTCTTTTCTTCTCATTTGTCCCTCATTTTGGTCTGATCTACAGTATATAGTTGTATATAAAATGCTCTACTTATCTATCCCAAAAAGTTTTACATTGCTAAACCTTTCACCCAAATACAAAATTGCTGCATTTGTAAATTCCAAAAGCCAATATAAAGAAATAGTAGTGGTAAAAAAAAAAAAAGCAATTGTGGGTTTAACCAATCTTTTCTTTAACCAAATTTTTTTTGTATAGTTCTCCTTTAAGGGGGTGTGGCAGGGGTGGATTCTATGCCTACATACTTCTGCTAATAGGTGTCCCTCATTCCCATCTCAAAAAGTTGGGAAGTATGGTATAAGTAAGTAAATAAGTAAGTCAGTAAGTTTTATAAAGAGATACATACCTGGGTTTTGCCTCCTGAGCTCTCTTGCACTGATGACCTGGCTAACGAAGTGCTTGCTACAAAGCCTTTGAATGCGCCACATACTATGTTACACAATCCAAATGCTATTAATTCCTACAACAGAACAGACAAAACATGTGCTTTTGTTTTCTGGTTATAAATAAACACTGTAAAGGGAATTGATTTGAAATATATATTTAATTAAATAATTATTTAAATTTATATAATTGATTTGCATATATGAGTTTGTGTCTTACTTGGTTACCATCAATGGTATAATTGTGCTTCACTGCATACACCTGAGCCACAGAAAAAGCCACAGCAAAACCAACAATACCAGTGGAGATGGAATTGGCTATGCTTGCTTGAAAAACAGCAGTACTTGGGGAAACAGGAGGTTGGAAACTGTTGGAAATAACATTGCGTACATTGAAAAAACAACAAGGAAATAATTAATTCTACTGAGAATGCTTTAACAAAATAGTAGTTATGCAAAAGAAGGTCTAATTGCACTTTCCCTAAAAAAAATTGCATTTGTTTTTGTGCCAGCAGTGTCTGAAAATGTCAGTATGACTGATCACTTTTACTGAAAAAGCCCTGTTCTCGGGAAGCAGATTTACCATTTAGCTTTTAGCTCAATGCAAAGTAGGCAAGTAGGCCACTGGTGTCCTAACAGCACCCTCTAGTTGTGACCAGGAACAGCATGTTTTCAGCAAAGCTGTATGAAAACACAGGCCTGGCTATGCTGCTGGAAAATGGAAAATTGTATCATACTTACCGTAATTTTCCCTTTCCTGGTGCCTATCCATGGCAGCATACCGATGATAGAGCTCTGCCTCTACTCCTCCCCCAGGACTAGTGAATAGCATAAACTAAAGACACAGTCCCTCCCCCAACATAACATAGAATACCGAGGGTGGGAGCATATGCTGCCATGGATCGGCACCAGCAAAGGAAAATTACGGTAAGTATTAGGGTTGTCCCGATACCACTTTTTTAAGACCGAGTACAAGTACCGATACTTTTTTTCAAGTACTCGCCGATACCGATTACCGATACTTTTTTTTAATGTCATGTGACAGTGGCACATGTGTCAGTATTTTTATTTTTTTACAATTTTTATTTTTAACTATTTTTGGTATGTTTTTTTTTTTACAATGCTTTCTTTTTGTGTGTGTGTGTGTGTGTGTGTGTGTGTGGGGGGGGGGGGGGGGGTGTCAGTGTGTTTTTTTTTATTTAAATTTTATTATTTTTTACAATTCATTTTTTTTATCATTTATTGCGATGTTTTTTGTTATTTTTTTAGCCCTGGTGGGGGGCTTGGGTGAGATATCTGGGGTCTTAACAGACCTCTGACATCTCACCTTTGAGACAGAGAAAGGGACTAGGGACACAGATTCCCCAGTCCCTTTCTCAGCAGCCTCTGCTGCACTGAAAATGAATGGACAAGAGACAGAAGCTCCTCTCCATTCATAAACTGAAGCATCGTAAATACCAGTTACGATGTTTCAGTTATGTGAATGGACAGAGTCATTCGGAAAAGAAGGAGCCGGGTTTACCGGCTCCTACCTCCGCTCTCCATCCTGACAGATCGAGGACAGAGGGGGCAGAGGAGGACATGGACAGGGACACGGAGCACGGAGGGGGAGAGCAGCACAATGGAGGGGGGCGCGGAGGGGGGACACGGATTGGAGTGCGGACAGGGAGAGCAGCACAATGGAGGTGGGCACGGAGGGGGGACACGGATTGGAGCGCGGACAGGGAGAGCAGCACAATGGAGGGGGCTCGGAGGGGGAGACACGGAGTGAAGCGCGGACAGGGAGAGCAGCACAATGAAGGGGGACACAGAGCACGGAGGAGGGACTGGAGGAGGATACAGTCAGCGGTGATCGGTGCGGCTTTGGGGGGAGTTGCAAGCACCGATCACCGCTGTAAAAGATTTCACTAAAGCAACTGAAAAGGGGGGGGGGGTCCGGGGAGAAGCGGTCAGGCTTTACAGAAATCTTTACAGAAATTTTTACAGGGAGATCGGTGTTTGTAACTCCACCGGCCGCACCGATCATCCCTGGCTGTACAAGTATCGGGTGAAGCATCGGAGCATTTGCCCGAGTACAAGTACTCAGGCAAATGCTCAGTATTGGTCCCGATACCGATACTAGTATTGGTATCGGGACAACCCTGGTAAGTATGATACAATTTTACGTTTTCCTGGTGCCTCCATGGCAGCATACAGATGATAAATAACTAGCTGACACGAGTGGGATAATGCCAATAATAAGTATTTTAATTAGAAAAGGACATTGCAAACCCGCTTGTGATTTCTGACTTAGAAAAACTCTTACGATCCCCAGACCGCACGAAACTTATCTCTACTTATTATTTAGCACTGGCGGTGGGCTCCAACCCTAGATTCAAGGCATCACAACGTAAATGGGACTCCCTAGATATATCCATAACAGAGGAGGACTGGTCCGAATTCTGTGACACTTTCAAGGCTTCTGTTGTATCCTCCAGGGACAGGATCATCCAAATAAAAATCTTCCACCAATCGCATCTCACCGCGGCCAGGATGCACAGAATGGGCATTTTGTCCTCGGCTGAGTGCTTTCGGGGATGTGGATATACAGCTGACTTCATTCATTGCTTCTGGAGTTGTCCCATAGTGCAGGAGTTTTGGAGGAGAGTAGACTCCTTTCTCTCTTCAGCGCTGGGGCTTCCCAACATATTAAATCCCAAGAATTGCCTCCTGGGGGTCTTTGGCGACCTCACTGTTCCCTCCCAGGTCAAACGATTGCTTCGGATCCTTTACTGTTATGCTAAAAAATCTATTTTATTGACCTGGAGGGGAGCAGCAACCCCAACAGTGGGGCTATGGTTGAAACTAGTCAATGATGCCCTTCCACTTTACAAACTCACTTTTGAGATCCGCAAGAGGAAGAAAACATTTTATAAAATTTGGGGCAGGTGGCTGGCTAGCCCCCTGACCCTTTCCCCCATACTGCCATGAAAGAGTAGGTAGGTTGTAGCATACCTTGAACCATAACTATACTCCTATGCAATTTTACCAGCTATGACTGTCTAGTACGTCTATTATGTTGCTGTAAGTTGTCTTTATATTATATTATGCTGCTTAAATGGATGTGCAGATATTCTTCTGTGTAGACTGATATAGGAGCAAGTTGTTAATGTTGTGTGTGGGACAGGCCTGGCTAGGCCCCCACATATTGTCTTTCTATGTCTGTATGTTATGAAAAAATGTAATAAAACATATCTTTAAAAAAAAAAAGAAAAGGACATTGCAGCCTGAACCGTCCTCCTTCCGAACTCTACAGTCGTGAGAGCCCCCGGATCAATATGGTAGTGTCTGAGAAACGTATGACGAGAAGACCAGGTGGCGGCCCTACAAACCATCTCCAAAGAAACATTAGCCCTTGCTGCCCAAGAAGTTGAGACATTCAGTGGGGACAGAGGCTCCATATTCTTTGCCCTGTAGGCCTTCTGAATCAACTTTACAACCCAAGATGCCAGAGTTCTGATGGAAGCTTCTTTACCTCTGTATTTACCAAATGGTACAATGAATAGTCTCTCAGAATTTCCCAGCTCGTGACAGTACTCTGAATCTGCGTCTGTAAATACTGGTAACACCCAGGGTTCCAACAGGTGGCTTGGAGTAGCGATCTTAGGTGTGAACCCCCGAAGAGGTCGAAGTTCCACTCTGTCTGGGAAAAAGGAGATATGATCGTCACCTATCCCTAAAGAGTGAAGCTCCGAGATTCTTCTGCCGGATGTAATGGCCAAAAAGAAAGCAGTCTTCAGCGTTAGATTCCATATCGCTACCTATTCCACTGGAGTGAACGGATGGCCAGACAGAACTTCAAGGACTATGGACAGATCCCACTTAGGAAATGAGCGTCTGACACGTGGGCGAATCTTTAACACTCCTCTGAGGAAAGTGACCACCAAAGGATTCTATGCCCATCTATTTGTTGTGGCAAAAATTGCTGCTACCTGCACCTTGAGGGAGCTCAGGCCAAGTCCTAGATCAAGACCCGTCTGAAGAAATCCCAGAATATTGGACGTAGTGGGGAAGATTGGATTAAAGTAATTCCCGGCATCAAATGACAAAAACTTGTCCCAGATCCTTGTATATACTGCATTTGTTGCAGTTTTTCTGGCTTTTAGAAGGGTGGATATGACCCCTGGGGAACAACCTAGGACCTCAAACCTTTGTCTCTCAACTTCCAGATTCAAAGTTCCAACTTCTGAGGTTTTGGATGAGTTAAGCCCCATACGCACGATCTGACTTTTTGACAACAAACTTCAAAATGAGCAGGTTTTCAAAAAAATCCGACCGTGTGTACACTTCATCGGACAAACCTTTTCGGTTTTCATCAGACAAAGGTTTGCTCTGCAAACGGACAATTTTTTTGGCAACAAAAGTCCTACGGTGCAAAGTCCTGCTGTGTGTACAGAAATCCATCGGACTTTAGTCCGAAGTACAAATATGCATGCTCAGAACCAATGTTAAAATCAACCAACAAGTAACAGAAGTTGACCAAAGGGTGGCGGTAAAGAGCAGAAAAAACACGTAGTACGTCAATTACATCACTACGTTCATGTTTGTTGGCTGAAAAAGTCAGAGCGTGTGTATGCTATGGGCGTTCACGGCCAACTCCCTTCGGACGGAAAAGTTTGTTTGAAGTCCGATCTTGTGTATGAGGCTTTAGTCTGCCCTGAGACAGAAGTTGGGGAAAAGGAGGGATCCTGATTGGAGAGCTCACACTGAGGCACATAGCTAGAGGGAACCATGGTCTCTTCGGCCAATACGGTAGAACTGCCACCACTTGGACTGACTCTCTAAGGAGCCTCAGAAGTAGTGATGAGCCGAACACCCCCGGGTTCGGTTCGCACCAGAACCCGCGAACGGACCGAAAGTTCGTACGAACATTAGAACCCTATTAAATACAATGGATGCGAACGTTCGAATTCTAAAGTGCTAATTATAACAACTATTATGCATGTTATTGTCCTAAAAAGGGTTTGGGAACCCGGGTTCTGCACCAGGGGACATGTATCAATGCAAAAAGAAGTTTTAAAAACGGTCGTTTTTCGGGAGCAGTCATTTTAATGATGCATAAAGTGAAAAAAAAAAGTCAAATATTCCTTTAAATATCGTACCTGGGGGGTGTCTAAAGTATGCCTGTGAAGTGCCACGTGTTTCCCGTGTTTAGAACTGTCCCTGCACAAAATGACACTTCTAAAGGAAAAAAAAGCCATTTAAAACTGCTTGCGGCTTTAATGTAATGTCTGGTCCCGGTAATATGGATGAAAATCTTTAAGAAAAATGGCATAGCTACCCCATGACCCCCCCCCCCTACCCCAGCCCATTACCAGCCCCTTTGGGTCTTGTATGGATATTAAGGGGAACCCCGCACATAAAATAAAAAAGGCCCTATATACTCTGAACAGCCGTATACAGGCGGTGCATACAAGACAGGGGTTGTAGGTTTGTTCTTATGTAGAATCTGTTTGTAATTTTGAACAGGTACATTGTTTAAGTGTAGCTCCAGCCACAAAAATCTATTTTTAAGCTTTTTGGAAAACATAGGGAAGGGTTATCACCCCTGTAACATTTGTTTTGCTGTCTGTGCAGTGTGCACCTGTTCAGAACAGTTCACCTCACTTTCCGTCCTAATGACAAATGTGTTTTGAAAATTTGGGGTTTTTATTGAAACAAGAATTGGTGATAAAGCATCAGTGGAGAGGAGACACTTTTTTTCCCATATTAACTCTTACAGGAGAAAATTTCCCTTCCTAGGGGTAGATTTCCTCTCACTTCCTGTTGTCTTCTTGCAAGTTTGCAAGTAGGAGTCGTTTGTAAGTTGGATGTTTGAAAGTAGGGACCTGCCGTATATACTCTGCAGAAATAGGCCCCTTAGTTGTTGGTGTTGGCACAACACTGTAAGCACTCACAGTTACTCTTGGTTGGTGCTGGAACGCCCTGCTGTCAACTATTATATCAGGAATTTTAATTACATATAATTGTTGAACAGTGGTAGTAAAAATTGGGCCTTTGATGGTGGTGCTGGTGCCACAACACTGTAAGCCCTGACAGTTACTCTTGGTGGGTGCAGCAATGGGCCCTGCTGTGAATTATTAGATCAAGAATTATAATTGCATGCCCCTGTTGAACAGGGGCTGAAAAATTGGGCCTTTCGTGGTGGTGGTGGTGGTGGTGGTGTTGCCACAACACTGTAAGCCCTCAGAGTTACTCTTGGTGGGTGCAGCAATGGGCCCTGCTGTGAATTATTAGATCAAGAATTATAATTGCATGCCCCTGTTGAACAGGGGCTGAAAAATTGGGCCTTTCGTGGTGGTGGTGGTGGTGGTGGTGTTGCCACAACACTGTAAGCCCTCAGAGTTACTCTTGGTGGGTGCAGCAATGGGCCCTGCTGTGAATTATTAGATCAAGAATTGTAATTACATGCCCCTTTTGAACAGGGGCTGAAAAATTGGGCCTTTCGTGGTGGTGGTGGTGGCGTTGCCACAACACTGTAAGCCCTCAGAGTTACTCTTGGTGGGTGCAGCAATGGGCCCTGCTGTGAATTATTAGATCAAGAATTGTAATTGCATGCCCCTGTTGAACAGGGGCTGAAAAATTGGGCCTTAGGCACTGGTGGCACAACACTACAACCCCTCACAGATACTGTACTTGGAGCACAGCAATGAGCCCTGTTGCAAAGTATTGCTTCAAAAATTGTAATGACACGCCCCTGTTAAACAGGGGCTGAAAAATTGGGCCTTAGGCACTGGTGGCACAACACTACAACCCCTCACAGATACTGTACTTGGAGCACAGCAATGAGCCCTGTGGCAAATTATTGCTAAAAATATTGTAATTACACGCCCCTGTAAAACAGGGGCTGAAAAATTGGGCCTTAGCCACTGGTGGCGGCACCCATAAACAAAAATGATCTTCCAAGCTATCATCATCAATCGTATCATTGAGGACTCGGAGGAGGAGGATAGCCAGTCAACATAACAGCACAGGCACTCAGCATCAGCATCAGTCTTGAAGGGATGTGACATGTTAAAATCAATTAGTCTGTTATATCAGCATCAGGTGTGTGGTAGCTGGTGGTGATCCAAGACTGGTTCATCTTGATGAAAGTCAGTCGATCAACCGAGTCGGTGGACAGGCGCACCCTGTGATCCGTGACAAATCCTCCAGCATCACTGAATGTGCGTTCCGAAAGAACGCTGGATGCAGGACAGGCCAGTAGCTCAATTGCATACTGTGCAAGCTCTGGCCAGTGATCCATCCTCAAGACCCAGTAAGCCAGAGGATTTTCGGTGGGGAAGGTGTCCAAGTCTGACCTTGCCCCTAGATATTCCTGCACCATGTTTATCAGACGCTGGCGATGGTTGCTGGAACCGATCATACTTTGGGGCTGCGGACTAAAGAATTGTCTGAACGCATCGGTCAGACGGCCACCTTCCCCACCGCTCCTTCTTTGACTGGCCGAAGCCTCAGCAACTCGTTGTCCAGGACCAGGAGTTTGTAACCTCCCAGTCTCTGGGAACGCGTTGCACAGACCTTTCTGCAAGGCCTCCCGGAGTTGTCTCATCCTCTGCTCCCTCTGCGAAGGTAACATAAGGTCCGCAACCTTACCCTTGTACCGTGGATCAAGGAGAGTGGCCAGCCAGTAATGGTCCCTCTCCTTGATCCGAAGAATACGAGGATCCTTCCGCAGACTTTGCAGGATCAGGGAGGCCATGCAGCGTAGGTTTGCTGAGGCATTCGCTCCGGAGTCCTCTGGGTCACTAAGGACGACATGATCCGCAGCCACCTCCTCCCAGCCACGTACAAGTCCACTGGTTTCTTGGGACTGTAAATCATCCCTAAAAGACTGCTGCTGATGATGCTGAGTGCCAGCCTCCACCTCCATGCTGACACAATCCTCCTCCTCCTCTTCCTGTGCAATGGGTGGGACAGAAGGAACACTGTCTGGGTAAAGGGGGCCTTGAGAGGCAAGGAAGTCCTCCTCTTCCTGCCTCTGTTCTGCCTCAAGTGCCCTGTCCATTATTCCACGCAGCGTGTGCTCCAACAGGTGGACAAGAGGTACAGTGTCACTGATGCATGCACTGTCACTGCTCACCATCCTCGTGGCCTCCTCAAATGGTGCCAGGACAGTGCATGCATCCCTGATCATGCCCCACTGGCGTGGAGAAAAAAAAACAAGCTCCCCTGACCCTGTCCTGGTGCCGTAGTCGCACAGGTACTCATTGATGGCCCTCTGCTGCGTGTGCAGCCGCTGCAGCATGGCCAACGTTGAGTTCCACCTGGTGGGCATGTCACATATAAGGCGGTTCTTGGGCAGGTTCAACTCCTTTTGCAGCTCAGCCAGGCGAGCACTGGCATTATAAGATCTGCGGAAATGCACACAGACTTTCCTGGCCTGCCTCAGGACATCCTGTAAGCCCGGGTACCTGCCCAAGAACCGCTGCACCACCAGGTTAAGGACGTAAGCCACACAGGGCACATGGGTCAGTTGTCCCTGTCGGAGGGCGGAGAGGAGGTTGGTGCCATTGTCGCAAACCACCATTCCTGGCTTAAGCTGGCGTGGCGTCAACCACCTCTCGGCCTGGCCCTGCAGAGCAGACAGGACCTCTGCCCCAGTGTGGCTTCTGTCCCCCAAACACACCAGCGCAAGCACGGCATGGCATCTTTTTGCCTGCGTACTTGCGTAGCTCCGTGAACGGCTACGGAGCACCGCTGGTTCATAGGACAAACCACAGGAAGAGGCCATGGAGGAAGAAGAAGAGGAGGGGGTGGAAGAGAGAGGTGTGTCACAACCAGTAGTAGCATTTTGGAGGCGTGGCGGTGGAACAACCTCCAACACTACTGCACCTTGTCCTGCATCCTTCCAAGCTGCCAAAAGAGTGACCCAATGGGTCGTGAAAGAAAGGTAACGTCCCTGTCCATGCCTGCTGGACCATGAGTCAGCGGTAATATGCACCTTACCGCTGACCGCCCTGTCCAGCGAGGCCAAGACATTGCCTTCCACATGCCGGTAGAGAGCCGGAATAGCCTTCCGTGAGAAAAAGTGGCGTTTGGGAACCTGCCACTGAGGAACCGCACATTGCACAAACTCACGGAAGGGGGCCGAGTCTACCAACTGAAAAGGCAGCAGTTGAAGCGCTAGCAATTTAGCCAAGCTAGCATTCAACCGCTGGGCATGTGGATGGCTGGGAGTGAACTTCTTTCGACGGTCCAGCAGCTGGGGCAGGGAAATTTGCCTGCTAGAATCGGACGTCGGTGTACTGCTAGCAGAGTGGCCGCAAGTACTTGGCTGTGACACACCTAATTCTACACCTTCATTCCTCTCAGTGCATGTTTCAGAGAGGACTGAAGTTATAGTGGGGTTGGAGATCCCAGCTGATGCGGTGCAAGGAGAGGTCCGCTTTGTTCTTTGGTGTGGGTCTTTGAGGTAGGCTTGCCAACGAGCTGCATGGCAGGTCAACATATGTCTGGTCAGGCATGTGGTACCCAAGCGGCTGATGTTTTGGCCACGCGATATACGCTTGAGACATATGTTGCAAACAGCAGCTGTGCGATCTGATGCACTAGCCTCAAAAAAGGCCCACACCAAGGAACTTTTTGAATGACGGGCAGAGGCAGCGCCCTGCACAGGCGGAGCTCTGCGGTGTGATTCCGTCGGTGTACTGCCCTTACGCTGGCCACCAAAGGGCATCCTGCCTCGTTGGAGATGTGCCTCCTCCTCATCCTCCTCCTCCTCCTCTCTCCTATTAGGCACCCACGTGGAGTCAGTGACCTCATCATCCCCTCCCTCCTCATCACTGGAGCCAATCTGGCAGTATGCTGCAGCTGCTGGAACATGACTGCCAGATTGGTGTCCTTCTTGAGCATCCCCTCTGTCTGCTCTCACGCTACTGCCTTCCTGTAGCTGGGTTTCATCATCAGACCCTTCGAAACGCTGGGCATCCTCCTGGAGCATGTACCCAACACTGTGCTCAAACAGTTCGGGGGACTCCTCAGGAGGAGGACATGGTGGGTCTAGGGAAGGAGTGACTGATGATGAGTCTGACATTGATACCAGGGAAGAGGACGCTTTGGCAGCTGCTTTGCCAGTACCCTGAGCCTGGGTGAGAGAGGATGAGGAGGAGGAGGAGGGCTTGGTCATCCACTCTACCAAGTCTTCGGCATGATGTGGCTCAACATGTCCAGCTGCCGAAAAGAAGGACAAGCGTGTCCCATGGCCATGTGCTGATGAGGATGCACCGCGTCCACGACCAGCACTGTTGCCCCCAGACACAGAGCCTGCTTGCCCTCTTTTATTGCCTCCTGACTGTCTGCCTCTCCTTGTTTGCCTTCCAGACATTCTAATAGATGGCCTGCAGGGAGATGGGAAAAAAGCAATAAGGGCTACCTTCAGGTGTCCTTCTCTGTCCCTTTACTTAAGGATTTCTAAATATGGTTGAGGATGATTGCTTTTGCACAGAATAGCACAACGACAATTTCCCTGACTGTCCAAAAAACAAGGATTTCAAAGATGGTTGATGAGGAATGCTTTAGCACACTATAGCACAAGGAGAATTCCCCTCACTTTCCTTCTTTGTCCCTAGAAACAAGGACTCGCACAGTGAAAGAAACTGACACTCTCCCTACCTAGAGTTTTCTGTCCCTAGAAAAAATGTTTTTTTAAAGCACACTATAGCACAAGGAGAATTCCCCTCACTTTCCTTCTTTGTCCCTAGAAACAAGGACTCGCACAGTGAAAGAAACTGACACTCTCCCTACCTAGAGTTTTCTGTCCCTAGAAAAAATGTTTGTTTAAAGCACACTATAGCATAAGGAGAATTCCCCTCACTTTCCTTCTTTGTCCCTAGAAACAAGGACTCGCACAGTGAAAGAAACTGACACTCTCCCTTCCTAGAGTTTTCTGTCCCTAGAAAAAATGTTTTTTTAAAGCACACTATAGCACAAGGAGAATTCCCCTCACTTTCCTTCTTTGTCCCTAGAAACAAGGACTCGCACAGTGAAAGAAACTGACACTCTCCCTACCTAGAGTTTTCTGTCCCTAGAAAAAATGTTTTTTTAAAGCACACTATAGCACAAGGAGAATTCCCCTCACTTTCCTTCTTTGTCCCTAGAAACAAGGACTCGCACAGTGAAAGAAACTGACACTCTCCCTACCTAGAGTTTTCTGTCCCTAGAAAAAATGTTTTTTTAAAGCACACTATAGCACAAGGAGAATTACCCTCACTTTCCTTCTTTGTCCCTAGAAACAAGGACTCGCACAGTGAAAGAAACTGACACTCTCCCTACCTAGAGTTTTCTGTCCCTAGAAAAAATGTTTTTTTAAAGCACACTATAGCACAAGGAGAATTCCCCTCACTTTCCTTCTTTGTCCCTAGAAACAAGGACTCGCACAGTGAAAGAAACTGACACTCTCCCTACCTAGAGTTTTCTGTCCCTAGAAAAAATGTTTTTTTAAAGCACACTATAGCACAAGGAGAATTCCCCTCACTTTCCTTCTTTGTCCCTAGAAACAAGGACTCGCACAGTGAAAGAAACTGACACTCTCCCTACCTAGAGTTTTCTGTCCCTAGAAAAAATGTTTTTTTAAAGCACACTATAGCACAAGGAGAATTCCCCTCACTTTCCTTCTTTGTCCCTAGAAACAAGGATTCGCACAGTAAAACACACTGACACTCTCCCTACCTATCCTTCTCTTTCCCTAAACTAAATGAATCCAGGTTAAGCAAGAAAGAAATAAATGTCACTGTCCCTGCCTATGCTTGTCTTTCCCTGCTCCGGAACACACTACACTAGGCCGCCGTGCTGGCGGCCTTTTATAGTGTGGGGCGTGTACTAAACACCCTCAGCAATAATTGGCCACAGGCATCCTGCCTGTGGCCAATCATTGCTCTCCTCGCTGCCGGCGCTGTGATTGGCCAAGCATGCGGGGTCACAGTGCATGCTTGGCCAATCACAGCGCCTGGATGACACTGCGATGGCGTAGTGCATTGTGGGCCGTTCGCGTCACTCGAATTTGGCGCGAACGGCCCAAATCGTTCGATCTTCGTCGAACGATCGAACAGCCGATGTTCGAGTCGAACGTATGTTCGACTCGAACACGAAGCTCATCCCTACTCAGAAGGAACTTAAATATTAGTGGTCGAGGAGGAAAGGCATATGCCATGGTGAACCTCCAGGGGCATGACAGGGCATCCACTGCCTCTGCTTGTGGATGCGGGAGGTGAGAGAAGAACCTGGTTAGTTTGGCATTCTCCAGAGTGGCGAACATATCCACCTGAGGGGGATCCCAAAGGCTGGCAATCTGATGGAAAATATGGGGATGAAGGGCCCACTCGTTGTTGTCCAGGAAGTTTCTTAACAGCTTGTCTGCTTTCGTGTTCAATCTGCCTGAAAGATACACCGCTCTGAGGTCCAGGAGGTTCTTCTCCGCCCAGAGCATAATTGGCTCTACCTCCCTGAGGAGTGTTCTGTTGCGAGTGCCTCCTTGCTTTTGCAGATATGCGACTGCTGCCCTGAGTACTCTCTGCCCTCTGACTTGAAATGCCAGTGAAGTCAGGAATGCTGCTCTCATCGCCAGGATATTGGAAACCACTCCCTGGGTGGGACAAGACCATCCTACCTGTATTCTGGTTTCCCCGCAATTATGGTCCAAGTGAGGGAGCCCAGGTGATGAGGTTTGGAGAGATTCTCTGGAACTGTCCACCAGTGTAGACTCCTGCGCATTACTCCCGTCGGTAGGATCATCTGAGAGAGTCGTTGTCTCCTCCACTGCGCCAAGAAACCTGTCTGGAAATAATTCAAGTGCCAATGGGCCCAAGGAATTAGGGTTATGCATGAGGACATCGTGCCAATGAGGCTCAGGCATTGTGAAGCCGTCAGATGCGGGCTCCGGATGACCTTGACCATCCTCTGAATGACGATCCTCACTTTCAGAGATGGTAACGACACTGTCCCTTGTTGCGTGTTGAACATTGCGCCAAGGTAGACCATCTGCTGTGTTGGCACTAGTTGACTCTTGTCGAAGTTTATAAGCCACCCCAGTTCCGTCAGGGACTGCAGCAGTATCTCTCATTGGTATATCAGCTGATCCGGATTGCTTGCCAGGAGGAGGATATCGTCCAGATAGTGGAATATCCTCAAGCCCTTCTCCCGCAGGGGGGCTAGAGCAGATATTAGTATTTTGGTAAATACCCGGGGAGAGGTGCACAGACCGAAAGGCAGGGCCTGAAACTGTAGGTGGATTGCCTCCTCCTGGAATGCAGAGAGAATTGGGAAGTGCAGGTAAGCATCCTGCAGATCGTCTGAGATCATCCAATCTGTTGGCTGGACTGCCTGAATAATCGTCTGCAGAGATTCCATCTTGAAGCTCTCGAGGTGGATGTACTGGTTGAGCCTCTTTAGGTCTATCACAGGCCTCTACCCACCTGTCCTTTTTTGCACCAGAAACAGGGTGGAGTAGAAACCTGTGAAGCATTCTGCCAAGGGAACTGGCACAGCTGCCCCCTGAAGCTGGAGTGATGTCATAAATTGTGTTAGTGCCACAGCCTGTAGTGGAGAGGTTGGAACCTCTGTTCTTTTGAAAGATGTCCGAGGAACACCGAATTGTGTCAATGGCCACCTCCCCGACAAAGTCTGCCGTCAATTTAAGTTCTTCCAAAGCCTTAACTATGTTGTCCTTGGGGACATCCTGGCATAAGTCCTTTTCAATATTTTCCATCCAGGCTCTGATGGCATTAGACACAGAAGTGAGGGCGATAGCTGGTTTACAAGCTGCTCCTGTGGCTAAGTAGCTTCTTTTAAGATCTAGGTCAATCCGTCTGTCAAGCGGGTCCTTGAAGGACGCAGAGTCCTCCATCGGGAGAGTAATATTTTTTGCAAGGTGTGCTACCGCTGCATCTACTGGAGTGGAGTTCAGCGACGGTGTTTCTGACTCTGCCAATGGATACAACTTGTTAAGCCGGCCCAAGGAAAATTTCTTATACCTCTTTGTCCATTCGTTTTCGATTATTTCTCGGATCTCGCCCATTAAAGAAAAGACAATCGGTTTTCTTTTAAGGAATGTAAAAAACCTCTTGGATTTTTGAGGTGGTTCCTCTGGGTCCTCCCAGGCGATTGCAGTCTTGACTGCCTGGATGAACGGTTGCACCAGAGCATAACTGAACCCAGAAGGATCTGATTCCTCTGAAGAGTCCTCAGAGAGATCTTGAGGTAATGAATCCTTAGCTGGTCGGCCTGACAGAGGCAGAGGAGTGCTCACTGCTGATGGACCTGGAGTTTTGGGCTCTCCATCCTGCATCTGGGATGCTTGCGGGACTGGCTGAGCGGGAACTAAAGCTGCTAACTCCGAAAAGGAGTCCTTCATTGTCCGCTTAAGAAGGTCAACATCCTGCTGACTCTCCAGCTCGCGGTTGGCCGCATAGTCCCTGAAACAGTCCTTACAGACCAGCTTGTCTGGTAGTGGTGTAGCCCCACATGCCCAGCACTTCTTTCTTGTATAAGTTGGAGGAGAGGGAGAACTATATTGTCTTCTGGATCTTGACCTCTCTGTTGACCTATGGCATGAGGAACGGGACCTGAGGTCTGGGTTGTAATCGTCACGGTGTCTTGAGGACTTTCTGGACATTTTGGAGTGGGCAGGGCTGTGATGAAAGGAATCTTCGTTAGACCGGAAAGCACACTCTTTTTTTAAATTTTATACTCCTGTACAGTTGGTCTCATACCTATTGGAAGTGCGAGGATCTCGATTACAAGATGAATGGCTTATGGCAGATTTGGTCAGGAGGATCAGCTGTGTAAATATAGCAAGAGATAGAAAGAACTACAAAATTCAATAAGAGTTGACTCTGAATACATGTGTGTGTGTGTGTGTATATATATATATATATATATATATATATGTGTGTATGTATGTAGTGTGGTACCCCACCAGTGTAGTGACCCAGAATTCTCAACTGGACGGGTTGAGGGGCTCCAGGGAGCTTATAATGTACAGAGGAAACTGGCGTTTCAGTTTCCTTATTATTTAATAAAGTCCACTTTGGGACCTGGAGCCCGGGGATTTCATAGAGATCTGGGTGGGATGAAATCCCCATTCCTGGTCAGAGTTTTGGGATTTACCAGCACACTGACTGGTCAGGTGTGTGCTGGCCTATTTGTAGACACCTGACCATGGTTCTGGGCTCCACCCTCCCGAGGAGTCCAGGCTTGCAAGGGAGAACCCAGAGTGTGCAGGTGTGCACTGGAGTAGCTAGAGAAGCTGGAGTAGCTAGAGAGTGCAGGCTGCACTGTGAAACCCAGAGACCTGAGTCTGAGGTTGCTGACAGGAGTCAGGAGGGCTCCATGCGGGAGCCTGAGCAGTGGTGCTGCTGCTGAAGAGAGCCAGGCGTCTTGGTATTTTCATTTGCACTTTTGCATGTGTGAGCCATGTTTTATGTTGATGGTGAAAACCCCCTGCGAGGGAAACCACATTTGTTTTCATTTCTGGAACTTTGTTTGATTTTCTTTAATAAAAGTGGGCCAACAAGCCCTCAAAAGGAAACATTTGTGTGAGACTGTTTTTGCTAGTGGGTGCTACACTTGAGCTAACAACCCCCAAACATTACAATATATATATATATATATATATATATATGTAGCGGCCTCACCCCTCTCCCTTGCTTTATCGGTTATATGGCTGTTGTCTAGGGGTACCTGGGAGAGAGAGATGATACACACCATGGCCCATGTCCTCCGTAACTAAGAGGTGAAGGCCAGAAGATTGGGCTTTTGTGTAGGTGTCCTAGGGTCAAGTCCAGTAATTCGTCCCTGACTCCTTTCCTTTAGTAACCCAAGTTCCACACAGTGAATAGGTACAACTCAGTTTTATTCTTCTTGCCAAGCAATAAAACAATCTTTCTCCTTTGGAAAATGGGGACAGATCGAGGCACAATCCTTTCTCTTCTTGCTGCTGTCCACTGTGCTGTCACCAGTGGTGAATAGTCACTGCCACTGACTAGGTAATATAGAACGTGAATTACCTTCGCTCACTTTGCCCCTGTCAGAGGAAGAAATCCGTCCAAGGGAGAAATGGAGGCCTCTCCGTCACCAACGATGCTGCGCCGGGCTCTTCAGAGAAGTCACTGCGCACCAGTCCTCACAAACTCAGACACGGGCACCCAAGGAGTTAGGGCCCCCTCGGATTCCTCCACCCTCACGGAACTCAGTCGAAGGCACTGAGCCCCAGGCATCCGCCATAGTACCTCACCCCAGGCTAAAGGTGCCTAAAATGGACTCCATCCCTGCTCCAGCTAGGCCAAGGGCGCCTAGGCCTGAAACACCAAGCTGAAGGTGCCTGGGTGCGGCCGCGTCCTCCAACTCTCTGCCCCAAAGTCAGGGCGTCCGCCCCTTTTATGACCTCTCCCTTTGCTCCGGCCCAAGACAACAATGCCACCTGTAGGCCCCAAGGAACCCCACACCACCAGAGTCCTCACATAAATTCAAACACCCGCTACACATATATATATATATATATATATATATATATACATATATATATATATATGTAGCGGTACCCCCAGTTAAGAGGGCTGCTGGTATTGATTTGGGCCCTGTAGTGCACCGTTTTCAACCCCTGGCAATCGGCTCTATCCTCCCGTGGCACAGCTAGTAAGGGGAGATAGGACCGCGTGACCGCAACCCTTGGTGACGCAGTCCTATGGCAAACACACACAGTGATATACTTTAAAACTTCTATTAAAGTAATTGAAACTGACACCAATGTACTTGACCCAGATATTTTTATTTTACTGAGGCTAATGGGCAAGTAATAAACAAAAGGATAACAAGTTGCAGGTCCCTGCAATAAACAGTATTTAAATGAACAGAATAAACATGTATTACTATGCAAATCTAACGCTGCGTTTTTACAGCTACTTCCCCTCGTGGGCAGACTAACGCTCAGCAATGTCTACCTACGCAGTCAGGCCTGACTGAACTAAATGGAAGTTCTGTAAACAATCTTCACTAGCAATCTTTCGGTGGTGCACTTGATGAACAACTTTGTAATCCAAACGGGTAGTAAAAATACAGTATTTGTCTATGAGCAAGTGCTCTCTCACCACCCGGACCAGTCCCAGTCCATTTCCTCCGCCGATTCGTCTAGGCACATGGATCCATCGACATCCGGGTCTTTGGTCCTCCTGGTGTAGTACAGCAAGGATGAGAAGATGTCTCTCAGGTTCCGCTAGGCTGGCAGAGGGCTCTTTGGAAGAAAATGCCCAGGCTTCAGGCCTGGGCTTTCAGCAGTCTCGCACAGAGTTCTTGCTTGATAGGCAGGAAGTGTCCAAAGAGACAGAATAAACTCTGCCTCCTCTTTATAAAGTCCGCCCCAGCAGTCTTTGCTCCGGAGCAATGCACCTTGGGTGCTGAAAAGATGTCTTGGGAAATGTAGTCACTGGATATTAAAGGGGAATACCCCGCTACACACTCCCCCCACTTAGAATCTTTGGTCCCCAAAAGCATCTAAAATTTTTAGATCTGCAAAACATTTTAGCTTCAATGCGGTTGCATAGGATTGACAGAGGAGCCTCCCACCAATCATCATATGAAGGGGAGCTGTCCTGTCCACAGGTCGCTCCAGTGGGGGTGACCTGTCTAACTGTGCCAGGAAGTGAGCTGGGGTTGCCCCCACCAAATCTGTGGTGAGAAGGTCAGTCTCTTTTGGCAACCCTTGAGGGGTGAGGATAACTTCTTCGGTGCTCTCACCCATCACTTCACAAGTCGGTCTCTTGAGAGGATACTTAACTCTTCGCTTTCTCTGTTCCACTGGCTCAGACATGGTATGCTCACTAGCCTCTTTGAGTACTTCTGCCTCCTGCAGATTGGTTTCTTCCACTACTGCTATGGATCCTTCTTCTGGCAGTGAGGGTAAGGGATCACATCTGGGGACAGTAGGGGCTAAAAGCCGTTTCACCAGATCGGTATTGGTCCCAATGATGAGAGAGCTTCTTGAGGGCCCTGGCAGCCAGGGACAGACAATGGCCAGTGTCTCAAAGTTCTGGGGCTCCCCAGCCCTCAATGGATCACACGACAACTTGATCCGCAGACATCCATCACAAGAGTACTCTTCTGCTTGAATACCCTGAATCTTGGTGTCTCCCAACTCTTCCAGGGGCATGTATGACAGGTACTTCTTGTAAAAGTCTCTGGTCATCAGGGTAACCTGAGCACCTGTATCAAGGATGGCTCTGGTGTAGATCCCTTCGATTAGAACAGGCACTACAGGCAGAGGACCTACCAATTGGGTAGCAGTCCTTTTGGAAACACCTGTAACAGCAGACTGGCATACTTGGACTTGTGCTCTCTTCAGCTTCCGGCGCTGGGAATGCCATTTCTGGTGTTGTTTGGAAAGCTGATAAGCGTTGTTCACTGAGACGGCATAAACTGCAGGTGTCCTCCACCGCTCCCTCGCAGATTCAGGGAAAGTTATTTTTGAAGGCCCGGATCTTCTCTCCATTCTTGGGTCACTTCTCTGAGGCCTCCGCCAGCCTTCTGTCTCCATTCGTGGACTTGGACATAATTGCTGGTAGTGACCTACACCTCCACAGTTTCGACAGATGTCTTGCTTCGTGGGCTTTTGGGCGGACAATCCAGTACTTTCTGCCATCAATTTGTTCATCATCTCCGCCAGCTGGGACACTTGCACCTTCAGTGTGTCTATCTCAGACCTGACATCCAGTGACCCGGTCACCATCTCCATTATTTTGGACATCTGAGTCTTCAGGATCTCCACTTCTGAGTCCCGTTCCGTAGCCATAACTGATCTGACTCCCACCGCGGGGAGGGTAGTGGTCTTCTCAGCCCCTTGCTGTTCATTTAAGAGGGCTTCTTCATCTCTTATGATCCGTACAAGATCTGGGTAACACTAAGTCATCACTCCTTCAAAGGTCTTCAAGTAGAGCCAAACTGGATCTGAACGCAGGGCTCCCCTCAGGATCTGCTTCATTCGGGTTGCGTCTATGACCTGCGGCAGTATTCCCTTCTTTAGGACAATTTGGCACAGCTTCCGGTTTAGCCTCCGCACATATTCGGATAACTTCTCTCCCGGCTGTTGGAGGGTATGTTCGAACTGGTATATCAGTTCAGTCGCCTTCTCCAGCTGGCCAAATTCCTCCTCCAGCATAGCCAGATAATCGTATGCGGTACAGGTAGCGTTGCTAAGCCTGAGGTTCTTTACAGCTTCAGCAGCAGCGCCCTTTAGACTTTCGCTGATGCGCTGCTTCTTCTGCGCCTCTGATACCTCCCATCCTTCTACCGCTTGCATGGCCTGTTCAATCCAGGTGTCAAATTCTTCTTCTCCGGCAGGCACTGTTTTTTTCCCTGAGAAGGTGTGAAGCTTCCGGTAACCGGCCTCCACATGCACCGTACTGCTTTTCTGGTACTTAATTACAAAGTCTCCTAGAGCATTCAACAGTTCAGGCCCTATAGCGGCCAGCGGTGATCCCGAGCTTAATAGTTCCTTAGGCTTTTCTGCTTTAGGGGATAATGGTGGAGATAATCGCGGGGGTGATGGCTTTGGTGTCTGAAACCATTCTCCCTTCACTGGCAGCGTATGTATCAAGTGATAGGTCTGATTATCTATGGCTTGTATACTCGGACTTTTAAAATGCTCTGGGATTTTGTTTTTCCATTCTACCAGTGCGTATGTAAAAGAGGCATTTGACCTTATATCCATCACCCATGCTTTCTGGCTCGGTGATAGTGACATTATTAGCTGCTTTATCGCTTCTTCTTGCCAGATCCCCCCCCGGGAGTTCAATAACTACTGCCGCGGCTGGATCGATGCCAGCCGCTGCGCACCACTGTTCCATTGCCAGCGGGTCCATGCTAGTACTTCTGACCGGCTTGATTGCAGCGTGCAACGTACAAGGATCCCGGACTCGAGCCCCCACATGTAGCGGTACCCCCAGTTAAGAGGGTTGCTGGTATTGATTTGGGCCCTGTAGTGCACCGCTGTAGTGCACCGCTGTCAACCCCTGGCAATCGGCTCTATCCTATCCACAGCTAGTAAGAGGAGATAGGACTGCGTGGCCGCAACCCTTGGTGACGCAGTCCTATGGCAAACACACACAGTGATATACTTTAAAATTTCTATTAAAGTAATTGAAACTGACACCAATGTACTTGACCCAGATATTTTACTAAGGCTAATGGGCAAGTAATAAACAAAAGGATAACAAGTTGCAGGTCCCTGCAATAAACAGTATTTAAATGAACAGAATAAACATGTATTACTATGCGAATCTAACGCTGCCTTTTTACAGCTACTTCCCCTCGTGGGCAGACTAACGCTCAGCAATGTCTACCTACGCAGTCAGGCCTGACTGAACTAAATGGAAGTTCTATAAACAATCTTCGCTAGCAACCTTTCGGTGGTGCACTTGATTAACAACTTTGTAATCCAAACGGGTAGTAAAAATACAGTATTTGTCTATGAGCAAGTGCTCTCTCACCACCCGGACCAGTCCCAGTCCGTTTCCTCCACCGATTCGTCTAGGCACATGGATCCATCGACATCCGGGTCTTCGGTCCTCCTGGTGTAGTACAGCAAGGATGAGAAGATGTCTCTCAGGTTCCGCTAGGCTGGCAGAGGGCTCTTTGGAAGAAAATACCCAGGCTTCAGGCCTGGGCTTTCAGCAGTCTCGCACAGAGTTCTTGCTTGATAGGCAGGAAGTGTCCAAAGAGACAGAATAAACTCTGCCTCCCCTTTATAAAGTCTGCCCCAGCAGTCTTTGCTCCGGGGCAATGCACCCTGGGTGCTGAAAGATGTCTTGGGAAATGTAGTCTCTGGATATTAAAGGGGAATACCCCGCTACACATATATATATATATATATATATATATACATATATATATATATATATATATATACATACATACATATATATATATATATATATATTGTGAGGGGGTTAGCTCGGCAGCGGGTGTGTGTGACCCCCTGGATGGGTTCACCACACAAAAACAGGCACAGCAGACAGAGTTTGTAGTTGCAAAAACAAAAGGTGCGGTTTATTTACACTATTTACAGGGGAAAAACAGCAAAACAAAAAGAAACAAACAAAAAGAAATCCTGGTCAGCTTGACCGCTCACTACACACGTTGGTGTCCCTAACTAACAACTGGGTACAGCCTTGTGCTGTCCCAGTCCCTAGCTCCCTGCTTTTTGAAGTTCTTACAATAACCACACAGGCTTTGGCTCACCGCACAGAGATCACACTCCCCAGACTATCCACACAGATCTAGTTCCAGGTTTGAGCATCTCCCTTAGCATGCTGGGAGTTCTTGTAGAGGCCTCAATGAGCCACTTGATTCAGCTGGGCTCATTAACTCTTCCCCTACAAGACTCCCAGCACTCCCCCTAGTGGTATAAATCGGCACAAAGCCTGAATCTAGGACATATATACCTTCCATCCTGGATGCAACCTGGTGACTTTACCTGCCTGCTGTCACAATATATATACACACACCCACACACACACATATACCCTACCCCCTTTTCTTTCCCTTTCTTTTCTTTTTTCTTTTTTTTTTACTCCCCCTTTTTTTTTAACCTACTACTAAGCAGTACCAGAGGAATCCTCCCGAGACTGCTCACGCGCCAACCTCGCGACCCGAACGCCAACAAAAACTGCCAGGCAGCAGTATGTCGGCCGGGTCACGCCGCGGGAGCGCGCTAGTTGTCAGCACCACCATGTACTGGACAATGAAAACTCCTGAGTGGGGGAACACAAGCAACCCCCAAGGGGAACCCCCAGAAACTAACACTTAGCCCTAGAGAGCCCACCAAGAACGGGCCGATAAGTGCTTCACTGCGCATGTGTGAAAAATGAAAAAGGAAATGACACAAAAAAAAAATACAGGGAAAAGATGAAAAACAAAAAAGGGAGAAAAAATAAATAAAAAGAAACAGGCCTGGGATATGAGAGCTGATCCTTCTGCGAATGACCCCAAAAGTTCCACAGAAGGGGTTCCCAGTCTTATCAGCGCTGTGAGCGGCCCAAGAACAGGGACTGCACTCGGGAGAGGCTGAACCTGGCAGAAGCTGCCAAAGGCAGAGGTATGGACATACTGCTACTTTTCACCAGCTCAAGAGGTATGAGGAAAAAAAGGAGAATGTTGGGGGAGGGACTGTGTCTTTAATTTATGCTATTCACTAGTCAAGGCTGCAGCGTCTCTTTGGCCAGAAGGTTGCTCAGGAATATGGGTAGAAATACTCGTATCTGCCTCGGGAACTCATATTGGCATTTTTTCATAGGCTGTAGGGACACAGATCTATGTTAAGTTAAACTACATGTACACCTTACATTTCCTTGCTACTAATGTAATCTATGTGTTTCCAAAAATGCAGGATACACTTTGCCGAAAACCAAAACCAAAAATTACAGTTTTTTAAATATATGTAGCGCCCCCCCCCAATATTTGGGGGCACTATGTGTAGATTTAAGGGTAGTCTGAGCCAGTAGTTGGGCTCAGACCAATTGATTGTTCTGGATTTGCTTCTGCTCTGGGTGTGATACTGCCTGGCGCTAGTGTTCCCTGTTTGCCTGTAGGTGGCACTGTCATTACCGGCATAGGTTGAACTACAGGGGGTATCACAACACCTTGGATGTCCTTTCTCGGCAGCCGTGCAGTGGGCGTGGTATACCTGCTGTGCATGCTGGGAGAGGGTACATAGGTGGCAGACGCCATTGTTTCAGGGGTTCGTTCTTGTGCGCCTCATGGCCCTCCAGGCCAGGGGTGCGCGTGTGTGGAATAGTCCCGGGCACCTTTAGCCCGAGGCTACATTGCTACCTGTTAGGCCCAGCTCTACTGGCTGGGGCCTACACCTCAGGAAAGCATCCCAGGCTACCCACCTGCGGGAAGCCCACGCTTGGGAAAGGAGAACAGAGGAGACTAACGACAGTACTGCTGTCTCCGGAGCAGGCCTGGAGCTCACCTAAGTAGGGATCCATCATTACAAGCCCTGCAATACGCCAATCCGGCTTAAAGGTTCTTTACTATTGCTTGGCTGGGAGGTTCGGGACTAACAATCCTGTGGCATATATATATATACATATACACATATATATATATATATATATATATATATATATATATATATATATATGTATATTTGGCTTTTTAATTAATATCATGAATTTAATTGTAGGCCGTTATTGACATCTTTAGCGCAAGAAAAGCTCAAGAAAAATGCTTCTCTTCAACTTCTATGTATATCTTCACACTGGTCCATTGCACTTCCATTGTGGTGTTAAAAATCTTGCTTACTGCATTTTTGGTCAGTAAAAAAAAGCGCACCAAAAACGCACCTCCCAATTGAAATACATTGAAAACGCATCAATAACGCACCTGTGATTTCGGTGCATCTCTAGTATTTTATAGGGATCCAACACTGCAGGGTTTCAACACTATGGTACAATCTTTTCCTTTAGCAAGACACAAGAAGAGCAAAAATAGAGAACTACCAAGAGTATAACAGTTTTTTCTATGAAAATGTAAAAAGATGCAAAAATATGATTTTTTTCTTATTTGCCATTTTCTATGATGCCTCCTTGAATGAGATGACAATGAGTGTGTCTCTTTATACACACCTTTGTTTTTCTAACTAAAAAATTTATTGACGCAGGGTTTTCCTGCTCCATCTTTTACAGACACTTCATTTTGTTTCTTTAGCTTGCTAATGAAACACGTCTTTATTTTGTACTTTTCTCCTTTTTGGATTAGTTGTTTCAACTTCCAAACAGACCTCATGCAATCTTGCAGTCCGTTATGATATAACATATTCAGTGGATTCTTTTTTATTTATTTTTTTGTAATACAGTATCTCACAAAAGTGAGTACACCCCTCACATTTTTGTAACTATTTTATTCTAACTTTTCATGTGACAACACTGAAGAAATTACACTTTGCTACAATGTAAAGTAGTGAGTGTACAGCTTGTATAACAGTGTAAATTTGCTGTCCTCTCAAAATAACTCAACACACAGCCATTAATGTCTAAACCGCTGGCAACAAAAGTGAGTACACCCCTAGGTGAAAATGTCCAAATTGGGCCCACAGTGTCAATATTTTGTTATGCCACCATTATTTTCCAGCACTGCCTTAGCCCTCTTGGGCATGGAGTTCACCAGAACTTCACAGGTTGCCACTGGAGTCCTCTTTTACTCCTCCTCGACGACATCACAGAGCTGGTGGATGTTAGAGACCTTGCACTCCTCCACCTTAAGGATTCCCCACAGATGCTCAATATTGGGTATAGTGAGCATAGATTATGCTGGTGTTTGCATGTAGTATTACCATACTTTATCATTAATCAAACAGCAATACATTAATTGAAATCCTTACCCTCTTTGAATTGTTCCTACAATTTGTACACCAAATCTGTTTTGGAAATCAAATGCATAAGACACTCCAGTACCAATTATTGTCTGCAAAATAAAATGTCTCTATGAAATATTTTGTAAGGTGACAAACCAAAGTATGCAGCTAAAGTCAACCAGAAAACAACATAGTTCTGGACAAGTATTTGATGGCTGATTTGAGAACATCTACTTCTACCAATGTGTGCTTGTTTAGGCCTGGTTCACACTTGTGCGATTTCAGATGTAATTTGAGTTGCACAGAATCGCATAGCGATGGAAATCACATTATTCTCTGTGGTTCACATCAATGCAGCACAGCACGTTTTTGGAACAGGGTCCAGTGCTACTTTGGTGCGATTGCAGCAAGATGCTGTACTCCTACTTCTGGACCTTTCGGCTGCCTTTGATAGGGTTGACCACCCCCTCCTCAAAAAAAAAAAAACTTTACTCCTTTGGTCTCTGTGTAAATAATAGTAAGAGAAATACCCGCGCTACGGAAACAAATACTATATAGAAACAGAAATAAAATAAAAATAAAAATAACTCTAAGGGCTGCTGCTGTAGTTTAAGGCAAAAAAAACCCAAGTGAATAAAGTGTAAAAATGTTATACTCAGCGCTGCTCCAACAAAGTTTTACAAACAATAAAGTGCCTGTGTTAATATATGGTGTAACGTAACCAATACAATAAAGGTTAATCAACAAAATAAAGTGCTTAATGCAAATATATTGCAAACCTATAAAGTGCAATCATATAAAGTCCATCCATATATATGGTGTGCTGAACTTGTGCAACTTGTAATATGCAGATCCTGGTGACACTCCGTGCTCCCCTCCTGGGTCCCCACTCACCAACAATTGTCTTTCAAATCGCCTGGTATATGGGTTGAATATCGCCTTCCACCAATAATTTGGATTACCGGATGTATCCTGTATATACGTGAGGATGTCACCTTCCTTCCACTGATAAACTGTGAGACGTCAGGTATATCCTGTGTGCGGGTGAAGATATCACCTATCCAGCTCTCCCAGTGATCAGCTATCCATATTTTGGGCGTATGGCAATGAATAGGGATGAGCTTCGAGTTCGAGTCGAACTCATGTTCGACTCGAACATTGCCTGTTCGCCCGTTCGCCGAACAACGAACAATTTGGGGTGTTCGCGGCAAATTCGAAAAGTCTATGGGAGAAATCTAAAGTGCTAATTATAAAGGCTTATATGCAAGTTATCGTCCTAAAAAGGGTTTGGGGACCTGGGTCCTGCCCCAGGGAACATGTATCAATGCAAAAAAAAGTTTTAAAAACAGACGTTTTTTTAGGAGCAGTGATTTTAATAATGCTTAAAGTGAAACAATAAAAGTGAAATATTCCTTTAAATTTCGTACATGGGGGGTGTGTATGATATGCATGTAAAGTCGCGCATGTTTCCCGTGCTTAGAACTGTCCCTGCACAAAGTGTCATTTTTGAAGGAAAAAATAGGATTTTTTACTCACCGTAAAATCCTTTTCTCTGAGTCCATGGACCGACACAGCTTCTCTATTGACAAAGTGGGTATTATCCGTTAATTAGGAGTGACTAGGCAGAAAAACTTGTAAAAAGTGTTGCATCACACCTTCTACAGTACCGCCCAGGGGGCGGACCCTCTGGGTATACCCTCTCAGCCTGCACATCGCAGATCAGTTCGTCAAAAAGCAGTACAAACTTAAAAGGAGGGGTGGGTGCTGTGTCGGTCCATGGACTCAGAGAAAAGGATTTTACGGTGAGTAAAAAATCCTATTTACTCTTTCGTCCATGGACCGACACAGCTTCTCTATTGACAAAGTGGGACGTCCCAAAGCAGTGTCAGAGAAAAAACGAGGGGTGGTAACAGCATAAAAACAAACTTCACCCCAAAACACAAAACAGCACTCCTCCAACGGAGGAGTTGCAACTCTAAACAGCCGCCTGCAAAACCTTGCGGCCGAAAGAGGCATCCGAAGATGCACCTACATCAACTTTGTAGAATTTTGTGAAAGTGTGAGCGGACGACCAAGTCGCCGCTTTACATAGTTGGGAAACAGACGCTTGATGTCGGAAAGCCCAAGAGGCACCTATTGCCCTGGTCGAATGCGCCGTGACAGGAAAGGGGGGCGCCTGACCCTTTAAGGCGTAAGCCTGGATTACTATCTGTCGGATCCACCTAGAGATGGTGGCCGATGAGACTGCTTGGCCCTTCTTGGGACCAGCCACCGAAACAAACAGTGAGTCTGACTTCCGGAACAGGGAAGTAGCAGATATGTATACTCTCAAAGCTCGGACAACGTCCAAGGAATGCAACGCCGACTCCTTAGGATTCGACGGCTGAGGACACAAGGATGGAAGTACAATGTCTTCGTTGAGATGAAAAGCCGAAACGACCTTCGGAAGAAAGGAAGGCTGCGGCCGCAGCACCACCTTATCCTTGTGGAAAATCAAATAGGGAGCCTTGCAGGACAAGGCTGCCAGCTCAGAGACTCGTCTAACTGACGTAACAGCCACCAAAAAGACCACCTTCTGAGAAAGTGTCAACAGGGGAATATCTCTAATATTCTCAAACGGTGCCTTCTGAAGCACCGAGAGGACCAGGTTCAAGTCCCACGGAGGTAACGGGGGGCGGACCGGAGGGGCCACATGTCGAACCCCCTGCACAAATGTACTCACGAGAGAGTGAGTCGCCAGGGGTCGCTGAAAAAAGACAGCCAGGGCAGATATCTGTCCCTTAATCGTACTTAGGGCAAGCCTTTGGTCTACCCCATGCTGTAAAAACAGCAGGATTCTGGAAACCAAATAGGTACGCGGATGCCATTTCATTTCCTCACACATGGAGATGTAGGCCCTCCAAGTGCGGTGATAGACCTTCCTAGAGGACGGTTTCCGAGCACTTCTCATAGTAGAAATTACTGAGTCTGACAGGCCCCGGTCTCTCAGTACCTGGTTCTCAACAGCCATGCCGTTAAAGCCAATGACTGTAAAGCAGGATGGAATATGGGACCTTGCGACAGCAGGTCCTTCCGTAGTGGTAGGCGCCAGGGGACGTCTGCTACCAGACGTACTAGATCGGCGTACCAAGGACGCTGAGGCCAATCTGGAGCGATTAGGATCATTGGAATTCCCTCTGCCTCCACTCTGCGGAGCAGAAGAGGAAGAAGCCTTAAGGGAGGGAAGGCATAGATTAGCCGATACTGGCCCCACGATGCTACCAACGCGTCCGTTGCGTCTGCCCATGGGTCTCTTGACCGGGCCACAAACCTCAATACCTTCCGATTGAGTCGGGAAGCCAGAAGATCTACGTCTGGTGTGCCCCATCTTTGGCAGAGGAGTTGGAACACCTCCGGGTGTAAGGACCATTCTCCCTGGTCCAGCATCTGGCGGCTCAGGTAGTCCGCCTGCCAGTTTTCCACACCCGGAATGTACACGGCCGACAGTGCCGGTACGCTCCTCTCTGCCCACTTCAGGATGCGAGCGATCTCCGATGCTGCAGCTGAGCTTCTTGTTCCTCCTTGATGATTGACATATGCCACTGCTGTGGCGTTGTCTGACTGGATCCTGACTGGACGCCCTTGCAGTCTCTGAGACCATTTGAAGAGGCACAGCTTGATCGCCCGGATCTCCAGGACATTGATCGGCAGGAGGGCTTCCTCTGGGGTCCAGCGACCTTGCGCCGACTGGACACCCCAGACTCCCCCCCAACCTGTAAGGCTGGCGTCCGTCGTGATCACTATCCAGTAAACCGGAAGAAATGACTTCCCGGCCATTAGAGCCGGTGCTGTCAGCCACCATACCAGGGATCTCCTAACTAGGTGGCTCACTCGGATTTGATAATCCAGAGATGAAGGGCATCTGTTCCATCTGGACAGAACTTCCCTCTGTAACACTCGAGTGTGGTATTGAGCATATGGGACCGCCTCGAAGGAGGCTACCATGAGGCCCAACACTCGCATGCAAAAACGGAGTGACGACCAATTCCTGGAAGTCAGCTGCCGTACTGCAGCCCGGAGGGTCTGCAACTTCTCCACAGGGAGGAATACCTTTGCCTCTGAGGAATCCAGAATCAACCCCAGGTACACTAGGCGTTGAGTGGGCACCAATACTGACTTTTGCGTGTTTAGTATCCAACCACAGTCTCGAAGAGTCTGACAGGTAATGGACACGCTTACCTCTAATTCTGAGCTTGAAGGGCCCTTCAGCAGAAGGTCGTCCAAGTAACCTGTGATAGCGATACCCCGCTGTCTTAGAAGTGCCAGAATCGGAGCGAGCACCTTGGTGAACGTCCTGGGTGCTGAGGCAAGGCCAAACGGGAGGGCCACAAACTGGTAGTGGTTCTTCCCGATAGCAAATCGCAGAAACCTCTGGTGTCTGGAGTATATGGGGACATGCAGGTATGCGTCCTTGATGTCCAAGGAGGCCAGAAAGTCCCCCGGATGGAGAGCCGTGACTACGGATCGAACCGACTCCATCCGAAATCTTTGTACCTTCACAAAGCAATTGAGGGCTCTGAGATCCAAGATTGGACGAACCCCCTCCTTCTTTGGCACAATGAACAGATTTGAGTAAAAACCCTGACCCCGTTCCTGTTCTGGAACTGGAATAACTACCCCGCGTTCCAGTAGACCCTGGACCGCCCCATACAGGGCCTCCCGACGGGTCGGTAGTAGCTGGAGCTTGGAGGTGATGAATCTGTCTGGTGGACAAGAGAGAAATTCTATCTTGTAGCCTGAGGAGATTACTTCGCAAACCCACCTGTCGGAGACTAGAGCAGTCCACTGAGTCGCGAATTTGCGAAGACGTCCCCCCACCCGAGAGCTGGGTGGGGGCGGACCTTCATGTGGACGCAGATTTGTCCACAGGCTTGTTGGGTCTGCGGGACCAAGGACGCTTTTGTCCTTGGGCAGGCGCTTTATCGGCCTGGGGTCTTTTCCCTGTCGCCTTAAGAGGGCGAAAAAAACCGCTTACGTGCAGTAAAGGAGGGCCCTTGCCCTTGGCGTGGTCCCCTACCCTTGCTAGTTTGGGGAAGCAAAGTGCTTTTACCTCCTGTAGCATCCTTGATGATGTCATCCAGAGAAGCCCCAAAAAGTCTGTCGCCCTTAAAAGGCAGATCCAATAGGGCTTTCTTGGAAGTCTGGTCCGCAGACCAGCCCTTTAGCCAGATCAGGCGGCGTATTGCTACTGCATAAACCGAAGCTCTTGACAGCAGGGGAATAGTATCCATGTCTGACTCGCAGACAAACTTAAGGCCCTGGACCAACTGGTCGGCCAAAGTTATCTCATTAGGAGGAGCATCTCGCTCCTTTAACCCCTGGAGTAGCAATTTTGCCCATTCAGTAAGTGTCTGAGACACTAGGGCCCCCGCCAATGCCGGGCGTACTGCTGAGCCTACCACTGAGTATAGGTAGCGAGCGAGTGCTTCAGCCTTCTTATCCACAGGGTCCTTGAAAACAGGAGCCCCTTCTACTGGAATAGTGGTGGCTCTATTAAGTCTGGACACCGAAGGGTCCACTATAGGGGGAGAGGTCCATATCTTCAGAAAACTCTCCTCAAAGGGGTACCGTACTGCAAACCTCTTTGGGGCTGTAAAGACCCTCAGTGGGTTCTCCCATTCCTTGTATAAGAGTTTGTCAAAATAAGACACACAAGGGAACACCTTAGCAGTGCGGGCAGGTTTACGAAACCCAAAGGGGACTGGAGTATCTGCTACTTCTTCAGTCCTTTCCAACTTTAGCGTATCCCGCACTGCAGTAATAATAGGATTTTTATAACAGCTTACCTGTAAAATCCTTTTCTTGGAGTACATCACGGGACACAGAGCGACTTAGTCATTACTAATGGGTTATATAGTTACCGTCAGGTGCTGGCACTGGCAACTTCCAAAACCGGAAGTACCCTCCCCTATATAAGCCCCTCCCATCCGGGAGCACCTCAGTTTTGTAGCAAAGCAATAAGTGTCCCCAAAGAGGGGCGGGAGCTCTGTGTCCCGTGATGTACTCCAAGAAAAGGATTTTACAGGTAAGCTGTTATAAAAATCCTATTTTCTTTCTCGTACATCACGGGACACAGAGCGACTTAGTCATTACTAATGGGATGTCCTAAAGCAATGCCAAATGAGGGGGGGGATACACCATATATAAGCTGAGCGCTATCAGACATGAGGATCTTTTGCGGCCTGCAACACACTGCGCCCAAAGGCGACATCCTCCTGACTTCTAACGTCCACCTGGTAGAACCTAGTAAACGTGTGTACTGAAGACCATGTTGCGGCCTTACAGACTTGAGCCAGGGAGGCCTGGTGATGCACTGCCCATGAAGTTCCAACTGCTCTCGTGGAGTGCGCCCTAACTTTGAACGGAGGCGGTCTACTTCTCAAGCTATAGGCTTGTATTATGACCTGTCGAATCCACTTGGCTAAAGTAGATTTTGACGCTGCCTGACCCTTTCTGGGGCCTTCCGGCAGAATAAACAAAGTATCCGTTCTGCGAATCTGAGCAGTGGCTTTTAGATAAGCTTTAACTGCTCTTACTACATCCAAAGAATGCAATAACTTTTCCTCTACCGAAGTAGGCTTGGGGAAAAAAGAAGGAAGAACCACATCTTGGTTCAAATGAAAACTCGATACCACCTTAGGAAGAAAGGCTGGATGAGGACGTAACACTACTCTGTCCTTATGGATAACCAGATATGGCTCCTTACAGGACATAGCTGCTAATTCCGATACTCTTTTAGCCGAACAAATGGCTACTAGAAAAATCAATTTCCTGGTGAGAAGCACTAAGGAAATATGCTGTAATGGTTCAAATGGTTGTTTCTGTAGAACCGACAGAACCAAGTTTAGATCCCATGGACATATGGGAATATTAACCGGAGGACTAATACGCATCACTCCTTGTATAAAGGCTTTGACTAGTGAATGCGAAGCCAAGGGCCTTTGAAAAAATATTGACAAGGCCGAAATCTGACCTTTGATAGTACTCAAGGCAAGCTTCCTATCTACAGCCCATTGTAGGAAGTCCAGAATTCTACCTATTACGTATTTACGTGGATGCCATTTCTTGGCTTCACACCAGGCGATGTACGCCTTCCAGATTCTATAGTAGATCTGCCTGGATACCGGTTTCCTGGCATTGATCATGGTAGACACCACAGCATTAGAGAGCCCTCTCTTTTTTAGAATGTGGGCTTCAATAGCCAGGCCGTCAAACCTAGGGCTGGTAAGGAAGGGTGGTATATCGGTCCCTGCGAAAGCAGGTCCGGACGATGTGGGAGGGTCCAAGGACTCCCCACAGACATTTTTACGATCTCCGCGTACCATGCTCTTCGGGGCCACGCTGGAGCCACCAGAATCACTGGTTTCTTTTCTACCCTGATTCTGCGGAGTAATCGAGGTAACAATTGTGGCGGTGGGAATGCATATATCAGCTTGAACTGATCCCAAGGGAACACTAGGGCATCCGAGCCGCACGCTAGGGGATCCCTTGTCCAAGAGACAAACCTGTCCACTTTCGTGTTGAACCTGGATGCTAGCAGATCTACATCCGGTGTTCCCCACCGCTGACATATTGTCCGGAAAACCTCGGGATGAAGGGACCATTCCCCTGGGCATAATTGTTGGCGACTTAGAAAGTCCGCCTTCCAATTCTCCACCCCTGGAATGAATACCGCAGATATGGCTGGGACATATCTTTCTGCCCATCTCAGGATGTAATTTACTTCCCTTTGGGCTGCACGACTCCTGGTGCCCCCCTGACGATTGATATATGCCACTGCTGTGGCATTGTCTGACTGAACTCTGACAGGGGACCCTTGGAGTTTGGATGTCCATGCTACTAGGGCATACCGGGCTGCTCGTATCTCTAAGAGATTGATGGGCAGGGCCTTTTCCGCATCCGACCATCTGCCCTGGAGAGACCATTGCTCCAGTACTGCTCCCCAGCCTAAAAGGCTGGCATCTGTAGTGACCACCTTCCAGGAAATCGGACTGAAGGATTTCCCTCTTTCCAGATTCCGGGGAACCAACCACCAACGGAGGCTTCTGCGAACGGAAGGGGACAAGGACATTGGTACGTCCAGAGCCTGAACTTTTTTGTTCCAGGCTGACAGTATGGCCCTTTGCAACTTCCTTGAATGGAATTGACCGTAGGGTACTGCTTCGAATGTTGCCACCATTTTTCCCAGCAGCCTCATGCACAGGCGTATGGATGGCTGTCTTTTTGAACCCACTAAGTGGATCAAATCTCTCAAAGACGACCCCTTTTCTCGAGGCAAGAAAATTTTTCTCTGGTCTGAATCCAGCCTTAGCCCCAAGTATTCCAGACTTTTGACTGGTTCTAGGGCTGACTTGTCTCGGTTGATAATCCAACCGTGATATTCCAGATACTTGATTGTCTCGTGAACAACCACTTCTAGTTTTTCCACTGAGTGGTCTATCAGCAACAAGTCGTCTAGATATGCCATTATCGTTACACCTCGTGTTCTTAGATTGGCCAATAATGGGGCCAGAATTTTTGTGAACACTCTTGGTGCTGTGGCCAGACCGAAGGGTAAGGCTCTGAACTGAAAATGGCGCCCTTCTATCGCAAAGCGTAGAAATTTTTGGTGGGCTGGAAAGATGGGGATGTGCAAATACGCATCTTTGATGTCGATCGAGGCTAACCATTCCTCCCCTTGTAGGGCAGTGGCTACCGATCGGATCGACTCCATCCGGAAAGTCCTGATATGCAGGAATTTGTTTAGCCCTTTTAGATTTAATATGGGCCTCACGTCCCCGTTTGGCTTCGGAACTGTAAAGAGGTTTGAGTAAAACCCGAACCCCCATTCTTCCAGGGGGACCTCTATAATTACTGCTTGAAGCAATAATTGTTCCAGTGCCAACAGGAGGGATCCTCTCTTCTGGGGATCCCTTGGCACGTTCGACCTTATAAAGCGGGAAGGAGGGGAGTTTTTTAACTCCAATTTGTATCCCAGATTTACTGCGGAGAGCACCCATCTGTCTCGGATCGTGTCCCGCCAGGTTTCTGTGAACAACTGAAGTCTTCCCCCCACCCGATTGGGTGGGGGCAACCCTTCATGCATTTGACTTTGGGGGAGGTTTTGTACCTCTCCTGCTCCAGGGCTTCTTGTTACCCTGCAACTGTCCCTGATTTTTACCTCCGGGATTTGACCGGGGAGGCCGTCGGAACTGTTTCACAGCCGATGTCCTAGGGACTGGAGAAGCCGGCCTCTTAAAAGAGGGACCTCTAACTCTATTTTTGACTGGCAAGAGTGTACTTTTACCGCTGGAAATTCTCTGGATATACTTGTCCAGGTCTTCCCCGAATAAACGCTCCCCATGAAATGGGAAGCTGACCAGCAATTTTTTACAGGGAGCTTCAGCAGACCAGTTTTTGAGCCATAGAAGCCTGCGCATATGTACTACAGACAGCGTAAGGCGGGAGGCCTGATGGATTGAATCCTTTATAGCGTCCACCGCAAAGCATAAGGCTCTAGGTAGATCAGCTAGAGCAAGAGCCTGCTGATCTGGCACGTCCCTTAAGACCTGTTTCAACTGATCCTTCACTGCTTGGCAGACCCCTATAGCTGCCACTGCTGGTTGTGTCACCAATCCTGCTGTAGAAAAAGCAGATTTCAATAAGGACTCCAATTTTTTATCTATTGGGTCCTTGAACATTTGGACATTTTCCACCGGACATGTCAGTGATTTATTCACACAAGAGATGGCTGCGTCCACTGTAGGGACCTTCCATTTTCTGACGAACTTATCCTCCATAGGATAGACCACCGGAAATCTCTTGGGGGGAGTAAATATTTTGTCAGGATGCTCCCAATCCTGGTAAATGAGCCCCTCCAATAAAGGATGGATCGGGAAAGAACAAACAGTCTGGGGAGCTTTTAGCGACCCCAACGAGGAGACAGAAGAGGAGGATGGCTCCGCAAGTGGCATTTTAAATGCTGATCGGACCATATTAGTCAGGGACTGAACCCATAACCTCTCAGCATGTGATGCTGAGAACGGCTCCTCCACTGTTGATTCCTCTACAACCGAATCAACCTCATCCTGATCCCCCTCAGGTAGGTCGACCTCTGTATGGGACTGTTGCTCTGTTAACAGGCACTCTGAGGGAGGAGACGGAGATCGAGCGCTTTTCTCCTGTGACAGGGAAGCAGCAATTAGTGCTGACAATCTCTCTTCCAGCCCTCCCAGAGCTGAGGAAAAAACCTCCTCTGTTACATACACAGGAGCAGGTGAACTGGGGACAGCCACAGTACCAGGTACTCCTGGGGGTGCCCTACGGTCACTAACCTCTGATTCTTCAGGGGAGACTGGTGCAGCCAAAGCATGCCCAAGATCCTCAGAGCCCGATGGAGACCCCCTATTCCTCCTGGAATTTCTAGTCCCGGAGTTTTTAGACGGCATATTCCTAAGCCACAAAGCTGAGGTATTCCAGCCGAAAATACACCAGTTACTGATAATAGTCTAGCATAAATGCTGCTATAATAAACAGTTGGTGTCTACTAATGTGCCTTTCTAGGGGATGCCTGTATCAACCGCTTGCTGTATGCCTTTAAATGTTGTCAGCTCTGTCTCTGTACTTCATAGCCAGCTTACTGCAATAATGTGGCTTTTTAAAACCTGCTGGGACGCCTGCACATGCGCAGAAGCGCTGCGGCGCGCACAGAGCGTCATCCCCCAGGCCCCGCCCCTTTTTCCAGCCACCTCTATATATAGAGGCGCGTGCACGCGCACGCGCGCGGCCACGTGCGCCTCGGCGCTAATTTTCAAACATGGAAACCAGGGACAGGAGCCAGGGCCCCTTTTGCCGCAGGCCGGGGGATAGACGAACACTGCAACATGGCAGAGGAAACAGTTTCCTGTAGGAGAACTCACCAGCTGCCTGGACTTTGCTCTCTGAGAAGAAACTAGTCCATATGACAAGAAAAACATTCCACAGCGGCCTCTAGTGGACAAACACAGGTACCGCAGTTTAATATACTAAACATATATAAAAAAACATTCTTTTTTTTTTTTTTTTTTTTTTTTTCTTGACCACCATTAAAAATTATTACATTTTTTTAGTAGTTACAGGCATGCACAGATATTAGCGGGAATACCGTTAGGTAACAGACAGAAAGACAAATTAGGCTTGGGGGTCCCCCAATAGAACCAAGTTCCTGGGGGCCCCCACTTACCTGTTCCCCGCCGCAGGACTTTGTTTGGTCCACAAAAGCCCAAACTTCACCTATCACGGCAGGCATTGTAATCAAACCTTCAGGGACCGGGTTCCCAAGGATTCCACTCCCCTGGACCTGTATAGCACCCTGCACAGAAAACATCTTGGTCGTGGGTATGACCAGAGCTCTGGATCCCAGGGTCCAGCTCTCCTAAGAGAAGCATTACAGGCAGAACCTTGCTCTTCTCTGCAAGGCCCGGGTACCGACCGTTTAGCTATGAAGCTTTTTTGGTCGGATCCGGAATAGCTTACTGAGGCCCAAAAGAACCTGTACGCAAGCTCAGTGAAAAACACATGTTTCTTCTTGGCCAACACCTTAGACACTGGCAAAAAACTGAGGTGCTCCCGGATGGGAGGGGCTTATATAGGGGAGGGTACTTCCGGTTTTGGAAGTTGCCAGTGCCAGCACCTGACGGTAACTATATAACCCATTAGTAATGACTAAGTCGCTCTGTGTCCCGTGATGTACGAGAAAGAAAAGGTCAGATACCAAAGCCGTCTCGCGTACTGACCTGGACTTGGAGTCCTCCTCACTGTCCGATCGGTCACGGTCTGCAGTCTCTGATGCATCAGAATCTGGGCCATGAGCCGTAGCTGGACCTGGTTCTGCATCAGAAATATCCCCAGAAGATTGCAGGGGACGGGGGCGTTTATTACCCCCTGTATTCCCGTGTGCTGCTTCCACCCTGGCAGCAAACGCCTCTAGGATTGCCGACATAGCGTCCATAGACACCTCAGGGACACCAGCTGCTAAATCTGGTGTTTCAGGGGAGAAGACATCTGGCTCAGATGCCATGCTGACCACACGCTGACACTCACAGGGCTCCAGGCAAGATATCAATAGGCCACCCTCCTGCGCTGCAGAGATGCTGGGTTACCCAGAGGACTCACCACCCTGGATAGGTACTGCTATGCTGCGCCTATGATGCTGTCCGCTTGCTGCTGTGTCAGTCTGCTTCTTTTATCAGCACTTCCTGTGTGAATTTTCGCGCCAGTGTAATGCACCCTAGAGGCCGGAGGCTCTCGCAAAATGGTTGCCAAAACCGTCTGTATGGAAGATAATGTGGGCTCTAAGAAAATGGCCGCCGACAGAAGATAGAGGTCAGGCAGCCATAGCCCACAAAAAAGATGGCCGCCGAACGGCAATATCTGCATACAGGGTGGACAAACATGGCCGCCGATCACCTGATAGGGGCCAGTGGGTGTGGCCGAACTACAGGAAGATGGCCGCCAGGCAGTTACAAGAGGCCAAACTTGGCATGGACCACCTCAAAATGGCCGCCGACAGCATGGAGACACAGAAACACAGGTAAGCAAAAATGACATTTCTTTTAAATGTTAGTTACAGCCAGCCCCGCTCCAGTGGGAACCCCCTAGGTGACCCCCAGCACCCAGCAACCTTTAGCTAGAAGCCCAGGGAGGAGGGAAAGGCAGGGAGAGAGGGAAGAAAGGGGCCACAACCACTTACTTGATCTCTCCAGGAATGTCCAGCTAAATCACCCAGCCGAGGCAGGGGAGTTTTACTTACCTATCCTGCATGTATTCTGCTGGAAGACATTCCAAACAGATCATCGTCCGCGCACGGAAGGTGACTGTTGGCCAGGCATGCTGTGATTGGACCCAGAAGGGACGATCATATGTATGCCCTGGAGCATGACGCTCACCGGACAGGCTGCTGCGACTCGGCCGTAAGGTCAGCCGAAGCTGAGCGGTCCGATGCAAGCCTTGGAGCGTAAGCTCACCGGCCAGGCTGCTGCGACTCGGCCGTAAGGTCAGCCGAAGCTGAGCGGTCCGATGCAGGCCCTGGAGCGTAGGCTCACCGGCCACCCGTGGAGCGACGGGCATGTCGTGGAAAACCCAGCGCGTAGCTAGGGTCGGCACACGCTCGATGGCCGAAACTGGGGAGACTACAAGGATCGAGGATCCAGCCTGTCACCCAGTCGGCAGTTGATCGAAGATCGCAGGAAACAACAAATGTAGCAAAAAAATAAAAAATATATATATCTTTTTTCCCCGGACCAATGAGCCCGAAGGGAGCCATGTCCTACTCCTTGCTAGACAGAAAAAAACTGATCTGCGATGTGCAGACTGAGAGGGTATACCCAGAGGGTCCGCCCCCTGGGCGGTACTGTAGAAGGTGTGATGCAACACTTTTTACAAGTTTTTCTGCCTAGTCACTCCTAATTAACGGATAATACCCACTTTGTCAATAGAGAAGCTGTGTCGGTCCATGGACGAAAGAGTAAAAGTCATTTAAAACTCACTCGCGGCTATTAATGAATTGTCGGCTTTTATCAATACATAGAAAAGTCATTGATAAAAAAAAAAAAAGCGTGGGAACCCCGCCGCAAATTTAAAAAAAAATGGCGTGCGGTTCCCCCTAAATATCCATACCAGGCCCTTCAGATCTGGCATGGATTTTAAGGGGAACTCCACTCCAAATTTAAAAAAAATGGCGTGGAGTCCCCCCAAAAATCCAAACCAGACCCTTATCCGAGCACGCAACCTGGCCGGCCGCAGGGGAAGAGGGGGGGACGAGAGAGCGGCCCCCCTCCCTCCTGAACCGTACCAGGCCACATGCCCTCAACATGGGGAGGATGTCCCTATGTTGATGGGGACAAGGGCCTCATCCCCACAACCCTTGCCCGGTGGTTGTGGGGGTCTGCGGGCGGGGGGCTTATCGGAATCTGGAAGACCCCTTTAACAAAGGGGACCCCCAGATCCCGCCCCCCCTATGTGAATTGGTAAGGGGTACATTGTATCCCTACCATTTCACGAAGAAAGTGTCAAAAAATGTAAAAAAAAACCACACAAACACCTTGAAAAAGTCCTTTATTAAAAAAATAAAAAAATAATAAAAAAAAACATTCCAGCGATGAAATCCAGTGTCCAGCGGCGATCCGATGTCCAGCGCTGTGCGTCATCGGCTGAGCCTGAGCGGACCTGATGGGGAACTTCCTCCGCAGTCTATTACATGTATAGACCCGCCCCTTCTAAAGTTCCCCATCAGGTCCGCTCAGCCAATGACTCGGTGTAAGGCTGAGGACCTGATGCGGAACATGAGAAGGGGCGGGTCTATACATGTATTACACAGCGAACGAAGTTCCCCATCAGGTCCGCCCCCTCGGTATGTCAGACCCCGCCTACGTCATTGGCCTGAGCGGGAAACTTCCTTCACTGTGTAAATTTAAATTACACAGTGAAGGAAGTTCCCCGCTCAGGCCAATGACGTAGGCGGGGTCGGACATACCGAGGGGGCGGACCTGATGGGGAACTTCGTTCGCTGTGTAATACATGAATAGACCCGCCCCTTCTCGCGTTCTGCATCTGGTCCGCTGAGCAGACCTGATGGGGAACTTTAGAAGGGGCGGGTCTATACATTTAAAACACTGCGGAGGAAGTTCCCCATCAGGTCCGCTCAGGCACAACCAATGACGGACAGCGCTGGACATCGGGATCACCGCAGGACACTGGATTTCATCGCTGGAATGTTTTTGTTTTTTTTTATTATTTTTTTTTTTTTTAATAAAGGACTTTTCCAAGGTGTTTGTGTGTTTTTATTTAAATTTTTTTACACTTTCTTCGTGAAATGGTAGGGGTACAATGTACCCCTTACCAATTCACATAGGGGGGGCGGGATCTGGGGGTCCCCTTTGTTAAAGGGGTCTTCCAGATTCCGATAAGCCCCCGCCCGCAGACCCCCACAACCACCGGGCAAGGGTTGTGGGGATGAGGCCCTTGTCCCCATCAACATGGGGACATCCTCCCCATGTTGAGGGCATGTGGCCTGGTACGGTTCAGGAGGGAGGGGGGCCGCTCTCTCGCCCCCCCCTCTTCCCCTGCGGCCTGCCAGGTTGCGTGATCGGATAAGGGTCTGGTATGGATTTTTGGGGGGACTCCACGCCATTTTTTTTTAAATTTGGAGTGGAGTTCCCCTTAAAATCCATGCCAGATCTGAAAGGCCTGGTATGGATATTTATGGGGAACCGCACGCCATTTTTTTTTAAATTTGCGGCGGGGTTCCCCTTAATATCCATTCCAGACCTGAAGGGCCTGGTAATTGAATTTGGGGGAACCCCCACGCTTTTTTTTTTTTTCAATCAATGACTTTTCTATGTATTGATAAAAGCCGACAATTCATTAATAGCCGCGAGTGAGTTTTAAATGACTTTTTTTCCTTCAAAAATGACACTTTGTGCAGGGACAGTTCTAAGCATGGGAAACATGCGCCACTTTACATGCATATCATACACACCCCCCATGTACAAAATTTAAAGGAAAATGTCACTTTTATTTTTTCATTTTAAGCATTATTAAAATCACCGCTCCCGTAAAAACGTCTATTTTTTAAACCTTTTTTTGCATTGATACATGTCCCCTGGGGCAGGACCCGGGTCCCCAAACACTTTTTAGGACAATAAATTGCATGTTAGCCTTTATAATTAGCACTTTAGATTTCGAACGTTCGAGTCCATTGTATTTAATAGGGTTCTAAAGTTCACGCAAACATTCTGTCTGTTCGCAGGTTCTGGTGCGAACCGAACAGGGGGGTGTTCGGCTCATCCCTGGCAATGAAGGGAGAAAGATGTATAGTGTAATACTGCTAGGTTTATTGTTAAAAATCAACTATCAATACACTTACATCAAAGATTTAAAAATATTCAAAAATCGCCGCCTTGGCGTGCAAACAACCGTCACTAGGTCTCCTCCTCTTGACACGTTTCACCCCTCCCACTGGGCGTCTTCAGAAGCTTCTCTCTCTCTTCATTGCTATACATCCAAAACATGGATATCTGATCACTGGGAGAGCTGGATAGGTGATATCTTCACCCGCACACAGGATATACCTGACGTCTCACAGTTTATCAGTGGAAGGAAGGTGACATCCTCACCTATATACAGGATACATCCGGTAATCCAAATTATTGGTGGAAGGCGATATTCAACCCATATACCAGGCGATTTGAAAGAAAATTGTTGGTGAGTGGGGACCCAGGAGGGGAGCACGGAGTGTCACCAGGATCTGCACATCACAAGTTGCACAAGTTCAGCACACCATATATATGGATGGACTTTATATGATTGCACTTTATATGTTTGCACTATATTTGCACTAAGCACTTTATATTGTTTATTAACCACTTAAGCCCCGGACCATTTGGTAGCTAGAGGACCAGAGGTGAATTCAGAATTTTGCACTGCGCTGCTTTAACTGTAAATTGTGCGGACATGCAATGTTGTACCCAAACGAAATTTGCGTCCTTTTCTTCCCACAAATAGAGCTTTCTTTTAATGGTATTTGATTGCCTCTGCGATTTTTATTTTTTGCGATATAAACGGAAAAAGACCGAAAATTTTGAAAAAAATGATATTTTCTACTTTTTGTTATAAGAAAAATCGAATAAACTCAATTGTAGTCATACATTTAGGCCAAAATGTATTCAGCCACATGTTTTTAGTAAAAAAAAGTCAATAAGCGTATATTTATTGGTTTGCGCAAAAGTTATAGAGTTTACAAACTAGGGTACATTTTCTGAAATTTACACAGCTTTAAATTTATGACTGCCTATCTCATTTCTTGAGGTGCTAAAATGACAGGGCAGTACAAAACCCCCCCAAATGACCCCATTTTGGAAAGTAGACACCCCAAGGAAATTGCTGAGAGGCATGTTGAGCCCATTGAATTTTTTATTTTTTTGTCCCAAGTGATTGAATAATGACTAAAAAAAAAAAAAAAATTACAATAAGTTGTCACTAAATGATATATTGCTCACACATGCCATGGTTATATGTGGAATTTCACCCCAAAATACATTTTGCTGCTTCTCCTGAGTACGGGGATACCACATGTGTGGGACTTTTTGGGAGCCTAGCCGCGTACGGGACCCCGGAAACCAAGCACCGCCTTCAGGATTTCTAAGGGCGCAAATTTTTGATTTCACTCCTCACTACCTATCACAGTTTCGAAGGCCATAAAATGCCAAAATAGCACAAAACCCCCCCAAATGACCCCATTTTAGAAAGTAGACACCCCAAGGAAATTGCTGAGAGGCCTGTTGAGCCCATTGAATATAATTTTTTTTGTCCCAAGTGATTGAATAATGACAAAAAAAAAAAAAAAATTACAAAAAGTTGTCACTAAATGATATATTGCTCACACATGCCATGGTTATATGTGGAATTACACCCCAAAATACATTTTTCTGCTTCTCCTGAGTACGGGGATACCACATGTGTGGGACTTTTTAGGAGCCTAGCCGCGTACGGGACCCCGAAAACCAAGCACCGCCTTCAGGATTTCTAGGCACAAATTTTTGATTTCACTCCTCACTACCTATCACAGTTTCGAAGGCCATAAAATGCCAAAATCGCACAAAACCCCCCCAAATGACCCCATTTTGGAATATAGACACCCCAAGCTATTTGCTGAGGGGAATGGCGAGTATTTTACAGCTCTCATTTGTTTTTGAAAATGAAGAAAGAAAATATATATATATATATTTTTATTTTTTTTCAATTTTCAAAACTTTGTGACAAAAAGCGAGATCTGCAAAATACTCACAATACCTCTCAGCAAATAGCTTGGGGTGTCTACTTTCCAAAATGGGGTCATTTGGGGGGGTTTTGTGCCATCTGGGCATTCCATGGCCTCCGAAACTGTGATAGGCAGTGAGAAGTGAAATCAAAAATTTACACCCTTAGAAAGCCTGAAGGCGGTGCTTGGTTTTTGGGGTCCCGTACATGGCTAGGCTCCCAAAAAGTCTCACACATGTGGTATCCCCGTACTCAGGAGAAGCAACAGAATGTATTTTGGGGTGTAATTCCACATATGCCCATGGCATGTTTGAGCAATATATCATTTAGTGACAACTTTGTGCAAAAAAAAAAAAAAAAAATAAAAATTGTCGTTTTTCCGCAACTTGTGTCAACATATAAAATATTCCATGGACTCGACATGCCTCTCAGTATATAGCTTGGGGTGTCTACTTTCCAAAATGGGGTCATTTGGGGGGGTTTTGAACTGTTCTGGCATTTTATACACAACATTAGGAAGCTTACATCCACTCTTCTAACCACTTGAAGACAAAGCCCTTTTTGACACTTTTTGTTTACATGAAAACATTTTTTTTTTTTGCAAGAAAATTATGTTGAACCCCCAAACATTATATATATATTTTTAAAGCAAAGGCCCTACAGATTAAAATGGTGGGTGTTGCATTTTTTTTTCTACACAGTATTTGCGCAGCGATTTTTCAAACGCATTTTTTGGGTTAAAAAATACACTTTTTTTAATTTTAATGCACTAAAACACACTATATTGCCCAAATGTTTGATGAAATAAAAAAGATGATCTTAGGCCGAGTACATAGATACCAAACACGACATGCTTTAAAATTTCGCACAAACGCGCATTGGCGACAAACTACATACATTTTTAAAAGCCTTTAAAAGCCTTTACAGGTTACCCCAGTAGATTTACAGAGAAGGTCTACTGCTAAAATGATTGCCCTCGATCTGACCTTCGCGGTGATACCTCACATGCATGGTGCAATTGCTGTTTACATATGACGCCAGACCGACGCTTGCGTTCGCCATTGGGCAAGAGCAGGGCAGGACAGGGGTGCTTTTTTTTTTTTTTTATTATTAATTTTGCTTTTTTATTTTATTTTTAAATTGTTCCTTCCAAGTATTTTTTTTTAATCATTTTTATTGTTATCTCAGGGAATGTAAATATCCCCTATGATAGCAATAGGTAGTGACAGGTACTCTTTTTTTGAAAAAACTGGGGTCTTCTAGACCCTAGATTTTTCCTCTGCCCTCAAAGCATCTGACCACACCAAGATCGGTGTGATAAAATGCTTTCCCAATTTCCCAATGGCGCTTTTTATATCCGGGGGGGGGGCATTCCCTCCCACTGCTTGTAAAAGCAGTCAAGAGGCTAATTAGCCGCTAGGATTGCTTTTACATGAAAGCCGGCCGCAGGCTGAAAAGAATGATACCAAGATGATACCTAAACCCGCAGGCATCATTCTGGTATAAACATTCAAAGTCCAGCAACATACCAGTACGTTGCTGGTCCTTGTTGGACATGTATTGTAATCTTTTTATTTCATGCAGCCAGTTGGCTGAACGAAAAAAGAGATTGATCGGTGGGTATGCCCACCATTAGAATACCGCCCTTCATCCACCCACTTCCAATGATGGGCATACACGCACCATTTATATATGCCGAAGCATGGGGGCATCCTCCCGCAAAAAAGTTATGCCGCACAGACATGGTCGGACTTTTCCACGGGCAAGCCTCCGTCGGAATTTCGACCGTATGTACGCGGCATTAGGAGCAAAATCGCTCCTCCGCCCCTGCTGCCCCAATGCTTCGGCATATTTGCTTTTTTTTTTTAACTGTGGTGGTGAAATCACCTCCTACAGCACTGGAGTCGCAGGGATCAGGCCTGTCTCTGCGAACGCTGCAGTTATGTGTGTTTTTTGTTTTGTAAGTGACAGTGATCGATCGATACTGCACTTGGGTGGCCTGGGCTGGACGGAGGGGCAAAACGCAGGTGCTAGCAGGTATCTGGGCTGATCCCGCTAACACTGCGTTTTTGGGAACCCTAAACTGCTGGGGACGCTAGTATAGATCTGATCAGATCAGATATTGATCTGTTCAGATACTATACCACTAAGGGGGGTGTATGCTTCACGCGTGGGTGTTAGCGTTACTGGCACTAACCTGACGCTGCCTGGGGTGTGACTCAGACCCTCTCTGACGCTAAAACCTAATTGATATCACCCGCCGGGCGATCAGGGGGTTAAACCTTTATTGGGTTATATACACGGCGGGTGCCCTGACACTATAAAAAGCAAACTAACTTACTTACCCGTAACACTTATATGGTGATCACTGGTGAAAGGGTTAACTAGGGGCAATCAGGGGGTTAAAACCTTTATTAGATAATATATGGGGGTACCTGACGCTATAAAAACCTGCGGCGAACCTAAAAAAAATTACCAGCTACCGATCTGCATCACCGACACTAAGACAGCGTTTAGAAAAACGATTGCTTAGCGACAGTGGTGATGGGGGTGAAAGGGTTACCTGGGGGGGCGATCAAGGGGGTTAAACGTTTATTAGATAATATATTGGGGTACCTGACGCTATAAAAACATGCGGCGAACCTAAAAAAAAATACTGGCTACGATCTGCATCACTGACACTAAGACAGCGTTTAGAAAAACAATTGCTTAGCGACAGTGGTGATAGGGGGTGAAAGGGTTACCTGGGGGGGCGATCAAGGGGGTTAAACCTTTATTAGATAATATATTGGGGTACCTGACGCTATAAAAACCTGCGGCGAACCTAAAAAAAAATACCGGCTACCGATCTGCATCACAGACACTAAGACAGCGTTTAGAAAAACGATTGCTTAGTGACAGTGGTGATAGGGGGTGAAAGGGTTACCTGGGGGGCGATCAAGGGGGTTAAACCTTTATTAGATAATATATTGGGGTACCTGACGCTATAAAAACATGCGGCGAACCTAAAAAAAATTACTGGCTACGATCTGCATCACCGACACTAAGACAGCGTTTAGAAAAACAATTGCTTAGCGACAGTGGTGATAGGGGGTGAAAGGGTTACCTGGGGGCGATCAAGGGGGTTAAACCTTTATTAGATAATATATTGGGGTACCTGACGCTATAAAAACCTGCGGCGAACCTAAAAAAAATTACCGGCTACCGATCTGCATCACAGACACTAAGACAGCCTTTAGAAAAACGATCGCTTAGTGATAGTGGTGATAGGGGGTGAAAGGGTTACCTGGGGGGCGATCAAGGGGGTTAAACCTTTATTAGATAATATATTGGGGTACCTGACGCTATAAAAACCTGCGGCGAACCTAAAAAAAATTACTGGCTGCCGATCGGCATCACTGACGCTAAGACAGCGATCAGAAAAATGATCGCTAAGCGACAGTGGTGATAGGCGGTGAAAGGGTTATCTGGGGGGTGATCAGGGGGTTAAACCTTTATTAGGGGGGGTTAGGGGGCTACACTGGACCTAAGACTAAACTTTGGTGACACTTTTACAGTCACAAATGTCACTGATTGCAGTGATCACTAAATAAATGGTCACTGCAATCAGTGACACTGTGACTGGGGGCTGGGGGGGTGATCTGGGAGGTGGTCTGGGGGGGCCTGGGGGGCGATTTATGTCCCTATGTGTCCTGGTGTCAGTGTAGTGTTGTGTGCACTGACCTGATATCTTCTCTTGTACGGCGCTCGGTATATGTGAGCGCCGCACCAGAGATGACATCACTTCCTCCTGCTCCCTCTGTCTGACACAGACAGAGGGGGCATTTCTATTCGCCGGGAGCGATCGCGAGGGGGTGGCCAGAAACGAATGGCTGCCCCCTCATCTTGGAACGCTCCCGGACACTTAGCCACCGCTCACTGTATAGAAGGGGGGTCCGATTGGACCCCCCAACTGTACAAAGGCAATCACGTACACTCTACGTGATTGTGCCTGTCGGTGCCATTCTGCCGACGTCTATATACAGTGAGCGGTCGTTAAGTGGTTAACCTTTATTGTATTGGTTACACCATATATTAACATGGGCACTATATTGTTTGTTAAATTTTGTTGGAGCAGCGCTGAGTATAACATTTTTACACTTTATTCCTTTGGTCTCTGTGACTGTGCTCTTTTCTGGCTCATGTCCTACCTATCCCACCACACCTTCAGTATCACTCATAATTTTACTTTCTCCTCTCTTCTTCTTTTCTCCATCAGGGTCCGCCAAGGTTCTGTTCTTCGACCTCTCATATTCTCAATCTACACCTCCTCCCTGGGTCAACTTATAGTCTCCCATGGCTTTCAATATCATTTCTACACTGGCGACACCCAAATCTATCTCTCCACCCCTCAGCTCACGCCTTCAGTCTCCTCACGTAGCAATAATTTACTAATAGATATATCAGCCTGGATGTCATACTACTTCCTCAAACTCAACCTGTTCAAAACTGAGCTCATAATATTTCCTCCCCCACGTGCCACATCCCCTGATTTCTCTGTCAAGATTAATGGCACAACCATCAACCCATCTCCGCATGCCAGGGTGTTAGGTCTTATCCTGGATTCTGAACTCTCCTTTCAGCACACATCCAATCACTTTCCAAAGCTTGCCGCCTCCACCTCCGCAACATCTCCAAAATACGCCCCTTCCTAACCAATGACACCACAAAGCTCATAATTCACTCCCTGGTTATCTCTCGCCTCAACTACTGTAACTCCCTCCTCATTGGCTTACTTTTAAATAGGCTCTCCCCTATTCAGTCAACCATGAATGCTGCTGCCAGACTCATCCACTTTACAAATCGCTTAGCATGCGCTACCCCTCTCTGCCAATCCCTGCATTGGCTGCCACTCCCCCAACAAATTAAATTCTAAATACTAAAAATACCTTACAAATCCATCCACAACTCGGCCCCCAGCTACATCACTAGCCTAGTCTCAAAATACCAACCAAATCCTCCTCTTCGTTCCTCCCAAGACCTCCTGCTCTCTAGCTCCCTCATAACCTCCTCCCATATTCGCCTCCAGGACTTCTCCCGAGCCTCTTCCATCCTTTGGAATTCCTTACCCCAATCTGTCCGACTATCTCCAACTCTATCCACTTTCAGGACAATCCCTGAAAAATTTTCTCTACAGAGAAGCCCATCCTGCCTCCACCTAACAATTGTACTTTTATTTTCTTCATCAGCTCATCCCCCATGGTTATTACCTTTTGTATCACCTGATCCTCCTTCTAGATTGTAAGCTCTAATGAGCAGGGCCCTCTGATACCTCCTGTATTGAATTGTATTGTAACAGTGCTGTTTGCCTTAATGTTGTAAAGCACTGGGCAAACTGTATGCTCTATATAAATCCTGTATAATAATAATAATAATAATTTTGGCCCCAAAGACTTCTATGGAAATGCACCAGAAATGCATGTACAATCATTTTTGTCATGTCTTTGATGTGTTTTTGCATGTTGTTAAGGCTCCTTAACCCTTTCATGACAAAGCAAAACAAATCCTAATGCCTGAGCACAGTTTTAGAACTTTAACATGTGTTACTACAATATAAAACTGTACCTATCATAGCAACTACTTAGTATATTCAGGTAGATTATACCTTGCTTTTTCAGGACACATTGGGCTTTCATTTGGTGGTGAATGGTAATGGATATCTCCTGATTTGTATTATTATCAAAAGAAAACTGGCACAAAATTGTAATAAAATATATATTTTTTAAATGTAGCTGTATATTTCTTGCTATTACCATAATGTACCACCAAAGAACAACCCAAAATAAATGCTCCCGATGATTGCAGCAACACCACGTATGTGTGCACTTTTTGTTGTTTATACCTGTAGTAGGGCCCAGAAACAATAGTGTATATTTTGCTTTTTTTATCCTACCTTTCAGAAGGAGGTAAGCAATGGCAGTCTCCATATTTTTCTTCTGACAGGTTTACTGATTTAACTGAAGTCCTTATATACACTAATCCTGATATATATTCTGCCCTTTTATTACAAATTTTTCCATTCAATAGGAACAGATTAGAAATATAATATCTAAACATTGGGATATTCTGAATAGGGACCCTATTTCAAACACATTAATCCCTGAAAGCCCTAAAATAATTTCCCATAAAGCACCTAACTTAAGGGATAAAATATAACCCAATGTTAGTGAACCCTTAGCGAGAGCAGAATTATTTAAACATGAAACACTTTTACCTGTGTAACAATTGCAAAATCTGTAAACTAGATGGTTCTAGAAAAAAAGAAACGCACTACCTTAAGTTCAGCCAGTACTGGTAGGTATTCAATATGAAGTAAAATATTTCATTACTTGCAGAACTAGACATGTATAGCTCCTCCAATGTTCCTGCAATAAACAGTACATTGGTAGGACCACCAGAATGCTGAAGGATAGGCTAAGGGAGCACGTATATAATATTAGGAAAGGTTTACATACCCACAGCCTATCAGCTCACATTAGGAGGTACCATAATAGAGATTCCTCAAGATTGAGCTTTATGGCTATAGAAGAATTAAAACCTCATTGGATGAGTTGTAATAGAACCTGCAAGATCTCAAAGATGGAGATTTGCTCGAACTACACTATGAATAAATTGTCTCCTTCTGGATTGAACGTTGATTTGAATATCAATGGTTTTATTATAAATAGTTAATTTTATTTGTGTATACACCCTTTTCATTTATCCTGATGCTTATAGTGTATAAATGTGGAGTGATTTTAATTTTTTACTAAATTTGAAGACATCGTTAAGCACTATGACCATGCTAAAAACAGTGGCTAATTACTAAAGTGTCCACTAGAGGGAGCTGCTTATCAGTACAGAGGACTTGTAATACATTTATATTTGCAATTTATGGTATTTCCTCTTTACTGGTGGGAAGCCTTTTTATTAATTAATTATTTAATGATCTAATTATGATTTTATTGCTGTTCGAAGCTTCACAGTATTCTGTGTAATATTCTGTTTAGTATTTTACAAGAGACTGCTGTTTAACATAAGGTATTTTTTTGTTGCATTCTTTATGCATAGTCTTTTCCTAATGTTATATTATAATGTGAATTGTTTCTTGTAATAATAATGTTTTTTTTGATTCACCAGGAATTGTTTTTAAGGTCTTTACCTAAAATTTGGACCTCTGTCGTTAAGACTTCTTTAAGATGGGGCCTAGAGTTGCCACCCTTTCTTCAAGTCAAACCCGAACACTTTAGCGGCACACAGCAATTTTTCTTTTTATAGTATAAACTATACATATATTTTGCAATTAAATAACATTTCTAATCATATGAAGTTAATCACAAGAGTTCCCCTTTACATCAGAGTCCACAGAATTCCCTTTCACTGTAAGGGGGGACTCTGCAGACTCTGATGTAAGGGAGAACTCTGAGGACTGTGATGTAAGGGAGAACTCTGAGGACTCTGATGTAAGGGAGAACTCTGAAGACTCTGACATAAGGGATGCTCTGGGTACCCTGATTTAAGGGGTAACGCTGAGTACTCTGATGTAAGGGGGGAACACTGTGGCCTCTGGTGTAAAGGGGAACTCTGATGTAAGGGGTGCTCTGAGAACCCTGTTTTAAATTAGTGTACTCACTCAGAGGCAGGAGAGAGAATAGGGGAGGGGGGAGACTTCAGTCACAGACAGGGATGGATGGTGAGCTCACTCACCCTTTGGCAGTCAGCACCTCTCATCCAGATGTATCTGAGCCTGTTGGACTTCAAATTTCCGGGCAGACACAGAGGGGTAGGTAGGGTTGCCACCTGTCCGGGATTCACCCGGACAGTCCGGGTTTTGAATCGTGTGTCCGGGTTTCAGACTGCCTGAAACCCAGACACAATATTCATACTGGACTGTGGCTTCCCAAGTAACCGAGTACCACAACCACCAAGTGCATAGAGGTGCGCACGAGCCCCATCCCCATACACCATCAGGAGAGGAGAGAGCGCTTGACCTGTTCCCCCACCTCCCACCCCTACCCCTCTGTTTGCCCACCTACACTCCAATACCTGGCATTCTGTGCCTCAGGAAAGGGATGTGTGGGCTGGAAATTTGAAGCTCAGCAACTGGCAGATACATCGTGGATGAAAGGTGGCGATACCTGAGCCTCCATCCTCGAGTGAGTGAGCTCACCATCCAATGTCTGTGACTGAAGTCTCCCCCTTCCCTCCTTTCTCTCTCCTGCCTCCAATGGAGTGAGTACACTAAGGTAAGAGAGACTCAGATATAAGGGGTGGCCTGTGGATTCTGATGTAAAGGGGCTCTGGGCACCCTAATTTAAGGGGGGATGCTGGAAACTCTAATGTAAGTGGGGGGATTGGTGAGCAGAAACCCCCTTACATTAGAATCCTCTGCGTTCCCCCTTAAAAAAAAAAATGTCCGTGCACTGCTAAAGTATTCAGGTTTGGCTTGAAGAAAAGGTGGCAACCCTAGGGGTAGGGGCGGAAGGAAGATGTCAGGAAAGACGTTCTCTCACTCATCCCAGCAATCGGGGTCTCAGAATCTCTATGCACAGGCAGACCCATTCGGCGCATGCGCGATAGCGGCAAACGAGCGTGCGCGGGCACGCGATAGTGGCGAGCGGGTGCGCGATAGCGCGCGCGCGCCTATGACGCAGGTTGGCGCCAAAAACTGCCTATTTAAAGAGAGCTGTCACTCTGCATCCTTGCTGTCCGGTCTACAGCGTTTCCTGAAGACCCTTGTTACCTGAACCTCTGATCTGATTGCTCTGGTACCTGACCCCTTGGCTTCTCCAGTCTGCTGCCCGCCTCTGACCACGGCTCGTCCCGACTTCTCTTCTGCCTTCTCCTCTAACCAGTTTGCTGCCCGCCTGATACACCGACCCGGCCTGGACTTCAACTATTCTTGGATCCTGCTTTGTACTCATCTGCCCGCGTGTGTCTGACCCGGCCTGTCTTCACCAAGTCTGCTTCCTGATCCTCTGGTGCCTGCTGTGGACCACTGCACGTCTCCCACCAGTTATCCACCGCTGCAGTCTGCTGCTTCTACTTCCACCTGCCTCAGTTCCTGCCAGGCACTTGTGCTCCTTTGCCCTCCTGAGCCCCTGTCTGCTCTATCAGGGGTTCTCGAGTCAGAGGTCTACGAGAGGCCACTCCCTGCACGTCGGGCTCACCTACCAGGTACGTGACAGTACCGGACAGCCATGTCTGAGCCCACGCAGGGAGCCTCTCCCATGGAGGAACTCTGCCGTCACCTAGATGGACTTACTACGGCAGTCAGGAACTTACAGGAAGGCTATACCCGCCTAGAGGAGCGTGTCCAGACCCTGTCTAACACGGCACCTGCCGCACCTGGAGCTTCTCCCGCACCCTCAGTCGTCATGTTACCACCTGAACCCCGGGTTCCTCCTCCCGAGAGGTTCTCTGGAGATCGTAGTAAATACAGAGCTTTTCGTAACGCCTGTGAGCTCTTTTTCGCTCTGCAACCCAGGACCTTTTCCCTTGAAACCACCAAGGTGGGCTTCGTCATCGCCCTACTATCAGGCGAACCTCAGTCTTGGGCCCACCGCCTTCTGGAGCATAAAGACACCTGCCTCAACCTCCTGCGCACGTTCTTTGAAGCCATGGATCTTCTCTACGAGGATCCCCAACAAGCAGCCACCGCGGAAGCAGCATTATGTTCCCTGCAGCAGGGTCGCAGGCCCGTGGAAGACTACGTCTCCGAATTCAGACGTTGGAGTTCGGACACAAATTGGAACGATGCTGCCCTGCGCCATCAGTTCCGTATGGGCCTTTCCGAGCCCCTTAAGGATGAACTGGCTCGAGTTGGCATCCCAGCAACACTAGACGCTCTAATTCTTCAGTCTACCTTAATTGACAGGCGGTTAAGGGAACGAAGAGCTGAACGTACCGCTGGTCCCTCTCATCCTGTATGGATGCTACCTCGTGTGTTCAACCCTGCTCACTCCGCTCCTCTGGCTCCCGCTCACCCGCCTGCTGATACTTCGGAACCCATGCAACTTGGCCTGCTTTGCCCCTCGCTCACCCCCGAAGAGCACCAACGGCGGCGATTCAACAATCTCTGCCTCTACTGTGGGGAACCAGGTCATTTCGTGAGGTCCTGTCCTGCTAAGACCCGTAAGTGTTCCTCTATCTTTTCTACCTACTCACCTACTTCGTTTGACAACTCAACTCACCTGGCTGTCTCTGTCTCCTTACAGCTTCCAGGAAGGAATATACTAACTACCGCAATAATTGATTCCGGAGCATGTAGCGGTTTTAAGGACGCTTCCTTTGCCAACAGATTCCAGGTCCCCTTGCAACCCCGAGCTAAGGGACTTTCTGTACACCTGGCCGATGGATCAGCTATTAAGTCAGGGCCAGTCATACTGGAAACCGTCCCTTTAAGTGCAACCATCTCCGGTAATCACCGGGAGTTACTTCGCCTGGACATCATTGAATCCCCTCTGTTTCCCATCATACTGGGTATGCCCTGGCTGAGGGCGCACAACCCACAAATTGACTGGACCACGAGTGAGATCAGCTTCCCCTCTCCTTACTATCAAAAAGAAAAGAATATCACTTCTGGAAGCAGCACTCCGATTAAAAAGCCTTTATTCCAAAAGGTTCAGGAAACAAAAAACACACTGCACGACACGGCAAACTGGTCACATCTAGCTGACGCGTTTCACACTAAGTAGTGTGAAACGCGTCAGCTAGATGTGACCAGTTTGCCGTGTCGTGCAGTGTGTTTTTTGTTTCCTGAACCTTTTGGAATAAAGGCTTTTTAATCGGAGTGCTGCTTCCAGAAGTGATTTTCTTTTCTTTTTGATCATAATTGCATTTGCCTGCACCCTTGGCTGCTGGGAGGAGGCATTGTCAGGGATTTCCACACCTGAGCGGCTCCCTCTTTCCCGTCCCTCTCCTTACTGTCGTCAGCACTGTGTGCCAGAAGTTGCCGACGCTCCCTCCTCACTGCTCTGCTTAGACGCTGACTCCGAAACCCGCCAGTCCGTTCCCGAAGTTTACCATCATTTTTTGGATGTATTCAGCAAAAAGGGTGCAGAAACACTTCCCCCGCACCGATCCTATGACTGTCCGATTGAGCTCCTCCCCGGGGCAGAGGTGCCATTCGGAAGGATCTTCCCTCTAACCGAACTAGAGCTCGGGACCCTCAAGACCTATATCGACGACAACCTGGAGAAGGGGTTCATCCGCCCTTCTACTTCACCAGCAGGAGCAGGAATCTTTTTCGTCGAAAAAAAAGACCATTCCCTACGCCCTTGCGTAGACTACCGTGCGCTAAATAAGATTACAATTAAAAACCGGTACCCTCTCCCTTTGGTGCCAGAACTATTCCAGAGACTCGGGGCTGCAGCCATATTCACTAAATTGGATCTTCGTGGGGCCTACAATCTGGTCCGGATTCGTAATGGGGACGAATGGAAAACTGCCTTCCGTACCCGATTCAGGCATTTTGAATATCTCATGATGCCCTTCGGTTTGTGTAACGCCCCTGCCACATTCCAACACTTTGTGAATGACATTTTCAGAGACTACCTAGACGTGTTTGTGATAATTTACCTGGACGACATCCTGATTTTCTCCTCGTCCTTGTCCACTCACCGAGAGCATGTCAGGAAAGTGTTAACCCGACTCCGTCAGCATGGCCTTTACGCGAAACCCGAGAAATGCGAGTTTGAACAACAGAGCATTCAGTTTTTGGGACTAATTATCTCCATAGAAGGTATCAAAATGGACCCACAAAAAGTTTCCGCCATCTTGGATTGGCCAATTCCTACAGACAAAAAAGGGATCCAACGCTTTGTAGGATTTGCAAATTTTTATCGCAAGTTTATCCGGGGATTTTCTACCACCATCTCGCCCATCACCAGTTTGACGAAGCAAGGCATACGATTCCATTGGACCCCGGAAGCCCAAGTTGCCTTCTCCACCTTAAAGGATCAGTTTGTCTCGGCCGCGATCCTGAAACATCCAGACCCCGCTCTGCCTTACATTTTGGAAGAAGATGCCTCTGAGATCGCAGTGGAGGCGGTGCTCTCCCAGAGACAGGGTCCCAAGTCGCAGTTGCATCCAGTCGCATTCTTCTCTCGGAAGTTGTCCGAAGCTGAGAGGAACTATGATGTGGGGGACAGAGAGCTACTCGCAATTAAGGCCGCGTTGGAGGAGTGGCGCTACTTACTAGAGGGGGCAGCACATCCTATTTTGATCTACACAGACCACAAGAATCTGGAGTACTTGAAAGTAGCCAAAAGACTGAAACCACGTCAAGCCCGATGGGCACTTTTTTTTACCAGATTTTCTTTCCATATAACCTACAGGCCCGGGTCCAAGAACACCAAGCCAGATGCGCTGTCATGGATGTTTAGCGGAGCTGAAGCTCTCTCACTCCCAGACACCATCCTGACTCCCGGAAATTTCCTTCTGCTGCAAGGAGACCTACTTTCTCAGATTAAGCAGGCTTCTACCAATGAGACCTACCCACCGGATGTTACCCTACAGTTGAAAGACGACCTGCTGTGGTTCAAGGACAAGATCTTCGTGCCTCCACAATTACGGATTAACGTTCTCAAATCTTGTCACGATCATGAACTGGCTGGCCATTTTGGGGTGCACAAAACATCTGAACTTCTCCAGCGCACGTTTTGGTGGCCTCAACTGTCTAAGGACTGCAAGGACTATGTGGAATCATGCATTACGTGCATTCGGAACAAGGGCAGCAAGACCAGAGCTTGGGGTCTGTTGAGGCCTTTGCCCATTCCAGACAGACCTTGGAGAATGATTTCGATGGACTTTATTGTGGAACTACCATCATCAGAAAATTGCACTACCATTTTTGTGGTAGTAGACAGACTTTCCAAGATGGCCCACTTTCTGCCCATGAGATGTACACCTTCTGCCCCCGAGACCGCAAAATTATTCATCAAAGAAATCGTAAGACTGCACGGCATTCCTGTGAACATTGTATCTGATCGGGGGGTGCAGTTTACATCCAGATTCTGGAGGGCACTCTGCGAATCTTTAAAGATTGACCTTTCCTTCTCTTCAGCTTATCATCCCCAGACCAATGGTCAGACGGAACGCACAAATCAGACCCTGGAGCAATATTTGCGCTGTTTCTCTTCCTTCTCTCAAGACGACTGGGTACCACTATTACCCCTCGCCGAGTTCGCCTACAACAATTCCGTTCATTCAGCAACCAAACAGTCACCGTTCTTTGCAAACTACGGCTTCCACCCTCTGTTCCTGTCTAATAATATTCCAGAGTGTGCGGTCCCAGCCGCCCAGGAGACCCTGAACTTCCTCAGTACCAACAGTAAGTTGCTTCAGGAGACAATGGCAAGGACTCAGGCGCATAATAAGGAGGTGTTCGACAAAAAGAGGAGGGGGGAACTTAACCTTACACCCGGAGATCTAGTCTGGCTGTCCACAGTGAATCTAAAAATGACATGCCCTTCTAAGAAACTGGGCCCCAAATTTGTGGGTCCTTTCCCTGTAACAAGGAAAATTAATGACGTGGCATACGAGCTGAAATTACCGGAATCTTTTCGGATACACCCGATATTCCATGTGTCGCTACTCAAACCTGCAGTCCCAGATCCCTTTCCCAATCGAGGTATTGGCCCTCCTGAGCCCGTGCTCATCAATGGTGAGGAAGAGTTTGAAATCGAGTCTATCCTGGACTGCAGGAAGAGACGCAACCAAACCCAATATCTGGTTAAATGGAAGGGCTATGGCCCCGAGGAAAATTCCTGGGAACCGGAAACCAACATTCATGCCAAAAGGTTGATCACGGCCTTCAAAAGGTCTCACCCAGATAGGCTGGCTCAGTTGGGCATCCGGAGGCTGCCCGTAGGAGGGGGGCAATGTCAGGAAAGACGTTCTCTCACTCATCCCAGCAATCGGGGTCTGAGAATCTCTATGCACAGGCAGACCCGTTCGGCGCATGCGCGATAGCGGCAAACGAGCGTGCGCGGGCACGCGATAGTGGCGAGCGGGCGCGCGTGGGTGCGCGATAGCGCGGGCGCGCGCGGGTGCGCGCGGGTGCGCGATAGCGCGCGCCTATGACGCAAGTTGGCGCCAAAAACTGCCTATTTAAAGAGAGCTGTCACTCTGCATCCTTGCTGTCCGGTCTACAGCGTTTCCTGAAGACCCTTGTTACCTGAACCTCTGATCTGATTGCTCTGGTACCTGACCCGGCTTCCCTTGGCTTCTCCAGTCTGCTGCCCGCCTCTGACCACGGCTCGTCCCGACTTCTCTTCTGCCTTCTCCTCTAACCAGTTTGCTGCCCGCCTGATACACCGACCCGGCCTGGACTTCAACTATTCTTGGATCCTGCTTTGTACTCATCTGCCCGCTTGTATCTGACCCGGCCTGTCTTCACCAAGTCTGCTTCCTGATCCTCTGGTGCCTGCTGCGGACCACTGCACGTCTCCCACCAGTTATCCACCGCTGCAGTCTGCTGCTTCTACTTCCACCTGCCTCAGTTCCTGCCAGGCACTTGTGCTCCTTTGCCCTCCTGAGCCCCTGTCTGCTCTATCAGGGGTTCTCGAGTCAGAGGTCTACGAGAGGCCACTCCCTGCACGTCGGGCTCACCTACCAGGTACGTGACAGAAGAGGAGCAGATCGAGCCCTCTCTCCTCTTCCATGTGTGGGGGGGGGGGAGTGTTAGTGCTGGCTTTGGGCAGTGTGAAAGAGAGTGTAACAGACACTCTCAGCTTAGACAACTGCAGCCAGCAACCCTGCTGGGAAGCCATAGTCCAGTCTGAATAATGTGTCCGGGTTTCAGGCAGTTTGAAACCCGGACGCATGGTTCCAAACCCGAACTGTCCGGGTGAATCCCGGACAGGTGGCAACCCTAATGGGGCCAGGAAGTCCTGCTAAAGTGCTGATCTATGTGAACTAAAGAAAAATGACCTTGCCCACGAGTTTACATCAAAATGCCACCCGGTTAATGCTCCCTTTGACTCTAGCATATGTGTGCTAATCCTATATACTATATTGACTAAGGGAAAATGGCTGCGGCCGGTAAGGCTACAGGAAAATGGTGCCTGATCGCTCCTCTGGCTCTAGTGTTTGTTTGAGCTAATTGCACAGGTTATTTGAGGGTGTTGAATGTCGACTCACTGAATATGTGCATTGGCACGAAACATGTCGGGGTGGGCTATGAGCTGATGTCACCCCGCCATTTCCGATCTTGGAGTTGGCGGCCTTTGGAGTAAGTGCACTACTGTTCTTGACATACCGGTATACTGAGCATCTGGATGCGTTTTTATGATTTTTTTCTGCTTGTGAAGTTAGTCTAAAAAAACTACACTTTATCCGACCCCTCCTGGTGTTTTTGGCTCCATGCGGTGAGCAATGTTCTTCACATGCAGTGTTGCTGTGATTCTGACTCTACCTAGTGGCGCAGAGTGGGAAACTGTGATGAGAAGACCATAGATCATGGGTGCTCAACCTGTGGCCCTCCAGATGTTACGGAACTACAAGTCCCATCCGTGATGAGCTGTCATTGGCTGATTGGAGGAGGCCCCCTGCCATCAGAATAGAATAGCTCAACAGATAGGATTCACCCATCCAACCCTAAATGCATGAGTAAAGCCCAAAAAATATTTTATTTTAACTTTAACCACTTAAGCCCCGGACCATTACGCAGCCTAAAGACCAGAGATGTTTTTACAATTTGGCACTGCGCTGCTTTAACTGGAAATTGTGCGGACATGCAATGTTGTACCCAATTTGCGTCCTTTTTTTGCGTCCTTTTCTTCCCACAAATAGAGCTTTCTTTTAATGGTATTTGATTGCCTCTGCGATTTTTTTTTTTTTGCGATATAAACGGAAAAAGACCGAAAATTTCGAAAAAAAATATATTTTCAAATTTTTGTTATAAGAAAAATCGAATAAACGAAATTTTAGGCCAAAATGTATTCAGCCACATGTCTTTAGTAAAAAAAATGTCAATAAGCGTATATTCATTGGTTTGCGCAAAAGTTATAGCGTCTACAAACTAGGGTACCTTTTCTGGCATTTACCTATCTCATTTCTTGAGGTGCTAAAATGGCAGGGCAGTACAAAACCCCCCCAAATGACCCCATTTTGGAAAGTAGACACCCCAAGAAAATTGCTGAGAGGCATGTTGAGCATGTTGGCATGTTGAGCCCATTGAATATTTTTATTTTTTTGTCCCAAGTGATTGAATAATGACAAAAAAATAAAAAATTACAAAAAGTTGTCACTAAATGATATATTGCTCACACATGCCATGGTTATATGTGGAATTGCACCCCAAAATACATTTTGCAGCTTCTCCTGAGTATGGGGATACAGCATGTGTGGGACTTTTTAGGAGCCTAGCCGCGTACGGGACCCTGAAAACCAAGCACCACCTTCAGGATTTCTAGGGGCGCAAATTTTTGATTCCACTCCTCACTACCTATCACAGTTTCGAAGGCCATAAAATGCCAAAATAGCACAAACCCCCCCCCCGCCCCAAATGACCCCATTTTGGAAAGTAGACACCCCAAGCTATTTGCTGAGAGGCATGGTGAGTATTTTGCAGCTCTCATTTGTTTTTGAAAATGAAGAAAGAAAATAATTGTATTTCTTTTTTTTTCTTTTTAAAATTTTCAAAACTTTGTGACAAAAAGCGAGATCTGCAAAATACTCACCATACCTCTCAGCAAATAGCTTGGGGTGTCTACTTTCCAAAATGGGGTCATTTGGGGGGGTTTTGTGCCATCTGGGCATTCCATGGCCTCCGAAACTGTGATAGGCAGTGAGGAGTGAAATCAAAAATTGACACCCTTAGAAAGCCTGAAGGCGGTGCTTGGATTTTGGGGTCCTGTACGCGGCTAGGCTCCCAAAAAGTCTCACACATGTGGTATCCCCGTACTCAGGAGAAGCAACAGAATGTATTTTGGGGTGTAATTCCACATATGCCCATGGCATGTTTGAGCAATATATCATTTAGTGACAACTTTGTGCAAAAAAATAAAAAATAAATTGTCTTTTTTCCGCAACTTGTGTCAACATATAAAATATTCCATGGACTCGACATGCCTCTCAGCAAATAGCTTTCCAAAATGGGGGTACTTTCCAAAATGGGGTCATTTGGGGGGGTTTTGAACTGTCCTGGCATTTTATGCACAACATTAGGAAGCTTATGTCACACATCATCTACTCTTCTAACTACTTGAAGACAAAGCCCTTTCTGACACTTTTTGTTTACATGAAAACTTATTTTTTTTTTGCAAGAAAATTACATTGAACCCCCAAGCATTATATATTTTTTTGAAGCAAATGCCCTACAGATTAAAATGGTGGGTGTTGCATTTTTTTTTCCACACAGTATTTGCGCAGCGATTTTACAAACGCATTTTTTGGGGAAAAAATACACTTTTTTAAATTTTAATGCACTAAAACACACTATATTGCCCAAATGTTTGATGAAATAAAAAAGATGATCTTAGGCCGAGTACATAGATACCAAACACGACATGCTTTAAAATTTCGCACAAACGCGCAGTGGCGACAAACTACATACATTTTAAAAGCCTTTCAAAGCCTTTACAGGTTACCACATTAGATTTACAGAGGAGGTCTACTGCTAAAATTACTGCCCTCAATCTGACCTTCGCGGTGATACCTCACGTGCATGATGCAATTTATTGCTGTTTACATATGATGCCAGACCGACGCTTGCGTTCGCCTTTGCGCAAGAGCAGGGCGGGACAGGGGTGCTTTTTTTTTTTTATTATTAATTTTGCTTTTTTATTTTATTTTTAAACTGTTCCTTCCATATATATTTTTTTTTTTAATCATTTTTATTGTTATCTCAGGAAATGTAAATATCCCCTATGATAGCAATAGGTAGTGACAGGTACTCTTTTTTTGAAAAAACTGGGGTCTATTAGACCCTAGATCTTTCCTCTGCCCTCAAAGCATCTGACCACACCAAGATCGGTGTGATAAAATGCTTTCCCAATGGCGCTTTTTATATCCGGGGGGGGGAATTCCCTCCCACTGCTGGTAAAAGCAGTCCAGAGGCTAATTAGCCGCTAGGATTGCTTTTACATGAAAGCCGGCCGCTGGCTCAAAAGAATGATACCAAGATGATACCTAAACCCACAGGCATCATTCTGGTATAACCATTCAAAGTCCAGCAACATACCAGTACGTTGCTGGTCCTTGTTGGACATGTATTGTAATCTTTTTTTTCATGCAGCCTGTTGGCTGAACGAAAAAAAGAGATTGATTGGTGGGTATACCCACCATTAGAATACCTCCCTTCATTCACCCACTTCTAATGATGGGCATACATGCACCATTTATATATGCCGAAGCATGGGGGCATCCTCCCGCAAAAGTTATGCTGCGTACACACGGTCAGACTTTTCCACGGGCAAGCCTCCGTCGGAATTTTAACCGTATGTACGCGGCATTAGGAGCAAAATCGCTTCTCCGCCCCTGCTGCCCCCTTGCTTCGGCATATATGCTCTTTTTTTAACTGTGGTGGTGAAATCACCTCCTACAGCACTGGAGTCGCTGGGATCAGGCCTGTCTCTGTGAACGCTGCAGTTATGTGTGTTGTGTTTTGTAAGTGACAGTGATCGATCGATACTGCACTTGGGTGGCCTGGGCTGGACGGAGGGGCAAAACGCAGGGGCTAGCAGGTATCTGGGCTGATCCCGCTAACACTGCCTTTTTGGGAACTCTAAACTGCTGGGGACGCTAGTATAGATCTGATCAGATCAGATATTGATCTGTTCAGATACTATACCACTAAGGGAGGTTTATGCTTCACGCGTGGGTGTTAGCGCTACTGGCACTAACCTGACGCTGCCTGGGGCGACGCAGACCCTCTCTGACGCTAAAACCTAATTGATATCACCCGCCGGGCGATCAGGGGGTTAAACCTTTATTGGGTTATATACGGCGGGTGCCCTGACACTATAAAAAGCAAACTAACTAACCAGCGTCACCCGTAACACTTATACTGTGATCACTGGTGAAAGGGTTAACTAGGGGCAATCAGGGGGTTTAAACCTTTATTATGTAATTAATGGGGGTACCTGACGCTATATAAAAACCTGACGGGGAACCTAAAAAACAAAATAACTAACTGGCTAACCAGTGTCACCAGTGATACTTATACAGTGATCACTGGTGAAAGGGTTAACTCTAGGGGCAATCAGGGGGTTAAAACCTTTATTGGATAATATATAGGGGTACCTGATGCTATAAAAACCTGGCGGCGAACCTAAAAAAATAACTGAGTACCTAGCGGCACCAGCATACCTAATACAGCGATCAGAAAAACGATCGCTTAGTGACACTGGCAAAAGGGGGTGAAAGGGTTACCTGGGGGGCGATCAAGGGGTTAAACCTTTATTAGGTAATATATGGGGGTACCTGACGCTATAAAAACCTGGCGGCGAACCTAAAAAAAATAACTGACTACCTAGCGGCACCAGCATAACCGATACAGCGATCAGAAAAACGATTGCTTAGTGACACTGGCAAAAGGGGGTGAAAGGGTTACCTGTGGGCGATCAAGGGGTTAAACCTTTATTAGGTAATATATGGGGGTACCTGACGCTATAAAAACCTGGCGGCGAACCTAAAAAAATAACTGACTACCTAGCGGCATCACCGACACTAATACAGCGATCAGAAATACGATTGCTTAGTGACAGTGGTGCTAGGGGGTGAAAGGGTTACTTGGGGGTGATCGAGGGGTTAAACCTTTATTAGGGGGGGTAGGGGGCTACCCTGGACCTAAAGGGACCTACACTAACTGCCCTGACACTTTTACTATCACAAATGTCACTGTTTGCAGTGATCAGTAAATAAATGATCACTGCAATCAGTGACACTGTGACTGGGGGCTGAAGGGTGATCTGGGGGGTGATCTGGGGGTGACTGGGGGGGCGATCGTGTGCCTATGTGTGCTGGTGTCAGTGTACTGTTTGTGCACTAACCTGATGTCTTCTCTCCACGGCGCTCCGGTATGTGTGAGCGCTGCAGGGAGAGATGACATCACTTCCTCCTGCTTCCTCCTGCCTGTGCTTACATTACACAGGCAGAGGAAGCATTTGATTCGCCGGGAGCGATCACGAGGGGGTGGCCAGAAACCAATGGCCGCCCCCTCATCACGGATCGCGATACCGACCGCTCACTTAAACGGAGGGGGGTCCAATTGGACCCCCCACCCATACGAAGGCAGTCACGTACAGGTACGTGATTGTGCCTGTCCGTGCCATTTTGACGACCTATATGTACAGTGGGCGGTCGTTAGGTGGTTGGTTAATGACTAGTGAAATTGTCAGGATAATCCCTGCATATCTAAACAATGCTCTTTGGTATTTGTGCTTTTTTGTTTTCTTCTGCCCATTGAGAATTATTGTAAAAAAAATTGAGAGACATGTTTGTGATCATAGGGTGCAGTAGGAAAATCTGATACTCACCAGTATGATTTCAATTGGAATAGGAACAGGCATTTTTGCTTTAAAATAATCATTGAGTTCTTTCACAATGTAAACTACAACCATTACAACAATGGAAATAATTAGAGATGCGATATTTGTAATTCGTAAGTTATCAAAAATGGCTTGAAGCACCTAAAACAAATACAGAATAGCAATAAATAAAACAAATATGTAGAAATATGAATTTAAACAAAATAAATAAAACCATACATATTGACAATATTTAAGAACAATCACCAAAACTTAAAGCGGTTGTATACCGCAAAACTTTTTTTTTGTCAACCTGCAAAGCAAAGATATAATGAGCTAGTATGACTAGCATACTAGCTCATTATCAATCACTTACATTAGATCGAAGCCCCCGCAGCGGTCCTCGGACACGTCCTCCGTCGCATCCATGATACCCGGAGTGACTTCCGGGTATCGCCGCTCCGGCGCTGTGATTGGCCGGAGCGGCAAAGACGTCACTCCCGCACATGCGCGGGGAACGGCACGATCCCCGCGCATGCGTGAATTTCCGGCAGTGTCCGGCAGGCTCCCATTCAAGAGCCGCCGCGCTCAGTGCGCCTGCACCGTTATCTACGGCGTGCATGCGCCGTAGATAGCGGTACAGTCTTTTTTACAAATATCTCCGAGACTGTGTAGGTCTCTGAGATATTGCAAGCACATACAGGTAAGCCTTAATGTAGGCTTACCTGTAGGTGCTTGTACACATTTTGGGTATACAACCACTTTAAGGAAATACATTCATGGTAATGAATATAATATACCCATAAATTACATACTGCATTATTTTCTGCAGTATTTATTCAGTCATTGTAATTAACAGAGACAGATATGAATTTTAGATTGACCATCAAATGCTCTAGTTGCATTATTCAGTATATTCGTTTGATTGCAGAAATTAGGGATAAGCTGAGTGAATGCACTGCAAAATTACTGATTATGCTGTCTGTGAAATTGTACCCGGTGTGGAAATTCTACATTTCATACATTGAGAAGTTTAAACAACAATCTTCTCTAACTTTTTTCTTTGGAGGGTGTTATTTATTTTATATTTTTTGGGGTGGGGGTATATTTAGGGCAATTTAGCTTATTCAATTTGATTCGTTGTATCTTTTTACTTTTGGTGTATTAGATTATTATTTATATAGTGTCAGTAAATTTTAAATGAGATAAATGAGAGGCCAGTTTTGGCACAGGAACTGGTACAAGATAATTGAAAGGAGCTTCTAGTATCACCAAGAGTTTTTTTTTAATTATGAATTACCCAAAAAACACCTTAAAGTGTTTGTAACCCTAAAAAAAAAAAAGAGATCCTGTTCCCTTATAGCAGATTAAACATAACAGTGCTTGTGCTGTCTAATCAGCTCCTCTCTAAAATGTAAAAAGCCTGGCTGATCATGCCACTTCCTGTGTTCCCCTTTGTGAGCTGACCACCATAATCATGGCTGCTGAGCCCTGACTACAGTGGTCAGCTTACGTGCCTCCATCATCCGCAGCTCTCCCCTCCCTCCCTCCCTGCCTGTCATCTCCCGTGTCTGTGTCTCTGTCTCCACCCCCCCTCCTGTTGCTATTCATAATAAAAAACTTTAAAAAATATCCTGGCAGCCCCTCTCCTTTATCCAGCAATAACTCACACTGTAAGTGTTTGTTTAAATAGATGCTTCTAAATACCTTTTTCCAGTTCAGGCTGGTCACTTGACTCCCGGTCGATCTGCTACTATGATTCAAGGCTACAGTGGGAGGTGCTGAGCAGCCAACACGGTGGTCATGTGACTCCCGGCTGACATCAGAGGGAAATCTAAACCCCTCCCGCTGTAGCCCTGGATCGTAGTAGCAGACCGGCCGGGAGTCACATGACCAGCCTGAAGATAACAGAAAAAGGTATTTAGAGCTTTCTTTTTAAACAAACACTTACAAAATGAGTTATCACCAGATAAAGGAGAGGGGCTGTCACTGAAATGCGTTTTAAGAGTTACAACCACTTTCCCTATTGACTTTACTTTCCCTATTGACTCAAATGCATTTTGCCAAGTAGTAAAATTTCACTAAAATACCCAAATGTTTCAAAATTTCTAATGGGGTATGTTTTTTTTATGTGTGTTCTAAAATCTGCAATGTATGTAAATCTTTGTACTGTAAATGTTGTTGAATTATGAATCATGAATTATAGAACACTATTAATACTTACCTTAAAATTGGCAAGTGGTCCATTGAAAGCAGGAATGGTTAATCCAAAAACATATTTTAGTTGAGATATCACAACTTCAATGGCTGCAGCAGTTGTAAATCCATTAATTAATGGCTCGGACAAATATATAACAATAAAACCAAACTGCAGAAACCCCAAAGCCAACTGTATCAAAGAAAAAACAAAGTTGTCAGAAAAGTTAGTTTGGAAATATTTTTTCAAAGTTTGAGCTTTCTTAACAATGGACAAAACTAACCTGCACTATTCCAATAAGAAAAGTTAAAGATGCTGCCACCATAACTTTTTGTTCATTTATATAATTTTCATCTGTGCTGTTGCCTACAGTAGAATTGCCGGCGCTCGTGGATGCACTGCCTACAAGATTTGTCACCACTGAGCCAACCATTAGGCATGTGACAGGAAAGGGACCTACACAGAAAAACATCAATGATTTAGGCAGTTTGGAGATTAAAGTTGAATGCGTTTTTTTAGCAGCAAAATACAAAACGCAGTGATGAGTAGTAACCCAGAGTAACAACAAATCTACTACTGTTCAATTTACTTTTAGATTGCAACATATTTATATGCAAAGTCACACGACACAGCATGAAAAATAAACCTGCATATGATAACCATTCTGCAGAAGGATTTTACGATTTTCTGCACATCTGATTATACAATCCAAATAATTGCCAAAGGAAGTGTCATGCAGAATTGCACATTCATAACACACAAGCAAATTAAACATTGACCAGCTGCTTTTCCAAGCATTCTTTTATGATTTGATTTATTTGAATCTTATGTTAGGACAATCACAATGAGATTTCACAACAAATTATCTTGAACTTAGCAGAAGTGTAAAATACAACTGCAAATTCAGGTTGCGAACATTTGATTTTTTATTTCACTGCACACCAGTTGTCTTTGCAAGACCTCATTCACACAGGCACTTACACCTGTAGTCCATGAATGGGTCATGTCTTTATGCAGGTTCTGCATGCAGGCAACCTAATCATGCCTATGGGAATGCAACGTCTGCACAAGCACAGCTGCTCATCCCAGTTTGCCAGCTTTATGGGTGCTGGTGAGCATCCCGAATGCAGACAGTGCTAATTAATTGTGTGTCATTTATAATTACATTATGTATAGAAAAGAATCACCCTCCTTTAACATAATCACATTTTGTTGCTTTGCAGCCTGAAATGAAGACAGACACAGTTTTTGTTTTATCCAGCTGTATTTACTGCTGTGCAACTTATCCAATGATATGACACCAACATGTCAGAAAAAAAGCAAAAAAAACAAAAACAGATTTACTAAGTTGGAAAAAGAATCACCCCCTTGTGTCAGTATTTTGTTGAACTACCTTTTGCTTCAATTACAGCCTTTAGTATGTTGAGATATGTCTCTACTAACTTTGCGCATCTAGACTGCAATATTTGCCCACTCTTCTTTGCAGAACTGCTCAAATTCAGTTAAATTTGATGGTGACCGTTTTTGGGCTGCAGTCTTTAAGTCATTCCACAGATTTTCAATGGGGTTTAAGTCTGGGCTCTGACTAGGCCATGCAAGGATATATTTACCTTTTTCTCCTTCAACCACTGTGTGGTCATTTTTTCTGTGTGCTTTGGGTCATTGTCATGTTGAAAGATAAACCTTCTTCCCATTGACAACTTTCTGGCAGAGGGCAGCAGATTTTCCTCAAGAATTTTATTGTATTTTGCCCCATCCATTTTTCCTTCTATATTGACAAGTTCTCCAGTCCCTGCTGCAGAGAAACACCCTCATAACAGAATATTACCACCTCTATGCTTTACTGTAGGAATGGTGTTATTTGGATGGCGAGTTGTATTGGATTTCCACCAGACATATCGTTTGATTTTGAGGCCAAATAATTAAACTTTAGCCTCATCTGACTATAAGACCTTTTTCCACGTGGCCTCAAAAACTTTAAGGTGCGTTTTGGCAAAGCTCAGTCATGACTGATTGTGGCCTTTTGTGAAGAGTGGCTTTTTGCTTACAACCCTCCCATACAAGCTACATTTGTAGAGAATTTGTAATATTAATGTCACATGCACACAATGACTACTTACTCTTTGTCATAACGTCCTGCAACTGCTTCAGAGTTTCTGTAAGCCTCTTGGTAACCTCTCTGACCAGTTTCCTCCTGGCTCTTTCATCCAGTTTGGAGCAACGTCCTGATCCAGGGAGGGTCTGTGTTCTACCAAATACCCTCCACTTCTTAATAATACACTTCACTTTGCTTCTAGGCATTGATAAAGCCTTTGAATTGTTTTGTATCCATCTCCTGACTTATTCATGTTCACAATTGTATCCCCAAGATCTTTTGACAGTGCCTTGCCACCCATAGTTGATTGTTGCTTCAGTTGCACTACCAGGGACTGAAATGCTGAAGGAAAGCTCTTTTCATGCCGAGCTAATCAAAATGAACACAGCGGTTCACAGTTGATAGTTAAATGGCTTTGCGTGCCATTGAGAAGGTGATTAGCTACACCTGATTGAGCTTACAAGTCATTTTTAGGAGGGGGGGGGGGATTCTTTTTCCAAATCAGTGATTTTGTTTTGAATTTTTGTTTATTTTCTTTCTGACATTTTGGTGTTATATCTTTCACTTGGATGTTATAAGTTGCACTGAGTAAATACAGCTGGACAAAACAAAAAAAAATGTCTGTCTTCATTTCAGACTGCAAAGCAACAAAATTTTATTATTTTAAAGGGGGTGATTCTTTTCTATACCCCCTGTATTTATTTGTGATAAGACTGTTTTGGATTATGATTAGGACAAAGTATATTAATGATTAGGATTAAAGATATAGTCCTGACACCTTGAACCATATTTTTAAAACAAAGGTATCTCATTATTTTAACCACAGTGCTGCCTTATTATGGCTGTTCTTGGTGCATTGAAGCTCTCTATAGTCCACTTTTTTGTGTTAGAGACGGAATTCAAAAGGGCAAAATAAACAAGAACATATATACTTCTTTAAAATAAGCAGCAGGAAGGAAGCTTATTTTGGATAACGAAAAAAATTGTTAAAACCTTTTCTTTTTTTTTCTTTTTTTTGACAGCTGTGTGCCAGTTTTTCCTTCACTTTTGTCTTGTAGACAGTGCAGGATGTGAGATAAAACTTTTCCAAAGTAAGGGAAAGCTCATGTTAAACTGGCCATTGATTGGTAGATTTTAAAGGGAAAATTCTTACAAACAATCGTGCGAAAATTCATGCAAAATTACAAGTTTGATTACTTGATAAGGTTTGTTCAAAAGTGCTTTAAAATTTTAATTGCTTTTAACATTCAATTTCAGAACAAACGGACCTTACCAAATAAAAAAGCATATGTTGTTAAAAATGTGTTCGTTCGAGAAAAATGTTTTGATTCTCTTGTCACTATGGTCAACAACAAACATCACTTTGACTAATGATTTGAAAATGAAATGAACATACTAAAATTAACAAAAATCTACTATTGTATGGCTGTGGCCCATTTGGGAGATTTCGCCTTTCCCTGTTTCAGTGACAACTTTACCTTGACATTTTTCCATTAAATTCAGTCGTGGTGACAGATTGAGAGGGTAAATTTCCTCAGTTTGAACACAGACAGCAGAAAAAAACTCTTTAAACTCTCACCACTCAAAACCAAAAAAGCTCATGCCCCGTACACACAGTCGGATTTTCCGACAAGAAAAGTTCGATGTGAGCTTTTGGTCGCAAATTCAGACAGTGTGTAGGCTCCATCGGACTTTTCCTGTCAGAATTTCCGCCAACAAAAATTTGAGAGCTGGTTCTCAAATTTTCAGACGGGAAAAATTCCGATTGGAAATTCCGATTGTCTGTAGTAATTCCGACGTGCAAAATTCCGACGCATGCTCGGAAACAAATCGACGCATGCTCGTAAGCATTGAACTTAATTTTCTCGGCTCGTCGTAGTGCTGTACGTCACCGCGTTCTTGACGGTAGAAAGTTCCGAGAACTTTTGTGTGACCGTGTGTATGCAAGCCAAGCTTCAGCGGAATTCCGTTGGAAAAACCATCCAAGGTGTTTCCGACGGAAAATCCGATCGTGTGTACGCGGCATCAGGCTTTACATGTGCTAAGAAAACTAAGGAAGTATGAAATATTGGTGCTTTCTAGGAAATCTCTGCAAATAAACATCCACTTTCTTCAGGCTTTGGCTAAATGATGTAGGACCCATCCGTTCCAGTGCATTGCTTGTTAAAACCCTGCAAATATACATGATATTACATTAAGTTCCCATATAGCCAACCCCACTAAAAGCAGTGTGCTCCAAAATAGAGGGGGATTTTAGTAATGCAATTACATAGCTAAAAGTTGCCCATGTAGTTTAGCCCTTAATAGAAACAAGGTTTGTATTCAGAATATTATGTTTAATGTAAAAATATATTATTCATACTGTATATCTAAACAGGAAAATGTGAAATAATACTCACCAGCAGAAATATGTCTAGAAGTTCCAAAGAAGAAATAAACCACAACTGGAAAAAATGCTGCATACAGTCCATACCCTGGTGGTACATTTGTTAGCAGAGCATATGCCAAACCTAAATAAACCAGACAGTTATAATGTGTGCAATATTGGCCATTAAATAAAAACACTGGTGCTTTAGGCAGGCTATTACACATAGAACATGGTGCCAATTCATAGAGTGCCGTCTGTCATGTTCTTAATGATTGATTTAGTGAAATCTTTTAGTGCTAAAAATCAAACAGTTTTTCCTGAAGGATTAACATGTAGCAAAACTCTGTTTTACCTTTTCCAAGACGACTGTAATGTATTAAAACAATATATCCCCAAAATACTCTTTATCAATACTTACTATAGGGTGGCAATAAGAAAAGGTTTTCATTTATGAACCTTTACATGCTCTACTCAGAACACAATCACAATGTAACTAAAATATCTATTTTGGGTTGAGTCGACCTTTAAAGTTAAGAGATCTTAGTGGGGGTAACTTTTTTCAAACACAGCTGACTTTTTTTTTTTGCAGAAGAAAACTATAAAACCACATTTTTTACCTCCTCTTGCCTCAATTGGCAGCTAATATAGGGTATTGCTGCAAAATTACACAAAAGTCAAACAACAAACTTTGGTTCGGCCACATCTTGAGTATGTAGTCCAGTTTTGGTCACTAGTCCTCAGGAAGGATTTGCTTTAATTGGAGAGAGTCCAGAGAAGAGCAACAAAGCTAATAAGGGTGCTGGAGGACCTCAGTTATGAGGACTGACTACAGACATTAAACTTTTTCTTCCTGGAGAAGGTGCACTATAAAGAGGATGTGATTATGATATACAAATCTTTAAAAGGTGACTCTAGCATTGGGTGGAAACTATCTAACCTAAGGTCTCTAAAGAGGACATGTGGCTACACAATGAAGTTGGATGAGAAGCGGTTCAATCTTAACCCCTTCACGTCGACCGTACGCAAATTTGCGTTCATGCCTTGAAGGGGTTAAACTGGGGTGCAGGCATCACCACGGTACCGGTATTTAGAGCGGGTGATTGGCTTTTTAGTGATAACCGATGTGTCTAAAAACCTTTTGGCTGTTATCCTAAGGAGTGGGAGTCAACGTCTCCCGCTGCCTTCCGCCGCTCTTCCCAGGCTTCCTGTCCCACCGGGAGACCCGAGCCACCAGCTGGCGCATCCGCTGCCTAGGCTGGGATTCGGCTTTGATCGGGTTTCTGATGTAAAATTCCTTTGGAAGACCCAATGGCGTCGATTTTTAAAAAAATGACAGTATTCAGAAACGCAGGTTTTGGCGTTCTGAATACTTTTAAGTGCAAAAGAGGGATTTGGGGTCTTTTAGACCCCCGGTGCCTCCATAAAGAGTACCTGTCACTGCCCATTGTCACTGACAGCAATAAAAGTGATCAGAATTTGTTTTTTTAAAAGGACAATGTAAAAAAATTAAATAAACAAAATAAGATTTTTTTTTTTTAAAGTGCCTCCGTCCCCATGTGCTCACGCAGCAAAGAAAACACATACATAAGTCCCGCCTGCAAATGTAAACGATGTTCAGATCATACATGTGAGGTATCGCCGCAATTGTCAGAGTGAGAGCAAAATTTCTAGCAAAAGACCACCTCTGTAACTCTAACCTGGAAACCGTTAAAAAAATTTAAGTGTCTCCTATGGAGATTTTTAGGTACCGTAGTTTGTCTCCATTCCAATGCAATAAAATGCTAATTAATTATTTAAAAATCATATATATATATATATATATATATATATGTAGCGGGGTATTTTTTTTTCTAAACCTCAAGAGACTACAGTTCCCAGCACGCCTTGAGGCACTCAGGGTGTATTGCCCCGCGCAGGGGCTGCTGGGGTGGACTTTATAAGGGAGAGGTGGGGCCCGGTTCTCTCTCTTTGGACACCACCCTCCCAGCAAGAGGATCCCTGTGCTGACCTGCTATGTGTACAAGGCCTGAAGCCTAGGCCTTGTGCTTTTCCAAAGAGACTTCCTCTCCGCCGAGGAACCTGAGGAGCGTCTGATCCTGTTGCTGACTGCTGTTACCAGGAGGACCGAAGACCCGGGTGTCGTGGACACTGTGAATCGAGTCACAGTAACGGAAGTAACGGACAAGGACTAGTCCGGTTTGGTGAGAGAGCACCTGCTCAGAGCTACACTACAGTATCTTTAGGCACATTAACTTTATTCAGGTTCATTACAGTGATTGCAGTTACACTCTGGGGAGACTATCCGCGGGACTGAGTTATTACTCTCCCTGGCCTTATAAAGTTACCGATCATCGTTGCTTTGTTGGATTACAATTGTTCTTAAAGTGCACCACCGTGTTTGCTAGCGAAGATTTCTTCCACAGAACTATACCCAAATCATAGTCAGGCCTGACTGGGTAGTATAGGACATTGCTGGGCGCCATATTGTCCACGAGGGAGGATAGCTGCAGCAGGGTCTGTTAAACTGTCTATCATATTGCTGAACGTTTGATGTGTTATAAGTATACCCATATTGCAGGGCTCTGCATGTGACATTGCATACTGTTTATCATTTTAACCTTTACCAACAGTAAAATATTAGAGTCAGGTATATTGGTTGTCAGTGTCATTTACTGTGCTATACCATACTGTGTGCCTTATTGTGGGATTGTGTCATAGAGAATATTAGAGTGAGTGCAATTCTATCATCCCCTTTTCTAACTGTGCCACGAGAGGTTAGAGCTGATTGCCAGGGGTTGACAGCGGTGCACTACAGGGCCCAAAACAATCAAGGCAGCCCTCTTAACTGGGGGTATCGCTACACGTGGGGACTCGGTTCCGAGATCCCTGTATATTGCACGCTGCAATCAAGCCGGTCAGAAGTACCAGCATGGACCCGCAGGCAGTGACACAGTGGTGCGCAGAGTGGGCCGTCGATTCAACCCAGGCGGTAGTCATTGAACTCCCGGGGGGATCCGGCAAAAAGAAGAGATAAAGCAGCTAGTAATGTCAATATCGCCGTGCTGGAAAGCATGGGTGGGGGATATAAAGCCAGATGTCTCATGTACATACGTACTAGTGGAATGGGGAAGAGGAATTCCGGAAGAGTTTAGAGGTCAGAGTATAAAGGCCATAGATGACCAAACGTATTGCTTAGTGCATACGGGGGCCGTGAAGAAGGAGAAGGAATCTCCACGAACCTCTATGCCATCATCTCCGCTACTCTCCCCCAAAATGGAAAGCAGGCGCGAGACGAAAACTCCGGGGTCACCCCTGGCCGCCATAGGGCCGGAACTATTGACTGCTCAGGGAGATTTCGTTACTAAGTGCCAGAAAAGCAATACGGTACATGTAGAGGCCGGGTACCGGAAGCTCTGGGTGTTTCCAGGAAAACAACCTGTGCCACCCGGGGAAGAAGACTTCGACACCTGGATTGAGCAGGCAATGCAGGCAGTAGAAGGATGGGAAGTTCCAGAAGCACAGAAGAAGCAGCGCATCAGTGAAAGTTTGAAGGGTGCTGCTGCTGAGGCTGTGAAGAATCTTAGGTGCAGCAATACTGTTTGTACTGCGATGGATTATCTGTCTATGTTGCAGGAGGAATTTGGCCAGCTGGAGAAGGTGTCTGAACTGGTGTATCAATTTGAGCATACCCTCCAACAGCCGGGGGAGAAGTTGTCTGAATATGTCCGGAGACTGAATAGAATGCTGTGCCAAATTGTACTAAAAAAAGGAATGCTGCCACAAGTCATAGACGCAACCAGGATGAAGCAGATCCTGAGGGGAGCCTTACGTTCGGATCCAGTTTGGCTTCACTTGAAGACCTTGGACAGAGTCATGGTTTTGAGTTACCCAGACCTTGTGCGGATCATAAGGGATGAAGAAGCCCTGCTGAAGGATCAACAGGCGGTTGAGAAGACCACTCCACCCACCTCGTGGGAGTCAGAACAGCAGTAGCTATTGAGCATGATTTAGAAGTAGAAACCTTGAAGTCTCAGATGGCCCAAGTGCTGGATTTATTGACCTCTTTACTGGCCAAGAACTCAGGGGCCAAAGAGAAAGGGGAGATCAGGAGTGAACCGTGCCAGAATGTTTCCACTCCAGCATCCCCGCCGACAAGGAAGGAAACTGTCTGTTTCAACTGTGGAGGAGCCGGCCACATTGGGAAAGTGTGCCCCAATCCAAGGAAGAACAGAGGCACTCACTGCCAGCCGGCGGAAAACTTCAGAGGGCCTCGGTGAAGGGGTCAGCCGGGCGCCCACTACTTACAGAAAGCTCCAAAAAGATTCAAAAGCAAGCAGAGGCAAAAGAGAAGGGAAACAATACCTAGCAAAAAATATGGATTTTAAATTGTAAGCAACAAATTTGAGAAATAGGCTTAGGCGTGAAAGGGTTAAACTGCGTAAGAGGTCCTTTACTGTTAGAGCGGTAAGGATGTGGAACTCCCTTTCACAATTGGTGGTGTTAGTAGGAAGTTTAGATGAATTCAACAAACTCTGACATGTGTTACAATGTAGAGGAATATGGAAAATGGTAGTGACATAAACACACACACACACACACACACACTCATGTTGAACTGGATAGACTGGAGTCTTTATGCAACCTTAACAACTATATCTTAAATTATCAAGCATAGTTGTTAATACTATAATAGCATTCTACAATATGTAATGTTTTATTTTAGAGGTTTAGTGGTCTTTCCTTAATAGTTATAGCAACCTTATCTATACTGAAGAAATATACAATGATATAAAAAAAGTGTTATGGGCTGACTTATAGTTTTACAGAGGCATAGATTATACTCCCTATCCTCAGAGTGTCATGACTGATGGCTGCTTTAAGGCGCTGGGGTCCTACTGCCTGGGCATTCTTCCGTGTCTCTCCACCACTGGCAGGACAGTGCATCAGGGACAGGAGAACTCTAATTGGCTGCATTGGCAGACAGAAATTGGCCCCACTCACTAGCAAGGAAAATGTGCGGAGGATAGTGTAGGATGCTGAAGGTGTTCAGCAGGACACACAGCAGGCAGTGAAGTTTCAATCCCCTGTTAGTACATACATTTCTCATACTATGTTAAAATAACAAATTGCAATGTTTCCTGTAAGACTTTCAACACATTTACAATGTCATCTTCTGCCACAAGTTGCTCTTGGCTTGCCATATACTGTAGCACTGTAGCAGTTAAGAAGTGACTCATTCTATCTGACATATTTTAGGACCTTTGATCACCTTTGCATTTTACCTTGACTGATGATTGCATTAATTTTACATCAATAATATACAACACTGCAAATTACATTATAATACATAAAAACATACATATATGAAATTCCAAACATAATACTTACATATTGATCATAAAAACAAGATACAGTAGTCCATCAAATCAGATTGACATAAATTATATGTGACATTGCACATTAAGCACTATTGAAACACTAATTAATATTCTCTCATTCCTATTTATCGAAAAATATTGACATTTTGTCAGGGCTTGGCTCTCAGCGGCACTCTTCTCTGTGTCGGATAATTGTTAGCACTCATGGTTTCCACAGTGGCTCACCTTGTGCACAGTTGGGAATTCAGCTTTCCTTCTCGACATATCACCCGCAGTCCAATGGGGCCGCAGAACGAGCCAACCAAGCCTTGGAGCAGTTTCCACGTTGCTAAATTTCTGACCACCATAACAACTGGTCAGACCTCTTACCTTGGGCGGAGTTTGCTCACAATAGTGCTTCCTGATTGTCTCAGTTTATGGCAAATTATGGGTTCCAGCCATCCATGTTGCCTGACACATTTGTTCCTCAAAGAATTCCTGAGTTAGAGGAACATCTCCGTTCCACTTGGGTGCAGGTCCAAGAATCCATGCCAAGTGATAGGTACAGACTCCATGCTGACTGCCGACGCCTACCTGTGCCTTCCTACCATGTTGGAGAGAGGGTCTAGCTGTCATCTCGTAACCTACGACTCCATGTTCTCTCACTAAAACTGGCACTGCGGTATATTGGGCCTTTCTGTATTCTCCGAAGGATCAGCCCAGTGGCCTATGCTTTAGATCTTCCTTTTAACATGCGTATTTCTAATGTATTCCAAGTATCATTAATAGAAAACCTTTGGTGTGCAACCGCTTCACCGTCTCGGTACCACATTCTTGCCCGGTTCAGGTTGAGAATCATAAGGAGTATGAGATACAATCTATCATTGTCTCCTGTAGGTCCCGTGGGCACATACAGTACCTTGTTCATTGGAAAGGGTACGGTCTGGAATAACGCTCTTTTGTCTCACCCTCGGACGTGCATGCTCCTGTCCTCCTCCCTGCTTTCCATAGACATTTTCACCTCAAACCTGGTGCCCCTCCAAGGGGGAGGGGTAGTTGAAGAGGGGGTACTGTCAGGGCTTGACTCTCAGCAGCTCTCTTCTCTGTGCTCAGGCTGCTGAGCTGTCAGATAATTGTCAGCACTCATGGTGGCTCACCTGGTGATAATTTCCTGCTCATCAAACTGCCTTGTTCATTTCTTTTGTGCCTTTGCCTTGGTCAACATATCTGGAGATTCTCTGCTGTGTTCCTGTGAAAGACATTGCCATCTGACGTCCCTTCTAGTTCCTGATCCTGTTCTTCTGCCACTGACTATGCTGATCTCCGGTTTCCTTATTAATGGCTTGTCTGACTACCCGCATTGGCTTCTGATCCCTGGATATGTTTTGACTATGTTTTCTGATCTGTACACTTTTTACAATTGCATTAAAATGTGTGATTTTTACTGCATTTCTGTCTCAGTCTTGTTTCATGATTCTTGACACAATTGTGCTCATTATAAACTCAGATTTGCTTGTTGTACATGCAGGCTGCATTCTACATCTGGTCAGAGTGGTGTGGTATTTAGGAACATGGTACTTCATGTTGTCCTGTCTGCCCCATGGTTTCAAGGTTTAAGTTGCACTACAATTAAAATATTTCCTAAACCCATATTTTGGACTACATCCATACCAGCAGCTTGATCAGTTTAGATATTTGAAGCAGAGCTTAACATTTCTATACTTTACAGCTGAAGATGGCCCAATCTTAGCACCTATTTAGATCTGCAGTTGCATGGTGCTGCACACATGACCAACTATGGCTCCAGTCATTTGAGGGCTTGACAGTTCTGCTGAGAACTGATACAAGTACACTGAAAACTGCGATGGTCATCAACAGAAGCCTGTTTTCAACTGAATTATTTTGTAAAACACTTAAATCAGTGGGTTTAGTTTTTCTTTAAGTGTCTGCTAAGCACAAGTAGTGTGGATAAGGGGGTTACTGACCTCTCTACCATGACAGTGACATATATATCATCCACCAGTGACCCATGGAACAGTGTTACTGAATGTTGTTAGTGTTGTGGAGAGAAGAAATATTTTCTTATAGCCATAGTAATTTTATTTATTACTGAGTACTTTGGATAAAAAACATGAAAATAACAAACCTTGCAAAACAGCAACAAGGCCTGTTGTCACCCCAGAAATTATGTCACTGAGAATCCATTCCTTGAATGTATATTGTGGAAGCCAGGCCATAATTGGAAAATAAGTAAATGCAATTCTCTTTGCTTTCTGAGCAGAACACCTTTGTATGAAGACAATAACAGTTTAATTATTACATGCATTTTTTTGTGTACTTTAAAACATTTGACAACATAAATGTAAAGAAACCTACAGATCACCAAAGTACTAATTACATTAGGCTTAAAGGGGTTGTAAAGGTTCGAATATTTTATTTTATTTTTAAAACAAACATGTCATACTTACCTCCATTGTGCAGTTAGTTTTGCACAGAGTGTCCCCGATCGTCCTTTTCTGGGGTCCCACGGCCATAGCCGCCAATTGTATGACTCGGCCCCACCCCCCGGCGGCCACGTCATTGGATTTGATTGACAGCAGTGGGAGCCAATGGCTGCGCTGCTATTAATCTAACCAATGAAGAGCCGGCAAGAGCTGGGGGAAAGCAACGCGGGATCGCGGTGACTGCAAGGTGTTTTTTCCCCTTAATGCATAGGATAAAATAATTTTTCACTTGTATACTGCAATACATACAAGTGTTTTGTACCTGGGGGCACATTTATAAACATTTAAAACAGAGAAAAAGGCCAGTGTCAACACATATCACCAAACCATGCAACTTTCTACTTAAAAGGTAATGCTCCTTTAATTAAAAAATGTGATATAACTGTTACACAATCCTTTTTTGAAATTTAATGGCACTAAATTTACAATTCAAACTGTAGCTGCAGTAGATGATTTAAGTAGATGGCACAACAATTCTGAAATGTCTTTGTTGTAGCCACAATACCCATAACAACGTTTTACACTATATACATGTAGATAATATAATTATTAGGTGCTTCCCCAGGGATCTTTGTTTGAGCTAATGATGCTTATGAATGAAGTTACACTACTGATCTACTATTCCAACTTGACGTGCTCCACTTGAATTAAAGGAATCTTGGTAAAGGACACCTAAAACCCTTCTATCCTATGCAGCTAAGGAAGCTGCCATCTTAGCCTGCAGTCTCCATGGGCTTGACAGTATGGTTGAGGGCACAAGCAGCTGTCTCAGTCCCACCATTTGTATATGCCTTGAATGTAACTGTCTTGAGAAACAGTTAAATCGATGGGTTTAACTTCGCTTTATTAGTCCACAGAGTGTCAAGAATGAACCAATGATGTGAAGAGAGGGAGAAAGGTTAGCGATGTGGGCAGTGCCGTGACAAGGTCAGCTAGAGCCTAGGGTGAACATGCCAAACAGCGCCCTCCCCCCAAAGATGTATGAGCATTATGTGTCAGCAAAAATCTCCCCTAGCAAAAATTCCCTCCCCCCTCTACCATATCACCTCCTCTAGCACAAACCCCCCAAATCAACCCTCCTAGTACAAATCCTCTTTTCCCATCCACCTCCTAACACAAATTACCCCTGAATCACCACTCCTAGCACCCCCCCAAATGTCCCCTCCTAAAACAATTCTTACCCCCTGCTGCCCCCCAAATTCTCCTCCCAACAAAAATCCCCTCTCAAACTCCTTGTGGTGCCCCCTACCTTAAATGATATTACAGTGCCCTGGGCAGCTGCTTCTCCTGCCCACCCCTTTTTCCGGCGCTGGATGTGGGTCTAGGACAGCCTGCTGTAGCCTGTTGTCTAGGAGCTGGATCACCATCTATCTACTAATGGGGAAGTCCTGCTCCCGATTAGTGTGAGCTCTAGTCATTGACTACTTTAGCTCTGGAAGATTTACCCCCCCCTGACCATGAATTTTTTTTCTATACAGCACTGCATCACCTTAACCAACAATTGCGTGGTCGTGCGACACTGTACCCAAATGACATGTGTAGCACACAGACCTTTTTCCTGCCTTTGGCTCACTTGCAGGTCAGGGCACACCGCCCTATATGCCCGTACCCTCCTGTTTTAAGAGGTTGAGCGGTGTTAACAATTTTGGGTCCTGCAGCAAGTTATCCCCTTCAACTGGTTCTTGTCTCCTAGAGTGTAGGGACAAGTCTCTATTTCTCCCCAGGAAGGCCAATGTCCACACCACTTTAACTCCAACGCTGAGTTTATTTTATAAGCAAGTTCAAGTTCAGCAGACAGGAAAGGTGGATGAGAGAAAGGACAGTAAGGTTTGGGAGATAGGTCCAGGCACAAACTGGTACGATAGTGGCTACTCGATTCCGAGTAGGTTTAGCTCACCCGGATAGTCCCCTGTAACAGCGGATCCTAGCAGCCGGAGTGAAGCTCAAACGTTCACTTTAGGTTTCCTAGAGATACGATTGGGAGATCCTCTGCCACAGAATCTTTAAGTCCCAAACTTCTCAGCAATTGCAACACAAGGACAGGTGCCAGCGATAGCACGTTGCAAGGCCTGTGATGGATCTTTGAATCCTTCCAGAAGGTAACCAGGCCTCTCTTTCACCGTGAACTCTCACCGGTCCATCAGAAAGGTCCTCCCCCGGTCTCCTCTTATTATAGCGGGTCCACCCTCTCCCGGGCACCCTGGGATTCCTCTTTTGGAGATAGGCCCCAGCTAAAGGTGCTGGGCCTACTAGTGCAGTTGCAGCCCCAGGCTAAAGGTGCCTGAGACTGATACACGCGCGCACCCTTGGCCTGAAGGGCCGGGCAGTGTGAACCGCTCACTCCCCATCGCTCCAGTCCCCAGCGCCCCAGTCTTTCTTAAAGATGGCGTCTGCCCATTATGTATCCTCTCCCAGCATGCACAGCAGGCTAACCACGCCCACCGCACCACTGCCGAGAGAGGACACCCTAAGGCCTAGCAATGTCACCCACGGTTCAACCCTGACCTGATATGGCAGTGCCACCTACAGGCCACAGGGAACTGTACATCAGGTTACATCACATAGGCAGAAGCGAATACTAACAATCAAAGTGGTATGAGCCTGGCTACTAGCTCAGACCAACCCCTAAATTTAAGTACATAGCACCCCTGAAAGTAAAGGGGCGCTACACATGTATGTCCTTTTTTCCTACAATTAGAGCTTTCTTTTGGTGGTATTTGATCACCTCTGTTTTTTATTTCTTGTACTATAAACAAAAGGCAACCAACAAGTTTGAAAAAAAAAACAATACTACTTTCTGTTACAGAACATATGCCATAAAAAAAAAAAAAAAAAAAAAATGTTTTCTTCATCAATTTAGACCAATATGTGTTCTGCTACATATTTTTGGTAAAATAAATCCTGTATATTGATTGGAAAAACAATAAACAGCTGCGCTACAACATCAAAGACCAATATTGCAATCAGTCAATCCTAAAACCAAGTGCATGTGTAAACATTTATCATATGACCATAAGTGAATAATATACGAGGAGTATGTAAAAAAAGAGAGAAAAAAAGGAAGTATAAACACATCCAATTTAAAGGGTGGATGATGATAATAAAACCAATGAATCAGTCCCAACTCTCTAATTCAAAGAAAATCCGTGATGGAAATTAATCCGTAGTAGAAGGTGAAGAAATATTGAGGGATGATGCTCAAAATGTTCATGCAAAACACCCGTGATCCACCACCATTTAAATGTACCGCTTACCAGAGGCAAGAGGTTATCAAGCCCATCAGCAGTCTAAGCTCTCCAATGGATGAACGAAGTCCAATGCGGTGGAACCAGGAAATGAAACCAGCTCCCGAATAGTCCCAGAAAGTAAAAACACTCAATAGTGTATTACCGTACAAAAGGTTTATTTAAAAAAAGCAAAAAATACACTTACAAGAAAGACGATAAACCATCTCAGTAAAAAAGCCGGCCGGCCTGCAGACGCCTGTCCCTTGGTGATGATGTCAGTGCGTTCACCTCCCCCTTTGGTTCATTGGTTTTTTTATCGTCATCCACCCTTTAAATTGGATATGTTTACACTTCCTTTTTTTCCTCTTTTTTTCCATACTCCTCGTATATGTGGTTCAAATACACTATTCATTATTCACTTATGGTCATTTGATAAATGTTTACACATGCACTTAGTTTTATGATTGACTGATTGCAATATTGGTCTTTGATGTTGTAGCGCAGCTGTTTGTTGTTTTTCTTGTTAGTTACTTATGTTTATCACATGAATATAGCTGCTGCTGTGTCTTCTTCGGTTTCATTTGTTTAGTTAGCGCAGTAATTTTTCCCCTTTTTCCTGTTTACTGATTGGTTTGCGCAAATGTTATAGCGTGGGATATATTATAGATTTTTATTTTTACTAGTAATGGCGGCGATCAGCGACTTATAGCAGGACTGTGATATTGCGGCGGATTAATCGGAAACCTAACTGATGCCCCGTACACATGACCAGTTTTCCTGTCGGAAAAAAAACTGATGGTTTTCCCGACGGAATTCCTGTCAAGCCTGGCTTGCATACACACAGTCACACAAAAGTCAGGTGAACTTTTGACTGCCAAGAACGCGGTGATGTAAAAGACTATGACGAGCCGAGAAAATGAAGTTCTATGCTTCTGAGCATGCGTCGATTTGTTTCCGAGCATGCGCGGTTTTTTTCCCGTCGGAAAAGCATACAGACGAACGGTTTTCCTGATAGGATGTTTTTGGGAAAAAAGAGATCCTGCTCTCTTTTTTTTGCTGGCAGTTTTCCCATCAGAAAAACTGCGAGGGAGTATTCACACGGTCGGAATTCCCAGCCAAAAGCTCTCATCGCAGTTTTTCTGACGGGAAAACCGGTCGTATGTACAGGGCATGACAATTTTTTTGGGGACCAGTGACACTAATATAGCGATCAGTGCTAAAAATATATATATATATACACTATACTAATGACAATGGCTGGGAAGGGGTTAACATCAGGAATGATCAAAGGGTTAACTGTGTGCCTAGCTGGTGTTTTACTGTAGTGGGGGAGGTGCTTGTACTAGGGGAAGCCATAGATCCGTGTCCCTGCTTTACAGGAACACAGGATCCATGCCTTCCTTACTGACAGAACGGCAATCTGCCTTGTTTACATAGGCAGATAGCCGTTCTGCCTGTATACAGAACGATCAGTGGATGCCGGCGGACATCGGGTCCATGGGACCCGCTGATCAGCTCTCACTGTGTAGAATCGATCGAGAGCTAGCCGCCGGCAGCTCGCACTTGCGCCCGATACCTGGAAATGCAGCGCAGTGCGGTCGCCCTGTAGCTGTAAAAGTTCTATAGGGCAGCTGGCAACTGGTTAAAGAGCACAAAAAAATGCAAAAGAGAGAGAGAGCGAGCGAGAGAGAGAGAGAGAGAGAGAGAGAGAGAGAGAGAGTAGGGACAGGATGTTGCCTATGTTTATTTATCTGGATTAAATTTATAAGATAGGAACTGATTTATTAAAACATGTAAAGCTCAATTCACAAAGCTAAAACACTAGGATAAAGGTACTTTTTTTTTTTTTAAGTGACAGGTATTTTCAGTCGAGCTCAATAGGATTTGAAAATTACACTTATGTGACTAAAAATATACATACTTATCCTCCCATTACAATGTGCCAGAAAATAAAGATACTTATCTTTGTGTAATGCTTTGTGGAGTTAGCCTATACGCTCAGTTCACAAAACTAACACACCAGGATAAAGAACATTTTTTTTTAAATGACATTTGTTTTCATCTTTGTAATTTGAAAATTACAGTCATGGCTAAATGAATGATTCTTTCCTAGTGTTAAAGTCACCTGAATTGAGCCTATAGCAGTGGGGACCCTGCTGTTACTTGTAGCCACTGCTTAACTGTAATCGTTTTCCTGACTATGATTGAAGGAGGCACTGACATTTATGGATATGGCAAATGCAATTTTCACATCAGTCCTTCTCTTTCCACAGTTTTATTTTGTGTTTTTTGTTGGGGTGGAGGTGGGAAGTGAGTATCATAACGTCTACATTACACATATTCCTTAAAGGCGAGCTCCAGAGGAATTTAAAAAACACCCTTATGCCTTGTACACTTGATCAGATTTCCGATGGAATAAAATCCGATGGACTTGTTTTATCGGAAATTCCGATCGTGTGTGGGCCCCATCTAACTTTTTTCCATCGGAGTAAAAAAATAGAACATGATTTAAATTTTTCCGATGGAAAAAAATACGATGGGAAATTCCGATCGTCTGTGTGGAATTCCATCGGAGAAAAATCCATGCATGCTCAAAATCAAGTCGACGCATGCTCGGAAGCATTGAACTTCATTTTTATCGGCTCGTAGTAGTGTTTTACGTCACCGCGTTTAGGACGGTTGGAATTTAGTCTGACAGTGTGTATGCAAGACTGATGGAAGTCAGCTTCATTGGAATTCCAACTGAATATTCCATCGGATTTTATTCCATCAGAAATCCGATCGTGTGTACAAGGCATTACAGTAGGGCTCCCTGGCACTGCAGGAGCTAAATGCAAATTTTTCACTTTCTGGCCCGTACACACGATTTAAAATTGGACGAAAAATTTAATTTTCGAATCGATCGTACGATAATCAGATCGTTAGTACAGAGCTTTCTAGAGCCGATCATGACAGTTTATCCGATATTATCCAATCGGACAAACACAAAAAAAAATCTTGTACGATACCAGATACGCATCACTAAGATGCCGATGCGCGTGCCTGGCGGCCGCGATGTCCGCCGGGTACCTGCGATCGGCCGGTACACAGACAAGGACATGGATCTGTGTGTGTAAACACACAGATCCATGTCCTGTCAGGGAAAGAGGAGACCGATGCTGTGTCCCTTGTACATAGGGACACAGATCGGTCTCCTCCCCCAGTCAGTCCCCTCCCCCCACAGTAGCAATCACACATTAGGGAACATATTAACCCCTTCCTCGCCCCCTAGTGTTAACCCCTTCCCTGCCAGTCACATTTATACAGTAATCAGTGCAGTTTTATAGCACTAATCGCTGTATAAATGTGAATGGTCCCAAAAATGTGTCAAAAGTGTCCGATGTGTCCGCCGCAATATCGCAGTCCTGACAAAAATCGCAGATCGCCGCCATTACTAGTAAAAAAAAAAAAAAAATCAGAATTCTATCCCCTATTTTGTAGACGCTATAACTTTTGCGCAAACCAATCACTATACGTTTATTGGGATTTTTTTTAACCAAAAATATGTAGAAGAATACGTATCGGCCTAAACTGAGGAAAAAATTGTTTTTTAAAAAAAAAAATTGGGATATTTATTATAGCAAAAATCCCAAAATATTATGTTTTTTTTTTAAATTGTCGCTCTTTTTTGGTTTATAGCGCAAAAATTAAAAACCGCAGAGGTGATCAAATACCACCAAAAGAAATCTCTATTTGTGGGGAAAAAAGGATGTCAATTTTGTTTGCGAGCCACGTCGCACGACCGCGCAATTGTCATTCAAAGCGACGCAGTGCCAAAAGCTGAAATTTCGCCTGGGCAGGAAGGGGGTTTATGTGTCCAGTAAGCAAGGGGTTAATCAGTACAGTTGTCACCCGAAAATACAATAGAAATACATTACACATGACATAATTTCCAATTTTTTATTCTGTCGCACGAGAATTTTCGTCACTTTAGTAACCTCTCTATTTTTGATATGCGACTAACATGCAAAAAAAAAAACAGATGATCTGTTGTCCGATTTTCAGATCGTGTGTACGGGCCTTGCTCTCCTAGGAGCCGGCGCTCTCTGATTTTCCTCTAACTCTCTCCTTTTGTGGGTGAACTTTCAATGTCCTCACTTACAATGCAGAACTGCTGTTCCTGCATTATACGTGAAGACATCAGAGTGCAACCAGATAGATGTGATGGCAAAGAGCAGCGGTTTAGTGTACCGGTCGCATAGAGAGGAGGAAGCTTGTGACAGTGAGGGATAAGGAAGGCAAAAGTGCTTTTCAATGTTACCCTAGGCAAAAACAAGCCTTTAAACTTTGCAGTACAGGGGGAATCCCCACTGCAAAGGTAGTTTTTTTAATTTCCCCAGATTTCAAATTTAATTTTGTGAAGATATTTGCTTACAATATATAATAATATAATGTACACAAAATGCATATGCATGCAAACATTATCTCTAAATCTATGTTTTCTATTTTTACATAAACCAAACAAAAGCAATATCTTTGAGAAATAAAAGAAACCATCTCAAGATTAGGTTTACACTAATGTGGTTACAAATCACACACATTCCTGCACCCACAGCCTAAATGCGCTTAATGGCACCCGCATGCATCTGAAAATGTCGCTTTTTTCTGCATTTCTCGCAGGAACAGGAGCCCATTCCAATAAATTGGCTGCTGTGCCCGCGCAAACATGGCATACAGGACCTGCAATAGTTTGAACCTAGTCTGAAATGTTAATATAAACATCATCCGTGTTTTCTTTCAGTGTTCAGGATAATACGAGTCCTGATAAAACTCATCAAATGCAAGTTTTATGCATTGTTTTTTATATTAATAGTTTGGCTGGAAGTTTTTACCTTCTTTCATACATGGACCTATGAATTTATAGAGTGAAATGTAAACTGGGTAAGCATAGTTTATAAAATGTTATTATATTATAATTAAAAGGGGACAATAAGGATAATACACAAAAGCAATCTTTGACCTTTCTTAGTAATAAGTGATAAGTGAAATCCAGTGAGTGAATTCTCTAATGCCCTGTACACATGATCGGATTTCCGATGGAATAAAATCCGGTGGATTTTTCCATCGGAATTCCGATGAAGCTGACTTTCATCCGTCTTGCCTACACACCATCAGACAAAATTCCGACCGTCCAAAACGCTGTGACGTACAACACGTACGACGGCACTATAAAGGGGAAGTTCAAATCCAACGGCGCCACCCTTTGGGCTGCTTTTGCTGATTTCGTGTTACCGCGTGTTAGTAAAAGTTTGGTGTTAGCCGATTCGCGCTTTTCAGTCTCCGTGCTTTTCAGTCCGTTACAGCATGATGAATGTGCTTTCTCCATTACGAACGTTGGTTTTACCAGAACGAGCGCTCCCATCTTGTAATTTAGTCTGAGCATGCGTGGATTTTTCTCCGATGGAGTTCCCAACAGACGATCGGAATTTGCTATCGTTTTTTTTTCCCATCTGTAAAATTTAAAACATGTTCTATTTTTTTACACCAATGGAAAAAAGACCGATGGGGCCCACACACGATCGTTTTTTCAGATGAAAAAAGTCCATCGGTCTTTTTTCATCAGAAAAAATGATCGTGTGTATGCGGCATAAGGGTGATTGACCCAAAGATGAATGAAGAAAAGGAAAAAGATTAGGAAATACTGAAACTGCAAGGTAATGTTTTTAATTTTTCAGTGCATTACAAGAAAAAAAAAATCCAACGTAAAAATCTCAAAATACAATATTATATTGCTTTTATCTACATATATTCATTCCTAGTAGACAAAGATTTTTGTATTCACAGTATAATCAAGTGTTACTTGCCCACATGTCCTCTTTAAATGGTCCAATACTGAGGTGTGATGTCTGTCTACTATTTCATTCTGTTCATGGAAGCCATCGTCTGAATAGATAGGTCTGGCCACCAAGTATTTATTCTCCAAAGGTATATAGGCTTTTTCAGCTGGAGGTTCTTCTGAGTTGGCATTCCTTTTTTTGAATCGATTCAATGGATTATTCCTATCAAACCAGTTCCGGATGTTGCTCATTTTTGTAGCTCTATGATAGAACAGGAAAAGACAATGTAAATAGATGTAAAGTATTGAATTACCAAGCAGTATCTTTTAATAAAGGTTCACACTTATTTAAACATTATTACTTACTCTATTAAGAACATTTAAACTGTCTAATTTTACTTATATGATTATCACCAAGGTAAGCATGTTTTTACATCTATACTAACCATGGCACACGGTAAAGCTTTGTGTTTTATTGGGTAACCTCAGGATTCCACTTTTCAATAGGAAAATAACAGAAAAAATGACCTATGAATACTTCTTTAAGAGCTCAGAAAATAAACATCCAATACTACACTCACATGATTTATACTGTAAATCATGTGGAATAAAACAAGCCACAGGGTGAAGATATAATTACAGCAAAATGATGGTAAATAAGAAGGACTAAAGGCGGTCCACGGGTTAAAAACAAGATAGGGTCTGTAGGTTTGTTCTTAAGTTGAATCTGTTTGTAAGTCGGAATAGGTACATTTTTTAGGTGTAGCTCCAGCCAAAAAAAACGATTTTTAAGCTTTTTGGTTAGTATAGGGAAGGGTTAACACCCCTGTAACATTTGTTTTGCTGTCTGTGCCCCTGTTCAGAGGATTTCACCTCACTTTCTGTTCCAATGACAATTGGATTTAGAACATTTTGGGTTGTTGTGGAAACAAGGATTGGTGATAAAGCATCAGTGGAGGTACCTTTTTGCCATATTAACTCTTACAGGAGAGAATTTCCCTTCCTAGGGGTAGATTTCCTCTCACTTCCTGTTGTCTCCCTCCATTTGTAAGTAGGAGTCGTTTGAAAGTCGGATATTTGTAACTAGGGGACCGACTGTATAGGGAAGGATCTGTAAAACTTCTAAGTAGAATATATATAGAAACTACCGGATGGAAAAAAAAGGGCAAAGGACAATATGTACAGACTATATTGATGTAGACATGTTAGGCACAAAAGATAAGAGACCAACGTCTTATGTAGGAGTAGAAAAGAAAGTAGGTGACCATCAATGTGAAATCAGGTAGGAAAAGATGGACCAACCACTGTATTTTTATATTATTTCAAATACTGAAAAATCTCATTATTATGATGAGAATCTTCATTAGATTTCTACAGATTTAAAACCATAATGTGTCTGTGAAAGTTCTCATGCATCGAGCTCACGGTATAACTAGTAGTAGTCAGCCACATTCAAGTAAACTTGCTCCTTAAGCCCCATACACACGATCGGTTTGACTGATGAAAACCGTCCGATGGATGGTTTTCATCAGACCAACCGATCGTGTATGGTACCCATCTGTCTTTTTTCCATCGGTTGTAAAAAATAGAACTTGTTTTAAAATTTTCCGATGGATAAAAAACCGATGGGAATTTCCGATCGTCTATGGGCAAGTCCATCGGTTAAAAAACCCACGCATGCTCAGAATCAAGTTGACGCATGCTCAGAAGCATTAAACTTCATTTTTCTCGGCTCATCGGAGTGTTTTACGTCACCGCGTTTGGAACGGTCGGTTTTTTGACTGATGGTGTGTGGCCAAGACTGATGAAAAACAGTTTCATCGGATTTCCGATGGACAAATCCATCGGACGAAAATCCATAGGTTATCCGATCGCGTGTACAGGGCTTTAATGTTGAGGACGTTTTCCAGCGTGTCCAAATCAGTTCTTCAGTTCTAATGATTGTCATGACATTAAAGTTGCTGTGCTGCACCTAAATTTGGAATGCTCTCTCTCCATGTATCAGACCATTTTATAATTATGAATACCTCAAGTTTTCCCTTATGCCATGTACACACGATCGAAATTTCCGACAACAAAACCGTGGTTATTTTTCTGACGGATTTTCGCTCATACTTGTGCTAGCCTACACACGGTCGAACAAATGTTGCTCGGAAATTCCGATGGTCAAGAACGCGGAGACGTACAACACTACGACGAGCCGAGAAAAATGAAGTATGATGATTCCGAGCATGCGTCGAATTGATTCCAAGCATGCGCAGCACTTTTGTGCGTTGGAAATGGCTACACGCGGTCGGAATTTCCGACAAGAACTTTTCTTGTCGGAAAAATTGAGAACCTGCTCTCAAACATTTGTTGTCAGAAATTCTGGCAGCAAATGTCCGATGGAGCATACACACGGTCGGAATATCCGACCAAAAGCTCACATCGAACATTTGTTGTTGGAAATTCCGATCGTGTGTACGCGGAATTAGAAAACACACCACTTTAGGAAACCCTTTTGCATTCTACCTTATCTGTTATGTTCTCATTCTCTTCCACTGTGCATCCCACGCAACGTTTTAATTTTCTCCTACTTATTTATTGGTGACTTCTCTTCACAATCTATCCTACTACTTACCCATGACATCTGTGTCTCTAATTACGTTATTTATTTAACCAGACCCAATGCTAATATTTACGCTACCGGCACTTCTACAGTCGCCATAAATTACTAATTTAATAAACTAATTACTAATTTAATAAACTGATGCTTCTGATTTTGGGCATCGTGTACAATTATTGGGCATTTGTGATAGGAGGCATAAACAAACACCTTCAACGGTTAAAGGCTCTAATAATCAGGACCCTCATACCTCTATTATTCATAGCACTATATGATTACTAATATGCATTTACAAATTGCCCTACTGTAAAGCAATTTCGTATAGTATGATCTAAATTAAAGACGCTATTTAGATAAATAAACTATGATAATAGTAATAGAAATAATGAGAAGTTACTGAGGTTGGTGGAGGAAAACTACATTATCAATAGCAAATCCTATACAGGAAATAAATAGAATTATACAGAATTTTGGTTATATCTTCTCTTGAATTATTTTAAATGTGTTTTACTAAATAAAGATAACTTAGTAAGACAAAATTATTTGCACTATTATATTCTATGTGTTTTAGGTATACAGCAAGCATATGGCTCAATATTGCTAGGTCATGTTCACATAACCAAGAATCAATGTAAAATATAATATAATAGCATGTAATATAAAGCGATAAAATTGCTTAATACAGTACTATTTATTCTATTTAAATTTGTACCTAGCATTTCCTTCCACATTTTAAAAGCCATTTCAAATTTGCTTACCTTTCTTGGTATTCCAATAAGAACTGGATGGTTTTCATTAAAGAGTATTTCATATAATGTTGGAGGTGTTGCCATATTTTGTCAGAGGTAATGATTAACTTTATCTTTTTAACATACAAGAAGTCTGGCTACTCTTGAACTTTCAGTTCACAATGTTGTAATCAAAAAAGGATTTATTAGAAAATGATCATTATTTCTTTTCAAGCTCCATAATACTTTGTAATTAGGGGCATGTCAACTTAAAAAAGCCTGCACTATAGGCATTTTTGAAATGGTTTAGGATCTATACCTGAATTTAAGTGTGGAGAATAAACATTAATTAACAAATTTCTTTGGTAGTATCATACATAACACTGTTCCTTAATTTCCATCTAGTATGGCTATTTTTTTATAGATACTTTTGTCTTTGTGTTAGGCCCCTTTCACACTGAGGCGCTTTGCAGGCGCTATTGCGCTAAAAATAGCGCCTGCAATGCGCACCAAAAAAGCAGCTCAATTGTATCCAATGTGAAAGCCTGAGGGCTTTCACACTGGAGCGTTGCGCTTGCAGGAGTGTCAAAAAACTCCTGCAAGCAGCATCTTTGAGGCGCGATAGGAGCGGTAAAAATACCGCTCCTATAGCGCCCCTGACCATTGAAATCAATGGGGTAGCGCCTCCAATACGCCCGCAAAACGCCGCAAAGAGGCGTTATTGCGGGCGTTTTTAACCTTTTTTGGCCGCTAGCGGGGGTTAAAATACCCCCGCTGGCGCCCGCAAATCGCGGCAAAAAAAACGGTATAGCGCATCCAGTGCCTCAGTGTGAAAGTAGCCTAACCATTCCCATCATGACAGAAGAAAGGCAAAGGAGTCCATCAAGTCTGCCTAATTTTTTTATTTTTTTTTATTTATATGATTTTTTTTTTACTTTGTTGTCTGAGTATATGATTGATGTTTGTCCCAAGCATTTTTGAATCCACTTACTGTTGACATACTCACTACCTCTGCTGGAAGTCTATTCCAAACATCAACTACTTTTTTAGTAAAATTATACTTTCAAAGATTAGTTTTGAACTTACTTCCTGCTGGTTTAAGGTCATGTCCCCATCAGGCTGTATGTCATCCAGTAATGATTTGGACAGACACACACACACACACACACACAACATGGACAAATTAAACTCAACATGAACATTTTGTTTACAGTTGTTGTAAAGCCTTTCATATACCCAGTGAAGTGACTATCCTCAGGTGATACACATAGATGAAACATATCTTCCTGCATATGTTGTATCTGTTTATCTGCAGCCCTCTGTCTTCTACAGTCTCGTAATACACACAGATCAAAGGTTTTTAATTCAGCAGCAGAAAGCAGAGGGTGTGGATATGATGCCACAAATACACTGCACAGCTAGAGCACAAAGTGCAGTGAAATTTAACCCTGGATTGGAGAGAAGGCACACATCTCCCTCTATATAGCACATAAGAAACATTCACAGCTGAGGCTGTCAATCACAGGCTGTTTGCTGAGCTCCCTCCTCCATCACCCTCCTCCAGGTGTCAGGTAAACCAATCAGCAGTGACTCATGCCGATAGCAGAGGAAATCACACTTTGCTTTGGAGAGAGACATCTACATAGTATAGAATAACATAATATGTTAATTTTTCATGCTGCAAAGGCGGATCACATCGGATTCATTGCCTAAAAGGTATTTTCACTTTTGCAGCAAAATTTAGATACTATCAGCTATACTTGTTACATGTTCCCTTTCACATAGCATAAATAAAAAAACAAAATTAAAAAAATTACAGCTTACCTTTTTAGATAATCTCTTCTCAAACTTCTAGTAAGAAAAACATCTACTTAGTTCTATTTGGTATGAGGAGGCTGGAGAGATATATTTATCATGATTAACCCTGTCTGTACTGTGCAGGAAGACATTTATAGACTGTTATAAATAGCAAAATATAAGACATTGGGTTTATATTATGATGTAATGTTGTATTCTCTTAAAGTGGTTGTAAACCCACTTTTTCAACTTGCACCTACAGGTAAGCCTAGATTAAGGCTTACCTGTAGGTGCAAGAAATATCTCCTAAACCTACACGGTTTAGGAGATATTTACTAAAATGTCAAGCGCCGCTATCTACGGCGCATGCGCGCCGTAGACAACGGCGCATTTATGGGGTTAATCCCATTCACATACTCGGCTACTTCCCAGCAATCACTAGGCGTAGCCGAGTGGGACGCCTCCCGCGCGCGCCGGAGCGGCGCTGTGATTGGCTGGTGCGGCGATACCCGGAAGTAACATTCCGGCTATCGCCGCAGTGATGTCTGCGGCTGGACAGAGGGACGAGGACGGCTTCGGGGGCCCCGATCTAAGGTAAGTGGAACATAATGAGCTATTATGCTAGTCATAATAGCTCATTATGCCTTTCTCTTGCAGGTGGGCCAAAAAAAAAAAAAAAGTGGGTTTACAACCACTTTAAGCCACACTAGATAACGATTGAAGAACCTAATAGTACTTGGAATAAACAAGGAAGCTGAACAGAAAATGTAATTGCTGGTTGATACTGAACAATTCTATAATAGACTGACTATATTTGAAAAAAAACATTCTAGCTATTGGCTATGTACTTCAGATACCAATACAGTTATCCTTCTTATGCTATTAAGCCGCTGCATAATGCTGTATTAATGATACCTGGAATTAGATCGGCAACCCTATTTTTCATCTGTGATATGAAGTATGATAATTACACAGTATCAACAATACTGAATGGATCCCATTTTTACTTATGCGAAATGTAATGAAGAGTTAAATCTGACTTGTTGACTTAGGCCGGCCATATGTGGAGTGAATTTCTTTCCTACAACCGCGGGTTGCAGGAAAGAAAATTGCTTGATTTTCCCATTAACACTAGCAGTGCTGATGAAAGAATTCCTCCTGCCTGGCCATTGTCTTCTTCCGTTGGGGAGGGGTGATTGGAGCCCTCTCCTCCAGGAGAAGACAGTGATTATTGCTAGCGGCTATTGCATTTTTCTATCTGAGGCGTTGGTTTGGATGTAGTTGACAGTTACAAGTATCTGGGGGAGAAGATAGATAATCAACTGGACCGGATTAAAAACTCTGAAGTGCTCTCTATAGGAAGGGCTAGAGCCACCTCTACTTTTTAAGGAGGCTGAGGTCGGTCTTCTAACATCTGTCAGATGATGCTGAAGATGTTTTATGAGTCTGTGGAGGCCAATGCTCTCCTGTATCTAGTGGCCTGCTTAAGGTAGCTGATATTAACAGACTCAATAAACTGATTTGCAAGGCCAATGATGTTGTTGGATTGGAGTTGGAGTCTTTAACAACAGTGTCAGAAAGGAGGAGGTTGTCCAAGGTACGTTCAATCTTGGGCAACTCCTTCCTCCCACTCCGCAATACACTGGTCAGTCTGAGGAGTACTTTCAAATATAAATTGTTACAACCACAATGCATCACAGAGCGACACAGGAAATAATTTTTGCCTGTGTCCATCAAATTATAAGTGCTGGATGTAAGGATTTTAAAATGAACCTATTTTTTTGTTGTAGTTTTTATATTATGTTAGTATCAGGTTAAATGTGTAATACTTTTAGGGTAATGTTTAGAGAAAGTGGTATAATTTTTGCATTTTGGTAGTTTGTTTTTTTATTATTTTTTTATTGTTGTTATTTACTCTATGTAGTGTTTTCATAGGATAGTATGGTTTATTACAGTATAGCATTAATTACACTTTAATTTGTTTGTTAATTATTATTAACTTACTGTTGGTGGTAATTTTATTGCTTGTTATTGTGTCTTGTTTCCGTTAGTTATTGTGTCTTATTTGAATGTAACTGTATCTTAATAATTTCCCTTGGGATTAATTAAAAGTATTCTGAATCTGAAAATAAAGAAAAAAGCCTAAAAAACAAATGCCGCCATCACATCTAAGTACTGGTAAGCTGCACTATAATACATTCATTTTTGTTCTTAGGTTTAATACCATGTTAATTTTAGAGTGTAAAGCCCCGTACACACGGTCGGACTTCCATCGGACTTTTCCGTGGTTTTTTGTTCGAACAGAGTTGGTCGGGAACACCCATAGCATACACACGCTCGGACTTTTCTGCAAACTTTCCCAAAACTTTTTGCAACATCACGTGGTTTTTCTGCTCTTTTCTGCTCTTTACCGCCACCCTTTGCTCAACTTCTGCTATTGGTGGTTGATTTTAACATTAGTTGTTTTGTCCATCGGACAAAAGTTCGATGGTTTTCTGTACACACGGTCGGACTTTGCTCTATCGGACTTTTGTTGGCCAAAAGTTTGTCCGTTTGCAGACCCAACTTTTGTCCGATGAAAACAAGAAAAAAGCAAAAAAAGTTTGTCCGATGGAGCGTACACACGGTCGGATTGTGGTCCAACTTGCTCAAAATGAAGTTTGTTGGCCAAAAGTCCGACCGTGTGTACGGGGCTTTACTCTAGCTCAAAGTTTTAATTTAGTTTTGGATAGAGTATAGAGGGGATAGAACCACCTCGTTTTTTTTTTTTCCCCTATTATCCCACTGTATTTATTCTAGGAAAATTCCAGGAATACAAACAAAAGAACAAAAGGATCATCTACAAAATTGTGAATGCAATTTTAATAAATGAAAAATGTTTTTATAGTATTACACTATTGTGGACTTAATCTCTTTTGGGACATACATTTTGGGTATATGACGAGATGATGGTACCATGAGATATCTGGATTGAAATCCAAAGAGAGACATGCTATGAGGCTTTTGATTGCTCCATCCATCCATGCATGTTTTATGCTGTTAGAGCCAAAATGTACAGACTTTGGGCACCTGTAGCTGGTGAGTGTATGTCCTTGAGCTGGTGGTGGGCTGCAGTTTATTGATTAGGTCACAGCGGTTAAAATGAGAATCTGAGAAGTTAAAGTGATGATATTAAAGGCATTTTTTTTAAACAACAAACATGCTATATTTACCTGCTCTGTGCAGTGTTTTTGCACAGAGCAGCCCCGATCCTCCTTTTCTGTGTTCCCCGTCTGGCACTCCTGGCCCCACCCTCCCGCCGAGTGCCCCCCAGAGCAAGCAGCTTGCTATTGGGGTACTTATGCAGACTCGCTCCAGAGCCGCTGCTCTGCGCGTCCATTTGCACACAGAGCCATGGCTCGGCCCTGTGCCCTCTCTCTCCTCATTGGCTCGCTGGCTGTGATTCACAGCAGTGGGAGCAAATTGCCAATGAGGAAAGGAGAGTCCCCGGCTCTTGTGCACATTGCTGGATCACAATGGGACTCAGGTAAGTATAAGGGGGGCTGGGAGGCTGGGAGGCTGCTGCACAGAGAATGTTTTTTTTTTTTAACTTCATGCATAGAATGCACCAAATAAAGAGGTTTGGCAAGAGATAGGGGTTGATTTACTAAAACTGGAGAGTGAAAAATATGGTGCAGCTGTGCATGGTAGCCAATCAGCTACCAACTTCAGCTTGCTCAATTAAAAAAAGAAAACTGGAACTTGATTGGTTTCTATGCACAGCTTCACCAGATTTTGCACTCACCAGTTTTAGTAAATCAACACCATAGACTTCAGTATTATCATCCATAAATGCAACCATAATTTGTATACATTTAAATGGTAATAACTGGTGTGCTGATTATAGTGATAAATGTTTACCAATAAATATAATATATTTTCATAAGACAATGGTATTGGTAATGATCCCAATTTTTTTTTTACTTAATTTGCAAAACTTTGTTTGCTGCACCATGCCAATATATGAAATAAGATGTAATAGTCATAGGATATTTTTTATTTTTTTTATATGGTATATTTTTGGAGCACATGTTTAAAATATAACTTGTGTAGCACACAAATGTTTGCTTTTACAGAATGGAAATCTAGCACAATGGGCTTAAAGTAATACATTTGCAGTTAATATGCACCCAACAGTATCGTATTTCAGTGAAATCATTGATGTGTTCTAGAAAATTGTATTTTGGTTTCCATTGTTCAGCTTTCAAATGCTGATATAATCCTACTGTTATCAATAAAATATTTTACAGCCACATTTTCTTGTTAGTCAGCCTTATAAATGTACTTATAACTACATAGGAATTCAAGGAAATGATTTATGACCATTCACCCATTGATACTATATGAATAATTGCTTTTGCTTCAATCATGAGTAGGGATAAAAATGTGAACAAACTATATTTAACCACTTCTATACTGGGCACTTAAACACCTTCCCGCCCTGACCAATTTTCAGCTTTCAGTGCTCTCACACTTTGATTGACAATTACTCAGTCATGCTACACTGTATCCAAACAAAATTTTTATCATTTTTTTCTCACAAATAGAGCTTTCTTTTGGTGGTGTTTAATCACTGCTGGGTTTTTTATTTTTTTGCGATATAAGCGGAAAAATTGTGAAAATTTTGAAAAAAAAACACTTTTTTTTTAGTTTCTATTGTAAAATTTTGCAAAGAAGTAATTTTTCTTCATAAATTTGGGCCAAAATTTATACTGCTACATATCTTTGGTAACAATAACCCAAATTAGTGGATATTATTTAGTCTGTGTGAAAGTTAGAGTGTCTACAAGTTAGGGTGCAAATCACTGAAAATTGATCACATCTGATCACACCTGATGTACTGAAGACCTATCTCATTTCTTGATACAATAACAATCCAGGAAAGTACAAATACCCCCAAAATGTCCCCTCTTTGGAAAGTAGACAGTCCAAGGTATTTAGTAAGATGCATGGTGAGTTTTTTGAAGTTGTAATTTTTTCCCACAATTCTTGGGAAAATTAAGATTTTTTTTTTATTTTTTTTACACAAACTTATTGTATTGATAGGTTATTTCTTGAACACAGCATATGCATACTTGCAACTACACCCAAAAATACATTCTGCTACTGCTCCTAAGTATGGCGATACCACATGTGTGAGACTTTTACACAGCCTGGCCATATACAGAGGCCCAACATCCAAATAGCACCTCCAGGCATTTTAGGAGCAAAATTACACATATAATTTCATGATGACCTATCTCAATTTTGAAGGCCCTGGAGCACCAGGACAATGGAAACATCCACAAATTGACCCCATTTTGGAAAGCAAACACCCCAATGTATAATCTATGAGGCATAATGAGCCTTTTGAACGGTTCATTTTTTTCCAGAAGTTTTCGGAAAACGTGGGAAAAAAATGAACACGCATTTTTTTTTACACAAAGTTGTCCATTTATAAAATATTTCCAACACATAGCATGTACATAGCAAAAATTACACCCCAAAATACATTTTGCTACTGCTCCTGAGTATGGCGATACCACATGTGTGAGACTTTTACACAGCCTAGCCATATACAGAGGCCCAACATCCAAATAGCACCTCCAGGCATTTTTGGAGCAAAATTACACATATAATTTCATGACGACCTATCTCAATTTTGAAAGCCCTGGAGCACCAGGACAATGGAAACATCCACAAAATGACCCAATTTTTGAAAGCAAACACCCCAACGTATAATCTATGAGGCATAATGAGCCTTTTGAACGGTTCATTTTTTTCCAGAAGTTTTCGGAAAACGTGGGAAAAAAATGAACACGCATTTGTTTTACACAAAGTTGTCCATTTATAAAATATTTCCAACACATAGCATATACATAGCAAAAATTACACCCCAAAATACATTCTGCTACTCCTCCTGAGTATAACAATACCACATGTGTGAGACTTTTACACAGCCTGAGTATATACAGAGGCCCAACATCCAAATAGCACCTCCAGGCATTCTAGCAGCATAAAATTACACATATAATTTTCTGATTACCGATCACATTTTTGAAGGCCCTTCATATTTCTAACACATAGCAGGTACATACCAAATAACAAAAGATTACCTGTGGTTTTAGTAGTGCAGTGGTCCACAGAGGAGAGCATCGGTCCAGGCAGCAGGCAGGAATAGACAGGCAGAGACACCGCACAGCCAAAGCACAGGTCCAGACAGCAGGCAGAGATGTCCAGGCAGAAATACTGTCCATAGTCAGTAGAGGCAGCAGGCAGAGAAATGGTCAACACAGCCAAAGTATTGGTCCAGGCAGCAGAAAGAAACATAGTCCATAAAGTCCTGGGTCATTACAGGCAGCGATATGGTCAGCACAGCCAAAGTATTGGTCCAGGCAGCAGGAAGGACCATCAAGCTAAGAGCCAGGGGGACAGGGGTAGAGGCTTCTCCCACCCAAATCTCTTTGAAGCCTCCGGGCAACCAGACCCTGTTCTGGGAACACAGAAAACGAAAAACTGATTTTCTGTACTCAGAACGCTATTCTGGAGCCCCTCACATATGCGAGACCCCTGTGTGCTAAAGTAGAAGGGCAAAGATCAGTCCAAGTGGCAGGCAAAAACATAGTCGATTAACAGGCCGAGGTCGGTACACGTGGAAGTCAGAAACGGGGTTAAAACAGCAGGCAGAGGCATCGTCGGTAAACAGGCTGAGGTTGGTGCACGTGGAAGTCAGAAAGGTGTTAAAACGGCAGGCAAAGACATTGTCGGTAAACAGGCCAGGGTCAGTTAACATGGAAGGTAGAAACATGGTAGCAGGCAGGCACAGGTATTAGAAAGGGGGAAATGGCAGTCTGTTACTAATAAGGGGAACTAGTATCTGATAGATCGGTGATAATTTTTGAAGCAATCACCGATACACAGGCCAGGTTGGGAGGGACAATCGGGACAATGATAACTTGTATCTCTTCTAACTCCTCCTCTTGAGCATACACGACATCTCTTTTGGCGTCTTCTTCCGGATTCTGTGGGGGGAATGCTATAGGGCAAATGTGGCTCATGCAGTCGACTCACACTATCGGAGCGAATGCTTCCTGGGGCGGGTCCTTGCTGGTAAATCAGGGCAGTGACAATGTCTTCCAAATATTTGAGGTAGGAGGTGGGTTGGTTTTCAGATGATTTTTGATAGCAGACAAATGAATTGAACAGGGCCATGTGAAAGAGATGAAATGCTACTTTTTTATACCAATAATTTGACTTTTGGGTTGATAAATAGGGTTGTAGCATCTGATCGTTTAAATCCACCCCCCCCATGTACATATTGTAGTCATGAACACATTCAGGCTTTACTACGGGGCCACGTCTTCTCTGAACCTCCACCAAGTTGTCATCGTGGATTGTAGACATCATATGAACATCCTTCTTGTCCCGCCACTTCATGGCCAACACCTCCTCATTCCTCATGAATGCGGCTTCCCCCTTTTGTAGCTGTTTTGATAGCAAATTCTGTGGGAACCCCTACTTATTTTTTCGGAAGGTACCGCAGGCCAGGGTTTGTTCACGATACTGGTGACGGAAAAGGGGCAAGCTGCTGTAGTAATTATCTACATATAAGTGGTATCCTTTTTTGAACAAGGGGTATGCAAGGTCCCAGACAATTTTACCACTGGTTCCTATATATGTGGAGCTGGGAATCTTTGCCTTCGTAAATACCAAATTTGTGCATGTATCCAGTGGCTCGATCGCACAATTTGTTAAATTTTACCCCGTACCTGGCTCTTTTACTTGGGATATACTGCTTGAACTGCAGCCAGCCAGTAAAGTGGATAAGGGATTCGTCTACACAAATATTTTTGTCGAGGATAAACACTTCAGAAAACCGTTTGGAATTTTTTTTTATTAGGGGGCGAAGCTTATATAATTTGTCATGGTTGGGGTGATCTCGGGGAGGGCACTGCGAATTTTCATTAAAATGAAGAAAGCGCATTATCATATCGTACCGTGTCCTGGACATGACAGCAGAAAATAAGGGGAAAGGGTGGATGGGGCGGGTGGACCAGTAGGCATGCAGTTCGCTTTTCTTTGTAAGCCCCATATTAAAAGTAAGGCCCAAAAACAATTTGAATTCCTCTAGTGTGAGACGTCGCCAATTAAACATACGGGCGTAGGACGAATTGGGGTTGGCAGCAATAAATTGCTCTGCATAAAGATTTGTTTGGTCCACCATATACTGCAACAAATCTTTGGGGAAAAACAAATAAAAATAGTCCAATTGGGAAAAATTTGACGTGTTGGGCTGCACACCTGGCTGTGCGGTGAAAGGGGGGATTGTAGCGGATCCTGAGTTGGCAGGCAACCATAAGGGGTTTGCCAGGGCATCAGGAAGGTAGGACTTGGCCCGGATTCTTTGGGCTGGATGAGTAATTCCAGTACTGGTATTCGGCTCCTCTTCCTGGGGTCTGGCACTGCTGGTGGTAGGCAGGTCTTCTGATCTAGGTCCTGATCTCCTTACTCTTTTAGGAGGGGCGGTTTCCTCCGCTGACTCGGACTCCGATCCACTACCCTCCACTGGCTCGTATTCCGAACCAGAATCGGATAATGGGAGCTCCCCGTTGCTCTCATCATCCGACATGGTGAGGATGTTATATGCCTCCTCAGGTGTGTACATTCTTTGAGACATGGCGTACTGGTGGTGCTACTGACAGCTCACTGATGGCGGGCCTGTGTGAGGGTAATGACAGGTTACTGATGGCCTGTGTGATGGTACTTATGGCGGGACTGTGCGGCGGTAGCGATAGCGGTACCGATGGCGGTACTGATGGCGGCCTGTGTGACAGATGGGCTGTGACAGATGGGCTGTGACAGATGGGCTGTGACAGATGGGCTGTCAGATCCAGATGGTACCAATGGCGGTACTGTTGGTGGTACCGATGGTGGTACTGATGGCGGTACCGATGGTGGTACTGATGGCGATACCAATGGCGGTACTGATGGCGGTACCGTTGGTGGTCTGTGTGACAGATGGGCTGTGACAGATGGGCTGTCAGATCCAGGTGGTACCAATGGCGGTACTGATGGCGGTACCGATGGCGGTACCGATGGCGGTACTGATGGCGGTATTGGTAGCGGTAACGTTGGTGGCCTGTGTGACAGATGGGCTGGGACAGATGGGCTGTCAGATCCAGATGGTACCAATGGCGGTACTGATGGTGGTACCGATAGCGGTACTGATGGCGGTACCGATGGCGGTACTGATGGCGGTACTGATGGTGGTACTGATGGCGGTACCATTGGTGGCCTGTGTGACAGATGGGCTGTGACAGATGGGCTGTCAGATCCAGATGGTACCGATGGCTGTACTGATAGCGGTACTGATGGTGGTACCGATGGCGGTACCGTTGGTGGCCTGTGTGACAGATGGGCTGTCAGATCCAGATGGTACTGATGGTGGTACTGATAGTGGGCTGTGACAGATCCAGATGGGCTGTGGCAGATCCAGATGGGCTGTGACCAGGGATGAGCCGAACACCCCCCTGTTCGGTTCGCACCAGAACCTGCGAACAGACAAAATGTTCGTGTAAACTTTAGAACCCTATTAAATACAATGGACTCGAACGTTCGAAATCTAAAGTGTTAATTATAAAGGCTAATATGCAAGTTATTGTCCTAAAAAGTGTTTGGGGACCTGGGTCCTGCCCCAGGGGACATGTATCAATGCAAAAAGAAGTTTTAAAAACGGCCGTTTTTTCGGGAGCAGTGATTTTAATAATGCTTAAAATTAAAAAATAAAAGTGAAATATTCCTTTAAATTTCGTACCTGGGGGGGTGTGTATGATATGCATGTGAAGTGGCGCATGTTTCCCGTGCTTAGAACTGTCCCTGCAAAAAATGTCATTTTTGAAAGAAAAAAATGCATTTAAAACTCACTCGCGGCTATTAATGAATTGTCGGCTCCCGGCAATACATACAAAAGTCATTGATAAAAAAAATAAAAAAAAGCGTGGGGGTTCCCCAGAATTCAATTACCAGGCCCTTCAGGTCTGGAATGGATATTAAGGGGAACCCCGCCGCAAATTTAAAAAAAAATTGACGTGGGGTTCCCCCAAATATCCATTCCAGGCCCTTCAGATCTGGCATGGATTTTAAGGGGAACTCCACCCCAAATTTAAAAAAAATATGGCGTGGAGTCCCCCTAAAAATCCATACCAGACCACTTATCCTAGCACGCAACCTGGCCGGCCGCAGGGGAAAAGGGGGGGACGAGAGAGCGGCCCCCCTCCCTCCTGAACCGTACCAAGCCACATGCCCTCAACATGGGGAGGATGTCCCCATGTTGATGGGGACAAGGGCCTCATCCCCACAACCCTTGCCCGGTGGTTGTGGGGGTCTGCGGGCGGGGGGCTTATCGGAATCTGGAAGACCCCTTTAACAAAGGGGACCCCCAGATCCCGCCCCCCCCATGTGAATTGGTAAGGGGTACATTGTACCCCTACCATTTCACGAAGAAAGCGTAAAAAAATGTTTAAAAAAACACACAAACACCTTGAAAAAGTCCTTTATTTAAAAAAAAAAAAAAAAAAACATTCCAGCGGTGAAATCCAGTGTCCCGCGGCGATCCCGATGTCCAGCGCTGTCCTTCATTGGTTGTGCCTGAGCGGACCTGATGGACAGCGCTGGACATCGGGATCGCGTTTTTTGTGTGTTTTTTTTAAACATTTACAGCTACGCAGTACTACTCTGTGATAGGTCTGTCAGAAACACACCAGTGGGTCCCTCAGGGGATGGGTAAGTAGTCTCTCCTGCCTGCAGGTGAGTACAAAATGCTGTGTGTGTTTCTCTGTGGGGGATTTTCCCTGTCTCCCCCTGTGTTTTATTGTCACTCTCTGTCACCATTGCTGGCGCTGTGCTGTGGGGGGTGCCTGGGGGTCATACTGTCCTGGGGGGGGGGGGCTCATGCTGGTCTGCTTATCGCTGGGGGCTTTTTGTGTAATTTTGGGGCCTGGGCGCCGTTTGGCGCTGTGTGTGTGCTGCTTTGTATTTTTTTATGTTATCTGCGCATGGTGGCCATTTTGCCGCGGATCGCCTCAGTGAAGTGCGGCGGCCATTTTCTTGTAGCCTGTGTGCTTTTCAGCACTAGTTTGGCCTCTATCGCAGCTGTAACAGCGCGAATCTCCTCACAATCTCCTCACAGCTCACTCGCGCCGCTGACACAGCGCGGTACAGACAGCGTATCTGAGCGGTCCTGGTCCGGTCTGGTGAGTCCCCTGGGCGCCCCCTCCTCAGCACAGCCTGTGGGTGGACTTTTTTTATCTGAGGAGTCTCAGAGAGGGGCAATATGGAGTCAGTGTCACAGCTTCCCCTTACATGTTTGAGGCAACAGGCAGTGCTCCAGCACCTGCGGTCCCTATGGACCAGTTGTCGGCAGTCCTGGTATCATTTCTGACCAGGAGGGAAGCAGTGTGCGAGCGCAAGGGAGCAAAAAAGCCCCTCTCCCCACTTTATTCCCACAAAAAAAAGGGGGTGTGTGCTGATTCAGATATGGGCCTAGCCACTACCGCTCAGGACCCTAGCTCTGAATATTTTGATGGTTTTGAACAGGACATTCCTTGCAAGGAAGACTCCAGTTCTGAGTCAGTAAATGACAGGGCGCTTGTTAGTGAACTCATTGCTGCGGTGGGGGACACTCTCAAGCTGAATGCTGCAGATGCAGAACCTCAGGCGGACAGTCTCCTTTGGTTCTTTTAAGGCCGGGCCTTCTAAAAAGGTTTTTCCATATGTACCGTTCTTTAACCAGCTCATTGATAAGGTCTGGAAAAAAGCCGCAGAAGACTTTTATGGTCCTGCGGCATTTGTCTATCAGATACCCCTTTGAAGATGCCCTACTTAAAACGTGGGCTTCTCCCCCAGTGGTCGACCCTCCAGTCACCCGGTTGAACAAGGCCACCACTCTCCCGATGGAGGGGACTCCTGCATTTAAGGACCCCACTGACAGGAGGTCAGAAGTGGTGAGCAGAGCCATGTTTGCCTTGTTGGGGTCCGCCCTACGGCCTGTGGTAGCGGCGACCCTTGTGTCTCAGACACTTACGGGATGGGCAAAAATTTTGCACCAAACTGTACAGGAGCTTAATCTTCCTCCAGACACTATTGCTCTGGCCCACTAAATGGTGCAGGGCCTGGTTTATTTTGCGACGCCACGTTAGACGCGGCCCCTTAATATTCAGGGCCTCTGTCTTGGCGGTGGTATTGCGTTGTGTTATCTGGTTGAAATGCTGGTCTGCTGACCTAGCCTCTAAGAAGCTCCTGACGGATCTACCATTTAAAGGTGGTAGGCTTTTCGGTGCTGCGCTGGATGACATCATCAAGGATGTCACGGGAGGTAAGAGCACTCTTCTTCCTCAGACTAGCGGGGTCCTTCCTTTCCAGCAAAAAAGATTTTTTTTTCATCAGTCAGAGTCCACGGGTAGGCCCTCCCAGACTGACAGCAGTGCGGCTAGTGGACACATGCGCCCCTGGGTGCGTAAGCCAAACAAGCCGGCTCCCAAGCCCGCCTCCGCGTGAAGTCTTGCCCCCACCCGACTCTGGGGTGGGGGGACGACTTTGCAGGTTCACGGATCGGTGGACCTCCCGGATCTCCTACCGATGGGTGTGCGAGGTGATCACCTCAGGTTACAGGATAGAGTTCCATTCCTGGTCCCAGACAGATTCTTCCCTCGAATCTTCCTCTCCTTCCTGCCTGTCGGGCTGCCCTATGGGGGCTATTCAGGATTTGATCAGGTCCGGAGTGATTGTGCCGGTTCCGTCACAGGAGAGGTTTCAGGGATTCTACTTGAATCCGTTTGTCATCCCAAAAAAGGACAGGGTTCGGCCTATCCTAGACTTCAAGGCCCTGAATGCCTTTGTGAAGGTGCAAAAGTTCCGCATGGAATCCATTCGCACGGTGATCGATACACTCCGTCAAGGGGATTTTCTGGCGGCCTTGGACATCAAGGACGCCTAATTGCATGTTCCGTTTGGCGCAAGTCACCAGAAGTTTCTGCGCTTGCGATCGGCGAAGTCCACTATCAATTTGTGGCTCTTCCTTCGGCCTAGCCTTGGCACCGAGGATGTTCACCAAGGTGCTTGCGCTGGTTCTAGCTTTGCTGAGGCGGAAAGGCATCGCTGTCGTGGGCTATCTTGACAATTTTCTTCTAAGAGCAGAAAGTGGCTCAGAATTAGAAGACAGTGTGACTATCGTCAGTTGGACCCTCAGGGACTTCGGGTGGCTTCTGAACATTCAGGAGTCAGTCCTGGTCCCGACTCAGCGTCTGGAGTATCTAGGTCTGATTCTGGACTCCTTGGAGGCAAAGGTATTCCTACCTCTGGGGAAGTTACTGACACTTCAGTCTGCAGTGCGGGTGCTGACATCCCGAAAATGGTTGTCAATCTGTTTTTGCATGAGAGTCCTGGGACTCATGGTGGCCTCTTTCAAGGCCATTCCGTATGCCCAATCACACACCAGGGCATTGCAGAAGGAGATCTTGTTCACTTGGGACAAATCCCAGTTGTCTTTGGATCTTCCGATCCAGGTGAGTCACCTGGTCAGGGTGTCCCTGACATGGTGGTTGGGGTCCCCGGCTCTTCGGTCCGGGAAGTCGTTCCTCCCCATCCAATGGACGGTGTTCACGATGGACGCCAGCCTGATGGGCTGGGGTGGAGTCTGGGGAGTCCTGTTGGCCCAAGGGCTTTGGACTCCGGACAAAGCCCGTTTTACCGATCAATGTTCTGGAAATACGGGCCATCAGACTGTGCCTCTCCTCGTGGTCTGAGAGATTGCAGGATCGCTCCATTAGGATCCAGCCGGACAACGTCACGGCGGTGGTGTATGTCAACCATCAAGGGGGGACTCGGAGCTCAGCTGCGGCTTCCGAGGTCACCCGTACCCTGAAGTGGGCTAAAAGAAGCGTGCCGGCTCTGTCGGCCGTTTACATTCCGGGTATAGACAATTGGCAGGCGAACTATTTGAGTCGCCAGACGCTGGACCAGGGAGAGTGGTCCTTGCACCCGGAGGTATTTCAACTCCTTTGTGGACCCGAATGTGGACCTGATGGCCTCTCGACTCAATCGCAAGGTGTCGAGGTTTGTGGCCAGATCCAGGGATCCTTGGCGGATGCCTTGGATGCGTTAGTGGCCCCATGGGGTCATTATTACCTGATATACGTTTATCCTCCGCTGCAGTTGCTCCCTCGCCTGCTGCGCAGGGTGGCGACCGAGGGAATTCCGGTGATCCTCATTGCTCCGGATTGGCCTCTGCGTCACTGGTACGCCGATCTGGTACGTCTCGTAGCGGACGTTCCCTGGCGGTTGTCAATAAGGGAGGACCTTCTGTCTCAAGGTCCTATATTTCATCCTGCTTTACAGTCTTTGGCTTTAACGGCATGGCTGTTGAAAGCCAGGTGTTGAGAGACCAAGGTCTCTCAGACTCGGTCATTTCGACCATATTAAGGGCACGGAAGTCTTCCTCCAGAATGATCACCGCACCTGGAAAGCTTACATCGCCATGTGCGAAGAGCTGGACTGACGTCTTCGGACGTATTCCGTCTCTAGAATCCTGCGTTTCCTGCAGCATGGAGTGGCCCAAAAGCTCGCTTTGAGTACCATTAAGGGTCAGATTTCGGCCTTGGCCGTCTTCTTTCAGCGACCACTAGCGGGTCATTCCTTGGTTAGCACCTTTGTGCAGGGGGTTCGCCTTGTGCTCCCTCCTGTCAAGCCTCCTCCCCCCCCCCGTGGGATCTGAATTGGTACTCTTGGTTCCCCAGGAACCTCCTTTTGAGAATGTCAGGGATATTCCCCTCTTGACTTTGTTTCAGAAAGTGGCCCTTTTAGTGGCAATTACTTCTGTTAGACGAGTGTCTGAGTTGGCGGCCTTGTCCTGCAAGTCGCCATATTGGGTCATCCATAAGGATAAGGCGGTGCTGCGTCCGCGACATTCGTTGAGGAGCTCTGCCTTGTTTGGAATGAAGTTTTTTTGTTTTTCCCATTTATACTGCTCCCATCTCTCTTGACACTGCTTTGGGACATCCCACACGTTCAGTGAATAAGACGCTGTGTCAGTCCATGGATGATAAGAGAAAATAGGATTTTTGTACTCACCGTAAAATCCTTTTCTCTGACATCTATGGACTGACAGGGCACCTACCCTTCCTTTTAAAGTTTGTACTGCTTTGTTACGAACTGAGGTCTGCTGACTGCAGGGGGTGGGTTATGTCCGGAGGGACCGCCCCCCTGGGCGGGGCTGTTCAACTCTGGCTTTTAGAATGTATGTATAACATCTCACATTCTGCCTAGGTCTTCTTCTGCAAGCAGGGACATAACCCATGTGTACAGTGAATAAGAGACGCTGTGTCAGTCAATGGATGTCAGGGAAAAGGATTTTACAGTGAGTACAAAAATCCTATTTTCTTTCAGACCCTCTGAGTTTCTAGGTCTGCATATTTGCTGTGATCAATATGAATAGTTTCCACACTAACTGTTGGATTTATAGTTTATGTTATACTACAGAGAATATAGCAGGAGATGGAACATGCAGAGGTGGATGGCAAATCCCAAAAGTCCCAAGTGCTCATAGTTGCCTGCTGTAGCAGACAGATCTCATTGATCGGGCTGCGGCATCCAAAACATATACGAAGTCAGGGGATGACTCATCTCACAGGCTCATTTTGTATCTGAAATATCACTTTTTGTTTTCAATTTATCCTTATTGTACATTTTTTCTTTAATACAAAAAAGTTTCAACATTTAACCAGGATACTGTTACATTATATACTTATTATTTGATATACAGAAACCTGATGAATCTTCAAAAAAAAAAAAAAACCTCATTATCATTAAACGAAACAACATCCTTCCACCTTTCATTCCAGTCATCCTCATTCAACCCACATACCCCTACCAAAAAAAAAAATATATATCACTTTTTGATGGACTGGTCTATATAATAAGCATTCTAAATTTGACGAAGTCTAGTAAAAATTGAAGTTAGAGTCAGAAAACAGGGTTGTTGAAGATGGGCGTCAGAATAAAATGGGATCAGTATGAAGATTTTACTATGCAGTATACCATCAATACTAAACAAGGAAAACAGTAGGCATACTGACCTTTCTCAGTGAAATCCCATCTATTAAAATAGAGTGTATCTTTTACTTCTTTTGGAGAAATATGCATATGCATGCCTTGACTAGAAACTTGCTCCACTCACTTGCTTTGGAAGTAGCTCTATACCCAATATCTTAAATTTCATAGGAGGTTTACCATATTAGTAGGGATGAGCTTCGAGTTCGAGTCAAACTCATGTTCGACTCGAACATTGCCTGTTCGCCCGTTCGCCGAACAGCGAACAAATTGGGGTGTTCGCGGCAAATTCGAAAAGTCTATGGGAGAAATCTAAAGTGCTAATTATAAAGGCTTATATGCAAGTTATTGTCCTAAAAAGTGTTTGGGGACCTGGGTCTGCCCCAGGGGACATGTATCAATGCAAAAATAAGTTTTAAAAACGGCCGTTTTTTCGGGAGCAGTGATTTTAATAATGCTTAAAATGAAAAAATAAAAGTGAAATATTCCTTTAAATTTCGTACCTGGGGGGTGTGTATGATATGCATGTGAAGTGGCGCATGTTTCCCGTGCTTAGAACTGTCCCTGCAAAAAATGTCATTTTTGAAAGAAAAAAATGCATTTAAAACTGACTCGCGGCTATTAATGAATTGTCGGCTCCCGGCAATACATACAAAAGTCATTGATAAAAAAAAAAAAAAAAGCGTGGGGGTTCCCCAGAATTCAATTACCAGGCCCTTCAGGTCTGGAATGGATATTAAGGGGAACTCCACCCCAAATTTAAAAAAAAAAATGGCGTGGAGTTCCCCCAAATATCCATTCCAAGCCCTTCAGATCTGGCATGGATTTTAAGGGGAACTCCACCCCAAATTAAAAAAAAAATGGCGTGGAGTCCCCCTAAAAATCCATACCAGACCCCTTATCCCAGCACGCAACCTGGCCGGCCGCAGGGGAAAAGGGGGGGACGAGAGAGCGGCCCCCCCTCCCTCCTGAACCGTACCAGGCAACATGCCCTCAACATGGGGAGGATGTCCCCATACTGATGGGGACAAGGGCCTCATCCCCACAACCCTTGCCCGGTGGTTGTGGGGGTCTGCGGGCGGGGGGCTTATCGGAATCTGGAAGACCCCTTTAACAAAGGGGACCCCCAGATCCCGGCCCCCCCCTATGTGAATTGGTAAGGGGTAAATTGTACCCCTACCATTTCACGAAGAAAGCGTAAAAAAATGTTTAAAAAAACACACAAACACCTTGAAAAAGTCCTTTATTAAAAAAAAAAAAAAAAAAAAAAACATTCCAGCGGTGAAATCCAGTGTCCCGTGGCGATCCCGATGTCCAGCGCTGTCCTTCATTGGTTGTGCCTGAGCAGACCTGATGGGGAACTCCCTCTCAGTATTTTAAATGTATAGACCCGCCCCTTCTTAAGTTCCCCATCAGGTCCGCTCAGCGGACCAGATGCGGAACATGAGAAGGGGCGGGTCTATACATGTATTACCAAAGTGAGAGCAGTTCCCCATCAGGTCCGCCCCCTCGGTATGTCGGACCCGCCTACGTCATTGGCTTGAGCGGGGAACTTCCTTCACTTTGTAATTTAAATTTACATAGTGAAGGAAGTTCCCCGCTCAAGCCAATGACGTAGGCGGGTCCGACATACCGAGGGGGCAGACCTGATGGGGGACTGCTCTCACTTTGGTAATACATGTATAGACCCGCCCCTTCTCATGTTCCGCATCTCGTCCGCTGAGCGGACCTGATGGGGAACTTTAGAAGGGGCGGGTCTATACATTTAAAATACTGAGAGGGAGTTCCCCATCAGGTCCGCTCAGGCACAACCAATGAAGGACAGCGCTAGACATCGGGATCGCCGCGGGACACTGGATTTCACCGCTGGAATGTTTTTTTTTTTTAAATAAAGGACTTTTTCAAGGTGTTTGTGTGTTTTTTTAAACATTTTTTTTACGCTTTCTTCGTGAAATGGTAGGGGTACAATGTACCCCTTACCAATTCACATAGGGGGGGGCCGGGATCTGGGGGTCCCCTTTGTTAAAGGGGTCTTCCAGATTCCGATAAGCCCCCCGCCCGCAGACCCCCACAACCACCGGGCAAGGGTTGTGGGGATGAGGCCCTTGTCCCCATCAACATGGGGACATCCTCCCCATGTTGAGGGCATGTGGCCTGGTACGGTTCAGGAGGGAGGGGGGGCCGCTCTCTCGTCCCCCCCTTTTCCCCTGCGGCCGGCCAGGTTGCGTGCTCGGATAAGGGGTCTGGTATGGATTTTTAGGGGGACTCCACGCCATTTTTTTTTAAATTTGGGGTGGAGTTCCCCTTAAAATCCATGCCAGATCTGAAGGGCCTGGAATGGATATTTGGGGGAACCCCACGTCAATTTTTTTTTTAATTTGAGGCGGGGTTCCCCTTAATATCCATTCCAGTAATGAAGGGCCTGGTAATTGAATTCTGGGGAACCCCCACGCTTTTTTTTTTTTTTTATCAATGACTTTTGTATGTATTGCCGGGAGCCGACAATTCATTAATAGCCGCAAGTCAGTTTTAAATGCATTTTTTTCTTTCAAAAATGACATTTTTTGCAGGGACAGTTCTAAGCACGGGAAACATGTGCCACTTCACATGCATATCATACACACCCCCCAGGTACGAAATTTAAAGGAATATTTCACTTTTATTTTTTCATTTTAAGCATTATTAAAATCACTGCTCCCGAAAAAACGGCCGTTTTTAAAACTTCTTTTTGCATTGATACATGTCCCATGGGGCAGGACCCAGGTCCCCAAACACTTTTTAGGACAATAACTTGCATATTAGCCTTTATAATTAACACTTTAGATTTCGAACGTTCGAGTCCATTGTATTTAATAGGGTTCTAAAGTTTACACGAACATTTTGTCTGTTCGCAGGTTCTGGTGCGAACCGAACAGGGGGGTGTTCGGCTCATCCCTGCATATTAGTAATATCAAAGCTTGTTTTCAATATTTTTAAATCTGCAGCACATGCTAGGAACACCCTTCCCTGTTAGGCTGGATTCACACATATGCATTTTTGATGCTTTTTGCATTTTGCAGATATGCGCTACAGATTGTGTTCCATAGGAAACCATATAAAATGGACTGTATTGCAAATCTGCAAAATGCAAAAAGCACTAAAACTACATAGGTGTGAATCCAGCCTTATAGGGTGACCACTGTTTCATTATTGTGCTCCTGCAGTGTCACCTTGTCACCAGGGATAGGCAAGCAAAGTTCAGTTTTTAAATTTTAATGCGAGCAGGCGGCAGCTGCAGGCTAAGCGACATACAGTACTGGTACGTCTCTTACCACATGCACACTGGTGTTGTAAGGGGCTGGAGTATCATGTGATTTGCTATGACCAATCTTATCAATCACATGATGACATGTAAGCAAATGGCTATCATTCATGACTGCCTGTTTACTATTATGATGCTGTGATTGGCCCACAGCTATGACATGGTACCTAGGCAAATCACCGAACCCTGCGCCGTATGATTAGCTGTAGCCAATCACAGATCACAATAGTATGCAAGCTGCCATGATTGAAAGCCATTCATGACAGTTAAAATGTTCACTTATAACAGTGATCCATAGATCATCACTGTTATAAGCAATAACAGTGTACAAAAAAAAAACCTGATTATAAAATCTTTTAAAAAGAAAAAAATCTTCAAAAAAGTTTAAAGAATTGAATAAAAAATTATTTACACTGGTGTCAGTATGTAAAAAGAAGTGAAAAAAAAAAAAAAACTAATTTCATTTTTTTCATTTTCCCAAAAATTGTGGCAAAAAATGACAACTTCAAAAAACTCACCATGCCTTTTACTAAATACCTTGGATTGTCTATGTTCCAGAAAGAGGTAATTTGGGGGGAGTATTTTAATGTCCTAGCACTTTAGGGCTTCAAGAAATGATATAGGCTGTCAGTACATTTAAAATATACAGTATATATGCCATAGTGTGTAGACGCTATTACTTTCACACAAACTAAATAATATACACTGATTTGGGTTATTTTTTACCAAAGAAATGTAGCAGACTAGTAAAAACAAAACAAAAAAAAACCCTGCAAGACAAAGGCATAATGAGCTAGTATGCATAGTGTAACGGCACCCCAAATACGAAAGGGGGTTAATGCTGTTTCCTCTGTCCCCTCTCCTGGACACACATCCACTCGCTACCAATCTTCCACAGCCAGGCGACCCCTTCCCATAGGAATTAATCCTTCTGGAAGAACGAGACACAAGCTCTGTATCTTCCCGAGATAGAATGACTTTTATTGAGAAACATTGTAACTTTTATATATATCCAATACTGCATTAGTTTAACATGAACAATGGCCCAGCTCCACCCACACATCACAAGACTCAACACATCATCCTGACGTCTGCTAGGCTTCAAAAGATCCCACACAATAGAATATAACGATCCCCAATACACGTCTTATCACAAAGTGTTGGCAGCCAGTCTGTCTGCCGGATACCATACACACAGGCATAGTGTTAATTATCTCTATTCACACCAGACCTTCCCAAGTCATAATGAACAATAGAATGCAAATCACCTTAATTTCTCCCAGCAATGATTACACAAAGGCAGGGGCTTGGGGTGATGACATTAGCATCTAACAGTATGTGTCCCGACATCATGAAGGCGTCACTTTTCAATTACCCTGTTGAGGTCATAATCAAACAGTAAATAGTTCTTTGCAGATATCCTGAGGAATATGGTGGATCAATATTACAGACCCAATCTAGATAAAATGTATGTACAGCATTGAATATGGCTATCATAGACCATATTGGGGTTTTTCCATTCACCCTGTGTCCAAAGTGACCCCCTTGTCACACATCTCCCCTTTTGGCAGGAGACTAACAGAGGAGGCGACCCCAGACGGGTTGACTCCGAAGTTAGTCCATGGGTCCATTCCTCTAATGCCGGTATCCACACAGTACCCCAAATGAATTGCTCCAAACAGAGCACTACTCACCCAGCCAACCTCCGCCTCTCTCAGAGAACATACCCGCCGCCGGGGGGAGGCCTGGACTGGCCCTTCTCCCTGGAGTCCCTTCAGCCGCTGGAGAGAAGACAGTGTGACTGGGCTCAGTCCGCCATGCTGTTTGGGATCTGGGCCAACTGCCCAGCATTCCTGGGGTATACAAGTGGAGACTGAATTCCCATCCCCTTGTGGTAGGTGAAAATCCCCTAGTGCTTGCAAAGCAAGGTTGACATCCTCCTGTCTCAGTGTCACACCATTTTCTGGGGTTGTGTCAGTGAAGACCGAAGTCCCATCCACTACCACAGGAACTCCCTCTTCTGTTAGTTGGGAGCAGAGGCCCGCGGCGCTCTGCTCTGTTGCCAGCTCTTGTGCTGGGTTGCTGTGAGTGGAGACCGCAGTCCCATCCACCGATATCCGCTCAAGTGGCAGTTGTGTGCAGCGGCCAGTAGCATTCTGCCCTGCTGCCAGTGATTCAGCTGGGGGTAAAAGCTTTACCACCTCAGCTTGTTGCTGGGGAGAAGGGCCAACTGCCCCGGCTCCCTGAAACTCCACAGTGGTTTCCGGTACTGGGCAGAGGTGGGTATCACTCTGCCCTGTTGCCAGCACTTCTGCTGGGGACTCCACACCATCTGCTCTGGCTAACTGTTGGGGAGGGAAAAGGGCTTTTTCTCCTCCCTGCATCTCTGAAATCCCCTGGGAAAGAGGAACCATCACCTTCTCACCTCGGGCCTCCAAAACTGCCACGGGTGTAGAGCAAGGGTCTGCAGTACTTTGTCCTGCTGTCAGTACTTGAGCGGGCGATGCATAATCCATAACATCCTCTGAACAGTCCCTTAAGTCCATACCTTCTGTAATCTGTAGCTGGGGAGATGAGCCAACTGCCTTAGCTCCCTGGAACTCCATATCATCCACTTCGGCTTTAGGGAGGGCAATCTTCAGCTTTTCCACTGCCGATTCTTCAGCCAGGCTAGCTCCCTGGAACTCCATATCATCCACTTCGGCTTTAAGGGTGGTAATCTTCAGATTTTCCACTGCCGATTCTTCAGCCAGGATTTCAGAGTTGTCAACTGGTATTTCCTGATAGTCCCAGGCAAAGGTAGCACCACCCTGCTGCTGAGCAGATTCTAGCAGCTGTCTGTAGGCGATCTCCAGCTCCCATTCCTGAATGGCCAGAAACTCCAAATCTTCCTCTGCCCAGTGCCCTTCCGAGACATTCAGTTTTTGCTCTCTGTGCTCCATTATTTCCTCCAAACGCCACTCCTGATCACTCCCAAAGTCAGGGTCACTGGACAGCCTCCAATACAACAATCCCAGGCCATCATAGTCAAAGCCTTCTGTGGGGCTGTCATCCGCTGACCATGGGCACTCTTGGGCTACATACCACCGGAGGGCTCTGTAGCTCTCGTCCAACCGCATCTCTGCCCAGATCAGCCTGCTTAACTCAGCTGTCCACTCCTGCTTCGGTTGTTCCCCCAATAACAGCATTCGTACTTCATACTGCGACCAGTACCTTACATGGATGGAGGGGAGAACTTTTCCCTGGTGTTGCTGCTCGAGAGCTAGCGCTTTCTTCCAGAGTTCGCAGCGGATTGAATCAGACCATCCCAGCAGGACCTCCTCTGATATTGGTCCTCTATGCTGTATCTGCATCTCTCGCAACCTCCTTCCGAATTCCTCTTCCATGGCGGCTGGTTCTTTAGGCGTTGTCTCCGATTGCCGTATTTCCGCCATTCTCCGCTCATGTTGCCGCTCTAGTTCTCTCTTTTGTCACTCTAGTTCTTTCTCTTGTTGCTCTCGTTCTCTCTCTTGACGCTCTCGTTCTCTCTTTTGTCGCGCTAGTTCTCTCTCTTGTCGCTCTCGTTCTCTCTCTTGTCGGGCATCCTGCAGCTGGATGCCTTTAATGGCTTCCTGTATGGCGGTCTCTGATGGGTTAGCACCATATAATGCCAACCGCTGTTGAACACGTTGCTGAAACAGGTCTTCAACTGACCGGGGTCCTGGATCACCAACCCTCTTCTGGTCCATCTCGGCTCTCAAGTAAGTCTTTCAGCGTGACTTTCCTGCAGGCTGCATATCTGGTCATTCACTGTGGTAGTTTGGAGTGTCCCAGGAATAGTGATGAGCCGAACACCCCCGGGTTCGGTTCGCACCAGAACCCGCGAACGGACCGAAAGTTCGTACGAACATTAGAACCCTATTAAATACAATGGATGCAAACGTTCGAATTCTAAAGTGGTAATTATAACAACTATTATGCATGTTATTGTCCTAAAAAGGGTTTGGGAACCCGGGTTCTGCACCAGGGGACATGTATCAATGCAAAAAGAAGTTTTAATAACGGTCGTTTTTCGGGAGCAGTCATTTTAATGATGCATAAAGTGAAAAAAAAAAAGTCAAATATTCCTTTAAATATCGTACCTGGGGGGTGTCTAAAGTATGCCTGTGAAGTGCCACGTGTTTCCCGTGTTTAGAACTGTCCCTGCACAAAATGACACTTCTAAAGGAAAAAAAAGCCATTTAAAACTGCTTGCGGCTTTAATGTAATGTCTGGTCCCGGTAATATGGATGAAAATCTTTAAGAAAAATGGCATAGCTACCCCATGACCCCCCCCCCCCCCCTACCCCAGCCCATTACCAGCCCCTTTGGGTCTTGTATGGATATTAAGGGGAACCCCGCACATAAAATAAAAAAGGCCCTATATACTCTGAACAGCCGTATACAGGCGGTGCATACAAGACAGGGACTGTAGGTTTGTTCTTATGTAGAATCTGTTTGTAATTTTGAACAGGTACATTGTTGAAGTGTAGCTCCAGCCCAAAAATCTATTTTTAAACTTTTTGGAAAACATAGGTAAGGGTTATCACCCCTGTAACATTTGTTTTGCTGTCTGTGCCCCTGTTCAGAACATTTCACCTCACTTTCCGTCCCAATGACAACTGTTTTTGAAATGTGGTGTTTTTCTTGAAACAAGGATTGCTGATAAAGCATCAGTACAGAGGAGACACCTTTCTCCCATATTTATTCTTACAGGAGAGAATTTTCCTTCCTAGTGGTAGATTTCCTCTCACTTCCTGTTGTCTTCTTGCATTTGCAAGTAGTAGTCGTTTGTAAGTTGGATGTTTGAAAGTAGGGACCTGCCGTATATACTCTGCAGAAATAGGCCCCTTAGTTGTTGGTGTTGGCACAACACTGTAAGCACTCACAGTTACTCTTGGTTGGTGCTGGAACGCCCTGCTGTCAACTATTATATCAGGAATTTTAATTACATATAATTGTTGAACAGTGGTAGTAAAAATTGGGCCTTTGATGGTGGTGCTGGTGCCACAACACTGTAAGCCCTGACAGTTACTCTTGGTGGGTGCAGCAATGGGCCCTGCTGTGAATTATTAGATCAAGAATTGTAATTGCATGCCCCTGTTGAACAGGGGCTGAAAAATTGGGTCTTTCGTGGTGGTGGTGGTGGTGGTGGTGTTGCCACAACACTGTAAGCCCTCAGAGTTACTCTTGGTGGGTGCAGGAATGGGCCCTGCTGTGAATTATTAGATCAAGAATTGTAATTGCATGCCCCTGTTGAACAGGGGCTGAAAAATTGGGTCTTTCGTGGTGGTGGTGGTGGTGTTGCCACAACACTGTAAGCCCTCAGAGTTACTCTTGGTGGGTGCAGGAATGGGCCCTGCTGTGAATTATTAGATCAAGAATTGTAATTACATGCCCCTTTTGAACAGGGGCTGAAAAATTGGGCCTTTCGTGGTGGTGGTGGTGGCGTTGCCACAACACTGTAAGCCCTCAGAGTTACTCTTGGTGGGTGCAGGAATGGGCCCTGCTGTGAATTATTAGATCAAGAATTGTAATTGCATGCCCCTGTTGAACAGGGGCTGAAAAATTGGGCCTTAGGAACTGGTGGCACAACACTACAACCCCTCACAGATACGTTACTTGGAGCACAGCAATGAGCCCTGTTGCAAAGTATTGCTTCAAAAATTGTAATGACACGCCCCTGTTAAACAGGGGCTGAAAAATTGGGCCTTAGGCACTGGTGCCACAACACTCCAACCCCTCACAGATACTGTACTTGGAGCACAGCAATGAGCCCTATGGCAAATTATTGCAAAAAAAATTGTAATTACACGCCCCTGTAAAACAGGGGCTGAAAAATTGGGCCTTAGCCACTGGTGGCGGCACCCATAAACAAAAATGATCTTCCAAGCTATCATCATCAATCGTATCATTGAGGACTCGGAGGAGGAGGATAGCCAGTCAACATAACAGCACAGGCACTCAGCATCAGCATCAGTCTTGAAGGGATGTGACATGTTAAAATCAATTAGTCTGTTATATCAGCATCAGGTGTGTGGTAGCTGGTGGTGATCCAAGACTGGTTCATCTTGATGAAAGTCAGTCGATCAACCGAGTCGGTGGACAGGCGCACCCTGTGATCCGTGACAAATCCTCCAGCAGCACTGAATGTGCGTTCCGAAAGAACGCTGGATGCAGGACAGGCCAGTAGCTCAATTGCATACTGTGCAAGCTCTGGCCAGTGATCCATCCTCAAGACCCAGTAAGCCAGAGGATTTTCGGTGGGGAAGGTGTCCAAGTCTGACCTTGCCCCTAGATATTCCTGCACCATGTTTATCAGACGCTGGCGATGGTTGCTGGAACCGATCATACTTTGGGGCTGCGGACTAAAGAATTGTCTGAACGCATCGGTCAGACGGCCACCTTCCCCACCGCTCCTTCTTTGACTGCCCGAAGCCTCAGCAACTCGTTGTCCAGGACCAGGAGTTTGTAACCTCCCAGTCTCTGGGAACGCGTTGCACAGACCTTTCTGCAAGGCCTCCCGGAGTTGTCTCATCCTCTGCTCCCTCTGCGAAGGTAACATAAGGTCCGCAACCTTACCCTTGTACCGTGGATCAAGGAGAGTGGCCAGCCAGTAATGGTCCCTCTCCTTGATCCGAAGAATACGAGGATCCTTCCGCAGACTTTGCAGGATCAGGGAGGCCATGCAGCGTAGGTTTGCTGAGGCATTCGCTCCGGAGTCCTCTGGGTCACTAAGGACGACATGATCCGCAGCCAAGAAAAGGCAGGTGATCCATTGAGACCCATAAATGCCATACCCATGCCTCCATCCCTGGTACATTGAAAATGAAAAGAGAAAATGGGCTGTGGGACTTTAAATGAGGCATGGATAGGTGTAGGAAAAAGTCTAGGATATCAAGAATGAGTAGACATCACTGTCCCGTTGGGGAATAGTCTGTAGCCATATATACATGCTGCATAGTCAGTCTAAAGAATGGAGATCAAGGCATGGATATAAATATAAAAATGTATTGTATCATGGTAAAAGTACACATGGATCATGCAAACAAAGGCATAGTATAAATAGGGGTTATCACAAAAACATGATCAAAATTCACTGTTGAGACATGGCTGAAGCAAGTAATGACAGTTAAATGGACATACAGAAACAGTGAAAATGATTATCCGGTTAAAAAGTCAAGAATACACTTAATAGATTCATAGTTGGGCAAGCTTTACTTGACATGCCAGAGCATGGACTAATGGATGGGCATGGGGAAAAGGGTCTAAGATATCAAAAATTGGTAAACATCACTGTCCCGTTGGGGAGTGGTCTGTAGCCAGGTATACATGCTGCATAGTCAGTCTAAAGAATGGAGATCTGTATCATGGTAAAAGTACACATAGATCATGCAAACAAAGGCATAATGTAAATAGAAGTTATCACATAGACATAATCGCAATTCATTGTTGAGACATGGCTGGAGCAAGTAGTGACAGTTAAATGGACATACAGAAACAGTGAAATTAATTATCCAATTGAAATGTCAAGAATACACTTTGTAGATTCGTAGTTGGGCAGGCTTTACTTGGCATCCCTGAGCATGGACTCGACGCGTTTCTTGGCGTTTAAAGCCAGTCATCAGGAGTGGGGTGCATGTCATTTGACAATGGCAAAACCCGGAATGGGGTTGTCCCAAGCATTTGAAATATGGCGTAGAATGGTGGTCCTGGATACAGTGTCTCACCCGGGGCTGAGGCGGGGAAGGCCCCCCAATAAACACTTCAACGGCCACTCGATCAAGAGGAGAGTCAAAGAGAAGATGGCATGGGACATCCATCAAGGAGAAACCCGGACAGCCACGGCACAGCACCAAACTGACGGAGAGGCACAGACAGGGTGCAAGGGCAGAATGCTTGAAGTGTAGAGAAAGAGAGAAACTGGAACCTCTCATCAGATGGATGTCTGTGATCCGCAGCCACCTCCTCCCAGCCACGTACAAGTCCACTGGTTTCTTGGGACTGTAAATCATCCCTAAAAGACTGCTGCTGATGATGCTGAGTGCCAGCCTCCACCTCCATGCTGACACAATCCTCCTCCTCCTCCTCCTCCTCCTCCTCTTCCTCTTCCTGTGCGATGGGTGGGACAGAAGGAACACTGTCTGGGTAAAGGGGGCCTTGAGAGGCAAGGAAGTCCTCCTCTTCCTGCCTCTGTTCTGCCTCAAGTGCCCTGTCCATTATTCCACGCAGCGTGTGCTCCAACAGGTGGACAAGAGGTACAGTGTCACTGATGCATGCACTGTCACTGCTCACCATCCTCGTGGCCTCCTCAAATGGTGCCAGGACAGTGCATGCATCCCTGATCATGCCCCACTGGCGTGGAGAAAAAAAACCAAGCTCCCCTGACCCTGTCCTGGTGCCGTAGTCGCACAGGTACTCATTGATGGCCCTCTGCTGCGTGTGCAGCCGCTGCAGCATGGTGGGCATGTCACATATAAGGCGGTTCTTGGGCAGGTTCAACTCCTTTTGCAGCTCAGCCAGGCGAGCACTGGCATTATAAGATCTGCGGAAATGCACACAGACTTTCCTGGCCTGCCTCAGGACATCCTGTAAGCCCGGGTACCTGCCCAAGAACCGCTGCACCACCAGGTTAAGGACGTGAGCCACACAGGGCACATGGGTCAGTTGTCCCTGTCGGAGGGCGGAGAGGAGGTTGGTGCCATTGTCGCAAACCACCATTCCTGGCTTAAGCTGGCGTGGCGTCAACCACCTCTCGGCCTGGCCCTGCAGAGCAGACAGGACCTCTGCCCCAGTGTGGCTTCTGTCCCCCAAACACACCAGCGCAAGCACGGCATGGCATCTTTTTGCCTGCGTACTTGCGTAGCCCCGTGAATGGCTACGGAGCACCGCTGGTTCATAGGACAAACCACAGGAAGAGGCCATGGAGGAAGAAGAAGAGGAGGGGGTGGAGGAGAGAGGTGTGTCACAACCAGTAGTAGCATTTTGGAGGCGTGGCGGTGGAACAACCTCCAACACTACTGCACCTTGTCCTGCATCCTTCCCAGCTGCCAAAAGAGTGACCCAATGGGCCGTGAAAGAAAGGTAACGTCCCTGTCCATGCCTGCTGGACCATGAGTCAGCGGTAATATGCACCTTACCGCTGACCGCCCTGTCCAGCGAGGCCAAGACATTGCCTTCCACATGCCGGTAGAGAGCCGGAATAGCCTTCCGTGAGAAAAAGTGGCGTTTGGGAACCTGCCACTGAGGAACCGCACATTGCACAAACTCACGGAAGGGGGCCGAGTCTACCAACTGAAAAGGCAGCAGTTGAAGCGCTAGCAATTTAGCCAAGCTAGCATGTGGATGGCTGGGAGTGAACTTCTTTCGACGGTCCAGCAGCTGGGGCAGGGAAATTTGCCTGCTAGAATCGGACGTCGGTGTACTGCTAGCAGAGTGGCCGCAAGTACTTGGCTGTGACACACCTAATTCTACACCTTCATTCCTCTCAGTGCATGTTTCAGAGAGGACTGAAGTTATAGTGGGGTTGGAGATCCCAGCTGATGCGGTGCAAGGAGAGGTCCGCTTTGTTCTTTGGTGTGGGTCTTTGAGGTAGGCTTGCCAACGAGCTGCATGGCAGGTCAACATATGTCTGGTCAGGCATGTGGTACCCAAGCGGCTGATGTTTTGGCCACGCGATATACGCTTGAGACATATGTTGCAAACAGCAGCTGTGCGATCTGATGCACTAGCCTCAAAAAAGGCCCACACCAAGGAACTTTTTGAATGACGGGCAGAGGCAGCGCCCTGCACAGGCGGAGCTCTGCGGTGTGATTCCGTCGGTGTACTGCCCTTACGCTGGCCACCAAAGGGCATCCTGCCTCGTTGGAGATGTGCCTCCTCCTCATCCTCCTCCTCCTCCTCTCTCCTATTAGGCACCCACGTGGAGTCAGTGACCTCATCATCCCCTCCCTCCTCATCACTGGAGCCAATCTGGCAGTATGCTGCAGCTGCTGGAACATGACTGCCAGATTGGTGTCCTTCTTGAGCATCCCCTCTGTCTGCTCTCACGCTACTGCCTTCCTGTAGCTGGGTTTCATCATCAGACCCTTCGAAACGCTGGGCATCCTCCTGGAGCATGTACCCAACACTGTGCTCAAACAGTTCGGGGGACTCCTCAGGAGGAGGACATGGTGGGTCTAGGGAAGGAGTGACTGATGATGAGTCTGACATTGATACCAGGGAAGAGGACGCTTTGGCAGCTGCTTTGCCAGTACCCTGAGCCTGGGTGAGAGAGGATGAGGAGGAGGGCTTGGTCATCCACTCTACCAAGTCTTCGGCATGATGTGGCTCAACATGTCCAGCTGCCGAAAAGAAGGACAAGCGTGTCCCATGGCCATGTGCTGATGACAATGCACCACGTCCACGACCAGCACTGTTGCCCCCAGACACAGAGCCTGCTTGCCCTCTTTTATTGCCTCCTGACTGTCTGCCTCTCCTTGTTTGCCTTCCAGACATTCTAATAGATGGCCTGCAGGGAGATGGGAAAAAAGCAATAAGGGCTACCTTCAGGTGTCCTTCTCTGTCCCTTTACTTAAGGATTTCTAAATATGGTTGAGGATTATTGCTTTTGCACAGAATAGCACAACGACAATTTCCCTGACTGTCCAAAAAACAAGGATTTCAAAGATGGTTGATGAGGAATGCTTTGGCACACTATAGCACAAGGAGAATTCCCCTCACTTTCCTTCTTTGTCCCTAGAAACAAGGACTGGCACAGTGAAAGAAACTGACACTCTCCCTACCTACAGTTTTCTGTCCCTAGAAAAAATGTTTTTTTAAAGCACACTATAGCACAAGGAGAAATCCCCTCACTTTCCTTTTTTGTCCCTAGAAACAAGGACTGGCACAGTGAAAGAAACTGACACTCTCCCTACCTACAGTTTTCTGTCCCTAGAAAAAAATGTTTTTTTAAAGCACACTATAGCACAAGGAGAAATCCCCTCACTTTCCTTCTTTGTCCCTAGAAACAAGGACTGGCACAGTGAAAGAAACTGACACTCTCCCTACCTACAGTTTTCTGTCCCTAGAAAAAATGTTTTTTTAAAGCACACTATAGCACAAGGAGAAATCCCCTCACTTTCCTTCTTTGTCCCTAGAAACAAGGACTGGCACAGTGAAAGAAACTGACACTCTCCCTACCTACAGTTTTCTGTCCCTAGAAAAAAAAATTTTTAAAGCACACTATAGCACAAGGAGAAATCCCCTCACTTTCCTTCTTTGTCCCTAGAAACAAGGACTGGCACAGTGAAAGAAACTGACACTCTCCCTACCTACAGTTTTCTGTCCCTAGAAAAAATGTTTTTTTTAAGCACACTATAGCACAAGGAGAAATCCCCTCACTTTCCTTCTTTGTCCCTAGAAACAAGGACTGGCACAGTGAAAGAAACTGACACTCTCCCTACCTACAGTTTTCTGTCCCTAGAAAAAATGTTTTTTTAAAGCACACTATAGCACAAGGAGAAATCCCCTCACTTTCCTTCTTTGTCCCTAGAAACAAGGACTGGCACAGTGAAAGAAACTGACACTCTCCCTACCTACAGTTTTCTGTCCATAGAAAAAATGTTTTTTTAAAGCACACTATAGCACAAGGAGAAATCCCCTCACTTTCCTTCTTTGTCCCTAGAAACAAGGACTGGCACAGTGAAAGAAACTGACACTCTCCCTACCTACAGTTTTCTGTCCCTAGAAAAAATGTTTTTTTAAAGCACACTATAGCACAAGGAGAAATCCCCTCACTTTCCTTCTTTGTCCCTAGAAACAAGGACTGGCACAGTGAAAGAAACTGACACTCTCCCTACCTACAGTTTTCTGTCCCTAGAAAAAATGTTTTTTTAAAGCACACTATAGCACAAGGAGAAATCCCCTCACTTTCCTTCTTTGTCCCTAGAAACAAGGACTGGCACAGTGAAAGAAACTGACACTCTCCCTACCTACAGTTTTCTGTCCCTAGAAAAAATGTTTTTTTAAAGCACACTATAGCACAAGGAGAAATCCCCTCACTTTCCTTCTTTGTCCCTAGAAACAAGGACTGGCACAGTGAAAGAAACTGACACTCTCCCTACCTACAGTTTTCTGTCCCTAGAAAAAATGTTTTTTTAAAGCACACTATAGCACAAGGAGAAATCCCCTCACTTTCCTTCTTTGTCCCTAGAAACAAGGACTGGCACAGTGAAAGAAACTGACACTCTCCCTACCTACAGTTTTCTGTCCCTAGAAAAAATGTTTTTTTAAAGCACACTATAGCACAAGGAGAAATCCCCTCACTTTCCTTCTTTGTCCCTAGAAACAAGGACTCGCACAGTAAAACACACTGACACTCTCCCTACCTATCCTTCTCTTTCCCTAAACTAAAGGAATCCAGGTTAAGCAAGAAAGAAATAAATGTCACTGTCCCTGCCTATGCTTGTCTTTCCCTGCTCCGGAACACACTACACTGGCGGCCTTTTATAGTGTGGGGCGTGTACTAAACACCCTCAGCAATAATTGGCCAATCATTGCTCTCCTCGCTGCCGGCGCTGTGATTGGCCAAGCATGCGGGGTCACAGTGCATGCTTGGCCAATCACAGCGCCTGGATGACACTGCGATGGCGTAGTGCATTGTGGGCCGTTCGCGTCACTCGAATTTGGCGCGAACGGCCCAAATCGTTCGATCTTCGTCGAACGATCGAACAGCCGATGTTCGAGTCGAACGTATGTTCGACTCGAACACGAAGCTCATCCCTACCCAGGAACTGGAGGGGAAATCCCGCTGCTGCCAACCAATGTAACGGCACCCCAAATACGAAAGGGGGTTAACGCCGTTTCCTCTGTCCCCTCTCCTGGACACACATCCACTCGCTACCAATCTTCCACAGCCAGGCGACCCCTTCCCATAGGAATTAATCCTTCTGGAAGAACGAGACACAAGCTCTGTATCTTCCCGAGATAGAATGACTTTTATTGAGAAACATTGTAACTTTTATATATATCCAATACTGCATTAGTTTAACATGAACAATGGCCCAGCTCCACCCACACATCACAAGACTCAACACATCATCCTGACGTCTGCTAGGCTTCAAAAGATCCCACACAATAGAATATAACGATCCCCAATACACATCTTATCACAAAGTGTTGGCAGCCAGTCTGTCTGCCGGATACCATACACACAGGCATAGTGTTAATTATCTCTATTCACACCAGACCTTCCCAAGTCATAATGAACAATAGAATGCAAATCACCTTAATTCCTCCCAGCAATGATTATACAAAGGCAGGGGCTGGGGGTGATGACATTAGCATCTAACAGTATGTGTCCCGACATCATGAAGGCGTCACTTTTCAATTACCCTGTTGAGGTCATAATCAAACAGTAAATAGTTCTTTGCAGATATCCTGAAGAATATGGTGGATCAATATTACAGACCCAATCTAGATAAAATGTATGTACAGCATTGAATATGGCTATCATAGACCATATTGGGGTTTTTCCATTCACCCTGTGTCCAAAGTGACCCCCTTGTCCACACATAGCATGCTAGCTCATTATGAATTACTTACCTTACATTGAAGCCCCCGCAGCGGGTAATGGCACACTCACTGAAGCAACGACACATACGTGCCATTGCTTCAGTTTGCTTCAGTGCGCATGTGCCGATGACATCGGCACATGCAAATACAGGGGATATCTCCTAAATCGTGCAGGTTTAGGAGATATCGTGGGTAGCTACAGGTAAGCCTTATTATAGGCTTACCTGTAGCAAAAAGTGGTTGTAAAGGGTTTACAACCACTTTAAAGAAGCACAGTGCTGATTAGCAAAAAAAAAACCTGGTCACGAAGGGGGTAAACTTGACAACTTTTCCTAAAAAAGGGCAAGGGCAGCTGGGCACATCCTAGGGGACATATAACAATGCAACAAGTTGAATCATCTCTTTAATCACCTTTTTGGTCTCTTAAGAATTGGGTTTCATTTCCTTTTCTTGGTGTCATTATGGTTGGTTCTACATTATAGCACATACCAACCTGATGATTTGTTTTTCTGTTTCCCCTATCTGGCTATTCTTTGGACATAGTTTGTCCCTCAACTTATTACACACGCTTTTTTTTTCACTTGGCTATGGGTTCTTTCATTTCCAATATTCCAATACCCCTGCATATTCACTGATTTATACAATTCCGTACATATTTAGACAATTGGAGTCCACACCCACTACCACTTGGATACCTCTTTCCCTTTGGGGATCATATGTATGCTTCCAGCGTCCCTGCGGACTTTCGTCACCACAGCTCCCGGGAGATACACTACAAGCAGCCTCCGTTTCCCATAGACAGTTGGATGGGTAACGTTGTTTCCCACACTTATTTTTCCTTATCAATGGGGGGTTACATCCATAGATTGCATTGACACAATAATGTTTTTTCCTGTAGATGAGTGATGCATCCCCCCTGATGAAGTGGAATGTATCCACAGAAACGCATCAGGCCTTTATAGAGATGCTTTATATGTATAGCGCTTACCACCCTCTCCTCCTTGTCTTTGGCTCCTCTCAGGAAGAGAAAGCACACCCAGCTCTATATGCCCGTACCCTCTTGTGTAAAGAGGTTGAGCGGTGTTATGAAACGGGTCTCCACAGCCAAGTTCTCCAGAGAATGGCCCTTGTCTCCATGCTCAATAAAGACAAGTCTCTATTTCCCCAATGACTTCAATGTCCACACCAGCCGTAACTCCAACGCAGAGTTTATTTCTCTTAAAAGACAGTCTCTGATAGGAAAGGTTGGAGAGAGAACAGGAGAGCATAAGGTGTGGGATAGGTCCAGGCACAAACGTAATACACTTCACTGCTTGGCTTCTCAAGCCGACTTAGCCCATTTGGATAGTCTCCCTAGATAGGGACTAGCAGCCAAAATGGTACTTTAACTAACCGCACAATCACTACACAAACTGGTGCACTTGGTCTCTGCCACAGACTTGGCGAACGTGGTCTCTGTTACAGACCTGGTGAACTTGGTTTTCAAAGCTTGGCCTCTTTGTAAGGAGAAGACATCCCTCCAGAGAGTTACCGGGCCCCTTCCTTCACTGTGACTTCTCACCAGTCCCTCGGAACAGTCTTTCCCCAGCCTCCTCGTCTAAGATGCGGGTCCCCTCGCAAGGCGGCACCCTGAGATTCCTTGATCCTTGATGTTCCCCAGCCAAAGGTGCTGGGCCCAAGGCCTTTAGTTGCAGCCCCAGGGCTAAAGGTGCCTGGGACTGATTCACCGACCACCGCCCCTGGGTCAAAGGTGCCCAGGGCGGACAGGAAAACACACTCCCTGGGAGTAGGACTCCCGATGACGAACAAACCCCCTACAGGCAGTGTCTGCCCCTTTTATATCCTTTCCCAGCATACACAGCAGGCCAACCACTCCCACTGTATGGTTGCCGAGAGTGGACACACAAGGCACAGCACTGTATCAGCGGTTCAACCCTGGCCCACTATGGCAGCGCCACCTTCAGGCCACAGGAAACGGTACACCGATACTCCTCCTGCAGACAAAAATCGTTGATAATGTCCTAACAATTTAGGTGTTTGAGCATAACTACCACTCAAACACTACCCCTAAATTGAGGACCCCGCTACATATGTAATTTTTATTCAGCATACATTCTACTATTCAATTTTTAAGCAATCTTGTAAAAATGGAGGATAGACTTCCACATTTACAATGCAATATGCCATGCTGTCATTTATATGTATTTATGGTTTGTAAACCTGCTATTGTTATGCTTTTCAATTTCATGTATGTACTCATTATATTATGTCATGTTATGCCAGTGTTGCCAACCGTACGTATTTTTACGGACACTACGTAAAAACTGTCACTTTTTCACCCGTCCGTAATTGTCCGTGCTAGCGGGGAAGTGCCAGTAAAAAATAGCCCTGACCGTTCCGACTTGGAACTGCGCATGCGCAGTTCCGGAGCTTGCCGACCCGATCCTGTATTCGGCCGGCAGGGGGGCGGATCTCACAGGGGCTGTGCGGCGCGCTATGCTGACAAGGCGAGTGATGTAATAACACATCCCGCCACAGCGCCAGTTTTTAAAATTGTAACCAGGAGCACTGGAGCAGCCAGAAGGCTTAAGCACTACAGCACGCGGAACGGAGGAGCCCTGCATCGGGCATGGAGTGACAGCCCAGCCAACGACGGTGACAGATGACTGCAGGTGATGGTAGCAAGCCGCAGAGGGGGGTGAATAATGGTGGCAGAGGGGGATGGACTCGAGGCAGCAGGAGGTGTTGGAGGCAGTTGGTGTTGATGGTGACAGGGGATGATGATGGTGACAGGGGATGATGATGGTGACAGGGGGTGATGGAGGCAGGGGATGATGATGATGGTGACAGGGGGTGATGGAGGCAGGGGGTGATGGATGGAGGCAGGGGCTGATGGAGGCAGGGGCTGATGGTGACAAGGGCTGATGGTGACAGGGGCTGATGGTGACAGGGGGTAACAGGGGGTGATGGAGGCAGGGGGTGATGGATGGAGGCAGGGGCTGATGGTGACAGGGGTAAAAAATTGGTGTTGTTCGTAATTTTTAGGCATCTTGTCAGTAAATTTAACTTGGGGGGGTTGGCAACACTGTGTTATGCATGGTTTTATGAGAATAAACACAATCTCTTTTTTCAACAATTGTCCTATTTGCCAGCTATACCCCACATGCCTCATTCAAAGTCCCAACCCTCCTTTTTTCTTTTTATTCAGTGAGAGAAAGGCTTTTAGAGTGGCTTACAGGGCAACAGTGAAAAAAAATGCCTGAAAGCTGTACATGAAATTACAGAACAGCACCAGTCACCCCTATAAGAGAGATAGTAACCTAAGTTCTGTGAGGAAGAGCGGGACTCCACACTGATTTATTTTGAAGCTTGTATTTATCTGTTTGTGTGAGTATAGCTATTTTGTAATAAATTGGTTCCTTTGATGGTAACATACTATGCCACATCTGTCAAACACAAGGCCCGCGGGCCAAATCTGGCCCACCAGGCCATTTTATTTGGGCCTCACACATCTCTTGCAGCTATGGCACCCTCCTCGCCTAAGCCCCCACCTTGTCTCAGTAGTCTTCAAAAGAGAGGAGAACAGAATTTCTCTGCCAGGTCCTGTGCTTCTCTGTGCAACGGCAGAGAGGCTTGTCTCTGCACCCGCCTTCTCAGCATTTGGCAGCAGGGAGGAGGACAGAACTCCTCCTATAGATCCTGCGACTCTCTATGCAGCTGCAGCACCCTCTCTTCTCTGCCTCCCCTGGTCTCAGCATTCAGCAGACTCTGGCAGCTGCCTCCTGCCCTCCTCCAGACTCTTCCCTGCAGCAGCACAAGGTTATGGGTGTGCACCTTGATGTAAGTGAGGGTGGGGACTCCTGACTTCTAACGGTGGGGGGCTCTAGACACACCCCTTGGGGTGCTTTCAACTAGAGTGCACGGAATGGAAATTTTGGTGCCGAAACCTGAAAATTTAGGCTGCACTTGGTCGAAACAGAAAATGACAGTTTTTATAAATATAAATATATATATAATTTTTATATATAATTGTATTATATTCAACATTTTAATTAATATCACAAATTTTATTGAATATGAACTTATTGTCGGCCATTATTGGTACTATTAGTGCAAGAAAAGTTCAAGAACAATGCATCCCTTTAAATTCTATGTCTTTAACAGTGGCGTCGGGGGGTGGGGGGTTAGCTAAATGGGTCTATAGCCCGAGTGGGCCCCCAAAAAGACCCGGTTCTCATATTTCTCTTTCAGAATTATTAGCCCGAGTCCCAAGGCCTGGGGTTGGCAGGGAACTTGGGGCTAGACAGGGCCAGACTGTCCTGGGGACGCTTTGCAGGGATGATCCTGGGGGTGCACAGGCTTCCTCTGAAGTGAAAGGGGGGCCAGTGCCACCGGATTACACAGTGTGAGGGTCTCTCGCTTACCCAGCGCCACAAAGTCCCGCCTCCTGGACCGGCTTCTATGATGGACGTCAAGCTGGTCCAATGCCGGGATGTGTGACATCCATCATAGGAGCTGGTTCAGGAGGCAGGACTTTGTGTGACTGTGAGCGCCGGGTAAGCGGGAGTTCCCTGCTCTGTGTAAACTGGTGGCTCTCCTCTCCCCGTGGCTACACTGGCAAGGCTGCACTGATGGGCACAGGTAAGGCTGCACTGATGGGTACTGGCAAAGCTGCACTGATGGGCACTGGCAAGGCTGCGATAATGGGCACAAGTAAGGCTGAGCTGATGGGCACTGATCAGGCTGAATTGATAGGCACTGGTGAGGCTGCATTGATGGGCATTTGTGAGGCTTAGCTGATGGGCACTGATCAGGCTGCTTTGATGGGCACTGATTAGGTTGCATTGATGGGCACAGGTAAGGCTGCACTGATGGTCTCTGATGAGGCTGCATTGATGGGCACTGGCGAGGCTGCTTTGATGAGCATTGGTGCGGCTGAGCTGATGGACACAGATGAGGCTGCATTGATGGGCACTGGTGAGGTTGCATTGATGGGCACTTGTGAGGCTGCATTTATGGGCACTGATCAGGCTGCAATAATGGGCACTGGTGGGGCTGCATTGATATGCACTGATCAGGCTGCATTGATGGGCACTAGTAAGGCTGCATTGATGTACACTGATCAGGCTGCCTTAATGTGCACAGGTAAGGCTGCACTGATGGTCACTGATGAGGCTGCATTGATGGGCACTGGTGAGGCTTCTTTGATAAGCATTGGTGAAGCTGAGCTGATGAACACTGATGAGGATGCATTGATGGGCACCAGGAAGGCTGCATTGATGGGCATTGGTGAGGCTGCATTGATGGGCACTAATCAGCCTGCATTGATGGGCACTGGTGGGGCTGCATTGATGGGCACTAGTAAGGCTGCATTGATGGACACTGATCAGGCTGCATTGATGGGCACATGTAAGGCTGCACTGATGGGCATGGATCAGGCTGCATTAATGGACACTAGTGTGGCTGAGATGATGGGCACTGATCATGCTACATTGATGGGCACAGGTAAGGCTGCACGGATGGGCACTGATGAGGCTTCATTGATGGGCACTGGTGAGACTGAGCTGATGGGTACTGATAAGGCTGCATTGATGGGCACTGGTGAGTCTGAGCTGATGGGCACTGATCAAGCTGCATTGATGGGTACTTGTGAGGCTGAGCTGATGAACACTGATCAGGCTGCATTGATGGGCACAGGTAAGGCTCAGCTGATGGCCACTGATCAGGCTGCATTGATGGGAACTGATCAGGCTGCATTGATGGGCACAGGTAAGGTTTAGCTAATGGGAACCGATCAGGCTGCAATAATGGGCACAGGTAAGGCTGAGCTAATGGGCACTGATCAGGCTGCATTAATGGGCACTGGTGAGGCTGAGCTAATGGGCACCGATCAGGCTGCATTGATAGGCACTGGTGAGGCTGAGCTGATGAACACTGATCAGGCTGCATTGATGGGCACTGATCAGGCTGCATTGATGGGCACTGATGAGGCTCCATTGATGGGTATTAATGAGGCTGAGCTGATGGGCACTGATGAGACTACATTGATGGGTACTGGTGAGGCTGAGCTGATGGGCACTGGTCAGGCTGCATCGATGAGCACAGGCAAGTCTGCACTGATGGACACTGATCAGGCTGCATTGATGGGCATTGATGGGGCTGCATTTATGGCACTGACTAGGCTGCACTGATATGCACAGGTAAGGCTGCACTGATGGGCACTGATGAGTCTGCACTGATGGGCACTGATGAGTCTGCATTGATGGGCACTAATGAGGCTGCATTGATGGGCACTGGTGAGGCTGCATTGATGGGTATTGGAGAGGCTGAACCCAGGGGCACTGATGAGGCTGCATTGATGGGTACTGGTGGGGCTGCATTGATGGGCATTGGTGGGGCTGCATTGATGGGCACTGATCATGCTGCATTGATGGGCACTGGTGAGGCTGCATTGAAGAATCTGACAGTTGCGGGGCAGCCCATCCCTGGGATGTTTCAATACCTGTTTGTTTGCCATACTGTAGATAGTTTGGCAATAAAGGGAGTGTAGGTGCAAATAAGTGGTGGTGGGGTACACTTGGTGTTCTTCACATTTGCTTGAAAGAAGAAATTTGATACCTGAGTGTATAAAGAAGTTTTATCACTCATATTTAATCTGTGCAGATTCTTTGGACTGTATTAGTTCTTCACGGCTTTGGATATGTACTGTAGATTTGTGTAGTTATTTGGCTTCACGTTTAGGTTGTGGAGATTTATTGTATTAAGTAACCACTTGCCGACTGCCTAACTGGGAATTTACGTCATGACTTTGACATTAAATGTGTGGAGCAGGCAGTTGACAGGTCTGTGTCTGCTCTGTTTATGAAGAGCGGACAGATTGAGCTCACTCTATTCTTTGGGTGGTCAGGTGTAAATGGGCGCTGTCTGTTTTCCCCCACCTAGACAGAAGGGGAACAGATCCCTATTAATTTCTTTCTGGTGGATTGGATTGGAGGTAGGTCACAAATCAAAAAACACAGTCACTTCCAGCCCTAATAGGTCTTCCAAGGTGTGATGTAACAGATATCAGATAAAATGGTGGTGTAAAAGGTATATATGGTATCCCAAAGCTAGGTGGATGCTGCCTTCCTCAGATGGGGTAATCCGAAAGGAACTACAAGAAAAACAGAAATGGAAGGCGCTCACACCTAGTGCATTACCACTACTCACAAAATGCAACTAACAAAGGCCATAAACACAGTGCATAGACATGCACAGAACATGGGGTACATCTAAGGTGTTTCGGGGGCGCAACCCCTTCCTCAGAGCTAGGCTCAGTTTCAGTTCTGTGTGTTACCTGGCTGGTACCAGCCAGTAAAACATCCAATCAGACCAATTAGTATTTGATCAGTTGCTTTGGAGGGCAGAGAAGGGATCAGGGATCTATTAGATCGCTGATCTTTCCATAAAGAGGACCTGCCACTGCCTTAGCTATCACAGGGGATTGTGAAAGCAATAAAAAAAAGTAAAAAAAAGAAGAAAGTCAAATAAAACAACAATTCTAGCACCAGACCTTCTGTTTAACTCTAAACTGGTAACCTGTAAGGGCTCTTTCACACGGAGGTCCGTTCAGGTCCGCCTGTCAGTTTTTTAGGCGGACCTGAAACGGATCCTCCATGCACCCCTATGGAAGCACGGATGTCAGCGGTGACATGTCCGCTGACATCCGCTCCGCTCCGAAAAAGTGTGACGGAGGAAAATCCTATTTTTCCTTCCGTCTGCGGAGCGGATCGGATGACAACGGACTCTACGGTCCGTCGTCATCCGAACCCCCATAGGGGAGAGCGGCGCTCTGACAGGGCGGTCCCTGCACAGTGTGCAGGGACCGCCCAGTCATCCGTCGGCTCAGCGGGGATCAAAGGAGCGATCCCCGCTGAGCAAGCGGAGCTTCACGGGGCGGATCTTCACGGATCCGCCCCGTGTGAAAGAGGCCTAAGGGATTTTAAAGTGTTGGACAATTTTAGGTACGTCATTTAACAGGTGTGTGCAATCTTGACATGTTTGGTATGATATCTCTTTACTGAACACAACATCATATGCTGTACACAGTGGCCCTACAGCTCCTTAGGGGCAGGCATTTTATGTCCAGCATGTTTTTAGCCTCTATGTGTACGAGGCCTGAGTCCCTGGAGTTGTTTTAAAATGTTGTAGGGGGGCATTAATCCCAGAGCCATATCAGTGCCATTTCAAAACAGCTAGCCTAGCTTCAACAGTTTCTGTGGCCCCTGCTGGATTTAGCACTTAAATCACCAGCACTTAAAAACTGATAACCAGCATTTCCTTGTTTACATGTAATCAGCTGTGATTGGACACAGCCGATCACATGGGTTCTCTTTACCAAGAGCAGGGATGTGCCATGTCCCAGGGACACAGCGCGCCGCCGATCGCCATGCTGCGTCCCCCAGCGGGAGTGGGACAACAACATATGACATTGTCCCTGAAAAAGAGAGCCATCCTACGTCCGTCAATTGTCTATACGGCGGGCGGGTGGTCTTGTTTTTGACCGTACAGGGGAGGGAAGTCCCCCCTCCTTCTGCCTTCTGTGGCTTGCCCGGGCTCTCCCCAGATCTCTCCATAAAGAGTACCTGTTACTGCCTATCACTGTCCCAAGGGATGTTTACATTCCTTGTGACAGCAATAAAAGTGATCAGAATTATTTTATTTTTTTAAGGGACAGTGTAAAAAAATATGTTTTTTTTTTCCTTAAGCCCTCCGTCCTCGCAATCAGAAGCGAAGCAAATTTAAACAGTGTTCAAACCACACATGTGAGGTATCGCCGCGATCATTAGAGTGAGAGCAGTAATTATAGTACTAGACCTCCTCTGTTACTCTCATGCAATTGTATATGTAAACTGTTTCATTAAAATTAATGCTCTTTCTTTTTCCCTGAACCTTGCACAGTCAACAAGTATCACTAGACATTTCCTTGCGTCATATATAGTTACTGTATATTGATAAGCAATTAGTTAATCTAATAAAAAAAAAAAAACTTTACTGCTTGTTTCACATATATCCTCTGAAAATGATTTTTGTCTGAAAGTAATCTTTCTTACCTTTGGTTTACGATCATAAAGCCCTGTTTTTTATTACTGATGTGCAGCTAGTGTGGCTCAGGTGTTGTTGTGTTCTAAAAACATACTGATATAAGGGGGAGCTCCTCTGGTGGGCATTCCTGATATAAGAGGGTGCACACCTGATGTAAGGAGGAGCTCTGGTGGGTACACCTGATGTAAGAGGAAGCTCTGGTGGGGACAGCTGCTGAATGGATCTGCTCTGGTGGGCACACCTGATGTAAGAGATAGCTCAGGTGGGCACACCTAAGTAAGAGGGAGCTCTGGTTGGTACACCTGATGTAAGGGGGAGCTCTGGTTGGTACACCTGATGTAAGAGGGAGCTCTGGTAGGCACACCTGATGTAAGAGGGAGCTCTGGTGGGCACACCTGATGTAAGGGGGAGCTCTGGGGGGCACACCTGATGTAAGGGGGGGCTCTGGTGGGGACACCTGATGTAAGGAGGAACTCTGGTGGGGACACCAGATGTAAGGGGGAGCTCTGGTGGGCACACCTGATGTAAGATGGGGCTCTGGTGAGCACACTGGATGTAAGACAGGGCTCTGGTGGGCACACTTGATGTAAGGGGGGGCACTCTGATGGGGACACCAGATGTATGGGGGGTACTCTGATGGGGACCCCAGATGTAAGGAGGGTACTCTGATGGGGACATCAGATGTAAGGGGGGTCTGGTGGGCACACCTGATGTAAGGGGAAGCTCTGGTGGGCACACCTGATGTAAGGAGAAGCTCTGGCGGGCACACTTGATATAAGGGGGAGCTCTGGTGGGCACACTTGATGTAAGAGGGAGCTCTGGTGGGGATACCTGATGCAAGGAGGAGCTCTGGTTGGCGCACCTGATGTAAGGGGGTACTCTGATGGGGACACCAGATGTAAGGGGGGTCGGGTGGGCACACCTGATGTAAGAGGGAGCTCTGGCGGGCACACCTGATGTAAGGAGGAGCTCTGGCGGGCACACCTGATATAAGGGGGAACTCTAGCAGGCACACTTGATGTAAGAGGGAGCTCTGGTGGGCACACCTGATTTAAGGGGGAGCTCTAGCAGGCACACCTGATGTAAGGGAGAGCTCTGGTGGGCACACTTGATGTAAGGGGGAGCTCTGGTGGGGACACCTGATGTAAAGAGGAGCTCTGGTTGGCGCACCTGATGTAAGGGGGGGTACTCTGATGGGGACATCAGATGTAAGGGGGTCTGGTGGGCACACCTGATGTAAGGGGGAGCTCTGGCGGGCACACCTGATGTAAGGGAGAGCTCTGGTGGGCACACCTGATGTAAGGGGAAGCTCTGGTGGGCACACCTGAGGTAAGGAGGAGCTCTGGCTGGCACGCCTGATATAAGGAGGAGTTTTGGTGGGCACACTTGATGTAAGAGGGAGCTCTGGTGGGGACACCTGATGTAAAGAGGAGCTCTGGTTGGCACACCTGATGTAAGGGGGGGGTACTCTGATGGGGACACCAGATGTAAGGGGGTCTGGTGGGCACACCTGATGTAAGGGGGAACTCTGGTGGGCACACCTGATGTAAGGGGGAGCTCTGGCAGGCACACCTGATGTAAGGGAGAGCTCTGCTGGGCCCACCTAATGTAAGGGAGAGCTCCGGTGGGCACAACTGATGTGAGACGTAGCTTTGGTGGGCGCTCCTTATATAAGGGGGAGCTCGGGTGGGCACACGTGATGTAAGAGGGAGCTCTGGTTGACACACCTGATGTAAGGGGGGTACTCTGATAGGGACACCAGATGTAAGGGGGGCTCTGGTGGGCACACCTAATGTAAAAGGGAGCTCTGTTGGGACCACATGATGTAAGGAGGAGCTCTGGTGGGCACACCTGATGTAAGGGGGAGCTCTGGTGGGCACACCTGATGTAAGGAGGAGCTCTGGTGTGGACACTTGATGTAAGAGGGAGCTCTGGTGGGCACACCTGATGTAAGGGGGAGCTCTGGTGGGCACACCTGATGTAAGGGGGAGCTCTGGTGGGCACACCTGATGTAAGGGGTTGGTACTCTGTTAGGGACACCAAATGTATGTTGGGTACTCTGATGGGGACACCAGATGTAAGGGGGTACTCTGATGGAGACACCAGAATGTAAGGTGGTTCTATTTTCTTTTATTTGAATCATGGATGTGATTGGCCTACGTGTATGTTCTATTAAAGTAATTCGGACCTCAGCTGGAAGAAAATTTTAGCAATTGGACCTCCTTGAATTTCAGTTTATTAGCCCTGTTCTAGGTGGACATTTTTGCGTTGCAGGAATGTGCACAAAATTGTGTGCATTCCTGCAATGCACAAAAAGCACAGCTCTTTTGCAGGTGGGCAGTGGTGCATTTAAGCTTTAATGGCACTACCACACCCCTTGCTTTTTTTCTGCTCATTCACCTGCAACAAAACGTATGGTAACAAAATACCATGCATTTTGGTGCAGCACAATTTTTAAAAAAAGGTCACATCGTTTTTTTTTTTTTAACATTTCACGTTTATTGAAGAAAAACATATAGTTGACAAGTGTGTGCAGTCAAATGCAGGTGCAACTGCAGATGTAAGTGACATAAGAACCAGTACAAGATATCACATAGCTGTTATTTTTAGCGAACAAAAACATTTAGGTCAGGTCATCAGCTACTAACCATATAAATGCGGTCTACACCGCTGGGATTTCCTTCTCTGCCCGGTAGTACTACACATAAACTACATCAGTTCTTTACATTCACACCCGTAGGGGCGGTCCGTAATGTGAAGTTACTGAATGCACAGCTGCAACTTGCAACTATAGACAAAACTGGAAGATATAATTGAAATATAGAAAATTATAGGGAAAACAAACAGGAGGAGTATAAGAAGAATTAGAGTCGAGATCAGGGAAAAGAGATAAGAGAAGAGAGAACAACAATAGAGGGTGCCCTTCCCGTGGCTGCCCACGTCCGGGCCTCCCAACACATTGAGGGAAGACCCTTAGGACATGATGTTTGTGTAAGCAGAGGAGTATTTGAATAGTATCCAAGGTTGCCATGTTTTGTGGAATTTGTCCACGATATCATTTGTTTGAGTCAGAGTCTCTTCCATTGTATGTACTTCCGAGACCCTGTTCAGCCAATCCGCAGTGGAGGGGACCCTCTGGGACCTCCAGTGCAGAGGGATAAGGGACTTGGCCGCGTTCAGTAAATGTCTCGTCAAGGACCTCTTGTAAGTCCCCAACGAGACATCAGTGATGTGGAGCAAGCAAGCAGCAGCATTCAAAGTGATTTTAGTGTCAGTGATGTGCTTAATCAGAGAAATAACTTTGTCCCAAAATCGAGCAATTAGCGGGCATTGCCACCAAATGTGGAATAGAGTGCCCCTATCCTGCTGGCATCTCCAGCAAGTGTCAGGTATCAAGGGGCTCCAACCGTGCATCTTGGCCGGGGTATTGTACAAACGCGTCATGAGTTTGTAGGCCGATTCCTGCGTTCTAGTGCTTATGGAGCATTTATGTGCTAAAATACATGCATGCCTCCATTGTGTGGGAGTGATCTCCATCTGCAGCTCCTCCGACCATCTCACCCTGAGTCCGTCCGAACCCTGATGTCCCGAGTCCTGCAACCATCCATAAGCCATGGAGGTGGTTTTGAAACAACGCATGCCCTCAAAACAAACAGATTCCAGAGTCGTGAGGGGCCTGTAAAGGGCATCTCTATCATCCTGTCTCCCCAAGTAACTGCGGATTTGGAAATATGTCCAGAAGGGTAAATGCGAATTGCTAGTTTGGTCCCTGAGAGTAGACCATTCTAACACCCTACCGTCAGAGAAACAGTCTCTCACCAAAAGGGGGCCCGGGTGGCTCCCAGATTGAAGGCTACAGTGACGCACACCCGGCGCAAAGTCCGGGTTGTCACCCAACGGCGTCAAAGGGCCTGGTTGGGAAGACACATTCATGGACTTTGACAGATGGTGGAAGATCTCTAACGTACAACCAGTTATGGGTTGTCGTTTAAGGCTGGTCGGGCAACTCCCCCATGGAATCCAGGGGGCAAACCTCAGGGGGACTGAGCTCAGAGCTTCCTCTAGGGAGACCCAGTCTTTCGTTGTGCCATGGCAGTGCCAGTCCACAATTCTGGTCAGGTGAGTAGCTTGGTAGTAGGCTTTAAAGTCTGGGATACCCATACCCCCTAGCTCCTTAGGCTTCATCAAAAGTGAGTACCTAATCCTGGGCTTTTGTTCGTTCCAAAGGAACTTAAGGAGGATTTATTTAAGCGTAGAGAAAAAGGATGCAGGGATTTTAACGGGAAGAGCATGCAGTAGGTAAAGCAGCCTAGGAAGAAGGGTCATTTTGATTATGGCTGCACGGCCAAACCAGGAAAAATAGCCTGAGCGCCACCTGACTAAATCCTCCCTGACAGTTGTGAGGAATCTAGGAAAGTTACAGGCGAATGCATCTGCAATTCTAGGTGTGAGCCAGATTCCCAGATAAGTTAAGGCCTTGGGCTCCCATCTAAACAGAGAGGTCGCTTTAACCTGGTTAAGAAGTGCCTCCGGCAAAGAGACATTCAGGGCTTCCGACTTGGTATAATTTATCTTTAGGTTAGACATATAACCATAGAGGTCAAATTCCTTCATCAGGTTGGGTAGCGAGATAATTGGATTAGTCAGGAAAAAAAGCAAATCATCTGCATAGGCAGCAACTTTGTATTCCTTATTGGATACCAAAAAGCCCCGAATGTCTGGATTTGCCTTGATAATTCTAATGAAGGGTTCTAGGGATAGTATGAACAGGAGGGGGGACAGTGGACATCCCTGTCTAGCGCCGTTGGCTATCAGGACCCTTTCCGATAGTGTGCCATTGATCTTTAGATTCGCTGTGGGTGACTGATACAATGCGGATATCCTGGCCAGCATGTGCGGGCCCAGGCCCACCCTGGCGCAGACAGCCATCATGTAGTCCCAAGCTACCCTGTCGAAGGCCTTCTCCGCATCCGTGGATAGGAGAAGACCTTCTAAGTTCCTCATGTGTGCCGCCTGAGTCATCAACATGGCCTTTATGACATTATCCTTTGCCTCTCGGCCCGGCATAAAGCCTACTTGATCCGGCCCAATCAGGTCCGACAACAGGGGGCTCAATCTGGATGCCAGTATCTTAGCGTAAATCTTAGTGTCCAAATTTAGAAGGGAGATAGGGCGGTAGCTGGCACAGTCCGCGGGGTCCTTTCCTGCTTTGTGTATTACAGTGATATGAGCAGACAGAAAGTCTGGGGTGACTTTCCTGGGTTCTGACATGGAATCCAGTGCAGCTCTGAGGGGGTCTGCCAAAATGTGGGCAAACGTCTTGTAATAAATGGATGTATAGCCACCAGGACCTGGGCTCTTTCCAGATTTGAGTTGTTTAATGGCCAATTTGATTTCTGAACTTGTCAATGGTTCCTCCAAAAGCGAGACGTCTGAGTCCGACAGGGCAGGCAAATCGCTTCTGGTAAGGTATTCTCGTATGATCTGCGACCTCTCACCTCCCATGCCCATCAACTTGTGGTGGGGTGGAAGGTTATAGAGCCTCGTGTAAAATTCATGGAAATGTTTAGAGATTGCTTCTACCGAAACATCTATCTTGCCATCCGCCCCTCTGATGCCATGGATGAAATTTTTCGCTGACTGGTCCTTCAGGGCCCTGGCTAGTAGTTTACCAGTCTTATTGCCGGATTCATAGTAAATCCTTTTTTTTAGAAACAAAAGCCTCTTTGATTTGTCATCAAAGAGCTGTTGAAGGGCCTTCCTCTTTTCCAAGAGTTCAGTTGCCGTTTGAATACTGAGGGACTGTTTGTGCAGGTTTTCTAAGTGTCTTATCCTGTCCGAGAGGCTTTTAATATTTTTGTCCCTTTCCCTCTTACGATGAGAGCCCATTCTGATAAGTTCTCCCCTCATCGTGCATTTATGAGCCTCCCAAGTCGCCAGAGGGTCTACATCCAGGGCCGTATTGCGCTGGAAGAAGACGGTCAGGAGGAGGTCAAGGTCGTCAGCAAGTCGGGGTCAGTCAGGAGTGACGCATTCAGTCTCCAGGATCCAGTGCTAGGTCTAGGGGGAGTAACTTTTAGGGATAGGGAGATTGGGGCATGGTCTGAGAAGAATTGTATGCCTATGTGAGTCTCAGTGACAGACGTCAGGTCTCGTTGTGAGATAAATAGATAGTCAATGCGGGAGTGTCTATTATGTGGAGGTGAGAAGAATGTATAATCTCGCCCCTCAGGGTGTTTGAACCGCCACGTATCTATCACTTGTAGGGAGTGGAGCATGGATTTAAGTTTTTTTAGAATCCTATATGTCAGACAAGTCTTCCCATTAGAAGTGTCAGCTATGGGGTTAAGAGGAACGTTGAAGTCCCCCCCCAAGAATCAGGCATCCTGATGCGAAACCCATTAATTCCTGAGTCACACGTTGGCAGAAGGATACGTGGGCCCTATTGGGGAAATAGACACTGGCCAATGTCAGTGGGGTATCATGGTACATGCCTTTCAAAAAAACAAATCTACCCTTGGAATCTAAAAGCTTCTCCTGCAGAACAAAGGGAGCGTCTTTACTGATCAAAGTGGACACCCCCCTGGCTCTGGAATCATAACACGTTGCATGGTATGCCTCTGTGAAGAAGGCGTCCGTCAACTTAGGGACGTGGTGCGTTTTAAAGTGGGTTTCCTGTAGGAACACAAAATGCAGCCTACCTTTTTTCAATTCTCTCAACAGCGTTGAGCGTCTTTCAGGTATGTTCAGACCCTTGACATTATGGGAGATCACAGAGGGACCCCGGCCGAGGCCTGAATATGCCATGGTAAGGACTCAGAGCGAGATGATCCAGAGGGTACCTGTAAAACAAAACTGTTCAAAAGACGTGAGAGTCAGACCGACTACAACCACAGGAGGACACTCGAGAATAAAAAGAGAAAAGAGATAGGTAAAGAGAAGAGGTAAATAATATCGGAGATGATGGTAGAGATCCCTTATCAGGCAAAACTCTTTGTCCTGGATAAGGAGTAGTTCAGTGCGTCCACCCCCAGTAAATGGGAATGACTGCACTAATCGGTGGGGGTAGAGGGAGGCGACTAACAACCGGTAAACAGACAGTTACTAGCCTCTTCCAAGTGTAAATTAAACACCAATCAAAGTACAAAAAAAATAGGTAGTAGAGTGCAACATAGCACACACACAGCCTGCACATGGAAGCTTGTGTAATCTTAACAGATAAACATCCTAACTTATATTAAGGCAGCAAGGCCTCTGATGGGCAATACATAGAACAGATATGACCCTTTCGTCGAAGGGAGGGTATCTCCCCGTCCCTCCAGTTCCCTGCAAGGAAGGCACAGGAGGGCAAGCCTCTAGCCAATGCATACGTCCCACCTCCCACATTAACATATCCCTCAGTTGGAGTCCGATCCCTCAGTAAGATATGTACAACACTTTGGCACACTTCCCTCAATACCTCCACTGTCCAATGCTGCTAAAGGCCCATAAGGCACAGTTAGTAAAAGCTAGGCTTCCGCCAAAAAAGTATTGGGGAAGATATTCAGTCACGTGGTAGGCCAAGCGTGCGCCAATAAAGTGGAAGGGTGTGGAGGAGAACTTAGGAGGGTATACCCCTAACCTAGGGTCCTAGTAACTTCCCTTAGATCATCAGGGCTGAGGGGGGGAGTGGGAAAGGGGGGAGGCTAGGCAGGAGAGGAAGGTGAGGAGGAGGATGGGGTGGGGGAGAGGGAGGGAGGGAGGAGGTGGGTGGGTAAGTAGGGGGGAAAAAGTGGGGGCAAGGGAAGTGGGTGGGGGGGAAGGGAAAGATATGGGGGGGAGGTTATGTGGCGGTGAGCATGGAGGACCCTGGTTCACAGTAACGCCAGAGCGTTATGGCCACAAAAAAAAAAAAGAAGGTGGAGAAATCCATGTAGTAGAAGTCATATCTGTCACTGAGTTGGACAAAAACTGATCAGACCTAGTGAGGCAGAATATCCGAAAAAGAACAGATATAGAACAAAATGAGTAGAAGAAAAATACAACATTTAGAGCAGCGACTTAGCAGGTGGGTCTCCCCAGTTCCAGGTTAATCTACAGCAGGTCCCCTGCGGTCATCTCTAGCGGATCGGGGCATTCCAGCTTTTGAACCTCCGGCGCGATACGGCTTTTGTTTCTTGCACAACCTTTTGTCAGGAGTGGAGAAAGGAGAACCCGGGGGTGATCCATCTCTTGGTGCCTCCTGGAATTCTGCGTACCAATCCGGAACAGAAACACGCTCAAGATCCAAGGCATCACAAAAGTCTGGCAGGTCATCAGGCTCACGCAGTACGTGCTGGCGTCCGTTGTGTGTCACCGTCAGGGCAAAACGGAATCTCCAAGTGTATCTCAGCTCCCTCTCCCGTAACTTGTCCAGCAGGGGGCGCAGAGCCCTGCGATCGTTCAATGTGATTTGGGAAAGATCCTGTAAGAGCATAATGATGGCTCCATTGAAAACAATCTGATCGTTTCCCCTTGCTCTGCGCATGATGTCTTCCTTGAGTGGGAAGCTCTGCAGGCAGCATATGATGTCACGTGGAGGTGCATTGTCGGGTCCCTTCGGCCTGAGTGCTCTATGCGCCCTCACGAAATCGATCTCCATATCCTCCTGTCTTTCTAGTAGTCTATTAAACAGCCTCCTCAGGGCCAGGATGATCTGGATGGGTTTGACAGATTCAGGGATACCCCTTACACGTATATTGTTCCTCCGTCCCCTATTATCTAAATCTTCCAGGTGTCGATTCACTTCAATAAATTGACGGCTATGTGACACATTTACAGTCTCAAGTCTGCGGATAGCTTTATCCCTGTGCCTGCCCGCTGCCTCCGTTGCCGCCATTTTTTAATTGAGGGCCAGCAAGTTAGATTTTAAGTCTGTGATGGCGGCGAAGAACGTAGATTTAATGTCTGCCGCTATCACCGACATGTCCGCAAACGTGAGGGGATGATCAGCGCGGGTTTTCCCCCTACCTGAGTCCTCCGGAGCAGATTGGGAGTCCTCACTGTATTCCTCCTCGTGGTGTATCGGCGCCATCTTGGATTTCTCCACGCTGCTGCAACCTCCTGATCTGGTTCTAAAGAGGTCAGCTATGTTCCTCGAAGAGGCAGCAATGGACCCTCTCCTCGTGCGCGGGTGTGGGGTGTTATATAGCCGTTTGCCCGGCATCTGAGATCGCTGGGTCGGATGTTTTAGGCGGGTGCAGGCCGTATGTGTCTCAGAGCTCACTCAGCAAGTGTCCATACCCGTTGCGCGCCAAGCCACGCCCCCCGTCACATCGGTTTTATATCTATTTGTACTACATTTTGTTTTTCATTTGTGTATATATATATATATATATATATATATATATATATACTGTATATATAAATGTTTTTTTTCCATATAGCTGTTGGCTTTGGATCCAATAGAAGGAGATTTGAAGAGACATCTCTAAGTGGAAAACAGGCAAGATTGGGGGTATCCAGCCTCCTTCTCCGTCCACCTTAGACCTTCACCTTCTCTGAGCTAACATGGGATGTAACATGTGTGTGGTTCGGAAACCAGAGGAGCATTACAAAGTGATGCTGCAGTGAGACTTTTAGCAAAGTGGAAAAGTACAGTGGTGGATGATCAGTGAGATCAAGGTGCATCCTTATCAGAGTTTTGGTGAGTGCATCCCCTAGAGGGGATAAACCCCCCCCCCCCCCATGTGGTGAAGCTTTGGTGGACGGTGCACGGATTAGGACTGATTACTACTGCACGTTTTTGTTGCACTTTATTCTCTGTATGAACAATATATGGAAGTTACGTCAATATTCAGAACTTGACGAAAGCGCTGCTACAGTATTACTGAGGACTCTATTCAATTTTGAGTGTTTTCAATACTGTTTTATTCATATGTTATATCTTTTCAAGTAGCTGCTATTTTATAATTTTACAAGTTAGTATTTTATATGATTTTTTAGATATTATATTTCTTACTCCTACACCTCATTAGTCTCCTGAAGCGCTGAGCGGTGCTGTTTGTAGGTAGGGCGATTTAAGCATCTTGGTTTGATATATAAATATATAGATAGATAGATAGATAGATAGATAGATAGATAGATAGATAGATAGATAGATAGATAGATAGATAGAAAGAAAAATTCAGCGTGCCGCTTAAGTGTTCTTTGGCTTGAAGAAAAAGTGGTAACCCTAATGTATAGGCCTAATACAACTTTTTTTTGCTAAAGCATTTTTATGTGGTGTGCTTACTCTATGCATTTAAAAATATTTTAGTAACAGATTGATACACTGTGGAGCAGGGACGTGCAGTCAGGGGAGGCAGATGAGGCAGAGCCTCACCTGCCATGAGCATACTTTTTTTTTTTATTAAAAAAAAAAGTATCCGACTTTGAGGGTAGTAGCTCGGCACCAAGTCTTACCCCAACAATGGTCAAAATTTGGGGCTCCTATCATCTATGGTTCCGGAGATATGGGGCTCCTTGCGCAGCCTGTCAGAAGCTAAATAAAGAACAGCCAGTTTAATTACAAGCTGGCACACTCTGTTTGCAGCAGACTGAGAGGATGAGCTCACATCACATTGTCAGAGGCACTGAGCTCAATGGACAGCTTGGAATCTTGGACCAATGGTAAAGTACCATTGGCCCAAGCTGTCCAATAAAAAATGCTGCAGTGGAGGCACGCCTCTCACTGCAGTCTCATAGAAGGGGGCATGTGTTCTAAAAGACAAATACTCCCTTCCGCCCAGCTCTCTTAAATAGAAGGAAACAACATGTGTTTAAGTGTATAAGATTTACCCACAATCCCATGTTTTTCTCACAAAGTTAAGAGGGAGAATGAGAATCTGCTGCTGCTGAAAAGGTACTGTTTTAATCAAACTAAATCATATATTATTATGCTATATGTTATAAGATAATAATTTATTATTTATCTATTTACTGTGAAATTACTGGTTTGAAGTTATAACTTCAAACTTCAGTAATTTGTCCATTAAGCCACCTGCTTGAGTACAGTTTTTGAAATTATAGCAAATTACCTTAACCACTTAAGCCCCGGACCAATACGGGCCATTATGACCAGGCCCCTTTTTGAGATTCGGCACTGCGTCGCTTTAACTGACAATTGCGCGGTCGTGCGACGTGACTCCCAAACAAAATTGGCGTCCTTTTTTCCCCACAAATAGAGCCTTCTTTTGGTGGTATGTGATCACCTCTGTGGTTTTTATTTTTTGCGCTATAAACAAAAATAGAGCGAAAATTTTGAAAAAAATTACATATTTTTTACTTTTTTCTATAATAAATATCCCCAAAAAATATAAAAAAAACATTTTTTTTCCTCAGTTTAGGCCGATATGTATTCTTCTACATATTTTTGGTTAAAAAAATCACAATCGGCATTTATTGATTAGTTTGCGCAAAAATTATAGCGTTTACAAAATAGGGTATAGTTTTAAGGCATTTTTTTTATGATAATTTTTTTTTTACTAGTAATGGCGGCGATCAGCGATTTTTTTCGTGACTGCGACATTATGGCGGACACATCGGACACTTTTGACACATTTTTGGGACCATTGTCATCTTCACAGCGAACAGTGCAATAAAAATGCACTGGTTACTGTGAAAATGACACTGGCAGTGAAGGGGTTAACCACTAGGGGCGCTGAAGGGGTTAAGTGTGCCTAGGGGCGTGTTACTAACTGAGGGGGGGGGCGTGGCTACGACTGACACGTCACCGATCTCCGATCTGATTACACAGAGCGGAGATCGCTGACAGTGTCAGTAGAGGAGCGGGGAGATGCTGTGTTTACACACACATCTCCCCTCTCCGAGCCTCCGTGAGACGATGGCGTCGACCGCCGCGGCGATCGAGTCCGCGGGACCCGCGGTCCCACTCAAGGGAAGGCAGGGGGTTGCGAGCGTGCCGCTGGCGGCACGTGCGCGACCTCGACGTCGGAAGTTAAAGGGCCACGTACAGGTTTGCTAATGTAGCACTACCCCCAGTTAAGAGAGCTGCTGGTATTGTTTGGGCCTGTACCGTACTGCTGTCAACCCCCAAACTGGCTCTAACCCTCCTCTGACACAGCTGTAAATAAATGGGATTGTGGAACCCGCTGGCTATAGAAACCACAATGCCGCAATAGAGCACACAGTACAATTCAAAATTGGTTTACCTGTTTTGGCCGTCTCTCTGAAACAGTTAACACTCCACACAATGTGTTTGCTTAACCACAAAAGTATTTTTACTGAATAAGAAATGGCAGGTTAAACAAATATACGTTTGCTTATGCAGAGCCCTGCAAAAGCCGAAGTGATAAACATATAAAGGTACCAAATATAATGCAATCCTATATTCACTAAATGTCTTTGAACTAACTATGCTCGCAAGCTTTCCCCTCGTGGGCAATATGGCGCCCACACAGTGTCAAAGTGAGTTCTAGTGAGGCCTGACTACCTCCAAACACTGTCACTCCAATGAAAAGGATCTTCGCTGGCAAAACGTTGGTGCACTTAATGTTTGTAATCCAAGGGATATCAAATAACGTTAACTGAGCTCCGGCTATACTTAAGACGTGAAGTCACGGGTGATAAAATGCTCGCCTTAGTCAAAAGATGTCGGACCTAATTACAGTTAAAAGTCCTGGGCAAGTGCCCTCTCACCAGACCAGGCCCAGTACATCCTGCTGGTTCTGTGCTGGTGCTCCGGCACACGATCTCTCCACCACCCGTAGTCTCCGGTCCCTCAGACAACCGTATGGAAGTCGGTAGATGGGTCTACTCTTTGGATGCTCCGGGATATCAGCAGGCTCTTCTGATTAAATCCCTCTCTCTGCGACGAGCAGGTTTCCCAGATTCGGTAGGCCCAGACTCTCCGGCCTAGACAAACACAACAGGCCCCAACACAGGCTCCGACTTGCTGGGCGGGTGATGTCCAAAGAGAGCGCGCGTTGCTCCTCCTCCACTTAAATAGCCTTTCCCCAGCAGACCTTGCGCAGGGCAATGCACTGTGGGTGTACAGCTGCGCTGTGGGTACCGTAGTCTATATAGTATCCACTGCATTGGAGTCCATGTTACTCTGTACTACAAGTCCCACTATGCATCTTTCCTTCCAAGTCAAACAGTAGTCAATAGAGTTCCGAAGGGATCTGGGTGCATTTGCGTATAAAGTAGTCCTTATAGCATAACAATAGGCGACACCCCGCTACACTAAAATATAAAACTATAGAAAACCCTGTGATATTATTGGTGTACGCACATTTTGTTTTGTTTCCACTTGCAAAATAAGTTAATCCTGTCATGAAACTCCCAGTACAGTTTAGAAATTAAAGATTTATAAAGACAAATACTATTTATAAGATGACCAGCTGTGATTCTCCAGTTAAATGTATTTTTATTTCATTTATATTATAGGATATATATATATATATTGTGACAGCAGGAAGGTAAAGTCACCTGGTTGCATCCAGGGGGGTAGATATATTTCGCCCAGATTCAGGCTTTACGCCGACTTATACAACTAGGTGGAGAGTTGTATAAGCCCAGCTAAGGCTAGTGGGCTCATGGATGACTCATACCTCTAGGGAGAGGGCTGGGCGTCGTGCAGGCAGGGAGTTGATGAGGCCAGCTGAAGCTTGTCAGCTCATTTAGGCCTCTATAAGAACTCCCAGCTTCATTAGATGTTAGCTCATGCCTGGAACCAGACCTGTGTGGACTGTCTAGGGAGAGTGAACCCCTGTGCGGTGAGAAAAAGCCTGTGTGGCTATTTGCTTGGACATTTAAAACCAGGGACTTAGGGACTAGGACAGCACTAGGCTGATCCCAGTTGTTAGTTAGGAAACCTGTATGTTTAGTCAGAGGTCAAGTTGACCAGGATTTATTTTGTTTATATGTTTCTTTTGGCTTTGCTGTGTTTTGTCACTGTAAATAGAAAATAAACCGCACCTTTTTTTTGATTTTGAAAACCACAACCTCCGTTTGCTGGGCCTGTTTTTGTGTGGGGAGCCCATCCCGGGGGTCACACACACCCGCTGCCGAGCTAACCCCCTCACAGTTGGTGGAGAACCAGTGGCAGTTTTTTTTAAGCCAGCATGGAGGAGATACTGAAGCAGCTGGCTCTAGCAAATGCCAATCAACAGCAGACAAATGCAGGTTTGCAAAAGAGCCTTGCAGCTCAACAACAGAGCCTTGCAGCCCAGCAGCAAGCTCACCAACAGAGTCTGGAAGCTCAGCAACAAGCCCAGCAGCAATCTGAGGCCCGCTTCATAGACCTGTTACAGAAGCAAGAGCAGAGACTACAACAAATGGAAGCAGTAATGCAGCAACGTCCGCAGACCAGTGAGGAAAGCCGTCCCACTAATACCGCGTCCTTTGGGGTGAGTCGTTTATTGACAAAAATGACTGGAGAGGATGATCCAGAGGTATTTTTGACCACATTTGAAAGGACTGCTGAAAGAGAAAAGTGGCCTGAGGAGCAGTGGGCTGGACTGGTGGCTCCTCTGTTAACTGGTGAATCGCAGAAGGCTTACTATGACCTAGAGCCTGACCAAGCAAAAGACTATGTGATGCTAAAAGCTGAGATATTGGCAAGGCTGGGTGTCACCCAGGCTGTCCGGGCTCAGCGTGTGCATAACTGGACTTTCCAGCTTGGAAAACCCCCCAGGTCTCAAATGTATGATCTCATTCACCTGAGCAGAAAGTGGCTACAGCCAGAGACTTTGTCCGCACCAAAGATTGTGGAACGTGTTGTAATGGATCGGTTTTTGAGAGCTCTTCCTACTGCCATCCAAAACTGGGTAAGCCATGGAGACCCAGAGACGGCCGATGGTCTTGTGGATCGTGTGGAGAAATACTTGGCTACAGAGAACCTGACGGCCTCTTCCAGAGACACTCGGACTTTCCACCCTAAGACCAGACCATCCCCAGGGGCGGATAAGAGGATTCCAAGGGGTAAGGGGGGAGAGAGTGAGAGGGTGGGAGCTCTACCCCAAGTTTGGCGAGAACAGCCTGGGAAATCAGCGGCTCAAGAGGCGGCAAGAAGGATCGTTTGCTACCGCTGCCGGCAAGCGGGACATATTGCAGCCAATTGCCCGGTTGTGGAGGAACCCATGCAGTGTGACTTTCTGACGGGCAGACGTCAGTCGCTGTGTGCGACAGTCGCATGCACTGCCATTCGAGGAATTGAGAAACATTTATGCAAAATGTGTGTTAATGGTAGAAATGTTGTGGTATTGCTGGATTCAGGTAGCCTTGTGACCCTGATAAAGGCTGAGTTAGTTAAAACAGAGGTCTCTGGGAATAGCAAGGTAGCTGTTATTTGTGTGCATGGGGACACCCGAGAGTATCCAGTGACTACAGTGTGTTTCGAGACCCCCAAAGGTACCCTCTCTCATCCAGTGGGCTTAGTATCTCAGTTACCATATGACGCCATTGTGGGAAGGGATTTTCCGAAGTTCTGGGAACTGTGGGATGATCCTGAGCCCCCCACTGGTGCCCCTATGTACCAGGAATGTGATAGCCAGAACTCCCCTGAGAGTGGTGAGGACTCTCCGGAATTTCCCTTATCAGTATTGGCAGGGGAGACTCAAGAAACTGGAGAGGAGCCCACCTCCTCAGACGAAAACCTACCGTCTGTGGAGTTTTCTGATCTTGAGGTTCACAGGGAAAACTTTGCCACAGAACAGTTGAAAGACCCCGCCCTAATAAAGGCACGCGAAAACGTAGTGAAAATAGATGGCGAGTTAGTGAACCCAGATAATACCTGCACTTACCCATACTTCAGCGTAGAGAAGGACCTACTGTATCGGGTGGCAAAAAGGGCAGAAGAAACCGTTGAGCAGCTTGTGGTGCCCAAACCTTACAGGAAGTTGGTGTTGGAGTTGGCCCATGGGCACATTCTTGGAGGTCATCTGGGGACAGAGAAAACCCGAGAGAGGGTATTACAGAGATTCTATTGGCCGGGGGTGATGAAGGACATAGAAAATTATTGTTCCTCCTGCCCTGTGTGTCAGAGGTCGGCCCCGATGCCACATTTCCGTAGCCCGCTGGTCCCTCTACCCATCATTGAGGTCCCGTTTGAGAGGATCGCCATGGATTTGGTAGGTCCTATAATCAAGTCCGCTAGGGGGCACCAGTACATATTAGTTATAATGGACTATGCCACCCGTTATCCAGAAGCGATCCCTCTCCGAAATACCTCGGCCAAAACCATAGCCAAAGAGCTATCTCTTGTGTTTAGCCGGGTGGGTATTTGTAAAGAACTGCTTACGGACCAAGGTACACCCTTTATGTCCCGGGTTATGAAGGAGCTGTGTAAATTGTTCAAAGTGACGCAATTACGTACATCTGTGTATCACCCCCAAACCGATGGGCTGGTTGAAAGATTCAACAAAACCCTAAAACAAATGTTGAAGAAAGTGGTGGATAGAGATGGAAAGGATTGGGACTGTCTACTTCCTTATCTGATGTTTGCTATTAGGGAGGTGCCCCAATCCTCTACGGGATTCTCCCCCTTTGAGTTACTGTATGGGAGACACCCAAGAGGGCTGTTGGATATTGCCAAGGAAACTTGGGAAAGTGAGAGTTCTCCCCACAGGAGTGTGATTGAGCATGTCGCCCTGATGCAAGACCGAATTGCACACGTAATGCCCATCGTGAAGGAACATTTGGCCCAAGCGCAGTTAGCACAGCAGAGAGTGTACAACCGTGGAGCCAAGACCCGTACCTTTTCCCCGGGGGATAGGATACTGGTACTTGTCCCTACGGTTGAAAGTAAATTCCTTGCCAAATGGCAAGGCCCCTACGAGATAATGGAAAAAGTGAGTGAAGTGAATTACAAGGTCAGACAACCAGGAAGGCGAAAGCCCGAACAGATCTATCACGTTAATCTGTTGAAAGCCTGGAGGGATAGAGAGTCCCTAGTCGCAGACACTTGGTCACCAGCTCAAACTGGTTGCGTGATTCCTGAGGTTGGAATAGCAGCCACCTTGTCACAACCCCAACAACAGGAGGTTAAGGAGTTTGTGCTTCGCAACAAGGAGGTATTCTCTGAGCTGCCGGGACAAACATTTGGGGTAGAGCATGACATCATTACCCCGCCCGGTGAAAGGGTGAAGTTAAAACCCTATCGGATCCCAGAGGCCCGACGGGAGGCAATACGGGAGGAAGTACAGAAAATGCTGAACTTAGGGGTGATAGAGGAGTCCCAAAGTGATTGGTCTAGTCCCATTGTGTTGGTGCCTAAACCGGATGGGAGCTGGCGATTTTGTAACGATTTTCGTCAGTTGAACAAAGTTACAAAATTTGACACCTACCCCATGCCACGTATAGATGAGTTGATCGACCGGCTGGGAACAGCCCGATACATGACGACTCTTGACCTCACAAAAGGGTATTGGCAAATCCCCCTGGCCAAATTGGCCAAAGAGAAAACCGCATTTGTAACCCCAGACGGGGCGTTCCAATATAAAAGAATGCCGTTCGGGTTACAGAATGCGCCGGCCACATTCCAGCGGAAAATGGACCAGATGCTGAGGCCCCATCGGAAGTATGCTGCGGCTTACCTGGATGACGTAATTGTCCATAGCACAGATTGGGCCTCACATCTGCCAAAAGTGCAAGCAGTCCTGGACTCTGTTCGGGAAGCGGGGTTTACGGCTAACCCCAAGAAGTGTACCATTGGGCAGGAGGAGGCCAAATATCTTGGGTACACCATTGGGAGGGGAGTAATAAAACCCCAACTCAACAAAGTCGAGGCCATCCAGAGTTGGCCACGTCCCAACAGCAAGAAGCAGGTACGAGCCTTTCTGGGAATCGCTGGGTATTATCGGCGATTCATTCCCCACTTTGCTTCTAAGGCTGTGCCCCTAACCAACCTAACGAAGGGGAAAGGGTCGGTCATGATTAAATGGACCCCCGAGGCTGAGGCAGCATTCCAATTCTTGAAACAAGCCTTATGTAGCCAGCCAGTGTTGTACTCACCCGACTTCTCTAAAGACTTTGTCGTACAAAGTGATGCGTCAGATGTGGGGTTAGGAGCAGTATTGTCCCAGGTCTGGAACGGGGAAGAGCACCCAGTCATTTACCTCAGCAGGAAGTTGAAGTCCCATGAGGTAAATTACGCCACCGTTGAAAAGGAGTGTTTAGCGGTGAAGTGGGCTCTAGATTCCCTTCGGTACTACCTGCTAGGTAGGCACTTTGACATGGTTACGGATCACGCTCCGTTAAAGTGGATGGCTCAAAACAAGGAAACAAATAGAAGAGTGAATAGGTGGTTCCTGGCCCTCCAGGAATTCAACTTCACAGTAAAGCATCGCCCTGGCGTTCAAATGGGGAATGTGGATGCTTTGTCTCGAGTACATGAATGCCTGATTGCTGGTGTTCCAACCCCGAGGTTAAAACAAGAGGGGGGGGTATGTGACAGCAGGAAGGTAAAGTCACCTGGTTGCATCCAGGGGGGTAGATATATTTCGCCCAGATTCAGGCTTTACGCCGACTTATACAACTAGGTGGAGAGTTGTATAAGCCCAGCTAAGGCTAGTGGGCTCATGGATGACTCATACCTCTAGGGAGAGGGCTGGGCCGCAAGCAACTGCACATCGCTGGTGTCTCTGCCAGTTTTAAATAGAGAGAAAAGTGTATACCCGCTACACTCTCCCCCTGGTGGTTTGACACTGGTCCCCAGTGTCTGGAGCAAACTATGCCCTCAACGGCTGACATAGTCCAGTCCAGAAACCAACTATAAATTGTACAAAAATAAAACTTTTTGAAAAACTTGATCAACTGGAGCAATTGTGTCTGAGCCCTATATAAAAGGGAAGGGAAACAACAACATTTAACCATAACTTTTGAATCACATATTCATATTATACTTTTTCCACCCATCCTGACTAAGACCCACCCCATACTCAGTGGTCTTCATGGGATGCTCTCCTGCAGAGGGAAAAGAAAGAAAATTAACACACATAAACCCTGACACATATTCGTGTGAGAGAAAAGAAACTTCTCCGGGAAGAAATCCCTTTTCTCCAAAGAGTGAGTGTGTGAAAAGTGTTAATGGTGCGCAACACTGCCACCTGGTGACAGCATCGCGGTAACTGCACTCGTAGAACTCTTCCTCTTCTCTTGAGCCTTATCTACCCCAGAGTCCATGATCTCTTTGCTGGAAAGTGAAGAACAAACAGGAACAGTCCTTCATTCCTCTGGGTAACAAGGACAACGGGCCCCAGAAAGTTCAGCAGCATACAACAAGAACGGAGTCTTTTCTCTCCTACAGGTAGAAGCGGGGATGCGGCAGAACAAGTGGCTTCAAGTGCTGGTCCATTGTCTCCAGATGATATTCTAAATCTTCCCCTTCCTTGCGCCGGATCAGCACCTTGTCTGCATGGATGTGCCGTCCCAACATCCACTCTGCCTTGCAGTCCTTAAAATGCTGAGAGGCCTTGGGAGAGCATGCCAGGTACCTGCGGGCGTGTGGAACCTGAAGGTGGGTCCACACAAAGTCATTGTACCAGCGCTCCCGGCACACTTCCACCTCATAGAGCAACTCCTTAGACAAGTATGGATACTCCCATCCGTACTCTGCAGCAACCTTCTGGCCAAATAGGCGTTGTAGTCTGGCCAAAGGAGGCATAGCTCTGTCCCCTTCGGCAGGCAAAACTATTGAGTCCGGGTGGTGAGGGACCTTGATCACATCTGATCTGGGCATAGGTGCCCGCAACAGCAGTCTCTTTTGTACGGTCTTCTGCGTGGGCCTTTCCCTTCATTGGGTCATGTCCACGACTTCGAGCAGGGATGCACTTTGGCCAATGAAGGCCTGCCTACTCGTAACTCCTCCGGGCAGACACGTTCAATTCCGTAGTACACGAACACTATACCGGACCCGAGCCCCCACGTGTAGCGGCCTCCTCACTCCCCTCTTTGCATCAGCTCGTCTTTCTCTTGTCTAGGGGTACCTTAGAGGGGAGAGAGCGGGGTCACCACGCCAAGCCTTCACCACAGATATCTGTGCGGTGTAAGCAAAGTTCTTTCTCTACCTTCGGGTCAGTGTTGTGCACCTGGAGTTACCTTGAACAATGTCCACCAGAAAAGAGCCCCACACCATTAAAGTCCAACACTCCTTTATTCTTCTCGAGTGAACAGCACAATCAGTTAGACTCCCTTAAAGAACAGAACAAACAAGGAGGTGTGGATGCGAGTAGGCCCAGACACAATGAACTCTCCACTTTCCTCCCTGAAAGTGGGCTGAGGTCTCCGAGCGGAGGGGGGGTTTCCTTCCAGGCGGTCTCCGATGGGAGGCTCATCTGTCACTGGCAATCTGCTGCACCCGATCTTCAAGTGAGTATCTCCCCCCGGTCCATTACGCCTTCCGGATTCGGGTACCCAATCCCTGGGTTCCCTAGGACCTCCTTCCCTCGCGGAACTCAGTGTTGGTCACTGAGCTCTAGACCTCCATCCGAGTACCTCACCCCAGGCTAAAGGTGCCTGGGATGGAACACGACCTCCGGACGTCCTCTAGGCCTAGGCCGCCTAGAGAACCGACAGGAACCACCGCCCTCAGGCTGAAGGTGCCTGGGACTCGACCCCGTGACAAAGATGGCTGGCCCCTTTATACCCTCTCCCAGCAAGCACGGCAGGTTCCCCGCCCCACCATACCGCTGCCGAGGGAGGACAAAAAGGAGGCACAGCACACAGCAATGGTTCAACCCCAGCCCAGGGCGACAGCGCCACCTGCTGAGCCGCAAGGAACTGCACATCCCTGGTGTCTCTGCCAGTTTTAAATAGAGAGAAAAGTGTATACCCGCTACATATATATATATATATATATATATATATATATATATATATATATATATATATTTGATAATTAATAATGATAATATCCTTGGGGGAAAAAAGTAAAAGCTAACAAGTAAAGCTAAAAAGTGTGAAATGGCAGGGCAGTGTTTAGTGGAAAAGCAGCAGGTCATGTGTAGCGTAGCAGGGTGGTGGGTATTGTGGAGTGGCATGGCAAGAGGCAGTGTGGAGTGGCAGGGAAAGGCAATAAACAGTATCCAGCTGGAACTTCTTACATTGTATTGTTAAGTGGTACTAGAAGTATCTAAAAGTGTCTAACAGCTTGAAGGTGATGTTAGAGAAGACGTTTGTGTTGTAACTGCTGATTGCATTTATATGAATCAAATGTTAAAAGTTGTGTGCTTGTTCTGGCATACAATAAACACCCAGTGAATAAAGACAAATAGGGGTGGTGGCTCTGCCTTCTCTAGGGATAATAGCAAAAAATCTGTACCAGAGAGTGAACTGGCTCTTACAGTGTGATGTGTTCCCCCACAATAACACTGTACAAACTGAAAAAGTGAAAGAAATTTTCCAATGCAAAATATTCAAATAATATATGCCTCCCGCCTCCAAACAGTGACCAACTAATTGATCGCCCTTCACGGGCCGCACCCTAAAGCAATATTAAAGGTAACCTCCACTTATCCAACCAAGTGAAACAATGGCTGTTACCAATCGACTGGAGGAACTAAGTGATAATAGATATATGTGAAAATACTCTTATTTTTATAATAATGATCCTTAACCTCTATAACGTGAGAAAAATAAAAAAAATTGAAATGAAAAACATAAGTGGTATCAGTATAAATAGTCCTCAAAAGGTGAATTAAATCCAATACTTAAATAGCCCCGGCGGGCAGTGAAAAACAATAAGTACAGAGTTCCTTGTATACAAGTGCATAAATATCCTTAGTGAATAGATAGACCCCCACTCAGCAGCAGTGGGCATCAAGGGAAGCCCATAGTGGTCCCACTTTCCAAGCCCCCTAAGATGAACAGTGATGGTCTCTCCTTTCAGTCCCAAAAATAGATATTAATGGCACGGATAGCAGTTCCAACAGAAATTGTGTGACTTTAGTGAGCTTCCTAGCTGCTCGGTCTTCAGTATAAAAGAGGTGACAGAGGTGCTCCCCCCCATGAGTTCACACTCACCAGACGTAGGTACCCCTGCAGGGGTAAAAGGCACATCAGGGGTTGGTGGATGGGCTCCTTTTGCTCTCCAGTGGCCACTTCTTATGCCGATCCGCTTCCCAAGGCACCGGCTCTCACCTCCAGGTGAAAGTAAATGGTTTCCTTTAACCTCCGGCCCAGCTCCTCACAAGATCAAAAAAAAAAAGCCTCCATAGTGTAAAAAAGTTTTTATTTTTTAAAAGTTTTAAAAAGTGCTCATTTACATCAGCACCAAGCACTAGGTATGCCGATCCCAAAAAATAGTAAATAAAACTATGATAGCACAGAAACAAGAAAAAAGGTGATTGGACATTCTGTAACGTCTCACGTCACTTCCGGACTACGAGGAGAGAGCGGTGGAACGCACGCTGGTTACCGTCCACCAGCCATCCCCAGTGCAAGACCATTTGTTTTTTTTCTTGTTTCTGTGCTATTTTATTTTTATTTACAATTTTTTTGGGATTGGCATACCTAGTGCTTGGTGCTTATGTAAATGAGCGCTTTTTAAAACTTTTAAAAAATAAAAACTTTTTTACGCTATGGAGGCTTTTTTTCTGATCATGTGAGGAGCTGGGCCGGAGGTTAAAGGAAACCATTCACTTTCACCTGGAGGTGAGGACCGTTGCCTTGGGAAGCGGATCGGCATAAGAAGTGGCCACTGGAGAGCAAAAGAAGCCCATCCACCAACCGCTGATGTGCCTTTTACCCCTGCAGGGGTACCTACTGTATGTCTGGTGAGTGTGAACTCATAGGGGGGGAGCACCTCTGTCACCTGTTTTATACTGAAGACCGACCAGCTAGGAAGCTCACTAAAGTCACACAATTTCTGTTGGAACTGCTATCCGTGTCATTAACATCTATTTTTGGGACTGAAAGGAGAGACCATCACTGTTCATCTTGGGGGGCTTGGAAAGTGGGACCACTCTGGGCTGCCCTTGACGCCCACTGCTGCTGAGTGGGGGTCTATCTATTCACTAAGTATATTTTTGCACTTGTATACAAGGAACTCTGTACTTATTGTTTTTCACTGCCTGCCGGGGCTATTTAAGTATTGGATTTAATTCACCGTTTGAGGACTATTTATACTGATACCACTTATGTTTTTCATTTCTAATATTTACATTTTCTTACGTTATAGAGGTTAAAGCCTCGTACACACGGCCGATTTTCTCGTCGTAAAAAACACAACGTTTTTTTCGACGAGATTCTTGTTAACCTTGACGATTTTCTCGTCAAGCTTTCCATGCGTACACACTGACATTTTCCAAATTCCTCGTTGTTCTCCGTGGTCACGTCCAGCACGTACGACGGCACTATAAAGGGGAAGATCTATTTCCCTGGCGCCACCCCTTGGGCTGCTTTTGCTGATCTCGTGTTACCGCGTGTGAAGTAAAAGTTTGGGAAGAGACGATTCGCGCTTTTCAGTCTTCGTGCTTTTCAGTTCGTTTTCTGCGGTTTAGTTTGTGCTTGTGGGTTCGTATCTTGTCTTTCAGGGCGTCTAGGCAGGTCGTATCTGTTTTACAGTGCGTTCTTGCCCGTTCATTTCTGATTTTAAGTTCGTTATTCATAGGCCTTGCTGTTCTAAAGTGCGTTCTGTTCTGTACGTTCTGATAAGACGACCGTTTCCTAGCCATGTCGCCTGTACGTTCTCGTCATCGAGTTCGTGCTGTGCGTGCGCTTGGTGTTGGTCTGCTTGTTTTGGACCAAGACCAGTCCATGAACGGTGTGAGGAGGAGTTCATGGACCAAGAATTGGTTGCTCCAGCGGGACCAATTCTGCCATATGCCTCTGCTGCGGGAGATCGTCGAGAATAATCCTGAGGACTACAGGAATTTTCTGCGGATGTCTGACCCCGTTTTTCAGCATCTGTTGGCTTTGGTGTCCCCCTATATTACCAGGAAGGACACCGTTATGCGGGAAGCCATCAGTGCTGAGCAGAGGCTCATCCCCACCTTACGTTACCTGGCGACAGGGAGAAGTCTTCAGGACTTGAAGTTCACGACAGGCATCTCCCCCCAGGCTCTGGGCCTCATAATCCCAGACACCTGTTCTGCCATTATACAAGTCCTGCAGGAGGACTATATTAGGGTAATTTTTCTCCATTAACATCACATTTTATGTATTTCATGTATGCTAATGTATTGTATTTCTTTCATCCTTCCCTAATTACCATGATTGTAATATGCTGAGAATGTCCCCTTTGTCCTCATGCATGCTGGAAGCTTTTAAATGCCCCTTTTTTCTCCTCCATGCATATTTCCCTTCACTAACCTTTCCAGCAGGGGCATCTGTTGCTCCAAATGTTTGGGGGTCCAACCCCAATTTTAGGAACTAAACTTCCTCCTTTTTAGCGACTGTGCCTATTAAACGGCACCAGTTGCCCCTTCCAATGCAGCCATTTTGTCCCCTCCAATGCAGCCATTTTGTCCCCTCCAATGCAGCCATTTTGTCCCCAGCCCTGCACTTACCTTCTTCTGGTCAGCGCCATCCTTCTTCTGTCCTTGATGTCTTTTCCTGCCCTCGATGTTGCATCAGCCAATCATGTAACCGTAAAACAGACTTGGTGAACATGATTGGCAGAGCAGCCTGTCAGTGTTTACCCAAGGAATGTCCCCCCCCCTGCGTCCCCTACTACTTCAATTACAAGGGGTTTCATAGCATTGTGCTGATGGCGGTGGTGTCAGCAAGGTATGAATTCCTCTTTGTTGATGTAGGGAAGAATGGCCGGATGTCCGGTGGGGGATCCTTCATCCAGACGGAGTTTGCCCTCCGTCTCCAGAGTGACGACCTTGCATTGCCACTGGATGCAGGGAATGTTGAAGGACTCCCCTTTGTTTTTTTGGCTGATGAAGCCTTCGGACTTGGACCGCACCTCATGAGGCCATTTCCACAGAGGACCCTGACCCCAGAGACAAGGGTATTCAATTACCCGCTGGCCAGGGGCCGAAGAGTCGTTGAAAATGCCTTTGGCATAATGGCCAGCCGGTTCCGCCTTTTTATGACTCCCATCCACTTGGCGAAGTACAAGATAAACTATGTCGTTTTATGCTGCTGTGTGCTCCATAATTTTCTGTGCCGAAAATCAAGTACTTATATGGCCTCAGTATTGCCTGAGGCTGGACTTTCCCATGCCAATCCCCTGCCGGGCCTCGAATCTGCCCGTCCTGGCTTGCCCTCCCAAAATGCCCGTGAGGTTCGGGAGAAATATATGGACTATTTCACGGGTAGGGGGGCAATTCCTATGCCAGGCCATGACTAAAGAATTGTGCATAAAAAACTCATTAAAATTATTTTTTAATCTGGTAACTTTGTTTGTTTCCTGTCTCCTAGTTTGTCTTAGTGCATTTGTAGTGGCGATTGTTTTTTTCCTTTAGTAAATAACAACCATTTCACTATGCAATCCAAAAAAATACACAAATAAGGTTAGAGCGTATTTGAAAAAGAAGCTACACTTTGTTGGTGTTCAAATATTTTACTCTGTGCACATTCACACACATGGTACATTTTTTTTTTTTGTTTTTTAGCTGGCCAAAAACCGGCAATTGTTTTCTTATGAAAATACAAAACCATTAGTTGCATTCTAAATAGTATAACATTGGATACCTCTGAGCAATATGAGACATTCACTTACACAAACTATGTCTCTATGTGCCCGTCCTAATATGGGGTATTGGCACCCCTTGCCCAGCCAAAAATTTAATATGCACACATTTTGAAGTAATTTCCAATAGGGATTTTAGACTCCTGATCCCTATTGATAACATGTGCCATCTGCCATCAGGGGTGATCAATGGACGTGTTTTGTGGGTGCAACCCCTTCTTCAGTTCACCTACTTTAGATACGAGGAAGGGGTTGCACCCCAAAAAGCCGTACATGGATATCCCCTGATGGCAGATGGCACATGTTGACACACTGTGTGCATATTCAATTTTTGGCTGGTTTGATTGTCAAAAATACATTAAAAGGGTGAATAACAAACTGAAAACAAAAATGGGGGTTTTGAGGCCTTATTCAATTCTCCCCAAAACATCTAGGATGTCTTTAAAGGTTTGATCCATCACATGAATTCTTTGTTTAATTCTGTCCAGTTCTGTGCTACATTCCATCACTTGCTGTATTATTCGTAGGGCACTGTCAGCAGAGAAACGTGTACTATCTTTCACCACAACATTTACATCCCCTAAAATATAAAAAAAAAGTTATTATAACTCTGCAGGCCTACATCTCTTACCTGAAGCTGTGGTGACAGATACTGACCTGTTGTGGTGACCAGTTCCACCACTTCATCCACTTCTCCTTCCTGCACTTCTCCTTCCTCCACCTCTTCAACTTCCTCAACACCCTCAGGTTGTGGGTCTTTGTGAGGTTGGGGTTGTTTCGAAGCTGTGGGTTTCATGTGCTCCCTGGAGTGTTCTCCTCCCAGTCTTCTCTCCCCTATGAGAATCAAACAAAAGGTCTAGTTATCACACAGAAATTTTCTCTAACAAATAAAAACAGGCTAAATTGATTGGAAGTGGGGTACAAGTGTCTGTTTGTGCAGAATTTCCACATGAAGACATTATTTTGTCTAAAAAATATGTTTATCATTCACCTTTGGCTGTCAATTTTGAGACATGGAGGCATCACAAAATTTCACTGATGCACCTGTGTGGGACCCCCAAAAAAGGCGGTTCTGCTGGGCCACACTATAGTGCTCAAAAGTACAGATGTGGAACCAGCTGCTGAGTGTCCTCTCCTTTACACTGATTAAAAAGTTTGCATTTCATTCTCTTTACAAACACATCATCTAGCCAACAATGTAAGAACCACAATTTTATCAAAACAGGCAGATGTCTAATTAAATTTGAGCCTGAAAAATAATCAAAAAACGAGGATAGTGACCGAACGATGTGTCTGTAACGAACGCTTACTGTGCCCAACAAAGTTCAAAATATTACATTTTGGAAGGGAGTACACTTGTAAAATAAATAAACTTGGAGCAACATGTAAGTTGATAAATACATTAATAGCATTAAAGTTTCCAAAGTACTTACTTTTTCCTAGCATTCTCTTAATGCTCCTTAACTGCTCCGGCTCCCTCAGTTTGAGGTCTGACCACCTCTTTCTGAGCTGCTCATTTGAGCGTTTCACCCCAAAATTCTTCTTCAGACTCTTCACGACTTTATTTATGATTTTGGCCTTCCTTCTATTAGGTTTGCTATACGGCCCATGCTTTGCGTCATAATCCGACTTTAGCAACATGTCCACCATCTCCGCCATCTCCGCATAAGACATATTAGATGCCTTGAATCTCCTCCTTGATCATGACATTTCCTCAGTCTCCGAGCTTGTCTCCTCCTCGTTATTTGAGGAATTATCAGACACCTGCTGTAAATCCGCCATATCTGTCTGCGCGCCGAAAGAGAAGGGGCGGGGAAAAGATGTTAGTTAGAACGTCATGGGCGGGCGACGTGTGCGGAGCGACGTGTGCGTAGTTTGACGCATGCGTGGTGTATATATAGCAAACACACATGTGACTATACTATGTTCGGTGTGCGGAGAGAGGAGTTCAAGTGACGGACGTGCGAACGAAGGTATGTGAATTTGTGACTTTGAAAAATTGTTGCCCTATACTGTCTTGAGAATGTTGGAAGATATATATGGTGAATAAGATTTTAAGGAGGTTAGACTGTGTGCCTCACATTAGTTATATAATTTTTTTTTTACTTGCAGAGCCAATATGAATGTCTTTATTAGCGACAAAGAATTCCTTGCGGAATTTATAGACCGGGTAAGGGAGTTGCCCGCTCTGTGGGAAACCAAAAACCCCATACATAAAAAAAAAGGGGTGAGAAAAGCAGCGCTGGAGACCCTGCTCCCATTTGTGCATACCAAGGTGCCCACAGCCACAGCAAAACAGGTGGACACTAAAATTGGGAGCTTGAGAGGCACATACAGGACTGAACGCTCTAAGGTCCTGGCTTCTCAGAGGTCAGGAGCAGCAGCAGATGATGTGTATGCCCCGAATTTGTGGTACTACAGCAGGATGTCCTTTCTGGATGACCACATTGAGGCAAGGCCATCACTGTCCACTCTTCCCCCCAGACTTCCTTGCAGCCAACCTGAGCCTTCTCTGGAGCAAGAGGAGGCAGCCATCCTGGATGAACCTGATTTGGCCATCTGGAGCCAGGTATAGTATTTATAGAAAATGTATTGGGATAAACCTAATGTTTGAAAAATATGTCAAGATGACAAACATAAACTATTTTGTGTTCCACACGTAAAATCAAGATCTCGAGACATTAGTCTTGCCTAAATTGGGTGCTAAATAGTCAATCTGATGTAGTTGTAAATGTTTGGAATTTTATTCTTGATTTACATTCAAATTGCTACAATCTGGGTCTTAAAGTTGTATGAAAATAATAAACCAAAATATTAAACTATGTCCCTTTTTCATACACAGGATGAAATCAGCCAGGAGGAGGGTCAGGAAACTGTCAGGCAGGAGGAGGCAGGGCCCACTGTGAGCCAGGAGGAGGCAGGGCCCAGTGGCAGCCAGGAGGTGTCAGGGCCCAGTGGCAGCCAGGAGGTGGCAGGGCCCAGTGGCAGACAGGAGGTGGCCGGCCCGAGGAGAACCACAAGATCACAGGTGCCTCCCATCTGACTTCCCAAAAGAAGCAGGAGGGACAGGACCACGAGTGAGGCAGCAATGGCCCTTATTCGAGAGGCCCATGCCACCCTCCAGGAGCCCACATCCCCTGAAGAGGCCATTGCCGGCCTAGTGGAGGCCAAGTTCAAGGTGATGAGCATGGAGCAACGCCTCCTATGCGAGCCCCTGCTCATCACCTTGCTGAACAAGGGGGTGATGGAGAAAATTACCCCCAATACGGCCATATGTGAGGTGGCACAACTATCCCAACCTCAACCTTCTCCTCCACCTCCACCTTCTTCTTCTGCCCCACCCCCTTCTCCTCCACCTCCTCCTCCACCTCCACCTTCTTCTTCTGCGCCACCCCCTTCTCCTCCACCTCTTCCTCCTCCTGACAGGAGTACCCCTCCAGTGGCCCAGCCTCCAGCCACACGAAGAAGGAAGGCTGCAGGGAAGACTTCAGGGAAGGCTGCCAAGAAGACGGGGAAGTGATGGCCTTGCTTCATTGTGGTCGGACAGAAGGCAGCCTGTTGTAGTACCACAGACTTGGGACATATATATCACCTGCTGCTGTTCCTGACCTCTGGGAGGCCAGCATCAGATTGTGCTCAGAACTGTTGGCCTTCTCAAGCTCCCAATTTTAGTGTCCACACAGGGTTGATGTGTGCTTTGGGGTCCCTGGGATGCACAAATGGCAGCAGGTTCTCCAGCGCTGCCTTCTCTTTTTTTTTTTTAAAACATGAATAAATGTTATTTTTGTTTAAGTTCATACTTGACTATGTTTATTTTTACAATTTTTTAATTTAGCTTTGGAGTAAGCAGATACATTTGACAGCCAAAAAAAGGGACAGATAACAACCCCCCAAAAAACAATAAAATAATAATGTAAAAAATATAGGGTGTAAAATTTACAATTAAAAAAAACAAATATACAATGGGAGATCACTAGCAAAACATTGCCAAATTAAAATTAACATCTGTTAGAAAAATCTAAAACAGTAAAATATTCATAAGATCTTGCACGATATAATACACCTAAATCTTCTTAAGAGCAGCATGAAAAAGGTTAAAAAAAATAGTCATAACTCTGTGTGAATATCAGCAGCAAAAGAAGTTCATTCGTTTTGATTAATGTAACATTCTAAAGAAGATTTCAATGCACAACATTTAAACGATGCAATAATTTAGAGCGTGACAAATGTGCTATCTCCATTACGAAGGCTTGATTTAGCTGAAGATGCGCTCCCGTCTCATACTTGATTCTGAGCATGCGCGCTTTTGGAAGAGTCGTAAAAGCATACACACGAACCATTTTCTCGTCACAAAACAGGCCGACGAGAAACACGACGAGGAAATCTTGAATCCTGACGAGAAAATAGAGAGCAGGTTCTCTATTTTCTCGTCGAAATTCACGGCAATTTTCTCGTCGTAAAACCATACACACGAACGGTTTTCTCGACAAGAAAGCTCTCGCGGCACTTTTCTTGCCGGTTTTGGACGAGAAACTCGGTCGTGTGTACGAGGCTTAAGGATCATTATTATAAAAATACGAAAATTTTCACATATATCTATTATCACTTAGTTCCTCCAGTCGATTGGTAACAGCCATTGTTTCACTTGGTTGGATAAGTGGAGGTTACCTTTAATATTGCTTTAGGGTGCGGCCCGTGAAGGGCGATCAATTAGTTGGTCAGTGTTTGGAGGCCGGAGGCACATATTATTTGAATATTTTGCATTGGAAAATTATTTTCACTTTTTCAGTTTGTACAGTGTTATTGTGGGGGAACACATCACACTGTAAGAGCCAGTTCACTCTCTGGTACAGATTTTTAGCTATTATCCCTAGAGAAGGCAGAGCCACCACCCCTATTTGTCTTTATTCACTGGGTGTTTATTGTATGCCAGAACAAGCACACAACTTTTAACATTTGATTTATATAAATGCAATCAGCAGTTACAACAACACAAACGTCTTCTCTAACATCACCTTCAAGCTGTTAGACACTTTTAGATACTTCTAGTACCACTTAAAGTGGTTGTAAACCCCGTAGACAATTTTTTTTTTTTTTACTTACCTGCAAGACAAAGCTATAATGAGCTAGTATGACTAGCATACTAGCTCATTATGTACCACTTACCTTCGATCGGGGCCCCCCAAGTCGTCCGTGTCCCTCCTCTAGCCGCATCCATCGCTGCGGCGATAGCCGGAATGTTACTTCCGGGTATCGCCGCTGCAGCCAATCACAGCGCTGCTCCGGCGCTGTGATTGGCCGGAGCGGCGAAGACGTGACTCCGCGCATGCGCGCGTGAGCTGTCGAATTCGGCTACGTCGTCGAATGTTGCGACCTAGCCGAATTTGTGAATGGGGTGACGTCAGCGTCGCCGCATTTACATACAAATATCTACTTAACCGTGTAGGTTAAGGAGATATTTCATGCACCTACAGGTAAGCCTTAATCTTTGTAGAATCTCTTTTCGCTACAGTTACAGCTGCAAGTCTTTTTGGGTATGTCTCTGCCAGCTTTGCACATCTAGAGAGTGAGATTTTTTCCATTCTTCTGTGCAAAATATCTCAAGCTCTGTCAGAGTGGATGGAGAGCATCTGTAAATAGCAATTTTCAAGTCTTGCCACAGATTCTCAATTGGATTTTGGTCTGGACTTTGACAGGGCCATTCTAACACATGACTATGCTTTAATCTAAACCATTCCATTGTAGCTGTATGTTTAGGGTCATTGTCCTGCTGGAAGGGGAACCTCCTCCCTAGTCTCAAGTCTTTTGCAGACTGTAACAGGTTTTCTTCTAAGATTGCCCTGTAATTGTCTCTATTCATCTTCCCATCTACTCTGACCAGCATCCCTGTCCCTGCTGAAGAGAAGCATCCGCACAACATGATGCTGCCACCACCATGTTTCACAGTGGGAATGGTGTGTTTAGGGCGATGTGCAGTGTTAGTTTTCTGCCACACATAGCGTTTTGCTTTTAGGCCAAAAAGTTAAATTTTGGTCTCATCTGACCAGAGAACCTTCTTCCACACGTTTGCTGTATCCCCCATGTGGCTTCTCGCAAACTGCAAACGGGAATTCTTATTGGTTTCTTTCAACAATGGGTTCCTTCTTGCCACTCTTCCATAAAGGCCAGATTCGTGGAGTGCACGACTAATAGTTGTCCAGATTCTCCCACCTGAGCTGTGAATCTCTGCAGCCCCTCCAGAGTTACCATGGGCCTCTTGGTTGCTTCGCTGATTAATGCTCTCCTTGCCTGGCCTGTCAGTTTAGGTGGATGGCCATGTCTTGGTAGGTATGCAGTTTTGCCATTCTCTTTCCCTTTTTGGATAATGGATTGAACAGTGCTCTGTGAGATATTCAAAGCTTGGGATATTTTTTTATAACCTAATCCTGTTTTTAACTTCTTCACAACTTTATCCCTGACCTGTCTGGTGTGTTCCTTGGCCTTCATGATGCTGTTTGTTCACGAAGGTTCTCTGTATTTATACTATTAAATTACACCCAGGTGGAGTCTATTTACTAATTAGGTCACTTCTAAAGGCAATTGGTTCCACTAGTCTTTAGTTAGGAGTATCAGAGTAAAGGGGGCTGAATACAAATGCACCCCACACTTTTCAGATATTTATTTATAAAAAATGTTGAAAACCATTTATCACTTTCCTTCCACTTCACAATTATGTGCCACTTTGTGTTGGTCTATCACATAAAATTCCAATAAAATACATTATGTTTTTGGTTGTAACATGACAAAATGTGTAAAATTTCAAGGGGTATGAATACTTTTTCAAGGCACTGTATGTATTCTGATTAATTGATAGTTAGATTCATAAAGATAGACAGAGGAGGACTGGGAATCTATGGCCTGGTAGGGGGAAGGGGACACAAAACCAAATAGCCCTTCCATGGCAGAAATTTTGATATTTGTGAGATAAAGAAAGCGTCAAGCCTCATACACACGGGCGGGAATCCCGTCGAAAATAAAAACAACGATTTTCTCAACAGGATTCCTGGCAAGCTTGTCTTGCCAAGCCCTGTGTACACAAGCGCTGTTCAAAAGAACTGCCGTTCTTTTGAATGGCAAGAACGCAGTGACGTCATCGACTACGACGAGCCGGCGCTTGTCACATTCAATGCCGTCGCCGCCATCTTGCTATACCCTACACTACTCTTGTATGCTACCGCACATGCATCAAAGTCTCATCGAGCATGCGCGGGTTTCCCTGGACAGGTAAGCATACATACGACCGGGTTTCTCAGCAGGTTCTCTATTTTTCTCGTCGAGATTCCCGGCAGTTTTCCTGCCGAGAAACCATACACACGAACAGTTTTCTCGGCAAAAAGCTCTCCCAGCAGTTTTCTTGCCGAGAAAACCGGTCGTGTGTACGATAAGGTGAACAGATTTTTAAAATGAAATCCGGGGACATATTTTTTTTTACTAGTAATCTCACTCTCCGGGCCCCGGCTACTACTGGGTGGGGAGCAGAGGAAGATCACTCCGCCAGGGAAGGCAAGGAGATAAACAGGCAGGTGGCTGGCCAAGACTTGAGTCGAGGCAGAAGAACATGAGAGCGGAGCTGAATGGGCATGCACCCGAAACTGAAGAAATATTCCCTCCGCTCCGACCAGCACATGATCATCAGAAAGGGGCACAGATAATGGAAAAAAATACACCCCCCTAAGCTAGTAGGAGCGGCGGAGCGGGGTGTGTAATTCAGATTTTTTTTTTTTTCATTTTGCAATGACTGTCTTTGAAATTGCCCCAGCCCCTGTTCAAATCCAATCCGGGGACAAAACCGGGGACAGACTTGGTCCGGGGACAGTGTCCTCAATCCGGGGACTGTCCCCAGAAACCGGGGATGTCTGGTCACCCTAGTGTACGATGCTTCACTCACAAAATGTGCCACAGTGTTGCATTAATAGGTGTTTGTGGTGAAAGATGAGTACTGTTAAAGAACATGGTTTATTGTGAAACACCATCTTACATCTTCCAGGGTCAGCTTCTTTTACAGCTCCTGACATTCAATCACATGACATCTCGGAGGTAAGAAGGATGTTGGGGCAAGAAGATTTCTCTCTGCCAGACACTGTGATTATGGGTCTGAACAGGGAGCAGATAGCTTTATAGTGCCCAGAATGTGCCACTGGCTGAGTGTTTCACTATGATTAGTGTCTAAATGATGGAGTATCTTCACAAAACAACACAAGTCCACAGATCCTTTTAGTACTGGCCAGCATACATGGCCTCCTGTCCACCAGCCCAGACATCTACTGCATGCAGGATATGTAATAGCAGTTCAACTGAAGAACTTCTGCTGTATCTGAAAGTCACAAATTATGCAACTCAGTCATAAGATAGAATACTTGCAATCTTTTATGGCTCACTCAGTCAGAATGCCTCCTGCTGAGTATAGGTGAGTAAACATCTTATGGAAGATCTAGAAATGAGCACCTGTGCTGGCTTGTAGGCAGGTGCAGTTTACCCCTCTGTAGGTTGCTGTACAAAGGGAATGGAGAATGGGAGGAACTTTGTTCCTCTGACGCCTCCATAGGTGTCATCAGGAGAGCAGCTACAATAATGGATGACTTCGGCGACCACCTTTAGTGGAGGCAATGCTAATAAATAGCACTATACCACTGTAGTTGGTGCACATTTGTGAAGTGGATAGTGTAGAGACAGGATATTGAGAGGTTCCTATCAAGGAGGGACAGAATAGGGATACCGCTGCTAGCTCCCCTATCCTTGGGCTTTAGACCTGGGATAAACAACTTTCTGTCAGTCTGCAAGTACATCTACACCACTGCTCTGCCTAACTGCCACCCACTTCACTCAGATGCTGCGCTGGTAATATAATTATGTAAGCATTGCTAAAGTGAAACATCAAGCGCTGGAACTGTGTTAAAGTACTGCTAACACTGCTATGAGCCAGTGTACCCGAATTGCCTGTATTACCAAGACTCTGATGCCATACTGTTTTGGGATTATTAGGCAAGATGTCCACTTCATGTATTTGTTATTTTGATTTATTTCAAATAACGGTGCCACTTTATTTGGTCTCTGTGTACCTTTACTCCATTTTGGATGCTAATCAACTGGCCCCACCAAAAACGTGGCACAGTCAGCAGGATATGCCTCATGAATCAGTTGGGACAGACAGGAGTCTAGAGACCACTATTGCACCCTTAGGGGTGGCCTTAGCATGAGTCACAAAGATCAGCGGGTCCAACGTCACACTGACAGAGTGGGACGAGAGACTGGAAAGTGCAATATGCCTCTACCAGGTGTCCACCAAGTTGATTGCAAAGTTAACTTTCAATCTCCTGGAGGATGATGCTCGCCAATCTATTATGGCACTGCCAGAGGAGGAATGTGCTAGCTTTGACCAAATAGTGGCATGACTGGTGGGCATATTTGAGGAGAATGTCACTCTGACTGCGCTGACCGCCCAATTGTCATTCAAAGTGCGACAGCGCTAAAAGCTGAAACCTGGCCTGGCTGGGAAGGGGGTGAAAGTGCCCAGTAGGCAAGTGGTTAAATAATAAGTGACACTATAATTGTAGACTTTGTTATTCATACAGTGGGGCAAAAAAGTATTAAGTGAGCAACCAATTGTGCAAGTTCTCCCACTTAAAAAGATGAGAGAGGCCTGTAATTGCCATCATAGGTATACCTCAACTATGAGAGACAAAATGTGGAAACAAATCCAGACAATCACAAAGTCTAATTTGTAAAGAATCTATTTGCAAATTATGGTGGAAAATAAGTATTTGGTAACCTACAAACAAGCATGATTTCTGGCTCTCACAGACCTGTATCTTCTTCTTTAAGAGGCTCTTCTGTCCTCCACTCATTACCTGTATTAATGGCACCTGTTTGAACTTGTTATCAGTATAAAAGACACCTGTCCACAACCTCAAACAGTCACACTCCAAACTCCACTATGGTGAAGACCAAAGAGCTGTCGAAGGACTCCAGAAACAAAATTGTAGACCTGCACCAGGCTGGGAAGACTGAATCTGCAAAAGGAAAGCAGCTTGGTGTGAAGAAATCAACTGTGGGAGCAATAATTAGAAAATGGAAGACATACAAGACATACAAGACCACTGATAATCTCCCTCGATCTGGGGCTCCACACAAGATCTCACCCTGTGGGGTCAAAATGATCACAAGAACGGTGAGCAAAAATCCCAGAATGACCTGCAGAGAGCTGGGACTAGGGTTCAGTTTGGTTTGCATCAGAACAGGCAATAAATTTGTTTGAATATCCGAACACCGTTAAAGTCTATGGGACTCGAACATGAAAAATCTAAAGTGCTAATTGTAAAGGCTTATGCCGTGTACACACGATAGTTTTTAATGTCATTTTAAAAAACGAAGTTTTTCTCAACGTGGTTTTTCTTGTTTCCTCTCAAGCCTGTCTTGCATACACACGATCATGAAAAAAAACGCTCGAGCAAAGCGCAGTGACGTACAACACGTACGACGGCACTATAAAGGAGAAGTTCCGTTCGAATGACGACACTCTTCATGTTAGTAAAGTTTGTTGAGCGGCGATTCGCGCTTTTCAGCCTCGTGCTTTTCAGTCCGTTACAGCGTGACGATTGTGCTATCTCCATTACGAACGCTAGTTTTACCAGAACGAGCGCTCCCGTCTCATACTTGATTCTGAGCATGCGCGGTTTTTTTCCCCTCGTAAAAGCATACACACTACCGTTTTTCACGACGTTAAAAAGAACGACGTGAAAAACGACGTGAAAAAATAGAGCAGGTTTGTTAAAAATGCTCTGGAGCCTACACACGATCGTTTTTAATGCCCAATTTAAAAAATGGCATTTTTAACGTCGTGAAAAACGGTTGTGTGTATGCGGCATTATATGCAAGTTATTTTCATAAAAAGTGTTTGGGGACCCGGGTCCTGCCCCAGGGGACATGTATCAATGCAAAAAAAAAGTTTTAAAAACGGCAGCCTGACAGGTCTCTTATGTAGCTGGGGACGGGGCCACTCGTCACGTGACCCCGCCCCCCTCTGATGCAAGGGGAAACCCGGGCTTCCCCAGTGACGTGCGGGTGACCCCGCCCCCCTCTGATGCAACGGAAACCTGCATTACATCAGAGGGGGGCCTGGTACGCTCTCTCGTCCCCCCTCTTTTCCTGCGGCCTGCCAGGTTGCGTGCTCGGATAAAGGGTCTGGTATGAATTTTTGGGGGGAACTCCATGCCATTTTTTTTTTAATTTGGTTGGAGCTCCCCTTAAAATCCATACCAGACCTGAAGGGTCTGGTATGGATATTTGGGGGGAATCCCACGTAATTTTTTTTTTATTTGACGCAGGGTCTCCCTTAATATCCATACCAGACCTGAAGGGCCTGGTAATTGAATTTGGGGGGACCCCCACGCATTTTTTTTTTTTTTATCAATGACTTTCAATGACTTTTCTCTGTATTGCCGGGAGCCGACAATTCATTATAGCCGCGAGTGCTTTTAAATTAATTTTTTTCCTTCAGAAATTACACTTTATGCAGGGGCAGTTCTAAACACGGGAAACAAGCGCTGCTTTACAGGCATACTATACACACCCCCTAGGTATGAAATTTAAAGGAATATTTCACTTTTATTGTTTCACTTTAAGCATTATTAAAATCACTGCTCCCGAAAAAACGTCCGTTTTGAAAAAAAATCTTTGCATTGATACATGTCCCCTGGGTCCCCAGGTCCCCAGGTCCCCAAACCCTTTTTTGACAATAACTTGCATATAAGCCTTTAAAATTAGCACTTTAGATTTCTCCCATATACTTTTACGGGGTGTTCCGTGGCTTTTCGAATTTGCCGCGAACACCCCAAATTGTTTGCTGTTCGGCGAATGGGCGAACAGGCAATGTTCGAGTCGAACATGAGTTTGAGTCGAACTCGAAGCTCATCCCTAGCTGGGACCAACGTAACAAATGCTAACACACTACGCCGCCAGGGACTCAGATTCTGCAGTGCCAGTCGTGTCCCCCTGCTTAAGCCAGTACATGTTCTGGCCCGTCTAAGGTTTGCTAGAGAGCATTTGGATGATCCAGAAGAGGATTGGGAGAATGTCATATGGTCAGATGAAACCAAAGTAGAACTGTTTGGTAGAAACACAACTCGTCGTGTTTAGAGGAGAGAGAATGCTGAGTTGCAACCAAAGAACACCATACCTACTGCGAAGCATGGGGGTGGCAACATCATGCTTTGGGGCTGTTTCTCTGCAAAGGGAACAGGACGACTGATCTGTGTACATGAAAGAATGAATGGGGCCATGTATCGTGAGATTTTAAGTGCAAACCTCCTCCCATCAGCAAGGGCATTAAAGATGAAACGTGGCTGGGTCTTTCAGCATGACAATGATCCCAAACACACCGCCTGGGCAACGAAGGAGTGGCTTCGTAAGAAGCATTTCAAGGTCCTGGAGTGGCCTAGCCAGTCTCCAGATCTCAACCCCATAGAAAACCTTTGGAGGGAGTTGAAAGTCCGTGTTGCCCAGCGACAGCCCCAAAACATCACTGCTCTAGAGGAGGTCTGCATGGAGGAATGGGCCAACATACCAGCAACAGTGTGTGACAACCTTGTGAAGACTTACAGAAAACGTTTGACCTCTGTCATTGCCAACAAAGGACATATAACAAAGTATTGAGATGAACTTTTGATATTGACCAAATACTTAATTTCCACCATAATTTGCAAATAAATTCTTTCAAAATCAGACAATGTGATTGTCTGTCTGGATTTGTTTCCACCTTTTGTCTCTCATAGTTGAGGTATACCTATAATGACAATTACAGGCCTCTCTCATCTTTTTAAGTGGGAGAACTTGCACAATTGGTGGCTGACTATTGACTAAATACTTTTTTGACCCACTGTATATTTGTATTACTCCATACTAGTGCTGTGGAAATTAACTATTAATTCCTCGATTAATCGATTAAGTTTTTTGATCGATCAAAATTTTTTTGATCGATCAAAATTCTTTTGATCGGTACTCACCTCTCCGCCGGCTTCCGGGTCTTCAGGGGAGTTCCGTCGGAAATCCGGTGACGCCACTGAAACCGGCAGAGCTTGCCGTGTCCATCTGAAGGGCTCCTTTGCTGTGCCTTCATATCTGCATGCAGGCCGGGACCTTACCATCTGCCACACGCAAGGGCTGTTACACTTCCCTCTATCAACCTGGGATTCTACAGCCATCCACTGGGAGTTGTGATAGTTCCCTTCACGGGACGTCTACATGCCGAAGGACTGATGTTAGCCCCTCCTCATCTGGATTCAGAAGTGGTATCGTTGTACACATTTTTGTACCAGTATCATACTTAGCTACATGTTTTTATGACTGCTTTTGCTACCGTTTGGTATTACTCGCACCATTTTTACAGTTTATGTAGCTACATCGATTTTATCTCCAGTGCAATATTTATTGTGTTACCTACTTGAAGACTATAAAAGTTTTAATGCTATTCCCATCGAGCGCTGCCTTTGTGTGTTTTTTGTATCCTGCTATCCATTTTTCCAGTGGTTGGTAGCTGCACTGGGAATCGGCCTGCAAGGAGATCAGCTAAAAAGTAGTTGGATTTGTATGTGCGTTATAATTAATCGAAATTAGTCGATTAATCGATAAAAAAAAAAACGATTAATCGAACACAAAAATTTTAATCAGTAACAGCCCTACTCCATACCAAATGTTAGATGAAAAGAGATAAATGGAACTGACATATGTAGGGAATATTTTGACAGACATTTGGAGGTGAAGAAAGCAAGGACCTACAGGTAGATCAATTATTCTCTACTTTATAAATATGCCACATTGTCTGTCAAGTTTGAACCATCAATAGAATAAATATTTTGCCTTTTTTAAATCATTCTCTTTATTAACACAAAATAATTAAAGCATATTATGTTCCTAATACAGAGCAAATGGAGGGAATGGAGGAAGAGGTAATAATACGGAGCAATGACCATAGCTTTTCATAACATATTGATATTCCAAATGGTTGAAAGTATGCCAACACCCTCCATATTATTTGGTTCAGGTGTTTTGCAGTAAAGGTCAATAGCGCTGACAAAGACATCTTACACCATTGTCTGTTTTCAACCATGTGGCAACAGTTTCTGTTCCAGCATGACTGTGCCCCTGTGAACAAAGTAATGTTCATAAAGGCACCGTTTGGGCAGCTTGGTTCGGAGGAACTCTAGTTGCCTGAACAAAGATAGAAAGAAAAAAAGCCCTAGGGCTAACGTTGCGCTAGAGAAGCAATTGAAATTGGTAAAGTGATCAGTGATCCAAAGACAGCAGCTAGCATAAATAGCTAAATACTAAAACTATACAAAACATAAAAAACAAAGGTATGCAGCGCTGAAATAAGATCTCCAAAATAAATTTAGGAGAACATAAAATAGGTTGATAATCAACTGAATGATTAAACACAAAATATAAAGTGAATTATAAATAAGTGCAGTAGTGAACCACAAAAGAATATTAAATGAGTAAATGTTGACATGTAGTGACAGGTTAGATAGGCCTTGGAGACAGAGCTGCGGTCCGTGAGTGTTTTAAGGTTGGACGAGGAATCTACACCATTGAAATTTAGAGGCTGTGGGGGAAGCCTAATTTCCCTGTGCTGGGTGAGACTGTTGGATGCAGTCATGAGCATCTGGTAAGCAGGATATATATCTTTCTCACCCGGGTGTCACCATTGTATCCATTACTTCACGTTTGGGAGCCACCTTTCTTCTTTTTTTTGGAACACTTCACTTCACATTGGATTGTTGTTTATTTTTGCACCAAGGAGGTTTCTTTTGATGGACTTTGTTTATGAACTTCTTCACGGATTAGTTATTAACATTATTCATATTGTCAACATTTACTCATTTAATATTCTTTTGTGGTTCACTACTGCACTTATTTATAATTCACTTTATATTTTGTGTTTAATCATTCAGTTGATTATCAACCTATTTTATGTTCTCCTAAATTTATTTTGGAGATCTTATTTCAGCGCTGCATACCTTTGTTTTTTTTTGCCTGAACAAAGACCTGACCACAACCCTACTGAACATCTTTAGGATGAATTTAAACTCTGGATTTAACCTGACAAATGCTCTACTAGCTAAATGAGCACAATTTGCCACAAACAAAAAATGGAGTGTTCACAACACTCTTATAGATGTTTAGCAACTTCATTTATAGTAGCAGATTTGAATAAGGTGAGTGTCAATTGTACCTGGTGACATGGGGTGTTAATTGTGGGAGATACCTGTAGAGTGGATATTTCATCACAAACTGTATCAATCTTATTTTTGAAGTGATTAGCAATCTCCTGGGCAGTGAGTGAGTTAGTGGGGGGCAGGCAGTGGAGGACGAAGTAGAGAATTGAAGGTAGAGAAGAGTTGACGGGGATTGGATGAGAAGGTGTTAATGAGAGTGGTAAAATAGGTCTGCTTGGCAGTGTGGAGGCAAGAATTGTATTTTTGGAGGGCAGATTTGTATTGGTTGAAGTCTTTGAGAGACTTAAGCCTCGTACACACGACCGGTTTTCTCGTCAAGAAACGACAAGAAAACTGTTGGGAGAGCTTTCTTGCAGAGAAAACCGTTCGTGTGTATGGTTTCTCGTCGAGAAAACTGCCGGGAATCTCGATGAGAAAAATAGAGAACCTGCTCTCTATTTTCTCGTCAGGATTCTCGTTTTTCTCGTCGGGATTCTCGTCGGCCTGTTTCTCGACGAGAAAACCGCTCGTGTGTATGCTTTTCCGAGTCTTAAAAAATCGCGCATGCTCAGAATCAAGTATAAGACGGGAGCGCTTCCTCTGGTAAAACTAGCGTTCGTAATGGAGATAGCACATTCGTCACGCTAAAACGAACTGAAAGCACGAAGACTGAAAAGCGCGAATCGTCTCTCCCCAAACTTTTACTAACACGCGGTAACACGAGATCTGCAAAAACAGCCCAAGGGGTGGCACCATTGTAATCGAACTTCCCCTTTATACTGCCATCGTACGTGTTGTACGTGACCGCGCTTTACAATGACGAGATTTGTAATTGACAGTGTGTATGCAAGGAAAGCTTGACAAGAATCTCGTCAAGCTTGACAAGAATCTCATCGAGAAAAACAACGGGTTTTTTTACGACGAGATTCTCAGTCGTGTGTACGAGGCTTCAGTCTTATGCCACAGACGCTCAAGAGCACGGCTTAGTTATTTGAGAATTCTGGTGTCATCTGTTTGCCAGGGTTGTAGGGGTCGAGGCCTGATTCTGTGTGTAGTGAGGGGAGGACAGGGTGGAGGACAGGGATTTATTGTAGACAGAAGTAGCTTGGTTGGAGCAGGACAGGGGTGAGATTTTGTCATAGAGATGGTCAGTAGCACAATAGAGGAGAGAAGAGTTGAAGTGGCGAAGGTTTCAACGGGTGATAGTTAGGCGATTGGAGGGAAAGGTGGTGGAACACAGGGAGAGAGAGAAACTAATAAGATGGTGATCAGAGGGAGGAAAAGGATTGTTTGAGAGGTTGCATGGAGCGCATAGGTAGGAGAATACAAAGTCAAGGGTGTTGCCATCAGAGTGAGTAGAAGCCTATACCCATTGCTGCAGATCAAATGAGAAGGTTAGACTAAGAAGTTTTGAAGTAGCAGGAGTGTTTGTATTAACAGGGATGTTGAAGTCGCAGAGAAGGATTGTGTGAATTTCAGAAGAGAGAAAGTATGGTAACCAGGCTGAAAACTCATCAAGGAAAGTTGATAACGGTCCATGGGAGGTATATCACAGCAATTCTTAGGGAAGTTGGAGAGAATAGGCGTATACAGTGAACTTAGTGATGAGAGCGACAGAGAGTGAAGAACCTGGAAGGTGCTCTGTGGTGATAGAAGGAATCCGACTCCACCTCCCCTGCGTCCATTAGGTCTAGGGGAGTGAGTCCAGAGAAGGCCACCGTGGGAGAGGGAAGCAGGAGAAGGAGAGTCAGATTCATGAAGACCGATTTCGGTAATAGCAAGTAGATTAAAGGAGCTAGTGACAAAGAGGTTATGAACGGCATTACAGTGCATTACAACTAATGCATTGTATTATGGTGTTAGAGGTCAAGAAATGCCATACGCGTACATTAAGCTTCAGGAGGAGAGAACCTTCGGGGAGGTGGTAGCAGTGGGCAGTAACGTGAAGACCAGTGTACAAGGGGCAGCTAACGATATAGGGAATAATATAAAAGGAAAGATGATAAACCATATAATAGATGAGAATGGTGATGAGAGGGTATATTATGTTTATCTAATCAATTGGAGTCCTGAAACATCTAATTTAGATGAGGTCAGGACAAGTCCTCATAATTAGAGTGGGTTAGTTCAAGTCTGGGGAGATAGTGTGTGTGGAATCTGACAGGGGGAAGAGAGGGTATAGGAAGGGAAAAATATAGGCTGAAAAGAAGGAGGAGGAAGAGGAGAGGAGGATCCCGGGGGGTGGTGTGTTAGGGCGAAGTTGAAGATCTGTATCAGAGTGACTCTGACATCAATTTTTCATAAGGTTCAAGGGGATAATAGCGTTTCATCAAAATCTGAGAGGATGAAGTGGTCAATCCACGGCCGCAATAGGCGTTCATATTTGAGGGTTTTGTCCAGTAGGACTGCTTCTATTTTGGCATGAATCATGGCTCTGGTGATTCTGTTTTTGGGCTCTGCAATGTGGAGATGAGGGGTTTTCCATGCCTTGGCATAAGTTTGTTTAGCCCCAGTGGTAACCATCAGGAGGAGTTTAAATTGGAGACGGGTCACATCTTGAGGTTTTTTATTGAGTAAGGCTGTAACTGGATTAGAGTCCAGTGAGCTGTTAAACAGTATTGAAAAGATATGGAAAAATTTTAGTCCAGAAGGTTTTAACCTGTGGACAGGTCCACCAAATGTGGAGGTGGGTGCCTGTTTCTTCAGGATTTATTCTTCATTTTAATCCCATCTCTTAGTATGGTTTGATTATTACATATTTGCAGACATGTCTTGCCTGAAGTGAAGCCTGGAATGTATATACCCAATAAATACTGTAGAGTGGCGAGGTGTTATACTAATCCAGGAGGTAATGTAAAGAAAAAGCATAGAATCCTGAATTTTCGTTGTTTCTTTTTTGTACACATGGCCTTTATCCAAAATTAAAATTTTGTTTCATGTAGCATCTAAAAACAAGAAAAATTATATATTATCATTGTGTGACAGAAGCACCTTCATACTTTTTAGATAAATGTAACATCCATGTAGAATAATGTTGATTTAATAAATAAGTTGAGAATCTTTACTCATACTGTGTGAAGATTAACTTTATTTATCCATTCATAAGAAAAGCAAGTTCCCGTATACTTATTTAATGACTGGATACTCAAACTGAACATGAATTAGCTTTTTTCATGATTGGATAATCACTCATTTTCTCAACTTATAGTGAATCAGTATCTGTATCTATTTTTTTTTTTTGCTCAGTGTACTTACTTTCCTGCTGAACCGGTCAATTTTCAGATAGGGAGTACCCAGCTTTACACACACATATTTAAAGGTGGCGTTCAATTTATATGGTAATCGTCTAATGTTCTGTGTACCTTTATTGTCCAAAGTCAAACTCCAGCCAATATATTTTTTATCTTAAATACAGTGGCGAAGGGTTACAACCTCTGCCAGTTCTTACTTCAGTGTCTCCACTGGGGAGATTTTTCCTCACTTTCTGCCCTATTAACCATGCTAGTACTCTTCATATTGGATGCAAACAACTATAAAAGCTGAAAGGGGTTTTAACTATTACTGAGTCTGCTAATAAATTGGACACAATTTGCTCAGTGGGTGGCTTGATTGGCCCTCTCCTGCACAATATCCTTCAACTGAAAAAATGTAAGGAGCCAGGTGAAAAATTGTTGGCCAAACAGTGCCTGCATCACATCAGATGCAGACACTGTTCAGGTATTTCGGCAGCTGGTGGGGCTGGGTGTTAAAATAATACAGCCCCATCAGGAGATTTGTCCTGTGTAGATTGGATGGAAGAATCTGTTTGTCCAACTTAATTGTAACCAGGGTCGCTGATAGGCCAGTACAACTGGCCCTGTTGTACCAGACCCGGCCAGCAGGGGGGCCCGAGCAATCTGAACAGATAGCTAATTAATGTAAAAAAATAAATAATCCTCCAGCCATGACCAAACATCGTTCGTCCGACGCACACCCCCCCCTTTACTTTTTACTTTTTCTTATTTATTTTTTCTGATGGCTCTGTATCTGCAATGTGCTTGTAGGTGGTGGCAGGGGGAGGGACTATTTCTTCTATTTCGGGCTCGGAAGAATGCCTCTACCGCGCCTGCTCCTCATGCTGGCTCAAGTCCCAACCAGCGCGTCCTCTATATTGCCTTCCCTGCCGCCGCAGAGTAATTCCTCTGCCTTCGCCGCATGAGAGAAGCAGTGAGGCGAGTAGCGTAGGCAGAATAAGAAGCAACTGGCACCTGACTAGAATAGTTTGTGTGGACACTCCGGTCCAGGCAGCAGCAGGATCAGGGAGGAAGTGACTTCTGGGGCCCGGCCGGCTAACACAGGTGTGTCGTGTGTGCTTGCTTGGGGGGGGGGAAGGATTCAAGATCTACTACTACTGCAGCAGCTAGCATCTATACATAATGGCATTGGCGGCATGGGTGGCACTGTCTGCAGCACATTATGGCATTTGCGGCTTGCGTGGTACTGTCTCTGCAGGCAGCACATGCGTTATGGGCCATAACGCATGTGCTACCAGCAGACAGTGCCACCCATGCCGCCAATGCCGTAATGTGCTGCAGACAGTACCACCCATGACGCTAATGCCATAACGCATGTGCTACCTGCTGACAGTGCCACCCATGCCGCCAATGCCATATTGTGCTGCAGACAGTGCCACCCATGCCGCCAATGCCATAATGCCATTGGCAGCATGGGTGGCACTGCCTCTGCAGGCAGCACATGCGTTATGGCATTAGCGTCATGGGTGGCACTGTCTGCAGCACATTACGGCATTGGCGGCATGGGTGAGAAAAATAAATATAACTTGTAGACAAACCTGCACTTTGTTTCAAGGCGGGTCTGGGGAGGGGCCAGGGGCGGGGCCAGTGGCGGGGCCTGGGGTGGGGCTGAAGGAGAGACCAGGGGCGGCACCAGGGGTGGAGCTGAAGGGGGCCCCGTCAGGTAGGCTGTATGGGGCCCCATGATTTCTATCAGCGGCCCTGATTGTAACCCTCCATTCTCTGCCCAATTTAACAAAAGAGTTATGGCTAGATATGGACTTTATGTACCCTCATTAGGTAAAAGTTTCAACTTTATAAAGCTGAGAGCTTCCTAGCTCATTAACATGAACCCTTCTGAGAACCCTTCCTCTAAAGCCTTGCACACACTGCTAATTTTCTTTCATTCAACTCAACCCAGCGGGCTGAATGAAATAAAAACCTGACAGCTCAGGTCGGAGCCGCTGTACTAACAATCCAATGTTAGTGCAGCGATCTGCCCTGCTGCTCTATTGTGTTCTGACAGGGGGACACCCCCCTCCCCGAGCTCCACCAGAACACTCCGGAGCACTGATCGGGAGTCGGTTGGCAGACCTTTTCCGGTCATGTCCCCTCAACAGTTCGGCTGGCCACACAGGCTGAATTTCGGCCGTCTGGATTTTTCAGACTTCGAATTTGTAAGCTAGTTACTTCTTCTGTACAGTGTGGTATGGAGTTACCCTGTCTGGGTGAGAGAATAGATCACAGAGCTCCATGGGCACAGCTTCACTAAAAAAAATTATTGTATAAAATGGGAAATGTCATTTACATGAACAAATTTTATTATAAAGTTTACTTACAGAATGGTCTCTATTGCGTGTGTTTCCATTTATGTATCCATTTTCATAATTGCCAAATCCTTTGTCCTGGTATCAGAGAATTGTTGGGTTTCATAATTGTTGGGTTTTACATTTAATTTTTCATACAAACCTAATGAAGCGTACACACGACCGTTTTTTTAATGTCATGGAAAAAAACAAAGTTTTCTCGACGTGATTCTTCTCAAGCCTGCCTTGCATACACACTATCGTGAAAAAAATGCTCGAGCAAAGCGCGGTGACGTACAACACGTACAACAACACGTACGACGGCACTATAAAGGGGAAGTTCCATTCGGATGGCGCCACCCTTTGGGCTAATTTTGCTGATTTCGTCTTACCACGTGTTAGTAAAAGTTTGGTGAGAGACGATTCACGCTTTTCAGTCTCCGTGCTTTTCAGTCCGTTACAGTGTGACGAATGTGCTATCTCCATTACGAACGTTAGTTTTACCAGAACAAGCGCTCCCTTCTCATAACTTGCTATTGAGCAAGCGCTTTTTTTCCATCATTAAAGTGTACACACGGCCGTTTTTCACAACGAGAAAAACGACGAGAAAAAATAGCGCATGTTCTAAATTTTTAATGGCCATTTTTATTGTTGAGAAAAATGCTCTGGAGCCCACACACAATCGTTTTTAATGACCAATTTAAAAAATGGCATTTTTCTCATCATGAAAAACGGTCGTGTGTACGCGGCATAAGGCACAGTGATGCCAGAAATTACAGAATAGTAATTACCTTAAAAGTTTTCTGATCATTGGAATAAGCCATGCCTCTTTTGGATAGTGCATACAGCACAGAATCATGGATCGTGGGAAACAATATAACAGTCTGGATACTGTCATCAAAGAAACCACAGTGGTTCAGCTTATCCAAAACTGTACCTTTAAAGGAATGAAGATATAAAAAATAAATAAAAATGTAATATATATATATATATATATACATACATATATATATACATAGAAAGCATTTTAAGAATTTGAAGGAAATGTGTTTTTTAACTGAATACCGTACTATGCTTTATATGTTTTAACACAGAGAAAGCAAAGACTGTTGCTTGATGCACTGACTGATAAATGGTGGTATCAAAAATGACTAAATTATTGCCATTTTTAACTTGGTGCAACTGGAAAAAAGGCAATGGGTTGTTATCCTGTAAACAGGACTGTATTAAAGTCATATTAAACCCAAAAACCCAAAACAAAAATATAATATATTGCAGCTTACCAATCCTCAAATGTGGTGGCTGCATTCATTTACTTTTTTTCCTTTATTTTACCTGGTGGCCTGGACAGTAACACATACTCTGTTCTGGGGTGGTTCTTTGGAAAAGCACTGGAGTCACCCTTGGATAGCAGAACTATCTGGAGAGGAATGTGTCAGATGGACTAGTAGATTTAAATGGACATAAGTGTATAACAAAGTAAAGCTGGATTGCAGAATAATGGGATAAAGGTTTTAACTAAATAAATACAAGCTGATTATTGTAAGCACCCTTGTCAGTGTTAAATAATTTGTCTCAGCCCTATAACTGCCACTTTTGCTGCACAGCTTGGTCTGTTAAAGGAAGTTAGAAAATAACAGCAGGATGAACAGGTAAAAAAAACTTGGTTACAGTGGGACTCAGAAAAGCAAAGACTGATGTATTATCGATGGTGACAGACTGCATCATATATGTCATTTTTATTTTGTTTTTAGTACCACTTTAGGGGCAACTGATGCCTTAAGTAAAGCTTAACAATAGTGTTCCCCAGTCCCTTCATTGCTTAACTAACAAGACATTTAGGCCCCTTTCACACGGGCGGCTGTTCTTCCGCAGTTAAAAGCATGTTTCTTTGTTTTGAAAGTCAAGACCCCAGGCACAGCGATCAGCTGCATTTGTACACTGCGATTAGCTGCGTTTACGTGCGTTTACATGCGGCTGCGTTTAGCTGCGGTTGGCCATTATTGTTATCCCCATAGAAACCATTTTTATTTTGATGTACTTCCTGTTGTTTTTTTCTTTTGTTCACGCCGCTATCCGCAGCTGACACAGTGCACTGCGATTACCTGCAGTTATGTGCAGATAGCTGCGCTACATCGCACCTGGACGCATTCAATTCTATTTTTTCTATTCGCACCGAACCGCATGTAGCTAAACGCTGTGTGTGAATGGGGCCATAGGAAAGCATTGTGTGCTTTTAGCTGCGGTAGAAAACTAGAAAATCCGCAGCTAAAAGCACCATTCTATCCGTCCGTGTGAAAGAGGCCTAAGACTCATAAAGAGACACACGTGACACAATGACATACTTTTGAATTCTGATGTGTCCCCACACAACAAATGTTGGTGCAGGCAACAGATACAAGTGCCTGTTGGAAACAAGTTCATGAATCTGGGGCAAGTATCAAATGTGGGGCTTAATCGTATCGGCTTCTGTGATTAAGCCCTGTACTGGGTGTAACGCGTTAGAGGGGGTTCTCCCATGGGCAGGAAACCAGGCGGAAGCCGCTTTAACATAAATGCGACTGGTAGTGCGCCTGGACAGGTGCCATTTTGTTGTAGTCCTGGTTCACTGTGCTCTGACACAGCAGCATACAAAGATTTGCACTCTGGCCTGCCTCTGTTTACCAACTTATTATAGTGGGTCTTAATTACCTCCAGTTTTGTTATTTACGAAGTAGAACTCTTTTTTTTTTTTTAATTGGTGCAGTAATAGAGCCACTTTGTAAAAGTGGCACTTTTAAAAACTACCTGAATCTGCTGCATATGTTGCTTAACCATCTGCCTACTGGGCACTTTCACCCCCTTCCTGCCCAGGTAATTTTTCAGCTTTCAGCGCTGTCACACTTTGAATGACAATTGTGCGGTCGTGCGATGATGTACCCAAACAAAATTTGCGTCCTTTTTTTCCCACAAATAGAGCTTTCTTTTGGTGGTATTTGATCACCTCTGCGGTTTTTATTTTTTGCGCTATAAACAAAAGAAGAGCGTCAAGTTTGAAAAAAAAACACAATATTTTTTACTTTTTGCTATAATAAATATCAATTTCAAAATTATTTTTTTGAATTTTCCTCAGTTTAGGCCGATACGTATTCTTCTACATATTTTTGGTAAAAAAAAAATCGCAATAAGCGTGAATTGATTGGTTTGCGCAAAAGTTATAGCAGATACAAAATAGGGGATAGATTTATAGCATTTTTTTTTTTCTTTACTAGTGATGGCGGTGATCAAGGATTTTTATCGTGACTGCGATATTGCGGCGGACACATCGGACACTTTTGACACATTTTTGGGACCATTCACATTTATACAGCGATCCGTGCTATAAAAATGCATTGATTACTGTATAAACATGACTGGCAGGGAAGGGGTTAACACTAGGGGGCGAGGAAGGGGTTAAATGTATTCCCTGGAAGTGATTCTTACTGGTGGAGGAGACCGATGGTTGTCCCTATGTACAAGGGACACACCATTGGTCTCCTCTCCCTGACAGAACGTGGATCTGTATGTTTACACACACAGATCCACGGTTCTGCTCGGTTACTGGGCACGCGCATCGGGTCCCCAGTGACGCGGCAGCGCGCCCCCTAGTGGCTCTTAAAGGCGCAACATCATATGACGTCCTGTCAGAACAAGAGAGTCTTCCGCCCGCCGTCATTTGACGGTGGGCGGTGGACAAGTGGTTAAACTATAGTAACGGGTGTCAGGAATTTTGAATTCCCTGGAATAAGAGTTAAAAGTGAAATAAAAGCTTGAAAATGTATAAACCTTTTTCCATTTTCTTCCAGGTGAGCCTCAAGCAAGAGAATAAACTATATTAAAGGGGAGTTCCAGCCTTTTTTTATGTTTGTTAAAAGTCAGCAGCTACAAAAAGTGTAGCTGCTGGCTTTTAAAAAACATACACTTACCTGTTCCACTGTCCAGCGACGCGTCACCCGGAGCTCCGCTCCTCTCCTCTCCCCCCTTCTCCGCCGGCGCCTCCATTCATAGTGTGGGCACCCGGCCATGACAGCTTTCGGCTTCACGGCCAGGCACTCACTGTGCATGCGCGAACGGCGCAGCGTTCTCTGAGTGGACAGGCGATCGCCTGGGACCTGTCACGTCCCAGGTGATCGCCTACAGGGAGGGGCCGCCAAAAGGCGATATGACGTATCGCCTAGGCGACCCCAGGGCGGAAGGAGGAAGTGGGACAGGAAGTCCCACTCCTACTGAAGCCCCCACTCCCCCCCCCAAAAAAATGACATGCCAAATGTGGCATGTAAGGGGGTGAGGAGTGGATTAAGCCGAAGTTCCAAATTTGAGTGGAACTCCGCTTTAAACAAACATGTTTTCATTTTATGTTATTTATTTAGCAGATTGGGCATGTATCAAAATGAAGAAACTGACCGAGGCCTTTAATTTAGAATTGATTAGGGAAATCACTTCAATTCAATAATAAATTATTAAAAAATAAATATATATTTTTTTTTTCTGTTCAGAAAGATGAAGGTAGAGGAGCCCCATATAAGTGTATGGGGCTTTAATGCATCTACATGACTACGAGAGAGAGGGCTTGGATTGGTTAGCTCAGGGCAAATTAGCAAAAAGAATATATACCCCTTATTTTAACCACCTCCCTACTGTGCACGAAAACCCCCTTCCTGCCCAAGCCATTTTTCAGCTTTCAGCGCTGTCACATTTTGAATGACAATTGCGCGGTCGTGCGACGTGGCTCCCAAACGAAATTTGTGTCCTTTTTTTCCCACAAATAGAGCTTTCTTTTGGTGGTATTTGATCACCTCTGCGGTTTTTATTTTTTGCGCTATAAACAAAAGAAGAGCGTCCAGTTTGGAAAAAAAACACTATTTTTTACTTTTTGCTATAATAAATACCCATTTTTTTTATAAAATTTTCCTCAGTTTAGGCCGATACGTATTCTTCTACATATTTTTGGTAAAAAAAAAAAATCGCCATAAGCGCGTATTGATTGGTTTGCGCAAAAGTTATAGCGTGTACAAAATAGGGGATAGATTTATAGCATTTTTTTTTTATTTATTTTTTTATTAGTAATGGCGGCGATCTGCGATTTTTTATTGTGACTGCGATATTGCGGCGAACACATCGGACACTTTTGACACATTTTTGGGACCATTCACATTTATACAGCGATCCCTGCTATAAAAATGCATTGATTACTGTATAAATGTGATTGGCAGGGAAGGGGTTAACCACTAGGGGGCGGGAAGGGGTTAAATATGTTCCCTCAAAGTGTTCTTACTGTGGGGGGAGGTGACTGACTGGGGGAGGTGACCGATGGTTGTCCCTATGTACAAGGGACACACCATCGGTCCCCTCTCCCTCACAGGACGGGGATCTCTGTGTTTACACACAGAGATCCACTTTCCTGCTCGTTTCCCGGGCAATCGCGGGTGCCCGGCGGCAATCGCGGCCGCCGAGCACGCGCACCGGGGCCTTGTGAACGCGGCGGGTGCGCGCGCGCCTCCTAGCTCGTTTTAAAGGGAGGACGTCATATGACGTCCTCCCAGAACGAGAGTATCCTCCGCCCGCCGTCAATTGACAGTGGGCGGGGGACAAGTGGTTAAAGTGCACTTATCCTCTGTGGTGCCCCCTTCTTTTGGTGCCCTAAGCACGTGCTTATTTTCTTAATGGTTAATACAGACCTGCCTGTACATTTGAAGGCATTGATTATCAACAATACTGTTTGCAGGGAATTACAGAATAAGGTAAGACACAGTGAGGGGAATTGATCACAATGGATATATATACATACTATATATATATATATATATATATATATATATATAATTATATATATATATATTTTTTTTTTTTAATGGATCTAAATTTTATTTTCAAAGTTTAATTGAACAAGCTGATTGGTTACTATTCACAGCTACTGCAGATTCTGTCTGCCCCAATTTTAGCAATTCCTCCTTCAGATTGCCATGGATGGAAACAATTCCCTGACTTTCAGTTTTTTAGGAGTTGCATTACTTACATATGGTGCATTTGTAAGCTAAGGGAACTTTACCAACTATGCTTTTTGATGAATCATGCCTGCACCATGTAAAGGTAAACATTAGACAGATAAGAAACAGCATGCCCTGTTAAACTATGAGTGAGTAGACGTCATAGGATAATGAACACAACCGTCAACTGGTCATTAAATTATATCTAATCATACTACTGAGCAGATGTAAAGGGTTTCTTTGTTCAGACCCACTTATCTCTAGCTACCGTTGCAATGCAGGTTTCAGTATGTGATCACATCACTCTTACTACTGCATAAAGCTGGCCATACACCATTAGATTATCTGCAGATTTTCTATGGTTAGATGGAAAAAGTGGGAGATTCCTCCATCCACACAGTTAATATACATGGAGAAATCTGTTGCACTTTTTCCATCTAACCATAGAAAATCTGCAGATAATCTAATGGTGTATGACCAGCTTAAGTGATAGAAATCTAGAGACAGTGATGTGTCTTCTATAGTTCACATTGAATTTCATATATTTCTAGCCTATTCCTGTTAGTCTGAGTGGTTTTGAAGTTTGTAAGGTAACTTTGTGAAGATCCCACACATTTTACTTTCTTCTGTGATATATAGCCACTATGCCATTTAAGTAGGCACTGCCCTGTCACAGATTTCACAGAGCCTACCTTTTGAACTACAGAGTTTCAGGGGACAGAGTCGGTAGAGGGATCACTGCTTGCAGGCAGCAAGGTACCATGGGATATGCAGTCCTTAGAAATTAAAAGTAAACAATGGAGGAGATGCTGCAATGCATGCAGGGAATACAGGAACTAGTGGAAAGAGATGGCCAGCAGACAGGCAAAGCTCACAACATTAAAGGCGATTTTTCAAGTAAGCTTATATTGGGTTGTCAAAAATATCTACTGTTTGTATTGTAATTATAATATTAATTTGTCTACACGGTGGGCGGGATCCCATCTCATTCTGGGAGGACATCATATGACTTTGCCCCAGTCTCACCCCCCTGGGGGACACAGCGCAACCCCGATCTCAGTAAAGAGCCGATGATGCGTTTTTTTTACCCATGTGATCAGCTGTGTCCAATCAATTTATTGGCTCTTTATCGGCTCTCGGTGTGAGGAGAGTAGAGTCGATCAGCGGCATCTTCTTATCAGTGCAGCCCCAACAGTGCCCAGCAGTGATGACAGTCAGTGCCTATCGGTGATGCCAATATGTGCCTATCAGTGATGCCACTCTGTGCCCATCAGTGATGCCAGTTTGTGCCCATTAGTGATGTCAATCTGTGTCCATCAGTATTTGCAGTCAGTGTTGCCTATCAGTGCCTGCTCAACAGTGCCATCCATCAGTGCTGCCCATCAGTGCTGCCCATCATTTCCCATCAGTGCCACCTATCAGTGCCCATCAGTGCCACTTATCAATGCCCATCAATGCCACCTATCAGTGTCACCTACCAGTGCTCCTCAGTGCCACCTATCAGTGCTCCTCAGTGCCCATCAGTGCTGCATATTACTGCCTCCTCATCAGTGCCAGCTCATCAGTGCCCTTCAGTGCCGTCTCATCAGTGCATATCAGTGCCACCCCATCAGTGCAGCCTATCGGTGCCCATCAGCGCAGCCTCATCAGCGCCCATCAGTGAAGGAGAAAAATTACTTATTTACAAAATTTTCTGACAGAAACTAAGAAAAACGTTTTTTTTTCAAATTTTTCGGTCTATTTTTTTGGGGGAAAAAAATAAAAAAAAAACAGCAGTGATTAATTACCATCAAAAGAAAGCTCAATTTGTGTACAGTGTTACATGACTGCGCAATTGTCATTCAAAGTGCGACAGCGTTGCAAGCTGAAAATTGGCCTTGGCAGGAAGGGGTTAAATGTGCCCTGTATTGAAGTGGTTAAACATCCGGCACAGCAGTATGAATGGTGTTGATCCGTGTGAATTGCAATGTCACTTATGAATTTGCCCTGTTCTGCATATTTAAAGGAACACTTCCAATTCAGTACTCTTGGTTTGGCTAAAATTAAATGTGTTTAATGCATTACTATATACAGTATATTGCAAAGTGAAGAGGCAAAAGCAGTATAATGAACTACAAACTTACTATCAATATTAGCAATGTATACATCCACTTCAATTGTCAAATAGTCCTTCAGAATCTGGAAAATTACAGAATTGTTTTTATTAAAAGATAAATATTATCTTATATCCATCATCTGAAATTAATTTACTAAATACATGTCTAGATTAATACATCAATCTTTACCATGACTGATCTCTCAGACTGCTTGAATCTGGATTTATATACATCACTCATCACAAAGGCATGCTTCCAATTACTAGCATTTGGGTCATATTCAAAAGATGTGTTGAGATTTCTGAACAGATTAATTCATCTTTTGTTTTCTTCAAAATTTAACTTCGAGACTCATATTTGAGGTGATTGTAGCTATATTAGGTAACACAGACCTCCACTGTGCCACATCCTAAATAAAATGGTAAAAGCAGATTCAAGCAGAAATATATTCTGCCATGATATGGACTTTAATTGCACCCACATGAGACATAAACAATAATTTTAATAAAATAAACAGTCTTTATTTAGACTCAATAGATTGTAAAAAAACGCCACTGCGTATACAAATCTTAAAAACAAAATGGCCCGCCCACAACAAAGGACTTCTATATCATGCAATAGGTTCTATGGCAAGTAAATCATGGTAAGTAGGTCCTCATCCAATGGTCAACACGTTACTCTCACTGCGTAGCTTCTTCAGGACCATAATGAGTGGAGTATCATTTTCTAACAACATCATTAGTGGGGTATCATATTTTTACAAAAAGTAGCATTAATTCCCTCTTGATACATTGTAGGATAGGATACATATAATCCGGTTCAGGATTTTAAAATAAACACTAAGCACTACTGTGCTATTGTAAGTATATGTCTTGGGTTGTCTATAATAGTTCCATCTTTTGTTGGCCCTTATAAAATATAGGTTTATAGTAATTATATCTTTAATTATTTTTATAAGGGCTGGTATATACTTTCTATTACACACTGGGAGATTTTTGAACACAACACAAGGACTTTTAAACCCCTATGTCCACCCACCAGGCTTAAACCGCATGTGGACATGCCACCATGTTGTATGTAAGAGCTATATAGATATCATTTTTGTATTCTGTAAGTGGAATGTGATAAATGTATATAATTAGTAATATATGTCTATTCATTTATTAGAAAATGATACCCCACTAATTATGGTCCTGAAGAAGCTATGCAGTGAGAGAAACACGTTGACTGTTGGATGAGAACCTACTTCCATCATTTACTTACCATAAAACTTATTGCATGATATAGAGGTCCTTTGTTGTGGTCCAATTTGGGTATATTTATCTTACTGGCCTTAAAGGCTGTATGTTTTTAGAATCTGTATACACAGTGGTGTTTTTTTCCTGTTGAGAGTAAATAAAGACTCTTTTTATTTTATTAAAATGATTGTGTAACGTGGGTGCCATTAAAATCAATAACACGGCAGAATATATTTCTGCTCAAATCTGCTTATAGCTGTATTAGTGCACTTGTTACAAAACAAAAACAATTGAGTACAGTCCATTATACACAAAGTACTATTACTGCTTGGGTCTTGAAAAAGGGGGTACACCCCAAAAGCTTGTCCTGAAAATTTGGATGGTAATGCAAATAAAGAAAGTATGACAGACAATACTTACTTGTTTTTAGAGACTCCTAAGAAATGTATGATCGGACATAAAACAAGATATAATGAACATGCAGCTAAAACTTGACAAGAAAAAAATGCAGCAAATCTTATTTCCTTTACGCTTAAGTCTGGTGTCAGACTGATGAGCTGCAGTTTGGCCGCAGCACAGGTGTATCCACGACACAGCAATAGACTTCTGTACTAATTTTTTCTAGACCATTGCCCAGAGTGGGTAAGTATAACATGTTTCTTATTTTAATTAAACTGTAAGGGGTAATCCTTTCTTTGACAGCTGTCGCTACAGCAAGTTTCCCCTTTGAAATATTTCCTATTCATTTCTGTTCCAGGGAAACTCATAATGTTGGAATTTCCACCTACTAGGGCAAATAGAGAGGGTGAATCCTCGTATTGGGGACACAGAAATAGACTTCCCTATATTTTTTTCTAGATCCACACTAAATAGACAAAAACCTGTAACTTACTAGATGAAATAAAGCTGAACTCTGGGTTAAGTGGGTTAGATGCTCTTTTTGCCTTGGAGCAAAGAAAAGGCAGCAATACAAAGAAGCCAGAGCAAGAGAGGAATTACAGCTTATTCCTCTACCCTAAACAAAACAAAACAAGTATTTCACCCTTGAAGTGAGGGAGACCCAATGCAAGGGTTGCTTTTTTCACTTAACCCAAAGTTTTAGGGCAAGAAAACCACTGAAGAGCACCAGTGTTTTGTGAGTACTATGAATTTGTACCTCTTATAAGGTATCTCTGTAGGAGAGTAAATATTTATGAGGGCATGAATTTCACTATCTGGGTATTTGCTAAGGGTTTCAATAATGCAGGTAATACAACAGCAGCAAGAGAAAACACATTTAGGATAGAAGCGAAACAACAAGAACTTGGTTCATGCTGTACAAATATGTTGGAGCTTCTTACTGTTTTAAGATTTTTCATGCCGGACACGTCAATGAATGAAACTGCTCCAAAGTCAAGAATTAGGGAATGGAGATCAACCTTGGGCACTTCAATGTTGTGTGGAAGCTCAGACTTCCAGTCTATAGTAAACGGAAGGTCATCAGTGTTGATGGCATTGTTCAGTTCCTCCACCTTCATATTGTCCGGATCATCATAAGAATCCATGTACTCATAAGATGTGCATAATATACCCGTCTGGAATGTGATGAGATATAACAAAATGACACAAAGCCAAATGTATTGTACATGCACATTAAACATGAAATATTATGCAGGCAGATTTATACATGTTCACAATGCATTAAAGAGGAACTTCGCCTATTTTTGAACCTCTTGCCATTCTTATATATGGCCTCAAGAAGAAAGTGGTTATTCAAGCATCATGGCTGCAGCTGATCCTTGTATAACCACTGCCACCCCTTGCGCAAAAAAAATAAAATAAAAAGTGTAAAAAAAATAAATAAAAAAAATAAAAGAAATGTAGGCACTCCCATCTCCCTATGCTTATATGTGAATGCAGATATGCACGTAGGACCCGCATGCATAAGTAAACAGTGATTGCACCACATATGTGAGTTATCACCACGAACGTTAGAGTGAGAACAATCATTCTAGTGCAAGAGCTTATGTTCAACCTCCCTGCCGGTATGATTATGTCAGATTTTTAATGCTGAAAATGGTACATTGTTTTGCATTGAAATTCGGCATTTTATATTGAAGGCCTGTAATTCTTAGGAATAACTCACTTAAATCTGTCCAAACAAGAGTCTAGTAGACATCCCGGGTATGATAAAGTTTGAAATACAAAATCATAAATTATAATATAATAAATAACTATAAATAATTATAACAAATAATAATATACTAATATTAAAATGTATTCAATAATGTAATCAAATCAAAAACACTGAAATTTGCTCAGTTGCAGAATTGTCGCTGTCGTTACTTTCAATGTTTGATGATGAATTTCCCCACGAATCACTATCGCTCAATTCTGCAAGTGATTCTAATTTATTATCGCTGTTTTCTAGCTGGTCTAAAACCGCTTTTGACGTAAGGGGACACTTTTTGTTTGCCATGGACATTTTCAAGTTTCCAGGCAGAAAGAACAGTATATATAATATAAAACTGGATGCAGGGCACAGGACAAAGCATTAAGGACAAAAGGGAGGTGAAATTATTTGATACAGTAATGTAATCTGCAAGATTACAGTGTACTGTATGTATTATGCAGTTTGCACTTTTTGAATTTGGCGCTGGGCTCCGTCCCCGTGCGTTGCTCGCAGGGAACAGAGCCCGGCACAGTGATGAATTGAGCGGAGGACACAGCCCGCACACACAGCGGGGAGACATCGCAGGATCCTGGGGACAAGGTAAGTAACTTTGCCTGGATCCTGAGATGCAATCCCAAATGTGGCTCGGGGGTTACCGCTTTTGGTAATGAAAATTCACCCCGAGCAACACTCGGGATTACCGCTAGGGAGGTTAACTCTAAACAGGTAACCTATAAAGGCTTTTAAAGCATCGCCTATTATTATTATTATACACGATTTATATAGCGGCAACAGTTTACGCAGCGCTTTACAATGTAGAGGGGGAACAGCACAATTACAGTACAGCTCAATACAGAAGGTACAGGAGGGCCCTGCTTGTAGAGCTTACATTCTAAAGGGAGGGGGGGTGGTACAAAGGGTAATAGCTGCAGAGAATGATTTGATGGGGGCGGCTCTGGGACAGTTGTTAGGTGGGTGTGGGATAGGCTTCCCTGAATAAATTAGTTTTCAGGGATCTCCTAAAGGTGGACAGAGTAAGGGCTGATCGGACATACTGGGACAGGGAGTTCCAGAGGATGGGAGAGGCTCTGGAGAAGTCTTGAAGGTGAGCATGGGAGGAGGTAACAAGGGAGCTAGAGAGCAGGAGGTCCTGGGAGGAGCGGAGGGGACGATTTGGGCGATATCTGCAGATGAGGTTGGTGATGTAGATGGGGGCGATGTTGTGAATGGCCTTGTATGTTGTGGTTATCATTTTGAATTTAATACGGTGGGGTAGGGGAAGCCAGTGAAGGGATTGGCAGAGAGAAGCAGCAGTCACGAATCGGTTAGTGAGGTGTATTAGTCTAGCAGCAGAATTCATAATAGACTGTAGGGGGGATAAGCCTGAGTAAGGGTAGGCCATTAAGGAGAGAGTTGCAGTAGTCAAGGCGGGAAATAATCAACGAGTGAAAAATTTGCTTTGTGGTGTCATTAGTCAGGAAGGGTCAAATTCTGGAGATGTTAAGGAGGTATGAAGCCTATGGAGTTAAGGAGGTAAGTTATGGAGTTAAGGAGGTAAGGAGCCTCTGGAGGTACCGTCGTTTGTTGCCATCTCACAGGCATGCACAATTTAAAATATTGAAATGTTTGGTAACTTTACTTGATGCAACATCACCTTTTATATTTTACAAAAAAAAAAATAGGTATTATTTTGTGTTTGTGTGTGCTAAAATACATTTTTAACTATGTTTTCCTGAATATTTGCATTTCATAAATGGCTGTGCAAATATTGTGTGACATGAAAAATTGAAACATCCACCATTTTATTCTTCCGGGTCCTTTGCTTTCAGAAAATATATAATGTTTGGGGTTCTAACAAATTTTCTAGCAGAAAATGCTGATTTTACCATGTACCGTATATACCCTGGACAACAATCTTTGCCTCACTGTGCCCAATCTCCCTACCTGATCTCCTGCGCTGTGTGACTAGACTGACGTTTAACATGGGAGTATATGGAAGGGGTGCCCGGCTTTGAAAAATTGGTGCTCCCCAGTCGTGGGTCCCCCTGGACAAAAAACTTTGCACACGTGTAGACGAAGAGAGGGGCTACATGTGTGCCAAGTTTGCGGTCCGGGGGACCTAGGGCCGGCCGGTACCAGGTCCCCAAATTCACCTGAGAAATTACTGTTTAACATGGGAGTCTATGGAAGGGGTGTCCGGTTTGAAAAATGCTCCCCGGCCGTAGGTCCCCCGGACATAAAACTTTGCACACTTGTAGAGGAAGAATGGCTACATGTGTGCCAAGTTTGGGGTCCAGGAGACATACGGCTGGCCAGGATCAGGCACACAAATTTGAAGATGGACACAGACTCGAGTATAAGCCGAGGGGGGCATTTCAGCACAAAGAAATGTGCTGAAAAACTCGGCTTATACTCGAGTATATACGGTATGTGTCAAAAATTGTTTAGGATGGCATATGATTAAAAAAAATTAAAGCAGCTACAAAAATTAAAAAAAAATTAAAGCAGCTACAAATCCTGTAGCTGCTGGCTTTTAAAAATGTGGTACTTACCAGCCCAATGAGTCCAACGCTGTTTTTCCATAGCCGATTCTTCTTACCGCTGAGGGTCCCTGGTGCCGTCATCTTGGATTTGGGTGTCACCTTTGACTTCCCGATGAATTATGGCTGGCTCCCTGCTGCTCATGTGTGAGATAATGTGGTGCGGTACCAGTCCTGTAGCCTCTTTCTCAAATAGGATAGGGGTAAGAGTGGAGAGGATGAGCAGTCTTTTCAATTTTGAGTTCAAGTCCGCTTTAAATCACCTTTAAATGACCATTAATGCTTTGGAAATGATGGGTACACAATCTCATATTTGCCAGGCTTGTTAATTTTATTTGACACAAGGGCATATTTACAAAGCAGTGAATGCGCCATCAATCACTGTAATCTAAAACGCACGCACCAGGAAGATTCACCCACAGCAAATGTTTACTGCATGTCACATTCGCTGCTTTTTAAATACACGGCTTAGTATTAGCTCCAGAGTTATTTTTGAATCTCAGTCCCTGCAAACCCAAGTAATATGGAAATGTTGCTTTACAGTTATTGCCACTTATGCTACGTTTCCACTGAGCGGAACGGTTCGGGTCGGTACGGTTTGGAACGGTTAGAATGGTCCGGTCTATTCTGGTGAGCATTTCCACTGCAAGTCGGACCGCCAGGGGCCATACGGATTTTAGAAAAAATGCCTCGCATGATGTCACACTAGTGCGATGAGAAACGTGACGCAGCGTCAGTCAGCGCCAGCTACACAACAAAAACAATGGAGGTTATCCAGCAGCTCGTGTTTTCTCTACTGGCCTTTTGGTTCTTTGTAGTCCAAATACATGCCGCACCGTATGAGAGAAGGTTGCGAGCGGCAATGAGAAACACAGCATTCAAGAAAAGAAAACTGCTAGCTTGGATGTGTAGCCGGGAGGAGAAGTACATCTTTGTGAGGCAAAGACAAAGACGGCAGCGCTATAGGGTAAGCGCAACTGACCGACTTAACTCAGACCTACCTGACATACACACTACCTACCTTACATACACACACACTGACCCAACTACCTGACACACACACACACACTGACCCACCTACCTGACATGCACACACACACTGACCCACCTACCTAATATACACACACACACACACTGACCCACCTACCTGACATACACACACACACACTGACCCACCTACCTGACATGCACACACACACACTGACCCACCTACCTGACATACACACACACACTGACCCACCTACCTGACATACACACAGACACACTGACCCACCTGACACATATGTTATATATGTATAATGTTTTCTTTTGTGATATGTTACCATCTGTTTTTTTTGTTTTTTTTAGATGCTTCTGCTTTTGGCAAAGCAGCGCCGTCGACCAGTCATTTGGGCTTTCCCCCGTGCCAATGAGTTGTGGGATGTGACCGTCCTGGGATTCACACAGACACAGTGGGTGCAGAATTTTAGAATGTCTGAGGAAACCTACTCATACCTTTGTGCCAAGCTACGGACAGCGATGGAGAAGCAAAGCACCAACTTCAGAGCCAGTTTGCCTGTGAGGAAAAGAGTTGCCATTGCACTGTGGAAGCTGGCTACCAACAGTGAATATAGAAGTATTGGTCATCTTTTCGGTTTCAGTAATCTTCAGTGTGCCGGTGTGTGCAGGACTTCTGTAAGACTGTCTGCACATTGCTAGCTCCTGAAATTGTGCATTTTCCGGACAGGGAAAAGCTTAAAGACATGGCTGACTACTTTGAGAACAGGTGGGGCCTTCCACCGTGTGTTGGTGCTATTGATGGCTCACACATACCAATAATAGCACCACAAGAATACCACACTGACTATTTCAACCGGAAAGGCTGGCATTCCATCATCCTCCAGGGAGTAGTGGATGGCAAGGGACTATTCTGGAATGTGAATGTAGGAAAGCCTGGGAGTTTGCATGATGCTCGTGTTCTACGATTGTCCACATTTTGGGACTGGGTTGGCCAGGGAGGACTGTACCCTGGTTCCACTAAGAACATTTGTGGGGTCAATGTTGGGTATTATGTTCTTGGGGACTCTGCCTACCCTTTACAAAATTGGCTCCTGAAACCATTTCCTGACAATGGCCGCCTGACATCAGAACAGCAAACCTACAACAAAAAAACATCCAGGGCACGTGTCGTAGTGGAAAATGCTTTTGGAAGACTTAAGGGTAGATGGAGGTGTCTTATGAAGAGGAATGACAGTGACATTAAACTTGCCAAATCCATGGTGCTTACTTGCTGTGCTCTTCACAATCTTTGTGAAAGTCATGGAGAAGACTTTGACCAGGATTGGAATACATCTCCAGAAGAGCCAGTGCCAGTAATAGTACCCCATGATATGGAAGAAGAGTGCAGTGAAAAACCTCAATGTTAAAATTTTTTCCATGATTTATTTAAAATTTTAATACCTTTTTGCTATATTGTTAATAATGTTTTACAATAAATAATACATACTATTTTCAATTAAACAAACAGGCCAGAATAGACAGTAGACAGACAGACTTACTGGTGAAAACTGCAGGATTCCTTTATTAAGTAACTTTCTAATTTTTCTCAAAGCCTTATTCCGTTTGTGCAGAACTCTCACTGGATTAAAACCAACCTGTGTAGTCCAAGAATATCGTGAAATAAATCAAAGAAAAAACAAAAAATGTTTTAATATAAATTCGGTATATTTTGCCATTTGTGACAAACCAATGCAAACTTACAGCAGAATTGAGCTTGTCTTTAAAGAATCCTGAATTTGCAAAAAAGATAGGCGATGGACATCTGAAGATTTTCATTCCCTCTGGCTCAAAGATCTATCAACAAATGTAGATATTTAGTTTCACCCCCCTTGTCACGTGCTAAATAGATAGACAGATAGTAGACAATACAGGTAGAGGCAGAATGAAAACATGTATTGTATATATATAGTAACACTCACATCCAAGTAGTCCTTTCTGTTCCTATAAATGTTGCTTTTGCCAACTCTAGCCATGAGTGAACATTTTGGGCTTAAAAGCAAAGGAAAATGTAAGTGTAATAAATGACCTCTAAATAATATAACATATAAATATATCATGCATGAAAACACGTACAGTAGCTGTATGAAAGACAAAAATGGGCAAATCTTACACAATTTTCACAAGCATTTTTTATATACAGTATGTTAATACACATTTTTAGAGTAGATTCTCAGGAATAAGCCACGACTGCCCTCTAGGTGTGCACATTTTTAAGACATCTTTGGTCCTTTTAGATTTGTATTTCCTTGAAAAATCAGTGGAACAGATTGTTGTTGTGAAACTATATGTTATGTTACACGTAAATATAAAATGTTTGACTTTTTTTTAAACAATTACTTTTTAAAAATGTTTGGCAGAAGGATTTTTGTTGAAAATATTCTTAAAATTTATTTTTTACACTTTCTATTTTATTCTTTTTTTATGCTTTATATAAAATGTTTTTACTTTAAATTGTTATATTTTCATCTATAGTAAGCTGCATTTCAGAAATTTTCCTGTAAGCGCAAATTAGCCCATGTCACTATACAGCTGTATGTGCAAGATACAGCAGCAATCCAAGTGTTGTTTTATATAAATAATGTTAGTTATTGCACATTTTCACTGACTGTGCCATCTGGCTTTTATAAAACATACCCTATTTTAGGGTTAGTATAATAAATGTGCTGCACTTAATAACTTAGTGATATGTGATCAAATTTAAAACATTACAGTAATAAATGAAATAAAACATGAAATAACATACATCAAAGTGATGTTATGTCTTGTTTTATTTGATTTATTACTGTCATGTTTTGAATTTTCATCACATATCACTAAGTTATTAAGCACAGTAAATTTATTATACTACTATTATACTGTTATTGAGTTATTTTTTCACTAGGTTTGAGCAGCTAGAAAATAGTAACTGTTGCATGGATTTTTGTTTATATTTCACTCTTTTAGGGTTGCCATTTATCCCTGTTTCCTGGGGACAGACCCCATTGTAAGGATTCTGTCACCAGGAAATGGGTGTCCTTGACATTGTTTATACTGAATGTCTACCTCTTGTTTCAGAAGCCTGTGAATAATTGTTTCAGGGCATGTTAAATGGGGGTGTTTAATTTAAGGCCTAAAAAATGGGGCTATAGTTCTATGGGTGTGCTTTAAAAGTGTGCATGCTCAGTAGGGTGTTCCCAAAGTAAATTCAGAAAATCTGGTAACCCTATACTATATATGCTGTCATTAGTCAAGTTAAACAGTAGACATGTGTGGGGTGTTGGGGCTTGAGCACCTGCCCTTTTCCTCTACTTCCTCATAATACCTCTTTGTTAGCCGGGGATTCCTAATAGACTATAAACTGGTCAGCTACCCAGGGCTATTACTACGACCTTTGTGAATGCAGTGCACTAGGGGCATATCCTCTTCTCCTTTAACTTCCCTTTAACTAGAGTTCATTATATATTGGGGTTCATGGTGCAGTGTGTAATTGGGGTGTATGGTGCAGTGTGTAATTAAGCTGTATGGTGCAGTGTGTATTGGGGTGCAATGCGCAATGTGCTGCATGTAAGATTTATGGTTAAAACATAAGGCCTAGTAGATATGGATGTTAATTTTAGCACCCATTGCTGAAGAGTTCTCTGCACATCCCTGTGAATAGAAAATATTATTTATTATAGTATATTTCTGTTGAAGGGCAAAGGAACGTTTGATGTACTTACAACTGTGTTCTAAAAACTACAGTCAGTAGTTCAAATCCAACTCCTACTGCCAGTCCAAGGTCAAGGCCAAGAATGACCGCTGCTGTGAAAGTCACCACCCATACTAACTGTGAGATATGAAAGAAGGGTTGTCACTGAAATGCAATCACACTGGAACATATTTATGCTACAGCACACTGAGAACAACAATTTAAAACATATATTGGGACAGGAAAGACTAGTAAAGGATAGATAGACTTATTAGGTCTATCAAATAGGCACCCCGATGGCCAACGTAAGTAGCTCACACTGCATACTGAGAATTTTGCTGCTAATTGGCAGGCAGCAGTTTAGCTATGTCGTCCAACACAGGAAGCGACAGGTCTCAATGTAAGAAACTGTACATATTCACAAATAACAATTTGATTAAGAAAACTGTGTACAGTGAGACATGATGCTAAACATACATAAAAATGTATTTGGGTTTTACACACACTTAGCGTACTTAAAGTAGAGTTCCACACACTTTTACAACTTTGTCTTAAAGGAAAGACATCCCCTCCACCACTTGATTTTGGATACATTTTTTTTCTTACCTTTTATGAAGTACCTTGTGTACCTCTGTCCCAGCCTCGCCGCGGCCCAGTGTGTCACGTCTTCTCCCCCACTGCCTTCTGGGACCTGTGTGTGTCCCAGAAGATGATGGGGCCATTTGGGAAGCGCAACGCGACTCGTGCATGCGCAGTAGGAAACCGGCGGTGAAGCCTGAAAGCTCCACTGCCGGTTTTCCTTAGTTGGAATGGTGGTGCCTGCACCCGATCCGATGGACAGACTGGCCCTGGGGGGCCATCATCGTGGGCTCCCTGGACAGGTAAGTGTCCTTATTAAAAGTCAGAAGCTACAGTGTTTGCAGCTGCTGACTTTAAAAAAAAAAAAAATGTATGCATATATGTTTTTTTATGTATTTTGGACAGATCCATCTACCAAAAAAACTTTTCCTTTTTTTTCGGGCTTTATTGGTACCAGAGAGAGACGGTCACACAATTATTATAAAATTAATCCTCACAGATGGTGGTATGTGGATGCTGGTTGTTCTGAGATATCTGCCAGTTGGGGCCTGTACTACACCTGCAATTTTAGAAGACCACAATCCTACAATTCTTTCCCTCTGTTTTTCCTCTGCTCCCCTTCTTTCTCCCCTTCTCCCCCCCCCCTCCGTTGGGAAGGATTGGGGCATACTGTATTTGGTAAAGGTGAAAAGGGCGCAACTAGAATATATTCAAAATACCAAAAATTAATAATAAGTGAAAATGCGTGTGAACAAATAATCAAAAGTCTCTATATACAGTAAAATGTGAAACAATGTAGTCTAAAAACGCCAACACCGTGCCTCCTATAAAGTCCAACGTGCTTCAATCAAAGTGCCTCACCCGAAGTGCCAATAATTGTGCTAACCAGATTTCTAAGGCCATAAAATGACCACCAGACATAAAAAGGAGATCTTTCCTCCGTGGATGTTTCCTCCTTCAGACTCCACACAGGCTATAATCACTGATTCCAGATAGTGGCAAGACTTCTCTTCAATTAATTTCAAATTTGAGGTAACACTCTTCAATCAGCATAACCATATACATCCATGGCCCCTTTACTATCCAATCATATTGATACAGAAGCTCTCTGCCCCCATTGAAAACAGCTGAGACACACGCCGCGTCTTTTGTATCACAAGCCCATGACGGACCGGCCTCTGCCTTCCCTCAAGCTGCGCTGTTTAACCTGCTATATCTGACACAAGCTACAAGTCGTGTAAGTGATTTTATTGAATAAAAAGACTGTATTACACTATTATTGCCTCTTTGTTGGTCATTTTGCTGGAGCCACATCCTTGCAGATTGGATAGTAAAGGGGCCATGGATGTATATGGTTATGCTGATTGAAGAGTGTTACCTCACATTTGAAATTGATTGAAGAGAAGTCTTGCCACTCTCTGGAATCAGTGATAATAGCCTGTGTGGAGTCTGAAGGAGGAAACATCCACGGAGTAAAAGATCTCCTTTATATGTCTGGTGGTCATTTTATGGCCTTGGAAATCTCGTGAGCACAATTATTGGCACTTCGGGTGAAGCACTTTGATTGAAGCACGTTGCACTTTATAGGAGGCACAATGTTGGAGTTTTTAGAAGACCCGATCGACTACATTGTTTCACATTTTATATAGAGACTTTTAATTATTTGTTGACACACGTTTTCACTTATTATAAATTTTTGGTATTTTGAATATATTCTAGTTGCGCCCTTTTCACCTTTATTATTTGTTTATTAGTTGTCACAAATTTTGGAGCTGCACTAGTGTATATGTGTATATATATATATATATATATATTAGGGTTGTCCCGATACCGATACTAGTATCGGTATCGGGACCGATACCGAGCATTTGCGGGAGTACTTGTACTCGCGCAAATGCTCCCGATACCTTTGCCGATACCTGGGATCAGCGGGCGGAGTCAGCGACTGGAGGGCGGAGAGCAAAGCAAAGTGGAGTCCTCAGGCGTAAGGTAAGGGGGTGCAGCCGCATCATTATCCATCTGCGACCGGAGCCGTCACATTCGTTAAATGAAGTGACACTCCGTGTTGCCGGTCTCCTGCCGAAAAAGGTCCCCCGGTGGATAAGGACCCCCCCTGTACTGCACAGGCGCCGCGCTTGCACAGTATGAACCTTTCCGGAGCCACCGAAAATAGCCGAAGATGTAGAGCTGAGGTCAGCTCTACACGGCGCCTGCGCAATGACAATGCCATCTTGGTACACCCTGCACTCGGCCACAGTATGCCAGCAGCGGACATCTTGTTACAGCCAGCCCATGTAATTCAGGCTGGGTGTAACAAGATGTCCACTGCTGCTTTATTGAGGCCAAGTGCAGGGTGTACCAAGATGGGCGTCGCAGAGGCAGCATAGAAAAAGAAATCCTCTCCTGCCTAAGTGCCTATAAGTGGCAGCCATCAATAAATGCTCAGTGACATTAGTGCCATCCATCAGTGCCCATCCAGCCAGTGCCCATCCAGGCAGTACCACTGCCAGCCATCAGTCAGTGCCACCTATAAGTGCCAGCTTTCAGTGTGTGCCACCTATCAGTGCCCATCAGTGTGTTCCACCTATCAGTGGCCAGCAGTGCGTGCCACCTTTGTGCAGTGCCCATTAGTGTGTGCCACCTATCAGTGCCAATCAGCGCGTGCCACCTATCGGTGCCAATCAGTGCCCAGCCATCAGTGTGTGCCACCTATCAGTGCTCATCAGTGCTGCATAATCAGTGCCACCTATTAGTGCTCATCACGCAGTGCCATCTATCAGTGCGTGCCACTTATCAGTCAGTGCCACCTATCAGTGCTCATCAGTGCTGCATATCAGTGCCACCTAATTCTATCAGTGCCCAAAAGTGCTAAATATTAGGGCCTCCTCATCAGTTCTGCCTCATCAGTGCCAGCCAGTGCCACCCATCAGTCAGTGCCACCCATCAGTAATGCTTAATCAGCGCCACCTATCAGTGCTCATCATCAGTGCTGCATATCAGTGCCACCTAATCCTATCAGTGCCCAACAGTTTTATTCTTTTATGTCTTGAGTTAGAGTTCTTCATCAATGATCAAGAAGATATCATTAGTCTGTATTGTGGTTTGAAAACTGTCACATGGCATTAAAAAAAAGTATCGGTAATCGGTATCGGCGAGTACATGAAAAAAAGTATCGGTACTTGTACTTGGTCCTAAAAAAGTGGTATCGGGACAACCCTAATATATATATATATATATATATATATATATATATATATATATATATATATTGTGACAGCAGGAAGGTAAAGTCACCTGGTTGCATCCAGGGGGGTAGATATATTTCGCCCAGATTCAGGCTTTACGCCGACTTATACAACTAGGTGGAGAGTTGTATAAGGCTAGTGGGCTCATGGATGACTCATACCTCTAGGGAGAGGGCTGGGCGTCGTGCAGACAGGGAGTTGATGAGACCAGCTGAAGCTTGTCAGCTCATTTAGGCCTCTATAAGAACTCCCAGCTTCATTAGATGTTAGCTCATGCCTGGAACCAGACCTGTGTGGACTGTCTAGGGAGAGTGAACCCCTGTGCGGTGAGACAAAGCCTGTGTGGCTATTTGCTTGGACATTTAAAACCAGGGACTTAGGGACTAGGACAGCACTAGGCTGATCCCAGTTGTTAGTTAGGAAACCTGTATGTTTAGTCAGAGGTCAACTTGACCAGGATTTATTTTGGTTATGTTTCTTTTGCTTTGCTGTGTTTTGTCACTGTAAATAGAAAATAAACCGCACCTTTTTTTGATTTTGAAAACCACAACCTCCGTTTGCTGGGCCTGTTTTGTGTGGGGAGCCCATCCCGGGGGTCACACACACCCGCTGCCGAGCTAACCCCCTCACAGTTGGTGGAGAATGCGGGCAGTTTTTTTTTAAGCCAGCATGGAGGAGATACTGAAGCAGCTGGCTCTAGCAAATGCCAATCAACAGCAGACACATGCAGGTTTGCAAAGGAGCCTTGCAGCCCAGCAGCAGACAAACGCAACTTTGCAACAGAGTCTGGAGGCTCAGCAACGAGCCCAGCAGCAATCTGAGGCCCGCTTCATAGACCTGTTGCAGAAGACTACAACAACAGATGGAAGCAGTAATGCAGCAACGTCCGCAGACCAGTGAGGAAAGCCGTCCCACTAATACCGCGTCCTTTGGGGTGAGTCGTTTATTGACAAAAATGACTGGAGAGGATGATCCAGAGGTATTTTTGACCACATTTGAAAGGACCGCTGAAAGAGAAAAGTGGCCTGAGGAGCAGTGGGCTGGACTGGTGGCTCCTCTGTTAACTGGTGAATCGCAGAAAGCTTACTATGACCTAGAGCCTAACCAAGCAAAAGACTATGTGATGCTAAAAGCTGAAATATTGGCAAGGCTGGGTGTCACCCAGGCTGTCCGGGCTCAGCGTGTGCATAACTGGACTTTCCAGCTTGGAAAACCCCCCAGGTCTCAAATGTATGATCTCATTCACCTGAGCAGAAAGTGGCTACAGCCAGAGACTTTGTCCGCACCAAAGATTGTGGAACGTGTTGTAATGGATCGGTTTTTGAGAGCTCTTCCTACTGCCATCCAAAAGTGGGTAAGCCATGGAGACCCAGAGACGGCCGATGGTCTTGTGGATCGTGTGGAGAAATACTTGGCTACAGAGAACCTGACGGCCTCTTCCAGAGACACTCGGACTTTCCACCCTAAGACCAGACCATCCCCAGGGGCGGATAAGAGGATTCCAAGGGGTGAGGGTGGAGAGAGTGAGAGGGTGGGAGCTCTACCCCAAGTTTGGCGAGAACAGCCTGGGAAATCAGCGGCTCAAGAGGCGGCAAGAAGGATCGTTTGCTACCGCTGCCGGCAAGCGGGACATATTGCAGCCAATTGCCCGGTTGTGGAGGAACCCATGCAGTGTGACTTTCTGACGGGCAGACGTCAGTCGCTGTGTGCGACAGTCGCATGCACTGCCATTCGAGGAACTGAGAAACATTTATGCAAAATGTGTGTTAATGGTAGAAATGTTGTGGTATTGCTGGATTCAGGTAGCCTTGTGACCCTGATAAAGGCTGAGTTAGTTAAAACAGAGGTCTCTGGGAAATGCAAGGTAGCTGTTATTTGTGTGCATGGGGACACCCGAGAGTATCCAGTGACTACAGTGTGTTTCGAGACCCCCAAAGGTACCCTCTCTCATCCAGTGGGCTTAGTATCTCAGTTACCGCATGACGCCATTGTGGGAAGGGATTTTCCGAAGTTCTGGGAACTGTGGGATGATCCTGAGCCCCTCACTGGTGCCCCTATGTACCAGGAATGTGATAGCCAGAACTCCCCTGAGAGTGGTGAGGACTCTCCGGAATTTCCCTTATCAGTATTGGCAGGGGAGACTCAAGAAACTGGAGAGGAGCCCACCTCCTCAGACGAAAACCTACCGTCTGTGGAGTTTTCTGATCTTGAGGTTCACAGGGAAAACTTTGCCACAGAACAGTTGAAAGACCCCGCCCTAATAAAGGCACGGGAAAACGTAGTGAAAATAGATGGCGAGTTAGTGAACCCAGATAATACCTGCACTTACCCATACTTCAGCGTAGAGAAGGACCTACTGTATCGGGTGGCAAAAAGGGCAGAAGAAACCGTTGAGCAGCTTGTGGTGCCCAAACCTTACAGGAAGTTGGTGTTGGAGTTGGCCCATGGGCACATTCTTGGAGGTCATCTGGGGACAGAGAAAACCCGAGAGAGGGTATTACAGAGATTCTATTGGCCGGGGGTGATGAAGGACGTAGAAAATTATTGTTCCTCCTGCCCTGTGTGTCAGAGGTTGGCCCCGATGCCACATTTCCGTAGCCCGCTGGTCCCTCTACCCATCATTGAGGTCCCTTTTGAGAGGATCGCCATGGATTTGGTAGGTCCTATAATCAAGTCCGCTAGGGGGCACCAGTACATATTAGTTATAATGGACTATGCCACCCGTTATCCAGAAGCGATCCCTCTCCGAAATACCTCGGCCAAAACCATAGCCAAAGAGCTATCTCTTGTTTTTAGCCGGGTGGGTATTTGTAAAGAACTGCTTACGGACCAAGGTACACCCTTTATGTCCCGGGTTATGAAAGAGCTGTGTAAATTGTTCAAAGTGACGCAATTGCGTACGTCTGTGTATCACCCCCAAACCGATGGGCTGGTTGAAAGATTCAACAAAACCCTAAAACAAATGTTGAAGAAAGTGGTGGATAGAGATGGAAAGGATTGGGACTGTTTACTTCCTTATTTAATGTTTGCTATTAGGGAGGTGCCCCAATCCTCTACGGGATTCTCCCCCTTTGAGTTACTGTATGGGAGACACCCAAGAGGGCTGTTGGATATTGCCAAGGAAACTTGGGAAAGTGAGAGTTCTCCCCACAGGAGTGTGATTGAGCATGTCGCCCTGATGCAAGATCGAATTGCACAGGTAATGCCCATCGTGAAGGAACATTTGGCCCAAGCGCAGTTGGCACAGCAGAGAGTGTACAACCGTGGAGCCAAGACCCGTACCTTTTCCCCGGGGGATAGGATATTGGTACTTGTCCCTACGGTTGAAAGTAAATTCCTTGCCAAATGGCAAGGCCCCTACGAGATAATGGAAAAAGTGAGCGAAGTGAATTACAAGGTCAGACAACCAGGAAGGCGAAAGCCCGAACAGATCTATCACGTTAATCTGTTGAAAGCCTGGAGGGATAGAGAGTCCCTAGTCGCAGACACTTGGTCACCAGCTCAAACTGGTTGCGTGATTCCTGAGGTTGGAATAGCAGCCACCTTGTCACAACCCCAACAACAGGAGGTTAAGGAGTTTGTGCTTCGCAACAAGGAGGTATTCTCTGAGCTGCCGGGACAAACATCTGGGGTAGAGCATGACATCATTACCCCGCCCGGTGAAAGGGTGAAGTTAAAACCCTATCGGATCCCAGAGGCTCGACGGGAGGCAATACGGGAGGAAGTACAGAAAATGCTGAACTTAGGGGTGATAGAGTCCCCCCAAAGTGATTGGTCTAGTCCCATCGTGTTGGTGCCTAAACCGGATGGGAGCTGGCGATTTTGTAACGATTTTCGTCAGTTGAACAAAGTTACAAAATTTGACACCTACCCCATGCCACGTATAGATGAGTTGATCGACCGGCTGGGAACAGCCCGATACATGACGACTCTTGACCTCACAAAAGGGTATTGGCAAATCCCCCTGGCCAAGTCGGCCAAAGAGAAAACCGCATTTGTAACCCCAGACGGGGCGTTCCAATATAAAAGAATGCCGTTCGGGTTACAGAATGCGCCGGCCACATTCCAGCGGAAAATGGACCAGATGCTGAGGCCCCATCGGAAGTATGCTGCGGCTTACCTGGATGACGTAATTGTCCATAGCACAGATTGGGCCTCACATCTGCCAAAAGTGCAAGCAGTCCTGGACTCTGTTCGGGAAGCGGGGTTTACGGCTAACCCCAAGAAGTGTACCATTGGGCAGGAGGAGGCCAAATATCTTGGGTACACCATTGGGAGGGGAGTAATAAAACCCCAACTCAACAAAGTCGAGGCCATCCAGAGTTGGCCACGTCCCAACAGCAAGAAGCAGGTACGAGCCTTTCTGGGAATCGCTGGGTATTATCGGCGATTCATTCCCCACTTTGCTTCTAAGGCTGTGCCCCTAACCAACCTGACGAAGGGGAAAGGGTCGGTCATGATTAAATGGACCCCCGAGGCTGAGGCAGCATTCCAATTCTTGAAACAAGCCTTATGTAGCCAGCCAGTGTTGTACTCACCCGACTTCTCTAAAGACTTTGTCGTACAAAGTGATGCGTCAGATGTGGGGTTAGGAGCAGTATTGTCCCAGGTCTGGAACGGGGAAGAGCACCCAGTCATTTACCTCAGCAGGAAGTTGAAGTCCCATGAGGTAAATTACGCCACCGTTGAAAAGGAGTGTTTAGCGGTGAAGTGGGCTCTAGATTCCCTTCGGTACTACCTGCTAGGTAGGCACTTTGACATGGTTACGGATCACGCTCCGTTAAAGTGGATGGCTCAAAACAAGGAAACAAATAGAAGAGTGAATAGGTGGTTCCTGGCCCTCCAGGAATTCAACTTCACAGTAAAGCATCGCCCTGGCGTTCAAATGGGGAATGTGGATGCTTTGTCTCGAGTACATGAATGCCTGATTGCTGGTGTTCCAACCCCGAGGTTAAAACAAGAGGGGGGGGGGTATGTGACAGCAGGAAGGTAAAGTCACCTGGTTGCATCCAGGGGGGTAGATATATTTCGCCCAGATTCAGGCTTTACGCCGACTTATACAACTAGGTGGAGAGTTGTATAAGGCTAGTGGGCTCATGGATGACTCATACCTCTAGGGAGAGGGCTGGGCGTCGTGCAGACAGGGAGTTGATGAGACCAGCTGAAGCTTGTCAGCTCATTTAGGCCTCTATAAGAACTCCCAGCTTCATTAGATGTTAGCTCATGCCTGGAACCAGACCTGTGTGGACTGTCTAGGGAGAGTGAACCCCTGTGCGGTGAGACAAAGCCTGTGTGGCTATTTGCTTGGACATTTAAAACCAGGGACTTAGGGACTAGGACAGCACTAGGCTGATCCCAGTTGTTAGTTAGGAAACCTGTATGTTTAGTCAGAGGTCAACTTGACCAGGATTTATTTTGGTTATGTTTCTTTTGCTTTGCTGTGTTTTGTCACTGTAAATAGAAAATAAACCGCACCTTTTTTTGATTTTGAAAACCACAACCTCCGTTTGCTGGGCCTGTTTTGTGTGGGGAGCCCATCCCGGGGGTCACACACACCCGCTGCCGAGCTAACCCCCTCACAATATATATATTTAATTTTTGTATTTATTATTGGCGCCGTTTCCTATTATATTTTTTTTCATACTGTATTTGGTGTTTGCAGGTTGTTTATCTGTGTTAATCTTTTGCTGTTATCGAATGCTGGTTTTGATTGTGGACAAAATTTGATATTAGCGCGCATGTGATACCTCCCATCCTGGAGTGTAGCAAAAGTAGCCCACATAGAAGTATATATTTTTTGCCATAAGGTCCACTTATTTACAAATTTCCATTGACTGCAATTTGAACTAGGAAATATATCAACGTTTATATCTACGTTGAATATCCTGTCGCCATCGGAAAGCTATATCTTAATGCGATGCACCATTTTCTTTGCTACTAAACTAAAGAGGTCCTGAGGAAGCTGGTTGTTGTGAAACGCGTCGACCTCTTGGATCATACAGCAAAGATAATTTGTCGCAGTTTATTAATATGGCTTACAAGGCATTACAGAATAATTTTCTATGTTTTAAAAAAAATTATTTATTGAGATTTTGTAACAAATATATTAATTTTATAATACTTGTGTGACCATCTCTCTCTGGTACCAGTAAAAGTCCGAAATAATGAAAAGTTTTTTTGTAGATGGTAATATATATGTATGAGGTACATTTTAAGTCAGCCGATTACTCTTTATAGTTGTATTTTGGAAAGAGTGTGGAAGGATTACCTTGTTATGGCTCTGTAAGAGGAGAAATGATTTTGCCTAATACTGCCATGTACCTAAACAAAAATCATTTACATAATATGTCACTGAAGGAAAGCATCTCTTCAAAATATGATATTTATAGAAGACCTATATTATTACTGTATATAGAAGTACAAAATACCTTATTAACAATTGCAGAAAAAATACTGATGGTATCTCTTAAAAAGCAGTATAATATCAGGTATCTTGAAAACATTGATTACAGTGTATGAGGCAAGTGTTGGAAGATAAACAGCACTCTGCTTACATACTGTGACTGTGTGTATGCAGTATACCTATCTATCCAGCAGGTGGCACTGTTGTATATTAGTGTGTTATCTATGGTAAGGTATTCAGAGGAAGTACCATCCTTATTGCGTTATATGCACTTGTTTGTGTTCTCTTCCTGTTCCATGATGATACAAGGCATGTAATGTATTTCTCCATGAAAGTAAAAGTGTTCTGCTGCATACAACAAGCTTCAAGTGCATAATTATTTCAATACTCAGCTAATAGCAAGTAGATTATGCCAAAGGTATGTGGACTTCATTACAAAACTGTATGAGCGTTCAAGCCTCAACAGTGAGCTATTTTTGCTAAGAAAGTTGTACAAGATGAAACTAGAAGAAGGCCGGCAAATGTGTGACCACATGAAAGCTATGCTAAAAATCATAGAGCAGCTGTGTGCCATCGGAGAGGACATCAAAGATAACCATATTGTTGCCCTGCTCCTCTGCAGCCTTCCAGAGACATATACTGCTCTTATTAACGCTTTAGAAACAAGACCTGAGCAGCAGCTGACACTGGAATATGTCAAAGGGAAATTAATTGGTGAATATGACAGAAGTAAGGAAAATACGCACCATGATGACAAAGCTCTTAAGATGTACAAAGGCACAAAGCACAACAAAGAAAGTAGAGTCTGTTTTCGCTGTAAAAAGGCCGGTCACTTAAAAAAGGACTGTTCTATCTGGAAAGCCGAGCAGCGAAGGCTAGAGCTATCCACAAAAGAAAAGGTCAAAGCAGCCACAAAGGAAACTGCATCATGGAGTGGCACCCTTAAAGTAACACAGAGCAGCAAGCCATGCGGATAGTGCATAGACTCAGGTGCAACAAGCCACATGACAAGCGATGAGACCTTCTTCCCAAACATTGATTACAGTGCAAAAGACAACGTTTTCTTAGCAAACAGGAAAAGCATCAACTCAGAAGGTAAAGGACAGGGCTTCCTGAACTGCATTACACCACAAGGCAAGCAGAGTATCCTTGTAAAGAAAGTACTGTATGTTCCAGAACTAGAAGGCAGCCTTCTATCAGTGAAAAGTCTTGCAAACAACTGTCTCACAGTTAAGTTCCAAGGTGATGAATGCACAATTCACAATAATAGGCTATTCCTCACAAAAGGAAAACTGGATGATCACCTTTACAGGCTCATCACCACAAACCAGCAAGCCAATATAGTCTCTAATGACCTGCACAAGCAAATGTATTTACTTATGGCACAGGCGGCTGGGGCACAGAAGTCCAGAAGCTATACAGGACATTATAAAGAGAGGCTTATCAGAAGATTTGACAATAATGCCTTGCAAAGTGCTCATAAAAATGCAAGTGCTGTATTAAAGCAAAAGCCAAATGTGCTCCCCTTCCACAAGCATCTTAAAGGAAAACTGCCCACCCCCTGCAGCTCATACACAATGATGTATACGGTCCAATGAAAACTCCCACATCAGGTGGGAACCGATATCTACTGACTTTCATTGATGATAATTGATGATAATTCCAGGTACACAACTTCTTATCTGATGAAACACAAGAATGGAACATCAGAGAAACTTCAAGAGTTCGTTGCCATGTCTAGCAACAAATTCCAACAGAAACCAGGAATAATACGCACAGACAATGGGGGATAATACATAAGCAAAGCTGCCTAATACCTGAAGAGACAAGGAATAGTACACCAGACAAACACACCATACACTTCTGAACAAAACAGTGTAGCAGTAAGGAAAAATCGCACTTCTATAGAAATGGCAAGGTGTATGTTGTCGGACTGCAACCTACAAACAGAACAGACTACCCTCAAGAGCCATTAAAAGTATTCCATTTGAAATGTGGCATGGATCAAAGCCTAGCATAGGGCACATCAGAGTGTTTGGATGTAAAGCATATGCCTATATTCCAAGTGAAACACAATCCAAGCTGGAGAACAGAGCCATAGAGGGCATTCTAGTATTCTACAGTGAGCAAACAAAGGGTTACAGAATCCTACACCGAAAGACTGACAAAGTGACAATAAGCTATAGTGTTTATTTTAACAAGAGAGAGCCCATCACCAGAAACACCAATCCCAGCAAACTGTGAAGTGAATATACCCAGCAAACCAGAAGAAAAGGTTGATCAAAGCGAACCTGTGCAGGAGACAGAACAAGAGGTGGAACTTACATTACCTAAACCAAGTTGCCCACCAGATATTGCTAAACTCCCTGAATTTAGAAGATCCACTCGAGCTACAAAGGGGATACCACCCCGCAAGCTGTCATACACTGTCAAAACACACAGCATACTTGAACCAACATCCTGGGAAGACATAGAAAAACTGCCAAAATGTTAAGCCAATAAATGGAGAAAGGCAGCAGAAGCAGAAGAAGAATTAATGTCACTTCAAAAGTCGCAGCCAGGAAGGGCGTGCAAGTGAAACACCTGGACGTTAAAACTGCTTTCCTATATTGAGACATTAAGAAATATCTCTACATGGAGAAACCACCAGGGTCTGAGCAAGGAGACAACCTTGTGTGTAAACTTCAGAAGAACATCTACAGTCTTAAGCAATCTGCAAGGATGTGGAATGAGAAGAGGGATTCTCAAGAAGTAAAGCAGACCCCTGTCTCTACACCAGGAATCAATGAGACAGATGGATATACTGTATTTGTTGGCGTATAACACTCAGTTTTTTACCCTGAAAATAGAGGGTAAACTGTGCCTGCGTGTTATACGCAGGGGGCTGTGGAAAGTTTTTTTCCTGAAAGTTCCCTCTTAAAGTTAGGGTGCGTATTATACGCCTGTGCGTGTTATACGCCGATAAATACGGTACATCCTTATCTATGTTGATGATATTATAACTTGTTTTGAACAAAAAGGAGATTACAATCAAATATTTCAAAAGCTGAAAGAAAATTTTGAATTTAAAGAGCTAGGGAACATTAGCTACTATCTGGGAATCCAAATAGAGAGAGAAAAAGATGGAAGTCATCTACTCAACCAATCTCAGAAAATCTCCAATATCTTGGAACAATTCCATATGCAAGATACAAAGGAAGTGAAAACTCCTATGGAACCAGGATGAAAAGAGCAATGAAGCTGAAAACTTGCTACCCAACAATGACACGTATCGCAGAGCAATCGATAAGCTGCTATATGTTGCCACTGTGACAAGACCAGACACAGCAGTGGGCATACTATGCCAGGAAGTTTCAGCTCCCCGTCAGCATGACTGGAATGCAATAAAAAAGACTGATGCAATACCTCAAAGGAACAATTAAGATGAAGTTACAGTTACCAGCAGCATCAAATCCAGAACTGGTTGGATATGTGGATGCTGATTGGGTCGGGGACTGCACAGACCGCAAATCCACAAGTGGATTCATCTTCCAGTATGGGGAAGTTATAAGTTGGTCTATTTGAAAGCAAGCAACTGTTGCTCTATCTTCAACTGAAGCAGAGTACATTGCAGCAGCACACGCATGTCAAGAAGCGATATGGATTCATCAACTTTTTGTGGACATTGGGATAGACATGTCAAAACCAATTCTCATTTTTAAAGACAACCAGAGTTGTTTAAAGCTTACGCAATCAGAAAGGATCCTAGAACCAAACACATCGATGTCAAGTATCACCTACTGAGGGATAATCAAGAGCAAGGTGTTATTGACATGCAATACTGCCCATCAGAAGAGATGACTGCTGATGCACTCACCAAGCCTTTGTTGAAGGAACGTCATAATTATATCCAGAAGAAGCTGAATGTAATTTGACAAAGCACTTTGTTAAATTGACAAAGCAGCTGTTGAGAAGGGTTTTTGGAAGAACAACAGCAACCTGCTTACATATTGTGACTGTGTAAATGCATTATACCTATCTATTCAGCAGGTGGCACTGTAGTATAATAGTGTGTTATCTATCTATGGTAAGGTAATCAGAGGAAGTACCACCCTTATTGTGTTATATGCACTTGTTTGTGTTCTCTTCCTGTTCCATGATGATAAAAGGCATGTAATGTATTTCGCCATGAAAGTAAAGGTGTTCTGCTGCATACAACAAGCTTCCAGTGCATAATGATTTCAATACTCAGCTAATAGCAAGATGATTATGCCATGTAACACCAGACAATACTGGACGTGTCAAAGACTCTTCTGGATGTCTCTGTTGTGACAACTGTAATATATAATGCAATGCAGAGTAAACAACACATGGGAGAGTCGCTAATAAAGCAAATCCTGGCAGATGGAATCCAAACAGTAAGTACATTTCTGCCAAAAATGCAGATAATTAGTAGTATGTCCGTCCGTACTTATTTCCTCAGCCATAGCCATAATCAAAAGAATCCATCAAACCTGAAACATTTTAAATCTTCATTGATAGTTTTGCATGCAAGTATGTTGGAAAGTGGGATATCAATTGATAAGATGCTGGACTGTCTGCTCAGTAGTATCAGACAATCAATGATAAAGTAACTTCTAAAAGGCATATGTAGTGGGGTCCTCAATTTAATGGAAGTGTTTGGGAGGTAGTATGCCAAAACACTTTGATTTGTCAGGGTTTACAACCATTTTATCCACAGGGAGAGTATTGGTGTACAGTTCCCTGTGGCCTACGGGTGGCGCTGCCATGGTAGGCTAGGGTTGAACCACTAGTACAGGGCTGTGCTTTTTGTGTCCCCTCTCTGCAAACATACGGTGGGGTGGGGTTAACCTGCTGTGCACGCTGGGAGAGGAGATAAAAGGGGCAGAGGCTGCCTGTTCGTGGTTAGTCGGTAGGGTCCTACCCCTGGTTCTGGTTCCAGTCCGTCCAGGGCGCCCTAGGCCCAAGGACGGGTGTTCTCTGTTCCGCTTCCATCCTGGGCACCTTTAGTCCCAGGGTGAAGTACTACTCTGCTGTTCCTGACCGTCCTGGATGCGAGGACTCGGGAATTGCAGCAAAGGCCTTGGCCCAGCACCTTTGGCTGGGGCCCGTCGAGGATCGAGGAGTCTCAGGGTGCCGCCTTGCGAGGGGACCCGTATCTGAATAGAGGAGGCCAGGTGAGGAACCGTTCCGAAGGACTGATGCGGTAGTCACAGTGAAGGAAAGGGTCCTGGTAACTCTCCGGAGGTATGTCTTCTCCCTAGGCCAAGGTCAATTTCATCAGGTCTGTGGCAGAGACCAATTTTCACCAGGTCTGTGACAGAGACCAATTTCATCAGGTCTGTGGCAGAGACCTTGAGTAAAGTGTGAGTGTCATTTGGCTGCTAGTCTTGTTCTAAGTAGACTATCCATTTGAGGCTGAGTCTGTTCAAGAAGCTGGACAGTGAGGTGACTAAGATTGTGCCTGGACCTTTCCCCACATCTTGTGCTGTCCTTTTCTTGCTCCAACCTTTGTTTCTATCGAGAGACTGTTATTTGCTGAAAGAAGAAATAAACTCTGTTGGAGGTATAGCAAGTGTGGACATTCTATTCACTGGGGGAAGCAAGTTCTCAAATCTGTTATCCACAGAGGTGAGAAAACCATTCTCTGGCTCAACTGTGAAATGACCCACCAACAACACCGCTCAACCTCTTACCACAGGAGGGTACGGGCTTGTGGCATGGTGTGCCCCTTCTTCCTGCGAAGAGCCGAAGAACAAGGCAGGTAAAAGGGGGTCTGTGTGCTACACATACATAGCAGTATGATTTTCAAAGCATCTAGAATGGGTGATGTGCTTGTCAACTTTAAAAAGGTAGACCATAACTGCAATATTTGTTAATCAGAATGTCAGTGACTTTATTGTGTGCCTATTTTATGCCATCTGAAGTATACTATAGCACTGATTGCAGACGCTGTTTCTTATTATATCTTTAGATTGCCATTATATGACTATGTTAATATTTAGTATTTTATGACAACCTATTGCATTATTTGCCCTTATCAGTCTTTCAAATACTGCTGTGAAGACAATACAGCATCCTATCTATTGATTCCCCACATTACAGCATACTTACAGGCTTGCAGAAAATACTTACTAGTCATGCAGATTTACAGAGGTTCAAGTTTGAGGGAATATAGCTGTTGATTCTGGCTATGGCTGGGGAGCTATGTATTAACGAACATACTACTAATTATCTGCATTTTTGGTAGAAATGTACACGTTACATACATGCTGCTTAGATTTCATCTGCCGGGATTTGCTTTATTAGTGATTATCTATATATCAAGTGTTCGGTGTTGTTCATTCTACATTGCATTATATATTATGATTTTCACAATAAGACAAACAGAAGAGTCTTGTCTGGTGTTACATTGCATAATCTTCTTGCCTCATAATCGCTGATTTCAAGATCCTTGATATTATACTGCTGAGAACGGCTTTATTCTCTAGACAAATCCTGGGATAAAAATCGCTGACATCATACTTAAAGTTGATTAATATTTTGGTACACCTCTATGTAGAAAGGCAGATTACCTTTGATTACAAATTTCTTTTTGGATAAAACTCTATGATCATTTTAGGGGATTTTGAAAGTGTGGCCTCTTCCAATTTTAAATTATTTTAATAAGGTTGTCTTTCCCAAGGGCTACAATCAGTATTTTTCTGCAGCTATTAATTATTTCACTTTTTTATAATAACTTATGGTTGTGAAACCTCAAGCTTTTCTATTTGTACAGGTGAACGTTGTCACTGATACAGAAAGTGATAGGAAATCCAAAAAGTTTAGAGCTGTCATAAGAACAAGAAGTATAGGGAAAACTTCCAATGGGGCCACCTTTCTAATTGTGCCTCTCTAAATTTCTGTTGTATTCAAGACATGAATGTAAGAAAATCTCCTAATAATTCATAGATAACAAAAAAATAACCCTGCGGGAGGTGGGGCTATACGTACACTTTGTTATATTTCAGGACTTAAAACAGAAGTCTCTAAAATGGCTCAAAAATTGAAAAATATCCACAATGTGGAAAAAAATAGGACCTGTGTCATACAAGGACACAGACAAGAATAAAAACCTGAGAGAAGTTCTAACTTTTAAATACATTTCCACTTAATTTTTTTAAAATATAGCTAATATAAATAGCTTAATTTGTCTTCATATACATTAGGTTTCCAGTGGCGGTGCGTCCATAGAGGGCGCTGGAGCACCGCCCCCTCTCGCTCCTGCACCGCCACTGAAAAACAATACATAGGTTCATGCATTGCATGAACCTATGTATTGTCACCGCTGCCGCGCTGCCCACTATTCAGATGGCTGGCCCCCTGGCGAGCGCCGGCCATCTGAATTAGAGCGGTGGCTGGCGGTGGGTGTGTTTTGGAAGTGTCTATCAGAGCCAGCGGCTCTGATAGGCTTTCCGATTACAGCCCTCAGGCTGTATTCGGCTTCCAAATAGTTCACTGAGGGACGCACGGGGGGTGCGTTCCTTGGTGAACACTGACAGGCGCTTCAGCCAATCAGGTTCACCGGATCTGGTTACCGGTAACCTGATTGGCTGAAGCGACATCAAGGGTGGGAGAAGACAAGAAGGATGGCGCTGACCCGAGGAAGGTAAGTGTAGGGCTGGGGGGGCTGGGAACTGGCTGTATTTGGGGGGATCTGGCTGTATATGGGGGACACACTGGCTGCATTTGGTGGGAACTGGCTGTATATGGGGGACAAACTGGCTGCATTTGGGGGGAACTGGCTGTATATGGGGGACAAACTGGCTGCATTTGGGGGGAACTGGCTGTATATGGGGGACACACTGGCTGTATATGGGGGGCACATTGGCTGTATATGGGGGACACACTGGCTGCATTTGGGGACAAACTGGCTGTATATGGGGACAAACTGGCTGTATACGGGGACACACTGGCTGTATATGGGGGACACACTGGCTGTATATGGGGACACACTGGCTGTATATGGGGACAAACTGGCTGTATATGGGGGACACACTGGCTGTATATGGGGGACACACTGGCTGTATATGGGGACACACTGGCTGTATATGTGGACACACTGGCTGTATATGGGGACACACTGGCTGCATTTGGGGACACACTGGCTGTATATGGGGACACACTGGCTGTATATGGGGACACTGGCTGTATTCGGCTTCCAAATAGTTCACTGAGGGACGCACGGGGGGTGCGTTCCTTGGTGAACACTGACAGGCGCTTCAGCCAATCAGGTTCACCGGATCTGGTTACCGGTAACCTGATTGGCTGAAGCGACATCAAGGGTGGGAGAAGACAAGAAGGATGGCGCTGACCCGAGGAAGGTAAGTGTAGGGCTGGGGGGGCTGGGAACTGGCTGTATTTGGGGGGATCTGGCTGTATATGGGGGACACACTGGCTGCATTTGGTGGGAACTGGCTGTATATGGGGGACAAACTGGCTGCATTTGGGGGGAACTGGCTGTATATGGGGGACAAACTGGCTGCATTTGGGGGGAACTGGCTGTATATGGGGGACACACTGGCTGTATATGGGGGGCACATTGGCTGTATATGGGGGACACACTGGCTGCATTTGGGGACAAACTGGCTGTATATGGGGACAAACTGGCTGTATACGGGGACACACTGGCTGTATATGGGGGACACACTGGCTGTATATGGGGACACACTGGCTGTATATGGGGACAAACTGGCTGTATATGGGGGACACACTGGCTGTATATGGGGGACACACTGGCTGTATATGGGGACACACTGGCTGTATATGTGGACACACTGGCTGTATATGGGGACACACTGGCTGCATTTGGGGACACACTGGCTGTATATGGGGACACACTGGCTGTATATGGGGACACTGGCTGTATATGGGGGACAAACTGGCTGTATATGGGGGACAAACTGGCTGTATATGGGGACACACTGGCTGTATATGGGGGACATACTGGCTGTATATGAGGGGGGGAAACTGGCTGCATTTGGGGGGAAACCGGCTGCATTTGGGGACAAACTGGCTGCATTTGGGGGGAAACTGGCTGCATTTGAGGGGGCAAACTGGCTGCATTTGAGGGGGCAAACTGGTGGCGTTTGGGCACAGTGGCTGCTTTTAATGGGCACAGTGGCGGCAATTGATGTTTTTTTTTTTTCAGTTTGTTTGCGCCCCCCCATAAATTTTGAGCACCAGCCGCCACTGTAGGTTTCCTTTAATTCCCTGCACAACAGCATGCAGATTGAGAGACAGAAGATTAGCAGTGTCGGTCACTCTGCTTCTTTTGCATTGTATGGTACTGTCAGTCTAACACAGGGAACATGCTCAGAACACAAACATCAAGGAAAGGTGCCACTACCCCAAATTAATGAAACTCCTCCTGAGCTGTCGGGTGCAGGATGTGCAGTTGCTCAGCTGCCAAATCCATATCTTCTTTATGGAGATACAATAAATGTCTTTTATCCATTCATCAACATGCTCAGAAGGTGGAGAGCACAAAGTATGAGTTCATCAGTATGTGCCGCATAATTCAGAAAAGTGGATTAACAAATTTACAAATTTTCTGGTTGTTAGAAATTATTACTTATGTATTTCAACTGCTTGTTCAGAGTTTTCTTTTAAAGTCAGCTGAACTCATAAGTAAATACTGACGTATACTGTGGTACCTTAAATGTTTCCAGCTATTTTATTTTCCATACTTTATGCTCATTGACACTGGATATTGTTATTACGGCTTGTAAAAATCACTGGTAGGTTCTGTTTAAGCATTTGTAAGTTAATTCCCTTTTTCTTTATAGTAAGTCCATAACCTTGGGGGTTGTTTCATGTGGAATTCTATGATAAAACAGTCAGATAACTTATATTATGAGAACCTGATGAGGGATCTAATCTTATGTGGACAGTCTTTGTATGTGTGGATGACAGTAATAAAGATTTATATCACTTACACAATCAAATTTATCCTTCATCCACAGTACAGGCACTTCCCTAAACTGCATCATCATTCCCTTTAAATTAATGAGACATATAGCTCCAAGTACAGACTAAAAAAGAAAAAAAAAAGGCAGTATATTCATTTGCATAGTTCATTTATTAACACAAGCACATTTTATAGCAGTTTAAATATTCTTCTTCCATATTTTTTTTATATAATGTTTAGTTCCATACAAGCTCGTGGGTGAACAAGTTCATTTTTGTTTGCAATCTTAGATAACAAGTGAATTAAGCTTTTATTCATTAAGGCTGGGTTCACACTTGAGCATGCAGTGGCTCACAGCAGGAGTCTGATGCATACTCATTCACCGTTTCAGGTCCAATTTCAGCCCAAATTTTTGGCTGAATTCGGACCTGAAATGGACCAAAAGACGCACAGGACTCCTTTGCAAATCGCACCGGAGCCGCTGCGGAGATATGTGAACCGGCTACAAAGAGAGCCAGTCACAATCTCCTGCTGTGCGAATTGGATGCGGGGAAACCCCCATCCATTTGACACTAGTGTGAACCCAGCCTTAACCTCCCTGGCGGTAATCCCGAGTCGGGCTTGGGGTGAGTTTTTCATGCTAAGAGCGGTAACCCCAAGCCAAACTCAGGATTGCATTGCAGGATACAGGGAAGTTACTTACCTTGTTACCTGGATCCTGCGATGTCTCCCCACCAGTGGTGTAGCGTGGGGGGGCAGGGGGGCCGTGGCACCGGGCACAACATTTAGGGGGGCGCCCGCCAGTATGTGTCACAGTGGCTGCCCCTTCCTAAATATACTTTCCTGTGTCCCCGTACTCAGCCGCCATGTTTAGTCTCAGGCGCCCTGTGATTGGGCGTATGGGGGTCATGTGCAGCGGCGGGGCTGGCCTGTCTAGGATCGCGTTAGATCCGGGAGTCCCGCCTCCACCCATGTTCAGTCTCCTGCACCCTGTGATTGGGCGAAGGCGGGACTTCAGGAGCAACCGTGATCGTTAACAGGCCAGCCCTGCCGCCGCACATGACCCCCATACGCCCAATCACAGGGTGCCGGAGTCTGAATATGGCGAAGCGCGGGGACACAAAGTGGAGCCTGGAGGAGCAAGCGGCGCCGGCGATCGTGAAGCAGGCGGCACCAACCAAGCAGGTCTGTGCTGTCTAAGTTTCACTTAGTTTGTCGCCACCGCCATTTCCGATCTGACGTCACCAAACCACGACACACTCCTGCTCCTGCTCCAAGCCAGGTGCTAAGCGAAATCTGCCGGTATTGGCTGTGCACCACTGAGACCACCAGTGATTTTAGCATAAAGAAATGACAACAGCAACAGCATGTAAAGTGATTAGCTATGACTGCAGGCAGTCAGAAATAAAAGCAACCTTGCTTTTATTTATGACTGCCTGCAGTCATAGCTAATCACTTTACATGCTGTTGCTGTTGTCATTGTGAAAAAGAGGAGCAGCAGAGATTATGTCTGGCTTTGTTGAAGAGTGAAAAAGAGAATGTGTTCAGTGTATAGTGTATAGTGTATTGTGTATTGGTCTGTGGGTAGAGTATTGTGTAGCGGTCAGTATGTAGTGTATTGTGTATAGTGTATTGTGTGTAGTGTGTAGTGTGTGTAGTGTATAGTGTATTGTGTAGCGGTCAGTATGTAGTGTATTGAGTAGTGTATTGTGTGTATTGTATTGTGTATTGGTCTGTGGGTAGAGTATTGTGTAGCGGTCAGTATGTAGTGCATTGAGTAGTGGTCTGTGGGTAGTGGATAGTGTATAATGTATTGTGTGTAGTGTATAGTGTATTTTGTATTGTGTATTGGTCTGTGGGTAGAGTATTGTTTAGCGGTCAGTGTGTAGTGTATTGTGTGTAGTGTAGTGTAGTGTATTGGTCTGTGGGTAGAGTATTGTGTAGCGGTCAGTATGTACAGTGTAGTGCATTGAGTAGTGGTCTGTGGGTAGTGTATAGTGTATTGTGTAGTGGTCAGTATAGTGTGCAGTGGTCAGTGTGCAGTGTAGTGGTCAGTATAGGAATCAGGTAGATCAGTGTGTTGTGTAGTGGTCAGTATAGGAATCAGGTAGGTCAGTGTGTAGTGTAGTGGACGATGTAGGAATCAGGTAGGTTGGTGTGGTGTGTAGTGTAGTGGTCAGTATAGGAATTAGGTAGGTCAGTGTGTAGTGGTCAGTGTGTAGTGGTCGATGTAGGAATCAGGTAGGTCAGTGTAGTGGTCAGTATAGGAATCAGGTAGGTCAATACTATTGTAGGAAGGGAAGGGACTCGGGGAGTGCGAAAAGTTTGCAGGTAACAACCCATGCTCCCCGCAGTGTGTGCGAGCTGTCTCCTCTCTCAATCCACACTGCCGAGTGCCGAGTACCGTTCCCTGCGACGTTGCGGCGCACGGGGGCGGAGTTCGGCGCCAAATTCAAAAAGTGAGACACACAGTATACATACAGTATACTGTAATCTTACAGATTACAGTACTGTATCAAATAATTACACATCCCCTTTGTCCCTAGTGGTCTGTCCAGTGTCCTGCATGCAGTTTTATATTATAAAAACAGTTCTTTCTGCCTGGAAACTGGAGATTGTCCATAGCAACCAAAAAGTGTCCCTTTATGTCAAAAGTGGTTTTAGACCAGCTAGAAAACAGCGATAATAAATTAGAATCACTCCCAGAACTGAGCGATAGCGATTTGTGGGGAAATTCGTCATCAAACACTAAATCTAATGACAGCGACAATTCTGCAACTGAGCAAATTTCATTGTTTTTGATTATATTATTGAATAATTTTTATTATAATTACATTACTATATGTTATAATTATTTATAGTTATTTATTATATTATAATTTATGATTTTGTGTTTCAAACTTTATCATACCCGGGATGTCTACTAGACTCTTGTTTGGTCAGGTTTAAGTGAGTAATTACTAAGAATTGCAGGACTACAATACATAACACCAAATTTCCATGCAAAATAATTGTACCGCTTTTGGTACATTATTCCAGACAGAATCATACCGCCAGGGAGGTTAAGGGAGTGAACAGCCACATTGCAGGGTTAACACAAATTCTATTCCATCAGTAATTAAGCCTTAATATGGGTCCCCAGTGGTTGACAAATGTGTAGGTCTACCATCTTGTCCCTGACATTCTTGTACAGCTCTTTGGTCTTGGCCATCGTGGAGAGATTGGAATCTGATTGATTAATTGCTTATGTGAACGGGTGTCTTTTATTCAGGTAGAAAGCTGAGATTAGGAGCACTTCCTTTAAGAGAGTACTCCTAATCTCAGCTTGTTACCTGTATAGAAGACACCTGGGAGCCAGGAAATTTTGCTGATTGATAGGGGATCAAATACGGAATTTACTCATTAAAATGCAAATCAACTTATAACTTTTTTTAAATGTGGTTTTATGAATATTTTTGTTGTTGTTCTCATTGTTAAAATAAACCTACCATTTAAATTATAAATTGATCATTTCTTTGTCAGTGGGCTACCATACAAAATCAGCGGGGGATCAAATACTTTTTTCCCTCACTGTAGCATGTTGCTCATATTGCTCTTTATGTGACTCAACTCTCGTCACTGCAAATTCTTTCTCTATCCACTCTTCTCTTCTGCCTGCTATTATGTTACATATGTTTATATCAAGAATAGCAGAATATGAATCCAATGACTGGCAATTATAGAAAGTTAAATAAAAAGTCAACAGAAACTTGAAACAGTAAAACAGACAACTCTGGTAGTAATGTTATCCTTAGAAGCCTTTGCTGAGGTCCTGGGAAATGTTTACAACCAGGCAATGTTCAGTGAAACCATGGCAGAATTAAGAACTGCACAGCCCCCACCACCACCACAACAGCCCTTTAATGCAGTAAAAAAAAAATCATTATCTTTTTATATTGTGTAGTATTACAAAGGTGTAAGTACCTTAGGTAAGGCTTCTAGAAGGAATCCAATAGACAAAGTGACTATCATAACAATTAGAGCAGAGATAAGGCCAGAAATCTGCAATGATAAAATCAGTTAGTTTTGGGTACTGCTATGAAGAAAATGTCAAAACTGACAAAACTGTTGTTAGGGATATACACTATTTATTTTTAACAAATGTTATCATAATCAGGTATTGTTTAACCACTTTAATACCAGGCACTTTCACCCCAAGCCAACTTTGAATGACAATTGCGCAGTCATGCTACACTGTACCCAAACACATTTTTTATCCCTTTGTTCCCACAAATCAAGCTTTTTTTGGGTGGTATTTGATCACTGCTGGGGTTTTTAGTTTTTCCGCAACAAATAAAAAAAGACTGAAAAAAAAAGTTTTTCTTTGTTTCTGTTATAAAATTTTGTAAATGTTTTCTCCTTCACTGATGGGCACTGACGATTACTGATAAGGTGGCACTGATAAGGTGGCACCAATTAGGTGGCACTTATGGGCACTGTTGATGGGCACTAATATGCAGCACTGATGCTGATAGGCGGCACTGATGGGCACTGATAGGTGGCACCGGTATGCAGCACTGATGGGCATTGATAAGCAGCACTGATGGGCACTCATAGGTGGCACTGATGGGTACTGATAGGTGGAAATGATGGGCACTGAAAGGCTGCACTGATGGGTAATTATGGGTGGCACTGATAGGTGGCACTGATGGGCACTGATGGGCACGGATGGGTACTGATAGGTGGCACTGATGGACACTGATAGATGGCACTTATGGGCATCACTGATAAGGAGTCACTGGCAGGCATTATTACTCGGCACTGACTGGCACCATTTGTGGGCACTGATTGGCATCGATTTTGGGCACAGATGGGCATCCCTGGTGGCCATGGGTAGAATTGCCGGTGGTTATCAGTGGTGGGATCCCTGGTGATCCTGGGAGGGCATCCTGGGGGGGGGGGCTGTGCTCATAATCAATCAGCGCATTTCCCCTACTTGCGTCTGTCAGACGCGAGTGAGGAAAAGCCGATACACAGCTTTTCCTGTTTACATCGTGATCAGCTGTGATTAGACACAGCTGATAACGAGGTAAAGAGCCTCCGTCAGAGGCTCTCTTTACCAAGATTGGTATTGCGGTGTGTCAGGATAATGGAATTTCTGCCCGGCCGTCATTCTACTATAGGCCGGGCGGGAAGTGGTTAAAGATGATCTTCAGGCAAAACAAATTTTGTCCATATACAAGAGGCATGTACAACATTTTGTTTGTTAAATTGTGGTGCCCTTTATTTTTCCCCTCCATATTTGTGGAGTAATCCAGCACTCACAACTTCATTCCCCCTACAGACCAATATTTATGTAGCGGGTATGTACTTTCCCGGGTGTAAATTTTAACCTGACAGAGACATTGGTGATGTGTAATTCCCTGCAGCCCAGCAGGTGGCGGTGTCGCCCTGGGCTGGGGTTGAATCATTGCTGTGTGTCGTGCCTCCTTTTTGTCCTCCCTCGGCAGCGGTATGGTGGGGCAGGGAACCCGCCATGCTTGCTGGGAGAGGGTATAAAGGGGCCCGCCATCTTTGTCAAGGGGGGTCTGAGGCACCTTCAGCCTGTGGACGGTGGTTTGTGTCGGTTCTCTAGGCGGGCCTAGGCCTAGAGGACAGCCAGAGGTCGTGTTCCATTCCAGGCACCTTTAGCCTGGGGTGAGGTACTCAGATGGAGGTCTGGAGCTCAGTGCCCAACACTGAGTTCCGCGAGGGAAGGAGATCCTAGGGAACCCCGGGAGTGGGTACCCGAATCCGGAAGGCGTAATGGACCGGGGGGAGCTCCTCACTCAAAGACCTGGTGCAGCATATTGCCAGTGACGGGTGAGCTTCTCATCGGAGACCGCCTGGAAGGAAATTCCCCCCTCGCTCGGAGACCGTAACCCACTTTCAGGGAGGAAAGTGGAGAACACATTGTGTCTGGGCCTGCTCGCATCCACACCTCCTTTTCTGTTCTGTTTCTACCAAGGGAGTTCAACTGATTGTGTTCATTCAAGAAGAATAAAGGAGTGTTGAACTTTAATGGTGTGGGGCTCATTTCCTGACAGACATTGTTCAAGGTAACTCTTGGTGGAGGCTCCAGGTGCACAACACTGACCCGAAGTTAAAAGAACTTTGCTTAAATCACACTGACACCTGTGGTGAAAGCCAGGCGTGGTGTCCCCGCTCCCTTCCCCTCTGAAAGGTACCCCTAGACAAGAGACAGACGAGCTGAAGAAAGAGAGGGGAGTGAGGAGGGCGCTACATTTACACTTCCACTATGGCTCTTTTAAGTAGCATTCTATTCAAATCCTAACTATACCTAAACCTGCTCCCACCTATCCGCTATCCCTACTCTGAGGGCGCTGCAGTCCGATCACATGATTTCTCCAGCGGCTGGATTCAGTGAAGGGGAGAGATTGCCGACTACAGTTGCAGAATCTGGATGATATCACCCATAGGCTTACTATGGGGCTACCGTTGTCAGCAGTCCCTCCTCTACACTGAAGCCGGTGCTGGGAACCGATCACGTGACCAGACCAGAGCCCAGTAAGCATAGGTAATTATAGACATCTTTCCTTTCACAGAGTAGCTATAATAGGCTTAGAATGGGGATGGGAGTAGATTAGGTATAGTTAGGATTTTAATGGAATGCTACTTTAAAGTGTCGTTAAATGCAAAACTGTTTATTTTAGTTTTGGATAGAGTGGAGATTGATTAGAACTCTTGGAAGGTTTTATTGCTGTGTTTGCCCCTATTGACCCTCTCTATTTGTCCTGTTTCCTGTTACCATTGAAAGTGAAATGAAAAGAAAATCCCACATTTTAGGTTGACATCAGAACAGTAATAGAGAGGAAATCTTCCAATGGAGACACTAGTTATTGACCCTAGTGCCACCCTGGTATTCCCTCACTTTGGAGGGATTTCCTCTTATTTCCTGTTTTTGCAATTGGACAGTAAGTGAAGGGAAATCTCCACAATTAGACAGGGAAAAAAAAACTTACAGGGTTTATAACCCTTCCTTACTGTATCCAAAATAAAAATAAAAAGTTTTGCCTTTGGTTAAACTTAAGATTAGGAAGAATATGTACCTGTCAAGGACACACTAGAAAATCCACAAAAGAATGGCTCAAAAAGATAAGACGGAGGATTATGGACTCTCCCAGTCAAAGCTCTGATTTACAGTAAATCCCATTGAAATGTTGTAGTTGGTTTTGAAAGGGGCAGGTCATGCTAGGAAACCCACAAACAATGTGCAAAGAAAGGAAGTTTGCATGGAGAAGCGGTCAAAAATGTCATATCAAAAACTGGTGGACAGTTATGCAAAATGCAAAATTGATTTCTGCTCAAAGGGGTCAATACCAGTTTCTGATGCCAAGGGAGTACTTACTTTTTCCACAGTACACCATGGCATCTATTGCAGTCTATTGATATTTTGTTAAATTATTGAAAGGGCATTTTTCCAAAGGGTGGATTCCCCAGTGTTTTTATTCAAGTATATAACCTTTTTCTGTAGGCAATGTTTAAATGAAGATCTAATGTTTGCCTGTTCATTTATGTTGAAATAATCAACAATGTGCATGGGGTGTACTTACGTTTTCTCATGACTGTATTACAAAAAAAGCGGAAAATCGGAAGGCTTAGATGCAAAACCCTATCAGTTGGCCATAAAATATAAGCTTCGGGTGCCCCTCCAAGCAGCCTATAATGCTCTGGTGACTCACATTAGATGCAGGTGCCGGTGTTGAGAGAGCCCATCCTGGCTCTATATATAAACATGGAAAAGGAAATATGGAATACCATGCTCTCCTCCCAGGACAAGTCACTGACGTTTCACCTTGCCCACAGGGATTAGTCATAGGGCATAAAATATCTTTCATCGATATTAAACCCAAACCCAAGAATGTAATACATTGCAGCTTTCCACTCATTAGATGTGGTAGCTCCATTAGTTTTCTTTTTTTTTTTATTCCCTGTTTTCACCTGGCAAACTGGCCAGCAACACACCTCCTGTATTAGAGTGCTCCCACTCTGGTTGAATGAGTAGAGCTTCTTGACGATGTCTGGTGATGAAATGCATAAAAGCGGGACTTTCTTTTTCTTGGGTTACATCCGGTGAGGTACTTTCCTCTGCGTGGAATGCACACTGGCTCCGATCTCCTAGGGAGCAGTGACAGTTCTGATATTGCTGTTTGGCTGGCCATACCTGGTACCGGATGGGGCACTGCAATATGTGAGTGGACACTGTGGAATTTATATTTGTTTTAAATTTAATAAATGTGTTGCGCAATAATATTCTCTTTGAGGAGATTTGGTACTTGGTCTGAGTCACATGTTAAGGTGATGTAACCCAAAATTTGGAATCCCCCTGGAGTGACGGAGTGGCTGATTCTGGCTTATTATTGAGTGCATATTTGATCTGCCTAATAATAAGGGGTCAACTGCAGTTGGTGAGTGCGCATTTACTGTGCGAGCACTCAGGATAACATTTTATTATGTGAAGGGTGGATTGAAGCAGCATATAATTTAGAGTGCAGCACGATCACAAGTCAATTGAAGCACGTACGTATTATTGATTGAATTTTCAGCATGTATTAAGGAGAATACACATGCCTGGACTCCCTTTGTGTGGTTTATCAACCATATAGTTTGTTTTCATCTGTGATTATAGGATACACACTTTTGAAATAGATATCATTGGTGTATGTATAACGGAAAATTTATTGCCAAATACTTACCGTAATTTTCCTTTCCTGATGGACTCCATGGCAGACTACGTGTGGGTTAACCCCGCCTCCTCTCCACTGCTATAGGACCCCCTACCCATAAATTTGAGCTCACCTCCATGGACTGTGTTCCATAACTAGCCGACTCATAGTCCAACTCTCATATTCTTATTCATGGGTGGGAACTCCGTCTGCCATGGAGTCCATCAGGAAAGGAAAATTACGGTAAGTATTTGGCAATAAATTTTCAGTTTTCCTGACAGACTCCATGGCAGACTACATGTGGGAAATAACTAGCCAATCCACACGGGAGGGTATGCTGAGCAAAAAAAATATTTAATCTTTCCCGTCAACTGACAAGAATCTCAGACCAAAATTAACACAGGAAAGGGAAGCAGGCTCTATACAATAATGAGACATAAAAGTGTTGATCGAAGACCACAAGGCTGCCCTGCATATCACATCAGGAGACACGTGTCGAGCTGCTGCCCATGAGGCTGCCATGCCTCTGGTGGAATGAGCCATCACCACCTCTGGAGGAGCCAAGCCCTTCGCCCTGTAAGCTTGTTGAATAGATTGAACAATCCAGGCCACTATCGTTCTAGAGGAAGCCCGTTTTCCTCTTTTGCTGCCAGTGTGTAACAAGAACAGATGAGTGGAACTTCTAAACGATGAAGTGACTCGTAAGTATTCTTTTAGAGTTTGGCCCACATCCAAGGGATGAGCATCTATGGATTCTGGCGATTTGAAAGTAGGAAGCACTATCTCCTGGTTTTCGTGAAACACAGAAGTAACTTTTGGTGTAGATCCAAGCATGGGAATAAGGACCACTCGGTCCGGGAAGAAAGTCAAAAAAGGTTCCTGACAACCCAGAAAGCTTATTTCTGATACTCTTTTGGCCGAAGTGATAGCCACCAGAAAAGCCAGTTTTATTGATAAGTCCTTAATGGAAAGATCCTTATTGTTGAGGGCTGACAGAGCATCAAGGACGAGTGAAAGATCCCATTTGGGGAACCTAGGTTTCCTCTGAGGCCTGATTCTCAATGCCCCACGAAAGAACTGCTGTATCAGTGGGTGAGTTGCCCGTGATGTTCCAGAGAATGCTGACAAAGCTGAAACTTTCACCCTAAGGGAACTAACAGATAAAGGAAGATCCAGGCCAGATTGGAGAAAGCTCAGAATATCTTGGACTCCAGGATCTCTACATGATTTGCCTGCAGAAGAAGAGAAGTTGACAAACTTGGCCCATATTCTACTGTAAACTCTGTTTGTATTAGGCTTTCTGGAGCTCATGAGGGTAGAAATTACCCTCGAAGCACACCCGAGAGACTCTAGCCTCTTCCTCTCAAGAACCAGACCATCAGTCTCAGTATCGCTGGACAGGGGTGCAGGGTAGCCCCCTGAGAAAGAAGGTCCGGCCTGGGAGGGAGAAGCAACGAGTCCTGGCAGCTTATCTGGTTCAGGAGGGGAAACCACGGCCTGCTCGGCCAGTAGGGTGCTATTGTCACCACTTTGACTGTCTCTAACTGAAGCCTCTGTAGGAATTTGAGAATGATCGGAGGTGGAGGGAAGGCATACGCCCTGTTGAAGTTCCATTGGCTCGTTAATGCATCCACTCCGAAAGCTTGACTGCACCGACCTCGAGTGTAGTACTTGTTTATTTTGTAGTTGCAGGGGGATGCAAACAGATCCACCTCGTGATTGATTCCCAACGATAGGATCCACTTGAATGTTTGTGGATGCAGTGACCATTCGTTGTTGTCCAGATTGCTGCGGGACAGGAAGTCCGCTTGGATGTTCTGCTCCCCTGGAATGAAGACTGATGATAAATTGAGTAGATTCCTCTGAGCCCAGGTCATGATGGGCTCGACCTCTTGGAGAAGGGCCTAGCTCCGTGTGCCCCCTTGCCTCTTCACATATGCCACAGCAGTGGTGTTGTCCATCTTGAGTAGGACCGACTTCCCTTTCAGGAGGTGGGAAAAGGTTTGAAGGGCACACCATGCCGCACATAGTTCCAGAATGTTTGAACCTGGAATGTGAAGACGGGCATCTCATTTGCCCTGAGCTAGTTCTGCCCCACAATGGGCCCCCCAGCCCGCATTGCTGGCATCGGATGTGACAGTCGCCCAATAGATGGGAGCAAGGGAGTGGCATGTTAACAGGTTTTTGCGTTGAAGCCACCAAAGGAGACTGTTCCTCATTAACTGAGTTATCCGAATCAACTGATTGAGGTCGTTAGACCTCCACTGCTGAAGGAAACCTGCTTGAAATGGACGAAGCCTCCACATTGCCCATTTGACCATAGGGGATGTGGCAACCATCGTGCTGACTATTTTTAGGCACTGTGAAGCCCTCAGGTGTGAGGAGTCTAGGGCTAAGGAAATTCTTTTCCCCAATGACCAGGATTTTCTCTTCCGGAAGGGAGATGGTATTCTCTATGGTGTTGAACTGGACTCCTAGATAGATTATGCGCTGGGTCGGCTCTAGCTGACTCTTCTCCCGGTTTAGGAGCCATCCGAACTCTATTAGTGTAGAAATCACTTGTTCCTTGTGAATTAGAAGCTGCTGCTTGCCCTGAGACAGTACTAGAAGATCGTCCAGGTAATGATACAGTCGTACTCTCTGTATTCTGATAAGAGACACTATTGCCAAAATCACCTTTGAAAAGACTCTTGGAGAAGTCGTCAATCCGAACGGAAGACATATAAACTGTAAGTGCTCTTGTTTGACCTGAAACCGAAGATATTTGTGTAATCCTTCAGCCACTGGAACATGAAAATACGCGTCCTTTAAATCTATTGAAATAACTAGTCGCCTGGTTGAACGATTTTCTGGATGGTCGAGAGTGACTCCATCTTGAATTTTTCGTGCTTTATATACTTGTTCAGAAAGATGAGGTCTATAACCGGGCGCCAAGAGTCATTCTTTTTCTGGACCAGGAAGAGGGGGGAGTATATCCCCTGGAATTCTTCGTTCTTCGGTACAGGTACCACTGCTCCTTGATCTTTCAGAGCATTTACGTATGATAGCAGAACTTGCCGCTTTTTTTCTGACCGTGGTAGTGAGGTGGCCATTGGTCTGCAGGGAGGAATCTTGGTGAAGGACCATGTGTGGCATGTGGAGACCGTCTTGATGGTCCAATAATCTGAGATCGAGGCCACCCAGACGTGCCGGAAGAGACGTAAGCGAGCCCCTACTTGACCCGCCTGGGTGGGCCCAATCTCAAAAGGATTTAGTTGGCTCGCGTCCACCGGGTGTCTGTTTCTTGGCGGACTTTTGAAAGGATGTCTGCCCTCTATTCCAATTCCTATTTGAAATCCCGTCCGGGTTTATAGGAGCGCGCTTCCCTCGAGCGCTCTGTACTGCGTCTACGCTGAGGTCTTCTTTGACTAAACAGGCGCCTGTCCTGGGGGGGAACCCCGACTTCCCGCCCGTGGCTTTTAAAATAGCGCTATCCAGTTTGTTACCAAACAAGGAAGACCCCTCAAAGGGGATTTTACACCATGCCTGCTTGGACGCTGGGTCAGCAAGCCAGGGGCCCAACCATAAGGCCCGTTTGGCCGTGACCGAAGATAATATAGATCTAGCCAGCAGACGAATGAGGTCAATTGATGCCTCCCCCAAAAAGGCAACTGCCAGTTTAAGTTCTTGTACTGCTGAACTTTGTGCTAGTTCCTCTGAAACTCCTTTCAGAACAGAATCCACATTTTTCCACCCAGGCCTCCATAGCTTTGGAGGTAACTGCAAGAGCTAGGGCTGGTTTGCAGGCCATTCTGGCCAAGCTATAGATTCTTTTAAGGTCTTGGTCAATTTTACGTTCCAGGCCATCTTTAAAAGATACTGTATTGTCAGAGAACTCACCTTGCTGGACGTGCTGTTCTTTGCCCTGGGGCTCACGTGCCGACGCGAGCTGCTGTTGTGCGTTCTCCGGTGTGCGTGGGTGCCTGTGTGCGTGTGCGCGCGTGTGCACCAGTGCACTGATGCGCGCCCTTGCGCGCCGCGTGCGCCGATGCGCACCAAACGGCCTATTTAAATCCCTGGAACACTTCAGCCCGGTGCTGTCTGATCTGCAGATCCTGCCCCTGCTGTTTGCCTGAAATCTGACCCTCTGACCACCCAGCTTGTTACTTGGACTTCTCCTGCCTTCCGCCTGCATCTGACCACGGCTTGCCTTTGACCCTGAAGCTGTCTGCTCCTCTGTACCATGTTACCTGACCGTTGCCAAACCCTGCCTGTTATTTGACCATTCTGTGTTGCTCCTGCTCAGCTTCACCCTCCAGCATCCCTGCCTGCCTGTCTGCAGCCTGTGAGGCTCATCTTCCCTTCTGCATCCGGATCCTGATCCGTCTTCCAGCAAATATCCACCAGGCTCTCTTACCCTTCCATACTCCTGTGCCTCCTGTCTGCACTACTAGGGGCCGTGAGTCGGATCCGTACGGGGGACCTTCCTCTGCTCCGTTGGGCTCGTCGACCAGATACGTGTAAGTCTGACACGTATCTTCTAGCGGAAGGGTAACATGCTTCGCTAGGCGCATCACTGCTGCATCAACGAGGGGAGAATTTTCCAGATGCTTTACATCCTCGGCTTTAAAAGGATATAGTCTGGAGGTTTTATTTAGCATAGAAACCTTCTTATCTCCCTTGCTCCATTCTTCCTCAAAAACGTCTTTCAGCTCAAAGGGAAGTGGAAAGTTGGAGCGTTCTTTCCCCAGTTGCTTCAAAAGTTTTCTTTGTTTCTCTGGGGGGGCAGTAGTATCCTCCAATTTTCAGGTCTCCTTGACTGCCTCAATTAGTGGGAAGACTAAGGCATAGTTGTAGCCCACATTAGACTCATCTCCCTCCATCTTGCTATGCAAGGAATCATGGGAGGCATCATGAGGCTGGAATTGGCCGGGATCCTCCTGGGCCTCGTCAGCCATGGAGCCAGACAGGGTGGTGGACTGGCTCCTCATGTGGGAGGTGTCTATTTTCTTCATAGACTGTTGCACCACACGTTTAACAAGAGACTCAAGGTTTTGTTTTTCTGTCTCTTTTTCACAGACCGCTTGGGCATAGCATTGGTTGCATAGCGATTTCCCCTCCGGGACTCTGGTCTTACATCCCCAGCAGACTCTATGATCAGAGTGACTATCGCGGTGGTGGTGGCGGTGACTAGAGGAGGAATGGGAACATCTCCTATACTTAGAGGGGGAATGTGAATGTCCCCTGTGATGATGGGTCCCAGACGGAGTGTCGCGTCTAGACCTGGAGGATTAGTGATGATGATGATGCTGTGGCCTGGCAAGGTCCCTGTCTTGTGACCGATGATCTGACCTAACCGGGCTGTAATAAAACAGTACAGACAGAGGGAGGGGAAGGAAAGGCAACCAAGATCACCATTAGCAACCTCCAACTGCAATGACATACAATAAACACCATCCCTCTACCCCCTCCGCACATACCTTGTGCGAGAGGGCTGGCCACATGGCAGTGAAGATGAGTCCATGATGAGGAAAAGACAATGAAAGTTCCGAGACTAAAGACTACCTAGGCTAAGGATAAGCATAACAAGAGAAAAAGAAAAAGTTATTAATATTTTTTTTTAAACTGTCCCTTTAAGAGACACTTTACATGCAATACCCATGATATTGCTTACCTTGCCCAAGTAATACAGAGGCTCCGGGACGCTGTCGCTACTGCCCACAGGTATCCCACCTGTATAGGGCTCTTCAGCGGTTTAAATAACCTGCCAGAATGACGTCACGGCCGGTCTCGCCGCGCGCCTGCGCCAGGGAGACCAGCCATACAGCGCCTGTTCGGCCTCCGACCCCTCCGCCTCACCGCGCATGCGCGAAACCAAGCCTCAGTTTCACTACCGACTCACGCATGCGCGGACGTATGGCAGACGGGAATCAGGAAGTAATGTGGCGTCCTGGAACTCAGAAGCGTTCCACACTCTGCAGGACGGAAATCAATAGCATACAAGGCAAAAGGGGAAAACAGACAAAAACATACAAAAACAGTCTACCATGAAAATTAATGATGCAATCTTCAGACCTTGCCAGCCAAGTCCTGCGTCCATCCTGGTACACTGGGCCACATCCCTTCCACCATAAAGATATCCATCAGCCCAAAACCACTCGCCCGCTCTTAGCTGGGCCCTGGGTACACCGCACAACTGGTACCGATCCGACGGACATCCTGGACTTGAACAGAACGATGTGATGTAGGGTCCACGTGAGGAGGACAGAAAAGGAACACAGTCCATGGAGGTGAGCTCAAATTTATGGGTAGGGGGTCCTATAGCAGTGGAGAGGAGGCGTGGTTAACCCACACGTAGTCTGCCATGGAGTCTGTCAGGAAATTATATATTTTCTTAGTGCATTTTTTTTAGCGCTACCTTTTACATTATTGTTCTATATAGTCCATTAAATCTCTTACAATGTTACGGTACCTGAGATTTCCCTCCAGTGCTTTCCTGGACAGCTGACCTTGACAGGGCTGTGCTAACAACAAAACCTTTGAAAAAGCCACAAAATATGTTCCCTAATCCAAATGCCACTAATTCCTGAAACGAAATACACACATTTTATTTACCAACTTTAACACAAATTGAGATATTTTTTATATTTGATCAGATAAAAACATCCACATTTACTGTACCAGGTTAACATAAACGTGATGTTTGATTTCTAACTCCAGTTAAAATATTTTAGTTTTGCATAGAAAACTCTAACCACGTGTCAGATTTTATTGCTGTAGGCTTTCCTGTTGAAACTTTCATTCATTTCCTGTCCCAGGGGCCCCAACCTTTGGGATATGAAGTGTGACATAACTTCCTGTACTGGGGTGTAGACTGATATAAAAACCTGACTGGGTCTATACATTTGCCATTCTAATAAACTGTTTTATTGCTGCATGTGTTCCCATATTAGAAATGCCTACCTAATTTCCTGTCTTGGTGACCACAGACCACAATAAAAATACAGAACAACTTTTAAATTGGAACTTCAGGCAATCACATGTTAAACAGTAACATGCCTGGAATTCAACCTTAAACAGCTTTGCACCATTGTATACTCTAAAAGGAATAAATCTTGAAAAATAATAAATTACCTGGTTTCCATTTATTGGGTAATCGTGTTTGATTGAATAGACTCTGGCAACAGAAAATCCAATGGCAAATGCCACAATAGCAATAGTAAAGGCCTCAATCATACATTCTTTGAAAACGGATATGCTTGGTGTTATGGGAGGCTGATATCTGCAAATAAAAAAAATGGGCATGTATGTGGGCAATATATATATATATATATATATATATATTTGTATATGGCAGGCTCAACTGGTAGTTGTACTGGCATTGGTGGACCATGCACGAGAAAATGACACTTAGGAACAATCAAAGCATATTTGTCTGTCACTTTTATTTGTCAAGGCAGTAAACAGACATAGTGTTAATGCAGGATGGCTTTCTACAGCCAGTCCTTTGTGTGAAACAAATCTAAACATCTACCTTTCCGACAGACAAATAAGGTCCTATGTGCCGCACATCACTGCAAGACCCTGTGGATATGTGAAATGACAGCCTTAGCTCAGGCTCCAGCCAAGCTGTACTGTACAACGTGTTTCACTCCACCCCAGAGCTTACTCATGGTTCCCTGGAGTAAAACACATTGGGGGCGTGGCTCGGCTGGAGTCAACTTCCTCTTTCCCCCACAGTTGTCACGCAGACACTGTAGCAACTGGGGGTTTTAAGGCAGGGTGGATGGAGCCTTATGGGGTTTTGCAGACACTCGTTCCCCATCAAGTCCACTGATGTCCTTGTGACTGACAGCAGGCAGTGGGTGGAACATTAGCTAATATACAGCCTACTATTGGCTATAGAATCTGCCCCCTGCCTGTTGTCAATCACAATGAGAGAGTTTCTTAGTTTTCCAGTAAGGCTCTGCCCACTGTAGCATCACTGATTGTTAGGAGACTGTTGGCTGTGAAGCCAACAATGTCCTTAAAGTGGAGCTCCACCCAAAAGGGGAAGTTTCGCTTTAAGGATTCGTTCCCTACTCCTCTTGCAGAATTGACACTTTTGAGGAGCGGGGGGAGGGGGGGGAGCAGGTACCCAATTTTGACAGGTACCTACTTCTCACTTCCATTCCAAGTGCCATGGCACTGGGAACGGAAGTTCTCCTCCCTTCCTCCCCCTGCAGTCTTCAGGGACACTGACAGATTTTGTAGCTGTTGACTTTTTTTTTCCACAGGTGGCTTGAACTCCTCTTTAAAGGGGGAGTAAACTCCCTTGGTTAACTTTTACCTACAGTAATTATCTCCTAAACATGCACTGTTTAGGATATATTTACTTGTGAAGCTGCCGGTGACATCTAAAGGAACGGCATATTTGTGCAATTCCTTCAGAGCCCTGTGCCAGGAACAGCGTCTCCCACATGCATGTGCGGGCGTGACATAATCACAGATTTTCCATTCAAAAGACTGGAGCCCACGAACCCTGAAGGAAGACTCAGTGAAGATGGAAGCCCTGTCAGCAGTGGCAGCGTGCCACTGGAAGGCTTCATTTTAAGGTACAATTCACATAATGTGCTAGTATGCGATGCATACTAGCACATTATCACATTGCCTTGCAGGAGGAAAATAGGATTTTTATAACAGCTTACCTGTAAAATCCTTTTCTTGGAGTACATCACGGGACACAGAGCGACATAGTCATTACTAATGGGTTATATAGATACCTTCAGATGCTGGCACTGGCAACTTCCAAAACCGGAAGTACCCTCCCCTATATAAGCCCATCCCATCCGGGAGCACCTCAGTTTTGTAGCAAAGCAATAAGTGTCCCTAAAGAGGGGCGGGAGCTCTGTGTCCCGTGATGTACTCCAAGAAAAGGATTTTACAGGTAAGCTGTTATAAAAATCCTATTTTCTTTCTCGTACATCACGGGACACAGAGCGACATAGTCATTACTAATGGGATGTCCTAAAGCAATGCCCAACGAGGGGGGGGATACACCATACATAAGCTGAGCGCTATCAGACATGAGGATCTTTTGCGGCCTGCAACACACTGCGCCCAAAGGCGACATCCTCCTGACTTCTAACGTCCACCAGGTAGAACCTAGTAAACGTGTGTACTGAAGACCATGTTGCGGCCTTACAGATTTGAGCCAGGGAGGCCTGGTGATGCACTGCCCATGAAGTTCCAACTGCTCTCGTGGAGTGCGCTCTAACTTTGAACGGAGGCGGTCTCCTTCTCAAGCCATAGGCTTGCATTATGACCTGTCGAATCCACTTGGCTAAAGTAGATTTTGATGCTGCCTGACCCTTTCTGGGGCCTTCCGGCAGAATAAACAAAGTATCCGTTCTGCGAATCTGAGCAGTGGCTTTTAGATAAGCTTTAACTGCTCTTACTACATCCAAAGAATGCAATAACTTTTCCTCTACCGAAGTAGGTTTGGGGAAAAAAGAAGGAAGGACCACATCTTGGTTCAAATGAAACCTCGATACCACCTTAGGAAGAAAGGCTGGATGAGGGCGTAACACTACTCTGTCCTTATGGATAACCAGATATGGTTCCTTACAGGACATAGCTGCTAATTCCGACACTCTTTTAGCCGAACAAATGGCTACTAGAAAAATCAATTTCCTGGTGAGAAGAACCAAAGAAATATGCTGTAATGGTTCAAATGGTTGTTTCTGTAGAACCGACAGAACCAAGTTTAGATCCCATGGACATATGGGAATATTAACCGGAGGACTAATACGCATCACTCCTTGTATAAAGGCTTTGACTAGTGAATGCGAAGCCAAGGGCCTTTGAAAAAATATTGACAAGGCCGAAATCTGACCCTTGATAGTACTCAAGGCAAGCTTCCTATCTACAGCCCATTGTAGGAAGTCCAGAATCCTACCTATTACGTATTTACGTGGATGCCATTTCTTGGCCTCACACCAGGCGATGTACGCCTTCCAGATTCTATAGTAGATCTGCCTGGATACCGGCTTCCTGGCATTGATCATGGTAGATACCACAGAATTAGAGAGCCCTCTCTTTTTTAGAATGTGGGCTTCAATAGCCAGGCCGTCAAACCTAGGGCTGGTAAGGAAGGGTGGTATATCGGTCCTTGCGAAAGCAGGTCCGGACGACGTGGGAGGGTCCAAGGACTCCCCACAGACATCTTTACAATCTCCGCGTACCATGCTCTTCGGGGCCACGCTGGAGCCACCAGAATCACTGGTTTCTTTTCTACCCTGATTCTGCGGAGTAATCGAGGTAACAATTGTGGCGGTGGGAACGCATATATCAGCTTGAACTGATCCCAAGGGAACACTAGGGCATCCGAGCCGCAAGCTAGGGGATCCCTTGTCCAAGAGACAAACCTGTCCACTTTTGCGTTGAATCTGGATGCTAGCAGATCTACATCCGGTGTTCCCCACCGCTGACATATTGTCCGGAAAACCTCGGGATGAAGGGACCATTCCCCTGGGCATAATTGTTGGCGACTTAGAAAGTCTGCCTTCCAATTCTCCACTCCTGGAATGAATACCGCAGATATGGCTGGGACATATCTTTCTGCCCATTTCAGGATGTAATTTACTTCCCTCTGGGCTGCACGACTCCTGGTGCCCCCCTGATGATTGATATATGCCACTGCTGTGGCATTGTCTGATTGAATTCTGACAGGGGACCCTTGGAGTTTGGATGTCCATGCTACTAGGGCATACCGGGCTGCTCGTATCTCTAAGAGATTGATGGGCAGGGCCTTTTCCGCATCCGACCATCTGCCCTGGAGAGACCATTGCTCCAGTACTGCTCCCCAGCCTATAAGGCTGGCATCTGTAGTGACCACCTTCCAAGAAATCGGACTGAAGGATTTCCCTCTTTCCAGATTCTGGGGAACCAACCACCAGCGGAGGCTCTTGCGAACGGAAGGGGACAAGGACATTGGTAAATCTAGGGCCTGAACTTTTTTGTTCCAGGCTGACAGTATGGCCCTTTGCAAATTCCTTGAATGGAATTGACCGTAGGGTACTGCTTCGAATGATGCCACCATTTTTCCCAGCAGCCTCATGCACAGGCGTATGGATGGCTGTCTTTTTGTACCCACTAAGTGGATCAAATCTCTCAAAGACGACCCCTTTTCTTGAGGCAAGAAAATTTTTCTCTGGTCTGAATCCAGCCTTAGCCCCAAGTATTCCAGACTTTTGACTGGTTTTAGGGCTGACTTGTCTCGGTTGATAATCCAACCGTGATATTCCAGATACTTGATTGTCTCGTGAACAACCACTTCTAGTTTTTCCACTGAGTGGTCTATCAGCAACAAGTCGTCTAGATATGCCATTATCGTTACACCTCGTGTTCTTAGATTGGCCAATAATGGGGCCAGAATTTTTGTGAACACTCGTGGTGCTGTGGCCAGACTGAAGGGTAAGGCTCTGAACTGAAAATGGCGCCCTTCTACCGCAAAGCGTAGAAATTTTTGGTGGGCTGGAAAGATGGGAATGTGCAAATAAGCATCTTTGATGTCGATCGAGGCTAACCATTCCTCCCCTTGTAGGGCAGTGGCCACCGATCGGATCGACTCCATCCGGAAAGTCCTGATATGTAGGAATTTGTTTAGCCCTTTTAGATTTAATATGGGCCTCACGTCCCCGTTTGGCTTCGGGACTGTAAAGAGGTTTGAGTAAAACCCGAACCCCCATTCTTCCAGGGGAACCTCTATAATTACTGCTTGGAGCAATAATTGTTCTAGTGCCAACAGGAGGGATCCTCTCTTCTGGGGATCCCTTGGCACGTTTGACCTTATAAAGTGGGAAGGAGGGGAGTCTTTTAACTCCAATTTGTATCCCAGATTTACTGCGGAGAGCACCCATCTGTCTCTGATCGTGTCCCGCCAGGTCTCTGTGAACAACTGAAGTCTTCCCCCCACCCGATTGAGTGGGGGCAACCCTTCATGCATTTGACTTTGGGGGAGGTTTTGTACCTCTCCTGCTCCAGGGCTTCTTGTTACCCTGCAATTGTCCCTGATTTTTACCTCCGGGATTTGACCGAGGAGGCCGTCGGAACTGTTTCACAGCCGATGTCCTAGGGACTGGAGAAGCAGGCCTCTTAAAAGAGGGACCTCTAACTCTGTTTTTAACCGGCAAAAGTGTACTTTTACCGCTGGAAATTCTCTGGATATATTTGTCCAGGTCTTCCCCGAATAAGCGTTCACCATGAAATGGGAAGCTGACCAGCAATTTTTTACAGGGAGCTTCAGCAGACCAGTTTTTGAGCCATAAAAGCCTGCGCATATGTACTACAGACAGCGTAAGGCGGGAGGCCTGATGGATTGAATCCTTTATAGCGTCCACCGCAAAGCATAAAGGCTCTAGGTAGATCAGCTAGGGCAAGAGCCTGCTGATCTGGCAAGTCCCTTAAGACCTGTTTCAACTGATCCTTCACTGCTTGGCAGACCCCAATAGCTGCCACTGCTGGTTGTGTCACCAATCCTGCTGTAGCAAAAGCAGATTTTAATAAGGACTCTAATTTTTTATCTATTGGGTCCTTGAACATTTGGACATTATCCACTGGACATGTCAGTGATTTATTCACACAAGAGATGGCTGCGTCCACTGTAGGGACCCTCCATTTTTTGATGAACTTATCCTCCATGGGATAGACCACTTGAAATCTCTTGGGAGGAGTAAATATTTTATCAGGATGCTCCCAATCCTGGTAAATGAGCCCTTCCAGTAAAGGATGGATCGGAAAGGAACAAACAGTCTGGGGAGCTTTTAGCGACCCCAACGAGGAGACAGAAGTGGATGATGGCTCCGCAAGGGGCATTTTAAATGCTGATCGGACCATATTAGTCAGGGACTGAACCCATAATCTTTCAGCATGTGATGCTGAGAATGGCTCTTCCACTGTTGATTCCTCTACAACAGAATCGACCTCATCCTGATCCCCTTCAGGTAGGTCGATCCCTGTATGGGACTGTTGCTCCACTAACAGGCACTCTGAGGGAGGAGACGGAGATCGAGCGCTTTTTTCCTGTGACAGGGAAGCAGCGATCAATGCTGACAATCTCTCTTCCAGCCCTCCCAGAGCTGAGGAAAAAACCTCCTCTGTTACATACACAGGAGCAGGTGAACTGAGGACAGCCACAGTACCAGGTACTCCTGAGGGTGCTCTACGGTCACTAACCTCTGATTCTTCAGGGGAGACTGGTGCAGCCGAAGCATGCCCAAGATCCTCAGAGCCCGATGGAGACCCCCTATGCTTCCTGGGATTTTTAGTCCCGGAGTTTTTAGACGGCATTATTCCTAAGCCCAAAGCTGAGGTATTCCAGCCGAAATACACCACTTACTGACAATAGTCTAGCACAAATGCTGCTATAAAAACAGTTGGTGCCTACTAATGTGCCTTTCTATGGGGATGCCTGCATCAACCGCTTGCTGTATGCCTTTTTTTAAATGTTGCCAGCTCTGTCTCTGCACTCCATAGCCAGCTCACAACACATAATTGTGGTTTTTAACATGCTGGGATGCCCGCACATGCGCAGAAGCGCTGCGGCGCGCACAGAGCGTCATCCCCCAAGCTCCGCCCCCTTTCCCGGCTCACCTCTATATATAGAGGCGCGTGCACGTGCGCCTTCGGCGCTAATTTTGAAAAAGGAAACTAGGGACAAGAGCCAGGGCCCCTTTTGCCGCAGGCCGGGGGATGGACGAGCATTGCAACATGGCAGAGGAAGCAGTTTCCCACAAGAGAACTCACCATCTGCCTGGACTTGCTCTGATAAAAAGAAACTAGTCCACATGACAAGAAAACGTTCCACAGCGGCCTCTAGTGGATTAACACAGGTACCGCAGTCTAGTATATTATTATTTTTTTTTTTTTTTCTTGACCACTATTAAAATTATTACATTTTTTAGTAGTTACAGGCATGCATAATATTTAGCGGGAATACCGTTAGGTAACAGGCAGAAAGACATATTAGGCTTGGGGGTCCCCTCAATAGAACCAAGTTCCTGAGGGGCCCCCACTTACCTTTTCCCCGCCGCAGGACTCTGTTTGGCCACAGAAGCCCAAACTTCACCTATAACGGCAGGCATTGTAATTAAACCTTCAGGGACCGGGTTCCCAAGGATTCCACTCCCCTGGACCTGTATAGCACCCTGCACAGAAAACATCTTGGTCATTGGTATGACCAGAGCTCTGGATCCCAGGGTCCAGCTCTCCTAAGAGAAGCATTACAGGCAAAACCTTGCTCTTCTCTGCAAGGCCCGGGTACCGACCGTTTAGCTATGAAGCTTTTTTGGTCGGATCCGGAATAGCTTACTGAGGCCCAAAAGAACCTGTACGCAAGCTCAGTGAAAAACACATGTTTCTTCTTGGCCAACACCTTAGACACTGGCAAAAAACTGAGGTGCTCCTGGATGGGAGGGGCTTATATAGGGGAGGGTACTTCCGGTTTTGGAAGTTGCCAGTGCCAGCACCTGAAGGTATCTATATAACCCATTAGTAATGACTATGTCGCTCTGTGTCCTGTGATGTACGAGAAAGAAATACGTTTTTGTTTGTTTACGGAGTTTACTATCGCTTTAACAACCAGTGACAGGTGTGGAGATGAGAGGAGAGGGTAACGGCGGCAAATTTGCTGCTCTGCAACACAGCATACAGAGATAGGCCCTTTACCTGTCTCGGTACGCCAACTTAAAGTTGGTCTTAATTACCTCCAGTTTATTTACACACTAGAGGTATTTTTTATTTTATTTGGTACAATAATATCACATTTGTGTGGTGCAGCCATTTATGAGTGTTTAACTTTTCCTTACACATTTAAAAATTTTACCTCTTGGCTTGCAAGCTAAGGTGGCATGGCCCCTTATAAGCTAAACACTAAAATGAAGAGATCTAAATGGGACATAATGTTAGTTCTCAACCCTTTTACTGTATAATGCTAACCAGTGCAGCGTGCAAGTCTTCCCCCCGGAAAACCCTTCATACTACTACAGACACACTTACCCACTTTCTAATTCTCCAATTATCTGTACATGAAATCTTCTACTGAAGTCAAATGCATATGATATGCCAGTTGCTAAAATGGTCTGTAACATAAAATATTAACCAGGTTATTTAACCATTATCGTATATAAATGCTTGTAATATATAACAGTTAATGTAATAATAATATTTTCTGGAGCAGAACCCTCATGTTTGTAGACTCAAAATAAAACATGCCAACAAATATTTTTAACAAAAATTATACATGGAGTCACAATTTTAAAGTACCTCTCTCATGGAAAAATATGAGGGCTGGCCATCTGGTAGTTGCCTAGTAGTTATGCATGCATACTCTCTGGCGTTACTGTTCTCTGAGTAACTGACTTAGAACAAGAATCAAGAAATTTAAAGAAAAGGCTTTATCTTGCTCCAGGTTGGCAATTCAAAGTCTAGTAGACAGAGCATCAGCATGACAGTCTAAAGCCTAGTACACACAATAAGATTTTTGGACGAATGATCGTTCGTTTTTTTGGGATACTAGTCTCTATATCGAAAACAAATAGGTTACTAAAGTACGAAAATTCTCGTACGACAGAATAAAAATTTGGAAGTGATGTATTGTGTTGTAGTGTATTTGTATTGTATTTTTGGATGGAAACTGTACTGATTAAAAGAAAATCGTACGATCTGGTATTGTACGAGAATTTTTTTGGTGTTTGTCCCTTCGGAAAATTTCAAACGACAGCTGTGTACTAACAACCAGATTATTATATTCTGATCGTGTGTATGGGACTTAACAGTTTCAGAAATGACAGCCTTCATACTGTACAGTGGGAGAGGGTCATTTACATGTAGGCTTAAAGGCAACATGGAAAATACACACATTTTTTAAAGCATATCTCCAGGGAAAGGAGCAATCCTCCCTTGCAGTTGGGCTGCCATTGCACTCAAGGATTAAATGCTCATTTAGGTCTAGGGAGTTAAAAAAAGCAGTTACTTTCTCTAGTACCTTTAGACTCCTTTCACACTGGGGGCGTTTTGCAGGCACTATAGCCTTAATAATAGCGCCTGCAAACCGCCCTAAAACAGCTGCTCCATCCACTCCAGTGTGAAAGCTGGCAGGGTGTCAGAAAAGTCCTGCCAGCAGCTTCTTTGGAGCGCTTCAGGAGCGGTGAACTCACCGCTCCTAATGCGCTCCTGCCCATTGAAATCAATGGGCAGCGCCGCTGTACCGCCGGCAAAACGCCGCTGTAGCGGCGCATTGTGGGCGATTTTAACCCTTTTTCGGCCGCTAGCGGGGGTTAAAAGAGCCCCGCTAACGGCCGAAATGCGCCGCAAATCCGACGGTAAATCGCTTTACCGCCGACGCTCGGGGGCGCATAGTGTGAAAGGGCTCTTAGTTTGGCTTACATGCAGCAGACCCCAATCTGACTCATTTAAGCTTTGCAGGTATTTTCTCATCAAATTGTAATAGTTCTGCTTTGCAACAGTGGCTAGAAATTGGCCCCTGTTCACTAAGGTTGTCCCTTTTCTTGCTGATGTAACACTGTCCTGCTGCTGGCCAATTTCCTTTCCCTTGCTATAGGTGTAGGCCATTTACATACCTTATGAAGCTTGACTGGAATACTGCCAGGAAGTTGCTAATTGCTCCCAGAACGTTGCTAAGAGAGGCCTAGTCGTCACTGCTCACCTCCACCATCACATGAGTGATCTCTTTCTCTGATTTAAACCTCCTCACATACTTTTTCTCTTCCCTGATGCAGTAGCTCTGAGCTCAGCATTTGAGAGCTCACTCCTGTGATGGTGGAGGTGAGCAGTAATGACTAGGCCTCACTTAGAAACGCCCTGGGAGTATTCAAGTTAGGCTTCATAAGTTATGTAAATTGACTACCCCTATAGCAAGGGCTTGATTCAACTTTAGTCAGAGCCGCACATTTTTTTTTTTTTAATCTACAGATGCCCCTTATCTGCCTAGGCAGTTTTTTAGTAAAGGTGAACTATCCCTTTAAGAATTAAGAGACTGCAGATGATTCAGCAGTTAAAAATTGGTTAGCAGTAGGACAGTTTTAATAAAGAAGAATTAAGATTATCATCCCACAGATGTTAGAGATATAAAAAATTGGACAGTGGCAAGACAGTTTTAGTCATGAAGAACTGACCTAAATGGTGTATGCCTAACTTTTTTTTTACTATGAAGATGGCAATAGGGTGGGGGAATGTGAGTGATATAATGTATTTGTGCACACAAAACTATTGTTTGGAGTTTTATTAGCTATAAATGACAAATATGAAATTCAAAAATAGAAAATGACCCGACGCACTCAAGGGAAACAAGGGCATGCTTCCATCCCTATATAAACGTATAAAGTAGGGGGAGGGGGGGGAATGTGGGACTTTAAATGAAGCATGTCGTTGTGAAATAAAAAGGGAAAGAGAACATTAATTAAAATGTATATTTAATTATATGCCATATACCCCTAGGGGCTGTCCATATTATGAAAAAGCAAAAACATTCATTTATATACCATAATAAATTATAGGCAATCATACATGATTTACAGGATAATCATGGTATTAAATGTTCAGCTAATATTCAAAGGACATAGTTGAAACAATCAGTATACACATAAATACAGAAGTTACAAGATCAGGACACAAAAGCAAATAAATATAATAAAAATTCATGATTAGAAAGACAAAGGCTGAGCTGAACATCATAGACTAACAACCGAATAATACAGAAAAAAATGGACTGGACATCATGAGTTGAGAACCCGACGCGTTTCTTGGCTTCTACCAATCATCAGGGGTATGATGTATAATTATATAAACTCTAAAAATTGGGAAAATAAATAGGTAATTAGTTGGTAAAAGGGGATTGAAAATTACAATGGGAGATTGACAGTGGGGGCCATATGATGGAATTACTCACAGAGCAGCCCATGAGTTAAGTCCAGATCCGGCGGCAGATTTAAAAGTGATTCAGACAAGCCATCTCACCCGGGGTTGAGGCAGGGTATAAACCGTTTCCACATGGACCAAGGGGCTAAGGGTAGGCACGGCAGCCAGGATAAGGGATGCAGCAAAAATTAGGTGTAAAATCAATTCTAAGATAAAAAAAAAAAAGGAGAGAATGGAAACGTCAAAGTGAGGGACTGCAAATGGAGTGAAAGGTGTTTGTATGGATGAGGGAGATACCATATATCCAAAAGATATACGAGGTAAGTGAAGTGATGAGGTATGGGTGTGTGTGTGTGAGGATGGAATGTGGATTGTAGGGCAATTAGTGGATAGGTGGAATGTGAAGGTTACCTGCTAATGGCACAGTATTGAATATAGTGATCTTTGAATCATCAAGGGGAGTGAGGGAATGAGCTGCCAGTCTGACCCCGCTAAATACCCGTGGTCCTGGGCGGATCCCTGCCAACGTCATGTAGGGACGTCTAGAGGAGGCGGTAAGGACCCCCATCTAGGGCAAATAGTGCCCCAGTGGGTGGTCCATCCACCTCCACCAAGGCGTGCGGTGGAATAAGCAAGCAAAGTACCCGCCTGCGGCGTCTGAAGGCGCCATTTGCGGGACCCGCTGGCGTCATGACGCCGACGCACTGAGGTTCAACCCCGCCCCCGTCACAGGATGAGTGGGGGGAAGAGACTGAGTGAGTCGCAACCCCGGAAGTGAGAAAAACAGTATTCCGGTCTCACATCTGCAAACCGGACTGGCTGTCTTGAAGTATGGGGATAGGGAATAGGAATTGGGAAGGGGAGATTTATTGGTTATTTAAATGGGATCTAATTAGTTACTAATAAATGAACAATGGTGATAAAATTACTTTTATAAAAGAGTTTAATATAACTTGTATGGCTGTTGAGTGACTGTAAGGAAAAATGGTTATATCTACAAATTATCGACTAAGGATCATGAAAAACATATGGATATGGGAACGAATACAAAAAACACATAATGGACAATAAAATCGGTGCGTGGGGTCATTGGTTGCGGGTGTCTACCACCCAATTCGTAGAGAAACTCAAAAATAGAAAATGACCCGACGCACTCAAGGGAAACAAGGGCATGCTTCCATCCCTATATAAACGTATAAAGTAGGGGGAGGGGGGGGAATGTGGGACTTTAAATGAAGCATGTCGTTGTGAAATAAAAAGGGAAAGAGAACATTAATTAAAATGTATATTTAATTATATGCCATATACCCCTAGGGGCTGTCCATATTATGAAAAAGCAAAAACATTCATTTATATACCATAATAAATTATAGGCAATCATACATGATTTACAGGATAATCATGGTATTAAATGTTCAGCTAATATTCAAAGGACATAGTTGAAACAATCAGTATACACATAAATACAGAAGTTACAAGATCAGGACACAAAAGCAAATAAATATAATAAAAATTCATGATTAGAAAGACAAAGGCTGAGCTGAACATCATAGACTAACAACCGAATAATACAGAAAAAAATGGACTGGACATCATGAGTTGAGAACCCGACGCGTTTCTTGGCTTCTACCAATCATCAGGGGTATGATGTATAATTATATAAACTCTAAAAATTGGGAAAATAAATAGGTAATTAGTTGGTAAAAGGGGATTGAAAATTACAATGGGAGATTGACAGTGGGGGCCATATGATGGAATTACTCACAGAGCAGCCCATGAGTTAAGTCCAGATCCGGCGGCAGATTTAAAAGTGATTCAGACAAGCCATCTCACCCGGGGTTGAGGCAGGGTATAAACCGTTTCCACATGGACCAAGGGGCTAAGGGTAGGCACGGCAGCCAGGATAAGGGATGCAGCAAAAATTAGGTGTAAAATCAATTCTAAGATAAAAAAAAAAAAAGGAGAGAATGGAAACGTCAAAGTGAGGGACTGCAAATGGAGTGAAAGGTGTTTGTATGGATGAGGGAGATACCATATATCCAAAAGATATACGAGGTAAGTGAAGTGATGAGGTATGGATGTGTGTGTGTGAGGATGGAATGTGGATTGTAGGGCAATTAGTGGATAGGTGGAATGTGAAGGTTACCTGCTAATGGCACAGTATTGAATATAGTGATCTTTGAATCATCAAGGGGAGTGAGGGAATGAGCTGCCAGTCTGACCCCGCTAAATACCCGTGGTCCTGGGCGGATCCCTGCCAACGTCATGTAGGGACGTCTAGAGGAGGCGGTAAGGACCCCCATCTAGGGCAAATAGTGCCCCAGTGGGTGGTCCATCCACCTCCACCAAGGCGTGCGGTGGAATAAGCAAGCAAAGTACCCGCCTGCGGCGTCTGAAGGCGCCATTTGCGGGACCCGCTGGCGTCATGACGCCGACGCACTGAGGTTCAACCCCGCCCCCGTCACAGGACGAGTGGGGGGAAGAGACTGAGTGAGTCGCAACCCCGGAAGTGAGAAAAACAGTATTCCGGTCTCACATCTGCAAACCGGACTGGCTGTCTTGAAGTATGGGGATAGGGAATAGGAATTGGGAAGGGGAGATTTATTGGTTATTTAAATGGGATCTAATTAGTTACTAATAAATGAACAATGGTGATAAAATTACTTTTATAAAAGAGTTTAATATAACTTGTATGGCTGTTGAGTGACTGTAAGGAAAAATGGTTATATCTACAAATTATCGGCTCAGGATCATGAAAAACATATGGATATGGGAACGAATACAAAAAACACATAATGGACAATAAAATCGGTGCGTGGGGTCATTGGTTGCGGGTGTCTACCACCCAATTCGTAGAGAAACTCAAAAATAGAAAATGACCCGACGCACTCAAGGGAAACAAGGGCATGCTTCCATCCCTATATAAACGTATAAAGTAGGGGGAGGGGGGGGAATGTGGGACTTTAAATGAAGCATGTCGTTGTGAAATAAAAAGGGAAAGAGAACATTAATTAAAATGTATATTTAATTATATGCCATATACCCCTAGGGGCTGTCCATATTATGAAAAAGCAAAAACATTCATTTATATACCATAATAAATTATAGGCAATCATACATGATTTACAGGATAATCATGGTATTAAATGTTCAGCTAATATTCAAAGGACATAGTTGAAACAATCAGTATACACATAAATACAGAAGTTACAAGATCAGGACACAAAAGCAAATAAATATAATAAAAATTCATGATTAGAAAGACAAAGGCTGAGCTGAACATCATAGACTAACAACCGAATAATACAGAAAAAAATGGACTGGACATCATGAGTTGAGAACCCGACGCGTTTCTTGGCTTCTACCAATCATCAGGGGTATGATGTATAATTATATAAACTCTAAAAATTGGGAAAATAAATAGGTAATTAGTTGGTAAAAGGGGATTGAAAATTACAATGGGAGATTGACAGTGGGGGCCATATGATGGAATTACTCACAGAGCAGCCCATGAGTTAAGTCCAGATCCGGCGGCAGATTTAAAAGTGATTCAGACAAGCCATCTCACCCGGGGTTGAGGCAGGGTATAAACCGTTTCCACATGGACCAAGGGGCTAAGGGTAGGCACGGCAGCCAGGATAAGGGATGCAGCAAAAATTAGGTGTAAAATCAATTCTAAGATAAAAAAAAAAAAAGGAGAGAATGGAAACGTCAAAGTGAGGGACTGCAAATGGAGTGAAAGGTGTTTGTATGGAAGAGGGAGATACCATATATCCAAAAGATATACGAGGTAAGTGAAGTGATGAGGTATGGGTGTGTGTGTGTGAGGATGGAATGTGGATTGTAGGGCAATTAGTGGATAGGTGGAATGTGAAGGTTACCTGCTAATGGCACAGTATTGAATATAGTGATCTTTGAATCATCAAGGGGAGTGAGGGAATGAGCTGCCAGTCTGACCCCGCTAAATACCCGTGGTCCTGGGCGGATCCCTGCCAACGTCATGTAGGGACGTCTAGAGGAGGCGGTAAGGACCCCCATCTAGGGCAAATAGTCCAAAAAGCCAGTCCGGTTTGCAGATGTGAGACCGGAATACTGTTTTTCTCACTTCCGGGGTTGCGACTCACTCAGTCTCTTCCCCCCACTCGTCCTGTGACGGGGGCGGGGTTGAACCTCAGTGCGTCGGCGTCATGACGCCAGCGGGTCCCGCAAATGGCGCCTTCAGACGCCGCAGGCGGGTACTTTGCTTGCTTATTCCACCGCACGCCTTGGTGGAGGTGGATGGACCACCCACTGGGGCACTATTTGCCCTAGATGGGGGTCCTTACCGCCTCCTCTAGATGTCCCTACATGACGTTGGCAGGGATCCGCCCAGGACCACGGGTATTTAGCGGGGTCAGACTGGCAGCTCATTCCCTCACTCCCCTTGATGATTCAAAGATCACTATATTCAATACTGTGCCATTAGCAGGTAACCTTCACATTCCACCTATCCACTAATTGCCCTACAATCCACATTCCATCCTCACACACACACACCCATACCTCATCACTTCACTTACCTCGTATATCTTTTGGATATATGGTATCTCCCTCATCCATACAAACACCTTTCACTCCATTTGCAGTCCCTCACTTTGACGTTTCCATTCTCTCCTTTTTTTTTTTTTATCTTAGAATTGATTTTACACCTAATTTTTGCTGCATCCCTTATCCTGGCTGCCGTGCCTACCCTTAGCCCCTTGGTCCATGTGGAAACGGTTTATACCCTGCCTCAACCCCGGGTGAGATGGCTTGTCTGAATCACTTTTAAATCTGCCGCCGGATCTGGACTTAACTCATGGGCTGCTCTGTGAGTAATTCCATCATATGGCCCCCACTGTCAATCTCCCATTGTAATTTTCAATCCCCTTTTACCAACTAATTACCTATTTATTTTCCCAATTTTTAGAGTTTATATAATTATACATCATACCCCTGATGATTGGTAGAAGCCAAGAAACGCGTCGGGTTCTCAACTCATGATGTCCAGTCCATTTTTTTCTGTATTATTCGGTTGTTAGTCTATGATGTTCAGCTCAGCCTTTGTCTTTCTAATCATGAATTTTTATTATATTTATTTGCTTTTGTGTCCTGATCTTGTAACTTCTGTATTTATGTGTATACTGATTGTTTCAACTATGTCCTTTGAATATTAGCTGAACATTTAATACCATGATTATCCTGTAAATCATGTATGATTGCCTATAATTTATTATGGTATATAAATGAATGTTTTTGCTTTTTCATAATATGGACAGCCCCTAGGGGTATATGGCATATAATTAAATATACATTTTAATTAATGTTCTCTTTCCCTTTTTATTTCACAACGACATGCTTCATTTAAAGTCCCACATTCCCCCCCCCTCCCCCTACTTTAGACAAATATGAAATGATAAAATGTAAACTTTCAGGGTTGCCTGAATTAAATCATTTTAAAATATCCAAATTGTATCTACAGCTTTTCTACATATTCATTTTAATGTTTGCCATCAAAGGGCTTACCATTATTAGCTCAATGGGGATGGGTATTTTCATCTGATATCGATCATTCAGTTCTTTAACAATAAGGACCACAACCATAATGATGATTGATGTAGCAAGGTCAGCAATGTTTGTATTATTTATCTTCTGAAAGATGTCCTCTAGTGTCTGCAATAACGGAATCATAAAAACATATACAGTATCAGCTTTTTTAAAGCCCAATCAAATCTTCAGTTTGATTGAGTTAAATATATTTCAGGTGTATCAAAACAAAGTTGTGCATATTCTGCCCTGGTTCACATTGGAGCGATTTGGCATGCAATTTGACATGCCAAATGGCATGCTAAATCGGCGGCAATTGCCAGCAATGGCACTGTCTGATTAATGCAACGCTGCATTTGCGGCACCGCACCGATTCCCAAAAGTAGTTTCTGTACTATATTTGGTGACTTTAGGGTGCGATTTCCATTAAAATCTGTGCAGTAACCCGCACAGAAGTCTCTGAAATCACCCCCGAAATCGAGACTGACATGCAGGAATGAAATTGTGTGAGTTCAGCACAATTTCATTCCCGCTGTCAGTGTGAACCTGGGCTAAAACAGATTGTTTTCTCTCCAAAGCAGTTATAATCTGAGTAAAAAATCTTGTTCCCTGACCAACAGTGGCAGGGCAGGACCCTTGCTCTATGTAAAACAAAAAATAATACAGCACTATCAGAAATAAACCGATGTGTGACTGATATCAAAAATTAATGTGACCATGCAAGCTGCAATTTTCATGTGAGATATACACACCATAGACAATAAATCAAAAATAGATGACATTGTCCTGGGGCACGAGGATGATGTCATCTGTGACAAAACATGTAGGGAGGAGCGTTGTGCTGACGTCACCATGTTTGCACCAGTCCCGGACCACGGGCTGCATTTTGAGCCGGCCGGGGAAACACAAATACAATAAAGTTAAAACTTTATTCATACAACTAAGGCCTCATGCCCACGGACGTTTTTACAGCTGCGTTTTTTACAGCTTAAAAACGCCTGTCCATGTTATTGTAAATATTTTTTTGAAAAAAAAAAGTCGGAGCTAAAAACGCAACCGCGCGTTAGTGCGCGTTAGTGCGCATTAGTGCGCGTTTTTTGACGCTCGCTTTTTTTTCTGCCTAATTCTGACGCTGAGGAACGCACTGGCCCTGGGTTTTTTTTACAGCTTACAAACGCCTATGCTCTTTACAGCTCAAAAACGCCTAGGTGGGCATGAAGCTATAGACTAACATGGACAGGCGTTTTTAAGCTGTAAAAAACGCTCAAAAACGCGGCTGAAAAAACGCCCGTGGGCATGAGGCCTAAATATTGATGTTTACATGATGTTACACTTTATATACTTTTGCTTTTATGTGAATAGATGCAGCAGATATATGTAAAAAAGTGTTCAGATACAGGCACGGGCTCCTTTATTTCCTTTTTCTACAATACCCTGTACTTCTGCGTAACATCACACTGCTCTGGAACGCAGTGTAGCACTACGTTCTGGTGTGAACAAGACAAAAAATAATTTTGTTTTCCGTGTGTCATTGCAGTTACCTGCATTTTTCTATATGAAAAAAATCAATATTTGTACATAGTGTGAATAAGCCCTAAAAAAAAGCAAAAAATAAATAAAATAAAAGATACTCACGAAAAACAGTGACAAAGGTCCACTGAAGTTTGATATCTTTAGTCCAAGTACAAACTTAAGCTGGGACACTAGAACATGTATAGCAGCTGCAGTAGTAAAACCACTTATGAGAGGATCTGACAGGTAAATAACTATAAACCCTGCATGTAACAATCCAAACACCATCTGTAAGGAAGCAATGAAACAGTGGTCAGCACAATTTTCCCTTTTTATCACTTATCATATATTTTTCTTTTTATATTCTTCCCTTTTGATATTTGTATGTACAAAGGAATTATTCCAGCTACTATATCTTGCAGGTGTACTACACTTCAATGTCCAAAATCTAAAGTTATGAAAATGTGGGTCTCAGTTTTTTTAAACCCTCCAACTGTATTATTTAGGCAATAAACAACAGTATATGAATATATCCCAACCAATACCTCCCAACTTTTTGAGATGGGAATGAGGGACATCTATTAGCTAAAGTGTGTAAGCACAAATAGAGCTTTCTTTTGGTGGTATTTGATCATCTCTGCAGTTTTTATTTTTGCTCTATGAACAAAAGAGCAACAATTTTGAAAATAACACAATATCTTTTAATTTTTGCTATAATAAATATCCCAATTTAAAAAAATATATCAAAAATGTCCTCAGTTTAGGCCAATATGTATTTTTCTACATATTTTTGGTAAATAAAATCGCAATAAGCGTATATTGATTGGTTTGCGTAAAAGTTATAGCGTCTACAAAATAGGGGATAGATTTATGGCATTTTTATTATTATAATTTTTTTACTAGTAATGGCGGCGATTTGCGATTTTTATCAGGACTGCGATATTGCAGCAGACAGATCAGACACTTTTGACACATTTTTGGGACCATTGACAATTATACAGTGATCAGTGCTATAAAAATAGGATTTTTGTACTCACCGTAAAATCCATTTCTCTGACGTCCATGGACTGACACAGCTGGATACTGTAAATGTGTGGGTATATGTCCCTGCTCGCAGGAGAAGATCTAGGCAGAATGTTAGATGTTAAAACATTCTAGAACAAACCAGAGCTGAACAGCCCCGCCCAGGGGGGCGGTCCCTCCGGACATTACCCTCCCACCTGCAGCTAGCAGACCTCAGTTCGTAACAAAGCAGTACAAACCTTAAAAGGAAGGGTGGGTGCTGTGTCAGTCCATGGACGTCAGAGAAATGGATTTTACGGTGAGTACAAAAATCCTATTTTCTCTTATCGTCCATGGACTGACACAGCTGGATACTGTAAATGTGTGGGACGTCCCAAAGCAGTATCAGAAGGGTGGGAGCGGTAGCAAAGGAACAACCAAAACTTCACTCCAAACAAGCAGAGCTCCTCAACGGAGGAGTTGCGACATTAAACAGCGGCCTGCAATGCTTTGCGGCCGAAGGGAGCATCCGAAGATGCAGCCACATCAACCTTATAAAATCTTGAAAAGGTATGAACGGACGACCAGGTCGTCGCCTTGCACACTTGTGCAACCGACGCTTTATGTCGGAAGGCCCGGGAAGCACCAATTGCCTTGGTGGAATGCGCCGCAACCGGAAAGGGAGGCGCCCGCCCCTTAAGGGCATAGGCCTGTATGACGGTCTGCCTGATCCACCTAAAGACGGTGGCAGACGACACCGCTCGGCCCTGTTTTGGACCAGACACAGATTTCCGAATGGAAACAGTAGCAGACAGGTACACTCGTAAGGCTTGTACCCATCTTAATGTATGAAGCGCAAACTCTCAGGGATGCGATGGGTGAGGACACAAGGACGGAAGAACAATGTCCTTCTTAAGGTGAAAGGCCAAGACCATCCTTAGAAAAGAAGGATGGTCGTGGGTGCAACATATCCTTATGGAGGACCAAGTAAGGCGACTTGCCGGACAAGGCCAGCAACTCAGACACCCGTCTAACCAAAGCAATGGCCACTAAGGCCAACTTCCGGGACAAGGTCAAGAGAGGAATCTCTCTGATATTCTCAAAGGAATGTTCTTGGAGAACCGAGATGCATCAAAATCAGATCCCAAGTAGGGAGAGGAGGCTTGACAGGGGGGATCACATGGCGAACCCCCTGCACAAAAGGTGCTAATCAAGGAATGGCCCGGTAGCGGTCGTTGAAAAAGACAGCCCGGGCCGAAATCCGACCCTCAAAAAAGGTATGCAAGGCCAGCTTTTGGGTCACACCACGCTGTAAGAACAGCAAAATCCTGGGAACGGAATACATCCGAGGATGCCACTCAAGTTCCTCGCACATAGCGATGTAAGCCTTCCAGGTACGGTGAGATATCTTTCTGGAGGAAGATTCCCGTGTCAACAACATAGAAGAGATGACCAAATACGAGAGAACTCGGTCTTTCAGCACCTGGCTTTAACAGCCATGCCATTAAAGCCAAGGACTGTAAAGCAGGATGAAGTATGGGATCATGAGACAGAAGGTCCACCCCAATAGGCCGTCGCCAGGAATGTCTGCGACTAGCCGAAGTAGATCGGCGTACCAATGTCGCCGTTCCAGAGCACTGGAATGGCCTCAGCCCCTACTCTGCGAAGCCGGCGAGGCAACAACAGTAGCGGAGGGTAAGCATATATCAGGTGATACTGCCCCCACGGGCTTCCAATGCGTCAGACGATCTTGCCACCTTGCGAGTGAGTCGAGAGGCCACAAGGTCCACTTCCGGTGACCCACCTCTGGTAAAGAAGGTGGAAACACCTCCGGATGCAAGGACCCTTTGCCTGCAATGCACACGGCCGACAGGACCGTCTTGCAGCGAGATGTATGAAAATCCCAAAGAGACTCCGCAATGTATCGGAGAAGGGAGGCCCCAGTGTACAGGGTGCCTCAAATGTTGGCCAATAAAGGCAACTTGACGGAACTTCCCCAGAAACTCGGTCAGAGGACTAGTACCTCAGCCTCCACAGGTGGCGCAAACCCACCCCGAGCACAGAGACCTTAAAGGCTAAAGCAGTTGTAGTGCACCTGCTAGACGACTGATGGATGAAGCAGAGGCTTTTGCCCAGTCATTGAGCTATAAAAAATGCCAGAGACGCAGCCACTAACGGGCGTAACGCTAACCCCAACCTGGCGAACACAGTCCAAGCCAGCGCTTCTGATCACCACTGAAAGCAGGTGGAAAGTGATACCCCTGAAACCAGGGATCCTTGTGACAATGCTCCATCCAGCAGCTACCCATGGATAGGTGCCGATTGTGCAAACACATAGTTTATACTATGTATTGCGTCAAACGCACAAATGGAGAGTGTGGGAGGAAACCCACCCAGCCACAAAGAGCATAATACCACCACATACGGCGTATATAGTTTAGTATTTGTGGATAAACCTATTAAACACGTATATACTGTGCCAGCGACGAAGGCGCGCACATCATCGGGGCCCGGACGTAAACCAGCCACGCAGATTGCGTACACAACCGTGTAGGTATGTTAGCCTGCGAATAAACAAATTGCACATGTTTATACTGTGCATAGCGCTGAGAATGCGCACACCATTGGAATGCAGGGGAGAAACCTGAGCACCCGGATGAAACCCATGCAGACTGCATGCGCATACCGTGTATGGTATTATAGTATGTGTGCTAAACATTTTGCACAAGCCCATGTGAGCATAGCACCGAAGGCGCACACACTGTTGGCGCATGGGAGGAACCGAAGTACCCCACGCATACTCAGAGAATGCAATACCTACAGCTACTGTAAATGTATTTAGTGTAGTGTATAGACATAATGTGTATGTTTACACCGTGTATTGCACCAAAGGCATGCATGTCATGTAGCGTGGGCGGAAACCCACGCAGACTGCATACGCATACCGTGTAGGTATTATAGTGTGAGTGCTAAACATTTTGCGCAAGCTCATGTGTGCATAGCACCGAAGGCGCGCACACCGTTGGCGCGTGGAAGGTACTGAAGTACCCCACACATACTCAGAGAATGCAATACCTACAACTACTGTGAATGTATTTAGTGTAGTGTATAAACATAATGTGTATGTTTACATTGTGTATTGCACCAAAGGCATGCATGTCATGTAGCGTGGGCGGAAACCCACGCAGAGTGCAAAGACATACCGGGTAGGTATGTTAGTATGTGGATATCCAATCGCACAAATTTAGACTGTGCATAGCGCCGAAGCGCCCATACCAATGGAGTGTGGGAGGAAACCGGAGTACCCGAAGGAAAACCACACAGACTGCCTACACATACCGTGTAGGTATTATAGCATGCGTGATAAACATTGAACATGTTTAACTGTGCAGAAGGCCAAAGGCGCACATACCGTCAGCGCGTGGGAGGAAACCGGAACACTCGGAAGAACTCCACGCAGACAGCACACAGATGCCGTGTAGGAATGATAGCATGTGAATCAACATATTGCACATGTTTATGCTATGCATTTCCATTGGAGCGTGGGGGGAAACCGGAGTACCCGGAGGAACCCCACGCAAACAGTATACCCATACTGTAAACATGTATAATATGTGCAATAAACATATTGAACATGTCTATACTGTGCAGAGAGCTGAAGCGCACATACCATGAGAGTGCGGGAGGACACCGGAGCCCCCGCCAACCCAGAGAGTATAATACATACATATACTGTGAATGTATCTGGAGTCGTGCATAAACATATTTTGTATGTTTATATCATGTATGGCACTGAAACACAGCATTGGAACGTGGGGACAGCCACGCAGACACAGAGACCAATAACACATACATACACTGTGAATGTATGCAGTGTAGAGGTATAGGATGAGTTAAATTATGGCGCAGAGGCGCATAATCTTCTCTGTATCATTCCAACCTGCTTGACTGTGCTGCTGAAGCAGCATGCAGGTAACAGGTAACCTCTGATCCTCAGACCGTGTGTCTGTCAGAGCTCAAATCATTCCCCAGGAAATGGCGGGAAATGTTACCTCAGGTATCACACATAAGGCTCACAGGGACTACAGACATAAATGAATAAAGTCCTCCCTCATCCATGCTGCTCTTGAGGCAGTGTGAGGAAAACAGTGAGGAAACTGTGTAAAAGAAAAGCTTGTCACAGCAATTCCAGCCTGAGAGTGTTCCTCACATCAATGAGATCACTTACAAGCACCCTGTCATTCACTGACACAGAACTGGAGTCTTCCTCACAAGGGAATGTCCTGTTCATAAACATTAAATAGTCAGAGGTAGGGTCCTGAGCACATTAGCTAGGCCCATATCTGACTCAGAGCACTCCTTCACTAAAGATTTTTGTGGGGGGAGGGGGCTTATAGCTCCTTTTGCTCGCACACCGCTTCCATTCTGACAGGAATTATTCCAGGACTGCTGACAACTGGTCCATAAGGACCGCAGGTGCAGGAAACATATGAACATGTTTAACTGTGCAGCACTGCCAGTTGCCCCAGGCAAGTGTGGAGAGCAGGTGTATCAGACTCCATAACGCCACCCTCTGAGACCTTATACACTATACAGTGAATATACAGTCCACCCACTGGCTACGCTGAGGAGGGGATACCCGGGAGGACCCACCAACCCTTAAGGACCGCTCAGTCTGTGAGGAGATTGTGAGGGGATTCGCGCCGCCGCCAGAAATAAATGCGCGACGGCCACAAGAAAATGGCCGCAGCTATAACTGCGCCACTGAACGCCAAGATGGCCACCGAGCGCGAAATTCAAAGCTCTAATGCGCGCCAATGGCGCACGCAATAATCACCTCACACACCAGAAAAAACTGCAGACATGAGCGCCCAGCCAGGCCAGAGTGACCCCCAAGCACCCCACAGCACAGCACCAGTACAGGGTGCAGAGAGCAGCATAACAGGGGGGAGACAGGGAGAAACCCCCACACACAGAAACACAGCCAGCATGTACTCACCTGCAGTAGGAGAGACTACTTACCCGTCCCTGTCAGGGACCCACTGGCTTGTTTCAGACAGACCTATCACAGAGTCGTACTGCGTAGCTGTCGGCCCGGTCCACCGCGAGAGATACAGTCAGTCAAGTACTGTTCAATCTTGAGAGGACCGCGGGAGCATGAAAGCAACCCGGCCACCCCTGGAGTCATGGGGTATGTTGTGAACTGAGTCTCACGCACACAAGGCGAGGATCAGCACGCTCGATGGTCGGACAGGGAAGACTACGAGGATACCAGTGTACCCAACCTGTTGCCCAGCCGACAGTTGATTGAAGGTCTCAAAAATAAAATAATAAAATTCCCAAAGGAATAAAATTTAAAAGTAAAATCTTCCAGGAGACTGGCTCCTGAGAGAGCCACGTCTTCTCCTTCTGCTAGGCAGAAAAAAAAACTGAGGTCTGCTAGCTGCAGGTGGGAGGGTAATGTCCGGAGGGACCGCCCCCCCTGGGCGGGGCTGTTCAGCTCTGGTTTGTTCTAGAATGTTTTAACATCTAACATTCTGCCTAGATCTTCTCCTGCGAGCAGGGACATATACCCACACATTTACAGTATCCAGCTGTGTCAGTCCATGGACGATAAGAGAAAATGCACTGATTACTGTATAAATGTCACTGGCGGTGAAGGGGTTAACACTAAGGGGCGATCGAGGGGTTAACTGTGTTCCCTAGCTGTGTTCTAAATTATCGGGGGGATGGGACTGACTAGGGGAGTTGAGAGATCTGTGTTCATACTTAGTATGAACACACGATCTGTCTCCTCTGAGAGAACTGGGATCTGTGTGTTTACAAGCGATCGCGGGTGCCTTCCTACAGTGTCTTAAAGGGTCGACGTACAGTTACCACGGCTCGCCCAGGGGAGCCATTATGCCACAGTAAAACTTAGGCGGCTGGTCGGGAACCGGTTAAAAGCCAAAAAGTGCATTTTATATAAAACTAAATAGATTAGACCAAAATGAGGCATAAATGAGGAGGAAAGAGGGACATTGTCCCAAATCAGTGACAGTCTGTCAAAATCAGGGACAGTTGGGAGCTGTGCCAAATTAGTATATTTTAACATAGAACTACTAGACTATGGTTGTACTTTCTTTAGTTGGCATGGCAATTTATTTCTTTTAAGTATTTGTTACAATACTGATGCTGTAATATGGATCTGTCTCCTTTTCCCGACTGATTTGTAGCTGTTTCAGTCAGACATATGTTTAAGCTTAGGAGCAAGATGGCTAGATACAGTGGCATAACAAGAGCCATAGCAGCCCATGCACATGCCATGGTATATAGGTGTATGTTTATTTCCAGGGGAGAGATCTGGGGGAAGATATCTGCAGTGGGAAGAGTTGGTATTCCCCTACTGCAGGCAGAACTGACCTGAAGACATCAGCACGGCCTGGTTAGAACTAGCTAAGGGCAGTGATATAACCACTTACCCAATACATACAAATCCTAGGCTTTGGGTTTAGATTTTTTTTTTTATTCTAGTGTACAAATCGAAGAAGGTGTCAATTTTGGACTATACTTTTCTCACTAGCACTGTGTTGTTAATACTAGACTAAATCTGTCTCTCGCTCTGTCTTCAACCTCTTCCCATTAGCACTTAGTTTGCTCAATTCCTATGAAGAACTTATGCTATTGTTAGGGACTGTTCATGATTTGTGTGCATTTTGTTTGCTACCAAGCAGATTTTCTTGTGCTCTGTGATCCCACTTGTTAGCCTTCTTGGCTGATGCAGTAGTTCTATTGGTGTCTGAACTTTAGCTGCCTTGGCCTTCTCTTTGTGTCACTATTGAACCAAAATACCATCTGCGAAAACCTGCCTCTTTGTGGATTACTTTTTGTCTGTTGATTCAGTTCAGTAGCCTGTAGACATGTGCACACTGAAATATTTAGTTTCGGAATTTCGTTTTCGCCTGATAAATAAATTTATTTAGTTACCCCCGAAATTTGTTTTTATTTATTTTATTTTGTTAAAAAATGCATTCGTCCGAAAATTCGAAATAATTAAGGTCGAATCTGTCATTGAAGGCTTATGGTGTCCGTCGAATCTTCTTAGAACATAAAGCAGCTAAACTGTACGACGCCGCAATCGTACATTTCCGGTCGAATGCTCCGCCCTCAAGCTATAGTAGAATTCTAATGTTGTATGACTGGTAATCATTATATTTATTAATTATTATTACTAGTCAACCAACATTAGAATTCTTCTATAGCCTATGGGCGGAGCATTTGACCATAAATGTCCGTTTGTGACGATCGTATGTTTTTATCTGCTTCGTCGAATCTTCATGTCTCTATAATGTTGAATCTTTTCTCTCTATGTCGAATAATCTTGGACTAATAGAGTTGGGTTAGGCACATTCGACCGCATGTTCGAAAGACACAGATTGCTATTGTCACAGTCATGTTGAATCTTCTATCTATATTGAACTGTTGTTGCAACGAAACGAAAATAAAGCATTTTTATGTTGGATCTTTCGGATTTTGGATTCTGCACATTCGTTATTGTTTGTTAAAACTAATGCGAAAATCCCCGAAATTCGGACGAAAATGCATTCAGACGAAAACAAATGCACATGTCTAGTAGCCTGTCACCTGGCTAAAAGCAGTAGAGGAAGGCTGTGATGTGGGAGTGTCAAACCCAAACACACAGGTCCCTTCAAAGGAAAGGTACTCTTCGGTCTCCACACTTCAGGGGGTCCTAGGCCTACTACTGATGACACAGGATATCCACAACATTCTGAGACAGTTTACTAGTCTATGGCATTCACAATCTCCATAGTAGAGGAATCTATATTTATCTGATTTGTTTTAGACCATGGAAATGTTCAGAAAATATTTCACATCCTTATTGGTTAAAACACACTCGATAACTCAATTAACGGTACAATGTCATAATATTTTTTTTGCTACATGAGTAAGATACTGACCTGGAATATACCAACAAGTACTGTAACAGATGCAGCAACAAGAACTCTTTGTTCAGCAATTGTCAATTCATCTGTGTTATTTAATACATTATAATTCATTGTTCCATCCTCATCGACAGGATCTGGGACTAACCTCATCACAGCTGATCCTACCATCAAGCTTAACACAGGGAATGGACCTAGAAGAGATACAAATAATTACATATGCATTTTAACAGCAGTTTAAAGCAGAGTTCCACCCAAAAGTGGAACTTCCGCTCATCGGATTCTTCCCCCCCTCCGGTGCCTCAATTGGCACCTTTCGGGGGGGGGGAAGGGGGACAGGATACCTGTCAAAGTCAGGTATCCTTTCCCACTTCCTGGAGTCCGGCCGCGGCCGTAAGGCAGCCCTGACGCGGCCGTGACGTCACCGCTGGGCTCCTTCCTCCCCTGGCCGCCAGGCTAATAGGAGAGAGGAGCGGGCCTCGCGCATGCGCAGCAGGGCTTCCGGCGTGGAGCTGAAAGGCTACACTGCCGGGTTCCCTTACCCACAATGGCGACGGAAGCACCCAACAGCTGATGGGAAACATCAGCTGCGGTGCCGACATCGAAAGACTGCAGGACAGGTAAGTCTCCATTTATTAAAAGCCAGCAGCTGCAGTATGTGTAGCTGCTGGCTTTTAATTTTTTTTCCCGTCACAGGCCAGAACACCACTTTAGCCCTGGTTCCCACTGGTGCGTTTTGACATGTGATTTGGCATGTCAAATCGCATGTCAAAACTGCGGCATTTGCCGCAAATTGCCGGCAATGGCACCATCCTAATCGGTGCGACGCCGCATCTGCCGCGCTGCACCGATTTCAAAAAGTAGTTTCTGTACTACTTTTTGAGATTTTGGCCCGCGATTTACATTGACATCTGTGCAGAAACCTGCACAGATGTCTCTGTAATTGCGGCCGAAATCGGGACTGACCAGCGGGAGTGAAATCGTGCGCGTTCAGCTGAACTCGCACGGCTTCACTCTCGCAGCCCAGTGTGAACCTGGGCTTAAGTAACTTCTGACATCTATGATAAGAATGAAGTTTAGTGTACTGTATCGAGATATGATCAGCCTATGTTATCAGAGAAAATATATCAGTACATAAAATGGATTTTCATACTGTGTTTAGGCTACAAGTTCTGCCAAAGAACTTTGTTTTGTCTTTATTTGATTTCTGTCCTCACACACAAACATAGTAGTATAAAAGACCTTGCCAAAATAAAGTGGAACTAAACCCTCTTTTATTGTTTTCAGCCAAGGAAGCTTCCATCTTAGCCTCTTGTTTGATCTGTAACTGCCATGGTGCTGTACATGTGATCATTAAAAACACCAGTTTGGTTGACAGCACAAGCAAATTGACAGTTAGCATTTCCGGCATGCCTATACGCACCTCAGCAAGCCTGCATCCAGAATTTATTGGCTGTAATAAATATATTTAGAAGCACCAAGAGACACTATTATATATTATATATTTTTTAGTGACTCTAATATGCAGTATTATATAATATAAAGCAATAATTGTTTTTATATTTTATAATAAAAATAATTTGGAAGGGTAGTAAACGATCTACTTTATTATACTTTTCAGCTGATATCAATTTACCACCATATAAAATCTTCTTTACTCCTGGCTATTAGCTCCCACATAGACTGCAAGGTTCAGGTACATTTAGATAAATATATAATAAGTAAAAAATAATAAGAATATAATAAATTAAGAATAATAACTATATATTTTCTATCCAATAGATTAAAAAAACTTTTTGTGCCCTCTCTTGCAGGAAGTCTCCCCCCGTTTTCTGAACCCAGTGAGTCTATTGGACAATTTTTCACCTGTGGTGCAGTGAGAATGCTAGTGTCAGAGTAATTACCAACTCAGCCGCGCCAGCCGCATTCCTGCGCGCATGCGCGGCAGAACGGCGCTTCAGCGCATGCGAGCTAGTGCTCCAATCAGAGCTATGGCGGGCCTATATAAAGTGGCCCAGGTACTCTGACAAGTTGCTGGTTTGTTGTCAGCTTCCTGTCTGTACCTGATTTCCTTTTACCTGCATCTGAACTACTGTTGTGACCCGGATCGGTTTGACTACTCTGCTCTTCTCCTGGACCTGACCTTTGTCTTGCCTTACGGATCTTCCCTGCTACCTGTGTTTGACCCCCGGCCTGTGACTTGGATCTGCCTCTTGTCTCCAGCCCTTGACCTTCTGCCTGCATCTCGAATCTGCTATTTGTCTCCAGCCCTTGACCTGCTGCTTGTACTTCCTGGACTTGTTACTTGTCCCCTGTGCTAGACCTGCAGTCTGCATCTTCAATACTGCAACCTCAGCCTGCACCCGGACTTAGTCTCCTGCCTACTTGCTCAGACCCCTGTTGTGCTCTGGACTTGTGTCTTCAGCTAGGATCCTGCAAAGAGCCACACCTGTCCGGTGTTAGACCCCCAGCCTGCTCTTATTGGCTTTCCTTCTGCCTACGCTCAGCTGTCCAGCTCTACAGGATCATCTAGCAAGACCTACCCTTCCTTCTGGTAGCCAGTGCCTCTTCACGCCATCCTTTCCCTGTCTCACCTCCAGGGGGTCGGAGTGCGCTAAGTCGCAAGGGTGAACCACTCTCGGCATCTCGGCCTCGGTGAGTACACACCTGACAGCTGGTAAATCGCCCCCTAGGGGACAGACATTGATCCACAGATCTTTACAGTAAATCCAATTAAAATCATTTGATCGGAGTGGGGAGTCAAAACGCAGTCTCTCGAAGATTTTGCTTTTGTTTTTAATGAATGAAATGTGAAATTCATTTAACTATCTTCTTATTTTTAAGTGTATTTTTATTGATCCTGCATGTAAGAATTTCATATAAAGACATACGCTTATTATTACACCTAATTTTGTTTCAAATTATATTGTAGATTTAAAAAACCTCCTCTACCAAGTTACACCCCTGAAGAAGGAGACAATCGTACTCTGAAACTCGTAGGGTGAAAGAGGGTTGTTCTTGGTTATATAAATGCAATATGATAATGTTATAGATATATAATACATTCCATATTTTTTATATATTGATTTTTATGTAAGATTTTGAATGATAAACAAACGTTTACTTTTTGTACTCTAAATACTTCAAATACTCATTTCAATATCTCAATATTTCACAAACTGTGCCTAAAAAGTCCACCTTAGGGGTTTTCTTTCCTTTTTTGGTTATATACTGGATGTGGCACTAAATGCATAAAATTACCGTTTCTCTTTCCAGCTCCAGCGATGCTGCTCCCCGGAGCTCCCCATTCAGCCGCTGACATCTTCGGGTGGCTGGCTTCTGAGTCTCAATCGCTGGCCACGCGTGTACAGGAGTTCAGTCAGATTCGGCATTGCCAAATTTGTACAGTGAGCTATGCATGCAGAGCTCACTGTACAGGGATGGACAGGCAGGTAAGTAACTATTGTAGAAGAGACAAAGCATGTCTCTTCTGCAATAAAATTTCTGCCTGTGTTCCCCTTAGTATTTTTGGCCTAAAGTTCCACTGTAATTTATTAGCTCAAAATGTTTGCTCAGGCAGGGCTCTACTCTCTTTCTGTCAACCGTGCTTGTACCAGTTTTGTTTGTAGTTTGCACCCTTTTATTATATAAATGTACAAACTGTAATATGTTGTAATTTTATGAACAAAGGATGATAATTTTAATAGAAAAATTTTACTTACCGACAGAGATATGTTTAGATGTTCCAAGGAAAATATATATTAATGAGGGATAAAAAGCCGAATAGAGTCCATAAACTGGGGAAACATTTACCAGAAGAGCAAATGCCAAGCCTAGAAAACAGGAATCAACATACTCTAGTTTTTGTTTTCTCTTTTCAACAAACACACACACTTAGAACTATGCAAGTTCGTTAAAAAATAATGCCCTGTACACACAATAGGATTTTCCGTCCCAAAAAGTTGGATGTGAGCTTTTGGTCGGATATTCCAACCGCGTGTATGCTCCATTCAACATTTTCTGTCAGAATTTCTGCCAGCAAAAGATTGAGAGCAGGTTCTCTATTTTTCCGACGGAAAAGTTCGGAAATTCTGCTCGTCTGTATGCAATTCCGACGCGCAAAAAAAACACGCATGCTCAGAATCAAGCAGAAGAGCCGAACTGCCTATTGAACTTCATTGATCTCAGCTCGTCGTACGTCTTGTACGTCACCGCGTTCTTGACGGTCGGAATTTTAGACAAGATTTGTGTGACCGTGTGTATGCAACACAAGTTTGAGCCAACATTCCATCAGAAAAAATCCACGATTTTCTTGTCGGAATTTCCGATCGTGTGTAGCTCTACTTTTCTTGAGAAAAAATAATCCCCTCTAGGTGATCAATCTACATTGCAGGGATTTTGGCAAACTTTGTGTCAGATTTCTACCTTTTGTTGCTCAGAGGAGCTCTATTTGTTTCACCATGTCCTAAGCAGACTGAATCTGAATGGGAATGTCTGGTGGATTATAGTCAATGCACTCTAATTAGAAAAGCAACAGGGAATGCATCCCTTCAAGCATTTAACCCTTGGAGTATTTCACCAAAACTGAAATTCCTATTGCAGAGGGTGCCTAAAATTTTACTTTGACTTGAATTGTATCTTATGTAGACTTCTGGGAAAATCACTGAGCCAATCACACAAGCAGGTAATGACATTTCTGGGAGCGTTTGGTACACCAAACGTGTGGACAAGCACCTATCCTCCGCTCCCAAATTCAGTGGGGAGCAGTCTCAGGAATCACCAGCCTCCAACCTTTACATCCTGGCTTTCAGCATTGCCACCAAAAGAAATGGAATTTTTTCTTCCTGGGTCCTCAACTGTGCAGTTCTCTTCTTCCTGTGATGCAGGTTGAGAACTTTTTTACCACACCTCTGTCCAAAATGGCTGCCAAAATCTTGTGGGAGTTCGGTGTCTAACTGTGACACAGACATCCCAAAGATGGCACCCAGAGCCCACTGCAAAGGACACATTAATAGTTAGCTGGATCACATAAATATATTATGGTAACTGTGATAACTACAGCCTTTTCAGCCAGTGAATTGGCTGATTTATACTCACATCTAATTAAAGCTCACATCTGATGCAATATGCTATGATCTGCTAACAACTAAATCCAATGGACACTATTCAATACTCCTGGACCTCTCTGCTGCCTTTGACACAGTGAACAAACCCCTCCTCCTCAAAAAACTCCACGCCTTTGGTCTCCGTGACTGCACTCTTTGCTGGTTCTCATCCTACTTATCAAACCGCACCTTTAGCGTTACTTACAATTCTAGTCCCTCCTCTCCTCTTCCCTTCTCTGTCGGGGTCCCCCAAGGCTCTGTTCTTGGTCCTCTCTTACTCTCCATCTACACCTCCTCCCTGGGTCAGGTAATAACCTCCTATGGCTTCTAATATCATTTCTATGCTGACGACACCGAACTCAACATATCAGCCTGGATGTCACACCACTCCCTCAAACGCAATCTATCCAAAAGCAAGCCCATCATTTTTCCTCCCCACGTGTCTCTCCCCCTGATTTCTCTGTCAAGATCGATAGCATTACTATCAGCCCATCCCCACATGCCAAGGTTCTAGGTGTAATCCTGGACTCTGAACTCTTCTTTCGGGCCCATGTCCGATCACTGTCCAAATCTTGCCGCCTCAACCTCCGAAACATCTCCAAAATACACCCCTTCCAATGACACCACAAAGCTCCTAGTTCACTCCCTCGTCATCTCCCTCCTCGACTACTGAAACTCCCTCCTCACAGGATTACCTTTACATAGGCTATACCCTCTTCAGTCCATCATGAATGCTGCTGCCAGGCTCATCACCTTATCAATCTGCTACTCCTCTCTGTCAGTCCCTCTATTGGCTTCCCCTCACCCAACAAATTAAATTCAAAATACGAACAACAACTTACAAAGCCATCCACAACTCGCCCCCAGCTACATCACTAACCTAGTCCCAAAATATCAACCTACTTATTCCCTTCGTTCCTCCCAAGACCTCCTGTTTCTAGCTTCCTCATCACCTCCTCCCATGCTCGCCTCCAGGACTTTTCCTGAGCCTCCCCTATCCTATGGAACTCCTTAGCCCAATCTGTCCAATTATCTTCTACTCTGCTTTTAGACAGTCTCTGAAAACCCCTCTCTTCAGAGAAGCCTATTCTGCTCCTACCTAACAACTGTACTTTTATTTTCTCCATCAGATTACCCGCACAGTTATTACCTTTTGTATCACTTGACCCTCCCTCCTAGATTGTAAGCTCTAATGAACAGAGCCCTCTAATTCCTCCTGTATTGAATTGTATTGTGATGCCGCGTACACACGATCATTTTTCCCGTCGGGAAAAATGTCATTTTTTTTTTTCGCCGAGAAAAACGATCGTCTGTGGGCTTTATGCCGTTTTTCTCGTTGAGAAAAACGGCAGGAAAAACGACGAGAAAAATTAGAACATGTTCTAAATTTTCTCATCGTTTTTTCCATCATTTTTTTCCGCGGCAGTTTTCCCATAGGGAGACACTGCCGCGGAGCCCACAGACGGTCGTTTTTCTCGACAAAGAAAAAAAATGACGGGAAAAACGGTCGTGTGTGGGGGAAAATGCCGTTCCCTCGTTTTTCATTTTTTTTCATGTCGTGATTCACGGCGGTGTTTTCACCGCCGTGAATCACGATCGTGTGTACGCGGCATAACAGTACTGTCTGCCCTCATGTTGTAAAGCGCTGCGCCAACTGTCGGCACTATATAAATCCTGTATTATAATAATAGTAATACTAATATAATGCATATACTGTAGGCAATATAAGATAATGGAAAAAAATTGAAATAAATATATAAATATTTACCTTGCAAAACAGACACCATTCCTGTGCTGATGCCAGAGATCATATCACCGAGGAGCCATTCCTTCAGATTGTACATGGGCAGCCAAGCAGCAATTGGTATTAAATTAAATATAATTCTCTTTACTGTACCCGTGGGGCATCTGCATAAAAATAAATAAATACATACTGTGTATTCATAAAAAAAATTAGCCCACAATACTAAAATATTTGCAGAACTGGTTTCTAATTTTCAGACAACAGCTAAATACACTGTTAAAAGACATACTGTATATGGGAGCTGTTTTATCTGCCAAGGAATTAGCATTTCTGTCCATTCATTCCTGAAATTTACACAGTCCTGTAAGACAGCACAGCCAGGTTTGTGACCTCACTTTTCTCAAGTGCATATAAGTATTACAGCTAGGTCACCTACCTAACCCTAGCCTGTGGCTGGAAAGAGAAGCAGCAGTCTGATGAAATCCACCACCTGGTCTCTATGCTGTACTACATGTAGTATTTTGAAAATAAATACATAACTTCATTAATTTTGCCTAGAGTACGGACTTAAAGTAGAATTTCACGCAAAAGGGGAAGTTCCGCTTTTTGGCTCCCCCCCTCCCACTTTTGACCTTTTTTTGGGGGGAGCATGTACCTGGTTTTGACATGTACATGCTTCTACTTCAGATCAGATCATCTAGGCGATCCAAGTGGAAGTTCACCCCTCTTTGCCCCTTCTGGGAAAGGCTGCGGAACCATTCACAAAGCGCAGCATGGATCGCACATACGCAGTTGGAGTTGGAAGCCGACTGTGAAACCTCAAGGAATCACAACTGGCTTCCCTTACTAAACATGTTTGCGCCTGGGACCTAAACATTGGCGAAGAACCGAGGGATGACCATGCTGGTCCCCTGGACAGGTAATTGTCCTTTTATTAAAAGTAAGCAGCTATAGTAAGTCAGCTGCTGACTTTAAAAAAAAATTGGGGGGGGGAGTGGGGACTGAAGATCTACTTTAACTTTAAGGCTTCATGTACACGGGACATTTTTACAACCTCTCCTGAACAATTTAACTTGACAGATAGTAACCCGCGTTTAAAACGTCCGTTTTGCCGTGTTTATATGTCGCGTTTAGCAGTGTTTTGCCGCGTTTGCGTTTAGAACCATTTAAAAAATATATATATATATATTTTTTTTAAATGGCCAAAAACAAAAAACACCTATAAACAAAACGCTGCGTTTAGAAACGTTTGGCGTCTGAAACATCAGAAACTTTGGCGACTGAACAAATTTTTTTGCCTTCAAAAAAAGGCCTATAAACGCAACTGCCTAAAAATGACAGTAAACAAACCTGTGTACATGTACACATAAGATAACATTGTATGACTTCAGGGGCAGTTGAAAAAAGTGTCCAACTGCCTCTGAACGTCCATTTAGCAGCAGCAGTGTACATGGGGCCTAACACTACACTGAACACAGCACCAACCTGAAAGTAAACAGCACAAACCATCAAAATTCTCTCCAAGCATATACGGGTAATTATTGAAACAGAAGCTATACTGTATGTACCTTGCACATTCTGCCACATCCATGCTTTTTTCACATCTTTGGAATACAAATATTGTGCGTTTGGGGCTGTGCAGCTGCTGTGTCTGCATCTACTCCTATAGACTGCCTGCACGCAGCTTGGGGCGGATGCAGACACAAAAACAAAGGCAGCTTGCACTCAGTATTGGTGCCAGCACCTGTCTGAATGAGGCCTTAATATCTAAATATGACTAAGTACAAGGGTTATTATTGTTATATGGCATGTGCTGCACACCTTAGAGGAAATTTCTCCAATGCCCAACTCTAGGTATTAGAAGAGGCTTTTTTTCTTACATTACCCCTGGTTAGGCTGGCTCCAGCACTCGCCTCTTCTCCCCTTGGTGCCCTGTGCTATGGGTGGTCCTTCAACATCATCACATACAATACAGGGCTATTAACCCTGTATTGTATGTGGAGACAGGAGTGTGACTGTGGGCAAGAGAGCCATAAAGAGGAGGCTTTGTGGGAATAATTCTATTGCTTGAGAGACCCTACTGGAGTGAGGAACAAGGTAGGTATTACACCTTCTTCCCAGACTGAACAAGCAGTTTGCCCTTGCAGTGGAGGGGACGCTAAATGGGTAGCATATGTCCAATTCCTGGAGTTGGACTTAAAACAAGCAGGAAAATCAGCAGGAAAACCAAATAATTGATGCCAGAAAAGAAAACATTAAACGGATGCTTTAAAAAATAATATTTTTAAACCAGCAGGAAGTAAGAGGCAAACTGTTCAAAGGCAGGAACATGTCCTCATAGATGGTAAGATATCCCCTCATATCCTGTTCCTGGGACCATTCTAAAGCTTTGGCTTTCCCATCACTCACATGCTTAGGCGTGCACAGCCTATTGCATTAGGGTGTGCACCCCAAAGCTGAAACACACATGCGTATATATATATATATATATATATAGGAAGGCTAGTATGCTAGCCTGAAATTATGGGAGGAGTTTGAGGGGTACTTATACAGACCATCCACCAGGGTCAGTGTCGGCTCTAGTGCGCGGTATTACATGTCACTGGGCTGACTCTTCCCCACTCACCTCATATTCATGAGTCGGCGCATGCGATCGCAGGTACATTTCGGCTTCTTCATTCGGGGTCTTCGACGGCGGTTCCTGCTCACGGTCGCAGGTAGTATCTCGAACTTTTCATATCAGGTACAATCTTGCGGTTTGTTATGCTTTCATCCTCCACCCCTTGCTTAAAAAGCCTGCTCCTGTGTTGTTGTCGCTCGTATTCAGGCATCATTCAGCACAGGCATAGTACGTTTATAAGTTCCTTCTGCCAAACATACGATTAATTCGTACATCCAAGCCTCAGAGCCGCTGTCGGTCGTTGCCCCATAACACTCGCCATAGGCTTCACTGGTTATAAAAGTCACTGTCCATGGGATTCAAGTCTCATTCATTTGGAGATGAGAATGTATTGTTTGTATGGGTTTCTGTGGCTGAGCAAGGTGGTAATTAGACCCACCTGGTGCCTTCTCTGCACTGGATTAGCCTGGGGGGATGGGTGGTTGATAGGTGTGAGCTTTCACAGCAAGGGGTGGCATACACCATACAACCAATTTGTATCAGATTAATTAATACTCCTCACTACCAATTCGTATCGGCTTCATTGCATACAATTTACAACCGATTTGTATCCGATACATTGCCTAGGCCGATAGCTTAACGGCTCCTCACATGCTACACCTTCTACAAACCCCATCACACCTACTGATGCCCCACACCTCCTACGATACTCTCCCTTCACCCAACTGATGCCCCACACCTCTTACTACACACACCATACACCGAACAGTCCGGTCCGAATCTGGTCACAAAGCAGCGGCACTACAGTTCGGACCCTCGGCAATCACAAGCCCCCTCACCTTCGAAACACCAGACAGTCGATCCGAGTCCAGTCGCATCTCCGGTGCCGTGATTCGGATCCCGGCGCATCAATAACCCCATACCCACACCACAACCACACCATCCGAATCCAGTCGTAGCATCGGCTCTAAGATTCGGATCCTCAGCTAAAACAACCAATCCGAGCACAGTCGCACCACCGGCGCATACCGCTCTGATCTACAGCAGTAAACTTCTTTAAACCGTTCCGAATCCAGTCGTAGCATCGGCCTCAAGTTTCGGATCCTCGGCTGAAAACAACCAATCCGTACGCAGTCGCATACCCGGCTCTAGCAGCTCCGACCCATACCTCCGATACAACGTCGAACGTCTCAGAACGTTACGAATCCAGCTGTAGCATCGGCCACAATGATTCGAACCCAAAGCCGCCATACACACGCATTACTCACCACTCCCGTTTCATCACGAAACGGCCATCCCCACACACTCGAAAGTCACAAACTCTTCTTCTTTCGTCTTCTTAAGGCATTTGTTCCTCGCAAGCCCTGCGAGCGTTCGACGAGTGGTTGCACACCAGCCACTCACCACCTCCAGTAGTCAAACGGCTACTCACCGATTTCTCTATCCCTTTCCACCACGCAGGCCAGTTTAGATCCAGTCTCCATCCCGTCCACCCTGCAATCCAGGTCGGACGATATTTCCCACAAAAAAAACAAAAAAAAAAAGTCTTACACACTTCTTCACCCGGGAGCTACCTACCGCTCCCACAACTCTTCACGCCTACCATAAAAAATATTAATAAATAAATAAATAATAAAAAAAAAAATATATATATATATATATATATATATAAAAAAAAAAATTCAAAAATAATAAAAATAAAAATAAAAATTAAAATAATAATAAAAAAAAAAAAAATAATAATAAAAAAAAAAAAAAAATGTTAAATAATAAAAAAAAAATAAAAATAATAAAAAATAAAATAATAAAAAAAAAAATAATAAAAAAAAAAAAAAAAATGTTAAATAATAAAAAAATAAAAAAAAGGGGAAATATATATATATATATATATATATATATATATATATATATATATCTCCATGTCACCCTCCTCACAGGTCCCGGTCGACCCATGTCTCGACCTCAACCAAGACAGGGCTCAAGTCAGGTGCGTAAACGCAAGGCCCCTCCTTGCTTTCTCTCCGCACTCTTTCACGACATCCGAGTCTTCACATACACAATTCGACCGCTCATCAGGCGCTAGCAACTGTCACATACCTCTACGCACGACACTCTGTTTTCGAAGCCGTTCCGAGATCCTTCACTACGCAGACAAGGTCACCAACATCCACCTTGCTGGCAGTGCAGGAGTTGGCAGACCGACCACACGTCACTGGACTACAGATCGAAACATTCCTACTTAGTATACCAGACTTCAGCTACCCGCCCCAGTACGCCCTGGGGGCTCTGGTTCATCAGTCTGTGCCAAGCACAGGCGGCACCCGAGCTATCGGTTACCTAGCCAGTCACCTCCTGGCTCACCTCGGTTGCCACGCAGTCTTTTGAGTTTTCTAAATTTCACTCAACAAGCGCTCGTACGCAAAACTTGTCTATCCTCTGCGCCTGTCATTCCTTATTCTGTCCATCCTCCCTTCCTTCTCCCTACCCACTTTCGTACCTCCTCTATCCCCTCCATACCTGGCATCTCACTCTATAAACATACATTCCCCCCCCCTTTTCTTTCTCGTTTCTCCAGCCCCCAACATATCGCAGACCGACTGCGATGACTTTACCTTCGTCCCACCATCACCACGTTCGGGTTCAGCGGACGACTCCACACAGTCCCTCAGGGCTGGACCATCCCCAGGCTTACGGCCGAACTACGCCATAGGGGCATCCCCTACCCGGCCACGGCCAGGAAAACCAAGCTGTTAGGCTGCTGTTCCATAACCAGCGGCAACTCTACCAGACAAATTCCGCTGCAGTCGATATCCTCGGCATTTACTCAGCTACACGCCTCAGTGACCACACTGGCAACCAGGCCTGGATGCTTTCCTAAATGTACATAATATAACTGAGTACTAACAGTCTAGGTAAAGTTGATCCAGGGTAAATCCGATTGCCTCTCGGGGGACCGGGAAGGAATTTTTTCCCCTGCTGTAGCAAATTGGATCATGCTCCGCTGGGGTTTTTTGCCTTCCTCTGGATCAACTGTGGGTATAGCATTGGGTATATGGGATTGCACGATATTTTTTTATTTTGTTTATTTTATTATTTTAGTGTATTAGTGCAGGGGGCACTACAGGGTTCCACACCAGACTCATTACACTGCCTGACTCATTCCAAAACTACCCAGTCAAACTCCTGCATACCCTCACAGGAGTTCTCCCGATGGTTTAGAAATCTTGTGAGATCTAAGAAATCCAAGAGAGGTCTTTAAAACCTTGACGTGCCCATAACCGTGAAGAAAGTAGGAAAACCGGCACAGTTCATCTCCTTCCTGGTAATCGTTCTAGACAAACGCGCCATGCGGGCCAGCCCACCTCTCGGTAGATTGACCCGCATCAGGACAGTCATCCATACGTCTACCGACACGCAGGGGGGCACTAACCCACAGCTACAATCCCTACTGGGCATGCTCAAACCACGATGAGGATCGTCCCTCAAGGGCGTTCCTTTATCGCACGCTTCTTAGTGTTCCTCTCCCAGGCACGAGACGTTGACCAAGTCATTAAGCTAGACGCAGCCTCCGTAGCAGGAGCTGGCCATGGGGGACCAATTCCTTGAGACCGGATAGGTAGACCCTTGTTTATCCCATCAGCATCCTCTTCGTCACCTCAGATGACCACGGACGTAGCAGCTTCCACAAGCTTTGCTGCAATTTTTGGCCATCATTGGTTTCAGGAGATCCGATCCATCAGAGATGCTCACAATTCCGCTTTTTAGTCAGTCCTCCTCTCTATTTGAGATCTACCCCATAGTCGCAGCAACACAAGTACGGGGCAGCCCCGGGCAGGACAGACCGCCATGTTCGCCACAGACAACCAGGCTACAGCCACAGTCATTAACAAAGGCAGGTCAATAAATCATTATCCGTCATGTCCTTCCCACGCAGGCTGTTGCTACTTTCCCTACAATGTCAGCTCAGTAGCCTCAGGGTCCACATCCCTGGCCAATGCAACACCTCGGCCGACGCGCTATCCCGCCTAACCATGCCACATCCTTTCACAGAAGCCCGGAGCCGACTCGACCATGTCCGGCATCCCACATTAGTCCCAACCAACTTTGGAATCGGATAACACCTCCATGGTGCTACCTCCCTCATCAATGCATCCTGATCTGCCAACACACTACAGGTGGCGGCAACCACACTCCAGTACCGAACGCTTACCAGTGACCAGCACCATTCTCCGGGACATGTCTGCTATCCTTCACGTTCCCCCTTCGGTCTATGGCCCAGCCTGGTAAATCAAGCAGCCATTTACCTAGCCTTGTTACGATCTCACGGCCCGGCGAATTACTATCACCAGCCCTAAATGCCAAGTACTACTCAGGCACCACCCGTCTCGCCACCAAAGTCATTTCATCCTACACCCGACGGTATCGGAAACAATACAACCCGGTCCCGGAGTAGACATTAAACCTTTCGGACACATAACGCCATGGCCGTTCTGGTGCAATCGGTAAACTCGGCTGTCCGATCCATCAGAGGACAGCCCTCTACTACCTTTCCCAACTGAACCCCTAAGCGGGAAACAGTTCATCAGCCACGTCAGAACACTCCTGAGCATCTCGGGCCTTAACCCAGGGTGTTACTCAGGACTTGCTTTCGCGTTAGAGCAGCCCCAACAACATCACGAAACAGAGTTCCTGACCACGCAATAAGGAAGATGGGCAGGTGGAAATCCTTGTGTTTCGCCCGACACATTCCCGATCCTCAGTCAGAAATATCACGAGCCTTTAACAGTCTCGCTCTATAGTGGTTTACCTGTCATAATAGAACAATTCCTTCCTAACCTTGTGTGACTTTTTGGCCCCTTTATTTGGCATACCGTACAAAAGGCCAGGCCACACTTCAGGTCTTATTTGTGTTGTTAGTCTTGTGACGTGTTTATGTGATCCATATCTCTTCGGACAGAGGGCTCCGACCATAAATAGGAAGGCTAGTATGCTAGCCTGAAATTATGGGAGGAGTTCGAGGGGTACTTATACAGACCATCCACCAGGGTCAGTGTCGGCTGTAGTGCGCGGTACCCACCCACCCATATCTCCCTTTTCTAGGGCACTCCTCTACAACCAATTCTCAGCAGAATTATCTATTACTTCTATTCAGGTATGGCCCCTTTATTTGGCATACCGTACAAAAGGCCAGGCCACACTTCAGGTCTTATTTGTGTTGTTAGTCTTGTGACGTGTTTATGTGATCCATATCTCTTCGGACAGAGGGCTCCGACCATAAATATATATATATATATATATATATATATATATATATTGTGAGGGGGTTAGCTCGGCAGCGGGTGTGTGTGACCCCCGGGATGGGCTCCCCACACAAAACAGGCCAAGCAAACGGAGGTTGTGGTTTTCAAAATCAAAAAGGTGCGGTTTATTTTCTATTTACAGTGACAAAACACAGCAAAGCAAAAGAAACATAACCAAAATAAATCCTGGTCAAGTTGACCTCTGACTAAACATACAGGTTTCCTAACTAACAACTGGGATCAGCCTAGTGCTGTCCTAGTCCCTAAGTCCCTGGTTTTAAATGTCCAAGCAAATAGCCACACAGGCTTTGTCTCACCGCACAGGGGTTCACTCTCCCTAGACAGTCCACACAGGTCTGGTTCCAGGCATGAGCTAACATCTAATGAAGCTGGGAGTTCTTATAGAGGCCTAAATGAGCTGACAAGCTTCAGCTGGTCTCATCAACTCCCTGTCTGCACGACGCCCAGCCCTCTCCCTAGAGGTATGAGTCATCCATGAGCCCACTAGCCTTATACAACTCTCCACCTAGTTGTATAAGTCGGCGTAAAGCCTGAATCTGGGCGAAATATATCTACCCCCCTGGATGCAACCAGGTGACTTTACCTTCCTGCTGTCACAATATATATATATATATATTGTGAGGGGATTAGCTCGGCAGCGGGTGTGTGTGACCCCCGGGATGGGCTCCCCACACAAAAACAGGCCCAGCAAACGGAGGTTGTGGTTTTCAAAATAAAAAAAAAGGTGCGGTTTATTTTCTATTTACAGTGACAAAACACAGCAAAGCCAAAAGAAACATATAAACAAAATAAATCCTGGTCAACTTGACCTCTGACTAAACATACAGGTTTCCTAACTAACAACTGGGATCAGCCTAGTGCTGTCCTAGTCCCTAAGTCCCTGGTTTTAAATGTCCAAGCAAATAGCCACACAGGCTTTTTCTCACCGCACAGGGGTTCACTCTCCCTAGACAGTCCACACAGGTCTGGTTCCAGGCATGAGCTAACATCTAATGAAGCTGGGAGTTCTTATAGAGGCCTAAATGAGCTGACAAGCTTCAGCTGGCCTCATCAACTCCCTGCCTGCACGACGCCCAGCCCTCTCCCTAGAGGTATGAGTCATCCATGAGCCCACTAGCCTTAGCTGGGCTTATACAACTCTCCACCTAGTTGTATAAGTCGGCGTAAAGCCTGAATCTGGGCGAAATATATCTACCCCCCTGGATGCAACCAGGTGACTTTACCTTCCTGCTGTCACATACCCCCCCCTCTTGTTTTAACCTCGGGGTTGGAACACCAGCAATCAGGCATTCATGTACTCGAGACAAAGCATCCACATTCCCCATTTGAACGCCAGGGCGATGCTTTACTGTGAAGTTGAATTCCTGGAGGGCCAGGAACCACCTATTCACTCTTCTATTTGTTTCCTTGTTTTGAGCCATCCACTTTAACGGAGCGTGATCCGTAACCATGTCAAAGTGCCTACCTAGCAGGTAGTACCGAAGGGAATCTAGAGCCCACTTCACCGCTAAACACTCCTTTTCAACGGTGGCGTAATTTACCTCATGGGACTTCAACTTCCTGCTGAGGTAAATGACTGGGTGCTCTTCCCCGTTCCAGACCTGGGACAATACTGCTCCTAACCCCACATCTGACGCATCACTTTGTACGACAAAGTCTTTAGAGAAGTCGGGTGAGTACAACACTGGCTGGCTACATAAGGCTTGTTTCAAGAATTGGAATGCTGCCTCAGCCTCGGGGGTCCATTTAATCATGACCGACCCTTTCCCCTTCGTTAGGTTGGTTAGGGGCACAGCCTTAGAAGCAAAGTGGGGAATGAATCGCCGATAATACCCAGCGATTCCCAGAAAGGCTCGTACCTGCTTCTTGCTGTTGGGACGTGGCCAACTCTGGATGGCCTCGACTTTGTTGAGTTGGGGTTTTATTACTCCCCTCCCAATGGTGTACCCAAGATATTTGGCCTCCTCCTGCCCAATGGTACACTTCTTGGGGTTAGCCGTAAACCCCGCTTCCCGAACAGAGTCCAGGACTGCTTGCACTTTTGGCAGATGTGAGGCCCAATCTGTGCTATGGACAATTACGTCATCCAGGTAAGCCGCAGCATACTTCCGATGGGGCCTCAGCATCTGGTCCATTTTCCGCTGGAATGTGGCCGGCGCATTCTGTAACCCGAACGGCATTCTTTTATATTGGAACGCCCCGTCTGGGGTTACAAATGCGGTTTTCTCTTTGGCCAATTTGGCCAGGGGGATTTGCCAATACCCTTTTGTGAGGTCAAGAGTCGTCATGTATCGGGCTGTTCCCAGCCGGTCGATCAACTCATCTATACGTGGCATGGGGTAGGTGTCAAATTTTGTAACTTTGTTCAACTGACGAAAATCGTTACAAAATCGCCAGCTCCCATCCGGTTTAGGCACCAACACAATGGGACTAGACCAATCACTTTGGGACTCCTCTATCACCCCTAAGTTCAGCATTTTCTGTACTTCCTCCCGTATTGCCTCCCGTCGGGCCTCTGGGATCCGATAGGGTTTTAACTTCACCCTTTCACCGGGCGGGGTAATGATGTCATGCTCTACCCCAAATGTTTGTCCCGGCAGCTCAGAGAATACCTCCTTGTTGCGAAGCACAAACTCCTTAACCTCCTGTTGTTGGGGTTGTGACAAGGTGGCTGCTATTCCAACCTCAGGAATCACGCAACCAGTTTGAGCTGGTGACCAAGTGTCTGCGACTAGGGACTCTCTATCCCTCCAGGCTTTCAACAGATTAACGTGATAGATCTGTTCGGGCTTTCGCCTTCCTGGTTGTCTGACCTTGTAATTCACTTCACTCACTTTTTCCATTATCTCGTAGGGGCCTTGCCATTTGGCAAGGAATTTACTTTCAACCGTAGGGACAAGTACCAGTATCCTATCCCCCGGGGAAAAGGTACGGGTCTTGGCTCCACGGTTGTACACTCTCTGCTGTGCTAACTGCGCTTGGGCCAAATGTTCCTTCACGATGGGCATTACCTGTGCAATTCGGTCTTGCATCAGGGCGACATGCTCAATCACACTCCTGTGGGGAGAACTCTCACTTTCCCAAGTTTCCTTGGCAATATCCAACAGCCCTCTTGGGTGTCTCCCATACAGTAACTCAAAGGGGGAGAATCCCGTAGAGGATTGGGGCACCTCCCTAATAGCAAACATCAGATAAGGAAGTAGACAGTCCCAATCCTTTCCATCTCTATCCACCACTTTCTTCAACATTTGTTTTAGGGTTTTGTTGAATCTTTCAACCAGCCCATCGGTTTGGGGGTGATACACAGATGTACGTAATTGCGTCACTTTGAACAATTTACACAGCTCCTTCATAACCCGGGACATAAAGGGTGTACCTTGGTCCGTAAGCAGTTCTTTACAAATACCCACCCGGCTAAACACAAGAGATAGCTCTTTGGCTATGGTTTTGGCCGAGGTATTTCGGAGAGGGATCGCTTCTGGATAACGGGTGGCATAGTCCATTATAACTAATATGTACTGGTGCCCCCTAGCGGACTTGATTATAGGACCTACCAAATCCATGGCGATCCTCTCAAACGGGACCTCAATGATGGGTAGATGGACCAGCGGGCTACGGAAATGTGGCATCGGGGCCGACCTCTGACACACAGGGCAGGAGGAACAATAATTTTCTATGTCCTTCATCACCCCCGGCCAATAGAATCTCTGTAATACCCTCTCTCGGGTTTTCTCTGTCCCCAGATGACCTCCAAGAATGTGCCCATGGGCCAACTCCAACACCAACTTCCTGTAAGGTTTGGGCACCACAAGCTGCTCAACGGTTTCTTCTGCCCTTTTTGCCACCCGATACAGTAGGTCCTTCTCTACGCTGAAGTATGGGTAAGTGCAGGTATTATCTGGGTTCACTAACTCGCCATCTATTTTCACTACGTTTTCGCGTGCCTTTATTAGGGCGGGGTCTTTCAACTGTTCTGTGGCAAAGTTTTCCCTGTGAACCTCAAGATCAGAAAACTCCACAGACGGTAGGTTTTCGTCTGAGGAGGTGGGCTCCTCTCCAGTTTCTTGAGTCTCCCCTGCCAATACTGATAAGGGAAATTCCGGAGAGTCCTCACCACTCTCAGGGGAGTTCTGGCTATCACATTCCTGGTACATAGGGGCACCAGTGGGGGGCTCAGGATCATCCCACAGTTCCCAGAACTTCGGAAAATCCCTTCCCACAATGGCGTCATACGGTAACTGAGATACTAAGCCCACTGGATGAGAGAGGGTACCTTTGGGGGTCTCGAAACACACTGTAGTCACTGGATACTCTCGGGTGTCCCCATGCACACAAATAACAGCTACCTTGCTATTCCCAGAGACCTCTGTTTTAACTAACTCAGCCTTTATCAGGGTCACAAGGCTACCTGAATCCAGCAATACCACAACATTTCTACCATTAACACACATTTTGCATAAATGTTTCTCAATTCCTCGAATGGCAGTGCATGCGACTGTCGCACACAGCGACTGACGTCTGCCCGTCAGAAAGTCACACTGCATGGGTTCCTCCACAACCGGGCAATTGGCTGCAATATGTCCCGCTTGCCGGCAGCGGTAGCAAACGATCCTTCTTGCCGCCTCTTGAGCCGCTGATTTCCCAGGCTGTTCTCGCCAAACTTGGGGTAGAGCTCCCACCCTCTCACTCTCTCCACCCTTACCCCTTGGAGTCCTCTTATCCGCCCCTGGGGATGGTCTGGTCTTAGGGTGGAAAGTCCGAGTGTCTCTGGAAGAGGCCGTCAGGTTCTCTGTAGCCAAGTATTTCTCCACACGATCCACAAGACCATCGGCCGTCTCTGGGTCTCCATGGCTTACCCAGTTTTGGATGGCAGTAGGAAGAGCTCTCAAAAACCGATCCATTACAACACGTTCCACAATCTTTGGTGCGGACAAAGTCTCTGGCTGTAGCCACTTTCTGCTCAGGTGAATGAGATCATACATTTGAGACCTGGGGGGTTTTCCAAGCTGGAAAGTCCAGTTATGCACACGCTGAGCCCGGACAGCCTGGGTGACACCCAGCCTTGCCAATATCTCAGCTTTTAGCATCATATAGTCTTTTGCTTGGTCAGGCTCTAGGTCATAGTAAGCCTTCTGCGATTCACCAGTTAACAGAGGAGCCACCAGTCCAGCCCACTGCTCCTCAGGCCACTTTTCTCTTTCAGCAGTCCTTTCAAATGTGGTCAAAAATACCTCTGGATCATCCTCTCCAGTCATTTTTGTCAATAAACGACTCACCCCAAAGGACGCGGTATTAGTGGGACGGCTTTCCTCACTGGTCTGCGGACGTTGCTGCATTACTGCTTCCATTTGTTGTAGTCTCTGCTCTTGCTTCTGTAACAGGTCTATGAAGCGGGCCTCAGATTGCTGCTGGGCTTGTTGCTGAGCTTCCAGACTCTGTTGGTGAGCTTGCTGCTGGGCTGCAAGGCTCTGTTGATGAGCTTGCTGCTGGGCTGCGAAGTTCTGTTGTTGAGCTGCAAGGCTCTTTTGCAAACCTGCATTTGTCTGCTGTTGATTGGCATTTGCTAGAGCCAGCTGCTTCAGTATCTCCTCCATGCTGGCTTAAAAAAAACTGCCACTGGTTCTCCACCAACTGTGAGGGGGTTAGCTCGGCAGCGGGTGTGTGTGACCCCCGGGATGGGCTCCCCACACAAAAACAGGCCCAGCAAACGGAGGTTGTGGTTTTCAAAATCAAAAAAAAGGTGCGGTTTATTTTCTATTTACAGTGACAAAACACAGCAAAGCCAAAAGAAACATATAAACAAAATAAATCCTGGTCAACTTGACCTCTGACTAAACATACAGGTTTCCTAACTAACAACTGGGATCAGCCTAGTGCTGTCCTAGTCCCTAAGTCCCTGGTTTTAAATGTCCAAGCAAATAGCCACACAGGCTTTTTCTCACCGCACAGGGGTTCACTCTCCCTAGACAGTCCACACAGGTCTGGTTCCAGGCATGAGCTAACATCTAATGAAGCTGGGAGTTCTTATAGAGGCCTAAATGAGCTGACAAGCTTCAGCTGGCCTCATCAACTCCCTGCCTGCACGACGCCCAGCCCTCTCCCTAGAGGTATGAGTCATCCATGAGCCCACTAGCCTTAGCTGGGCTTATACAACTCTCCACCTAGTTGTATAAGTCGGCGTAAAGCCTGAATCTGGGCGAAATATATCTACCCCCCTGGATGCAACCAGGTGACTTTACCTTCCTGCTGTCACAATATATATATATATATATATATATACACTAAATTAACAGAAGTATTGGGACGCCTGCCTTTACACGCACATGAACTTTAATGGCATCCCAGTCTTAGTCCGTAGGGTTCAATATTGAGTTGGCCCACCCTTTGCAGCTATAACAGATTCAACTCTTCTGAGAAGGCTGTCCACAAGGTTTAGGAGTGTGTCTATGGGCAAGTTTGAACATTTTTCCAGTGCATTTGTGAGGTAAGGCACTGAAGTTGGATGAGAAGGCCTGGCTCGCAGTCTCCACTCTAATGTGAAGGCGAGTCAAGTTCCTCCACCCCAAACTTGCTCACCCATGTCTTTATGGACCTTGCTTTGTGTTTGGTCCAAATCATTTGATGGAGGGGGGATTATGATGTGGGGTTGTTTTTCAGAGCTTGGGCTTGGCCCCTTAGTTCCAGTGAAGGGAAATCTTAAGGCATCAGCATACCAAGACAATTTGGACAATATCATGCTCCCAACTTTGTGGGAACAATTTGGGGATGGTCCCTATGTGTTCCAACATGACTGCCCACCAGTGCACAACGCAAGGTCCATAAAGACATGAACTTAGCAAGGGTGATGGAAAATAACTTCAAGTGCAAAAATTCACATTATAATATTAACTAAAACATATAAAATTAAGTGTAACAATCTAAAAAAATAAAATTCCAAAGTGCTATAATGGTGTGTCCCAACTAGAAATCTGTAGAGGGGTTTCCACCATCCCTGCTAAGTTTTAAAAAAATGATGTTGTATTCTCATTTTGATGTGTATTACATGTGAAATCACATATCACTGGAATTATTGCACTTGAAGCTAATCTGTATGGCAAATATATATAAAAGGGGTTTAATTATTTTATGTCTTTTTTCAGTTTGATGTGTATTATATGTGATGTTACATATCACAGAGACTGGTATTGTGGTAATATTGAAGTTATTGAGATTTCCATACATTATTGATTAGTAAGTTAGCGCTACACTTTTTTTTGTGGTGTAGGAACACGTAACAGTGCTTAGCGGCAAGCCTTTACGGACACTTGTTTATTTTACCTCCAGTAGTTTATTGTAAATAGTACTGTGGTGATTACCCATTATATTAAAGATCGGTATGTGGCATTAATAAACAGACAGATTTCAGTTGTGCCCCACCAGGCCCTCATGGACAATGTGCCTGGCTGCTGAGTTCATCTCCCCATCCCTGAACTCATGGTTACTGATAGGCAGCACTGATAGCCAGCACTGATTGGCAGCACTGATGGGCACTGGTTGGCACTGATAGGTGACACTGATTGGCATCACTCATGGGTACTGATAGGCAGCACTGATTGGCAGCACTGATGGGCACTGATGGGCAGCACTGATGGGCAGCACTGATGGGCACTGATAGGCAGCATTGATGGGCATTGATAGGCAGCACATATAGGCACTGATAGGCAGCCCTAATGGGCACTGATTGTCACTATTAGATGGCACTGATAGGCAACACTGATTGGAAGCACAGATGGGCACTGATAGGCAGAACTGATGGGCACTGATTTGCACTGATAGGCGGCAATGATTGGCACTGATTGGAAGCACTGATTGGCACTGATAGGCAGCACTGATTGACACTTATAGGCAGTACTGATAGGCAGCACTGATTTTCAGCACAGATGGGCACAGATGGGCACTGGTAGGCAGCACTTATAAGCAGCACTGATGGGCAATGATTGATGGCATTGGTTGGCACTGATAGGCACTCACTGGCACTGATTGGCACTGATAGGCAACACTGATTGGCAGCACTGATGGGCACTGATAGGCGGCACTGATATGCAGCGCTGATGGGCACTAATAAGTGGCACTGATTGGAGGCACTGATAGGCAACACTGATGGGCACTGATTGTTACTGATAGGTGGCATTGGTTGGCACTGACTTGCAGCACTGATTGGCAGTGACAGGTGGCACTAATTGGCACTGATAGGTGTCACTGATTGTCACTGATGGGTGGCATTGGTTTGCACTGATAGGCACTGATTGGCACTGACAGGTAGCACTGATTGGCACTGACAGGTGGCACTGATGGGCACTTATTGTCACTGACAGGTGGCACTAATGGGCACTTATTGTTACTGACAGGTGGCACTGATGGGCACTTATTGGCACTGATAGGTGCCATTGGTTGGCACTGATTGGCACTGACAGGTGGCACTGATGGGCATTGATAGGCAGCACCGATTGGCACTGATCTAGGAGAGGGGGAGTTTCACATTGAGCAGTCAGCGAGGCTTGTAAGAGCTGCTCAGTGCTTGGAAATGTCATGTAATGTCACTGCTTACAGGGACCAGCTGTCAAAACTCGGCACTGGTGTCGGGGGTGGGCGGGACCGAACAGCTAGCCTATCAAACACAAGCCAATGGGATAGGGGCTGGGCGGGCCGCTCTATGTATGTGGCTCTGCCCCCTTTCTATCAGCTATTCAACACTAGTCAACGGAATAGGGGCTGGGCGGGCCGCTCTGTATATGGGGCTCCGCCCTATTTCTTAAGCTGCCCAATCTCTGCACGTGACATTACATGACAGTTTCAAGCACTGAGCGGCTCTTACATGCTTCACTGCCTGCTCAATGTGCAACTGTCTCACAGGCAGCACGCTATACACTGGGGACACACATTAGGGTGTGCTATGCTCACATGACATCTCCACAGTGCCTGCAGATGTCAGTTATGGCTTGTTTTAAATTCCTTTACTGGTTGTTATAAATATGGAAATATTTGAATGTCCATAGCCTGGTCACAAATTCACCTTAATGGGGGGAGAGGGGGTCCAGTCAGATCATTTATTGCAGCAGCATTGAGACTTAAAGTGGTTGTAACCCCCATTCATGAAATTTGACCTAAGCACATCTATCTATAGTGTTTACGTATCTCTCTCCAAAGCTCTAAGTGCCATTTCTCTCTGGTGCTCCGTGCCTCTGTTATCAGCATGAGTCACTTCCGACAAGTTCTCAGGCACATTAGATAACGGTAGCTGAAAATTTGTGTCGGAGAGGGAGCTTAGAGGGAGATTAGCAGGGAGCTTGTCTATTCAGACTGCAGCTCTGCATGTTCCTTCATTCTTTTGCCTATGTGAAGGGGGGGGGGGTCCCTTTTCTCCTAAAAGCTATCACACTGTGCAAGTCCAGACTCCCCCACCCACCCCTATGTGCTGCTGAAAGAGGAAGAAATATTGTTAACACGATCTGCACTTTCCAAAGAGTGTAGAAATGGAAAGACAGCAGATATACAAGTAAAACTTATGTAAGGAGATTATTCATCTCTGTGTATCATCTGAGGCCATTCACTTACCTGGGTATATGTGAGGGTTTACATCCACTTTAACGTCTAAGGTTTTTATTACATTGGCCTCCTGCATTTGTTTTATTTAAATGTAGGATATATTGATTTGGGAAGTATATTGTTTGAGTGTTTGTTATTAATTTATATGCAAAATGTACAGGCATTTACATATATTTAAACACATTCAGAGTATCTATTTTGTCCCTGGATGCACACATTTCTTTTCTTTTCTAAACACAATTAAACTAAATGCATGTGAATGCAAGCAATCCCACATGTTTGATTTACTATAAGCAATTATACTGTTCACTTTGCAAGGGAAGTTGGACTTTGCAAGGGTATTTCCCCAGAACTTAGTGAATGAGGTGAAGCTCCACTGACTTCCATCACCCAGTCATTTGCAAGCAAAAATGCATTTGTTTATTTTCCTTACATATGATTGGGTATTCTTTGCAAAGTGTAATTACACAACAATTCTTAAGTTCTGAGAAAAATTCCCTTGCAAAGTTAACAGCCTATTTGCCTTCAGTACATCACCCCCACAGTGTGCATTATACCATTTAAAATCATTACATGCCTTTCATAGGCGTGCGCACGGGGTGTGCCGGATGTGCCTGGGCACACCCTAATCACCCCGTGCTGTCTCCAGAGATCTCCCCAGAAATGCTGCATCCATGAGAATGTGTGGCCCCCGCTGCCTGTGAAACAGTTTCACAGGCAGCAGATCGTGAGAATTGCCAGAGCGGTTCGGTGTATGAAGCTGTCAGATAATGACACTACATGCAGGGAGAGACACCAGCTGTCAAAAGTCAGTGGTGATTTGGGGTGTGGGCGGGACTGAACGGCTATCAAACACCAGCCAATGGGATGGGTCTGGGCGGGCCGCTACATTTACATGGCTCCGCCCGCTCTATGAAGCAGCTCATACATTGGCTGGTGTTTATGGCGCTTGGTCCCACCCACCCCCGACATCGCGGCTGAGTTGTAAGTCATCACAACTCAGCCGCGATGTCGGGGGTGGGCGGGACCAAGCGCCATCAACACCAGCCAATGATTCACTGCTTCAGAGAGGGGGCGGAGCCAGAGAAATGTAGTGGCCCACCCAGACCCTTCCCATTGGCTGGTGTTTAATAACTGTTCAGTGCCGCCCACCCCCTACATCACCGCTGACTTTTAACAGCTGGTGTCTCTCCCTGCATCAGCATGTAGTGTCATTATCTGACCATTTTATACACTGAACAGCTCTGGTAATTCTCACATCTTCTGAATGTGAAACTCCCCCTCTCCCCTATCTGTACCAACCAATGCTGCCAATCAGTGCCCACCAATGCTGCCAGCAATCAGTGCCAACCAATGCTGCCAATCAGTGCCCACCAATGCTGCCAGCAATCAGTGCCAACCAATGCTGCCAATCAGTGCCCACCAATGCTGCCAGCAATCAGTGCCAACCAATGCTGCCATCAGTGCCAACCAATGCTGCCAATCAGTGCCCACCAATTCTGCCAATCAGTGCCAGTGTTGCTTATCAGTGCCAACCAATTTTGCCTATCAGTGCCAACCAGTGCCAACCAATGCTGCCTATCCGTGCCAACCAATGCTGCCTATCCGTGCCAGTGCTGCTTTTCAGTGCCAACCAATGCTTCCTATCACTGCCAGTGCTGCTTATTAGTGCCAACCAATGCTGCCTATCAGTGTCAACCAGTGCCCGTCAGTGCTGCCTATCAGTGCCAACCAATGCTGTAAATCAGTGCCAACCAATGCTGTCAGTGCCAACCAATGCTGCCTATCAGTGCCGCCCACCAGTGCCCATAAGTGCTGCCTATCAGTGCCCATCAGTGCCGCTAATCAGAGCCCATCAGAGCCCATCAGTGCTGCATATAAGTGCCCATCAGTGCTGCCTATCAGTGCCCATCAGTGCTGCAAATCAGAGCCTATCAGTGCCCATAAGTGCAACTAATCAGAGACCATCAGTGATGCATATCAGTGCCCATCAGTGCCGCCTATCAGTGCCACCTATCAGTGCACATCAGTGCTACCAATTAATGTCCATCAATGCTGCCAATCAGTGCTGCCAATCAGTGCAGCCTATTAGTGCCCATCAGTGCTGCCTATCAGTGCCCACCAGTGCTGCCTATCCGTGCCAGTGCTGCTTTTCAGTGCCAACCAATGCTTCCTATCACTGCCAGTGCTGCTTATTAGTGCCAACCAATGCTGCCTATCAGTGCCAACCAGTGCCAGTCAGTGCTGCCTATCAGTGCCAACCAATGCTGTAAATCAGTGCCAACCAATGCTGTCAGTGCCAACCAATGCTGCCTATCAGTGCTGCCTACCAGTGCCCATAAGTGCTGCCAATCAGTGCCCATCAGTGCCGCTAATCAGAGCCCATCAGAGCCCATCAGTGCTGTATATAAGTGCCCATCAGTGCTGCCTATCAGTGCCCATCAGTGCTGCAAATCAGAGCCTATCAGTGCCCATAAGTGCAACTAATCAGAGACCATCAGTGATGCATATCAGTGCCCATCAGTGCCGCCTATCAATGCCACCTATCAGTGCACATCAGTGCTACCAATTAATGTCCATCAATGCTGCCAATCAGTGCTGCCAATCAGTGCAGCCTATTAGTGCCCATCAGTGCTGCCTATCAGTGCCCACCAGTTCTGCCTTAGCAGGGATGGTGGAAACCCCTCTACAGATAATTGCAATAAAAATTACCTTCAAGTGCAACAGCGTTTTAGTTGGGAGGTTCACACCATTATAGCACTTTGGAATTTAAATTTTTTAGATTGTTACACTTAATTGTATATGTTTTAGTCACGGTTATAATGTGAGTTATTGCACTTGAAGTTATTTTCCACCACCCCTGCTAAGTCAATGTCTTTATGGACCTTGCTTTGTGCACTGGTGGGCAGTCATGTTGGAACAGGAAGGGGCCGTCCCCAAACTATTCCCACAAAGTTAGGATCATGATATTGTCCAAAATGTCTTGGTTTGCTGATGCCTTAAGAGTTCCCCTCACTGGAACTAAGGGGCCAAACCCAACCCCTGGAAAACAACCCCACACCATATTATTTGGACCAGTGCACAAAGCAAGGTCCATAAAGACATGGATGAGTGAGTTTGGGGTGGAGGAACTTGACTGACCTGCACAGAGTCCTGACCTCAACCTGATAGAACACCTTTGGGATGAATTTGTGTGGAGACTGCAAGCCAGGCCTTCTCGTCCAACATCAGTGCCTGACCTCATAAATGCACTTCTGGAAGAATGGTGAAACATTCCCATAGACACCCTCCTAAACCTTGTGGACGGCCGTCCCAGAAGAGTTGAAGCTGTTATAGCTGCAAAGGGTGGGGCCAACTCAATATTGAACCCTACGGACTAAGACTTGGGGTGGCATTAAAGTGCATGTGTGTGTAAAGGCAGGCGTACCAATACTTTTGACTATATATATATATATATACATACACACACGTATGTGTGCTTGATAGGGATGAGCTTCGAGTTCGAGTCGAACTCATGTTCGACTCGAACATTGCCTGTTCGCCCGTTCGCCGAACAATGAACAATTTGGGGTGTTCGCGGCAAATTCGAAAAGTCTATGGGAGAAATCTAAAGTGCTAATTATAAAGGCTTATATGAAAGTTATTGTCCTAAAAAGTGTTTGGGGACCTGGGTCCTGCCCCAGGGGACATGTATCAATGCAAAAAAAAGTTTTAAAAAACGGCCGTTTTTTTAGGAGCAGTGATTTTAATAATGCTTAAAATGAAAAAATAAAAGTAAAATATTCCTTTAAATTTCGTACCTGGGGGGGGGTGTGTATGATATGCATGTAAAGTGGTGCATGTTTCCCGTGCTTAGAACTGTCCCTGCACAAAGTGTCATTTTTGAAGGAAAAAAACTAATTTAAAACTCACTCGCGGCTATTAATGAATTGTCGGCTTTTATCAATACATAGAAAAGTCATTGATAAAAAAAAAAAAGCGTGGGGGTTCCCCCAAATTCAATTACCAGGCCCTTTAGGTCTGGAATGGATATTAAGGGGAACCCCGCCGCAAATTTAAAAAAAAATGGCGTGGGGTTCCCCCTAAATATCCATACCAGGCCCTTGAGATCTGGCATGGATTTTAAGGGGAACTCCACCCCAAATTTAAAAAAAAATGGCGTGGAGTCCCCCCAAAAATCCATACCAGACCCTTATCCGAGCATGCAACCTGGCCGGCTGCAGGGGAAGAGGGGGGGACGAGAGTGCGGCCCCCCCTCCCTCCTGAACCGTACCAGGCCACATGCCCTCAACATGGGGAGGATGTCCCCATGTTGATGGGGACAAGGGCCTCATCCCCACAACCCTTGCCTGGTGGTTGTGGGGGTCTGCGGGCGGGGGGCTTATCGGAATCTGGAAGACCCCTTTAACAAAGGGGACCCCCAGATCCCGCCCCCCCTATGTGAATTGGTAAGGGGTACATTGTACCCCTACCATTTCACGAAGAAAGTGTCAAAAAATGTAAATAAAAACACACAAACACCTTGAAAAAGTCCTTTATTTAAAAAAAAAAACAAAAAACATTCCAGCGATGAAATCCAGTGTCCCGCGGCGATCCGATGTCCAGCGCTGTCCGTCATTGGTTGTAATACATGTATAGACCCGCCCCTTTTCATGTTCCGCATCTGGTCCGCTGAGCGGACCTGATGGGGAACGAGAGAAGCTGTGGGTCTATTCATGTATTACACAGCGAACGAAGTTCCCCATCAGGTCCGCCCCCTCGGTATGTCAGACCCCGCCTACGTCATTGGCCTGAGCGGGAAACTTCCTTCACTGTGTAAATTTAAATTATACAGTGAAGGAAGTTCCCCGCTCAGGCCAATGACGTAGGCGGGGTCGGACATACCGAGGGGGTGGACCTGATGGGGAACTTCATTCGCTGTGTAATACATGTATAGACCCGCCCCTTCTCATGTTCCGCATCTGGTCCGCTGAGCGGACCTGATGGGGAACTTTAGAAGGGGCGGGTCTATACATTTAAAACACAGCGGAGGAAGTTCCCCATCAGGTCCGCACAGGCACAACCAATGACGAACAGCGCTGGACATCGGGATCGCCGCGGGACACTGGATTTCATCGCTGGAATGTTTTTTTTTTTTTTTATTATTATTATTTTTTTTTAATAAAGGACTTTTTCAAGGTGTTTGTGTGTTTTTATTTACATTTTTTGACACTTTCTTCGTGAAATGGTAGGGGTACAATGTACCCCTTACCAATTCACATAGGGGGGGCAGGATCTGGGGGTCCCCTTTGTTAAAGGGGTCTTCCAGATTCCGATAAGCCCCCTGCCCGCAGACCCCCACAGCCACTGGGCAAGGGTTGTGGGGGTGAGGCCTTTGTCCCCATCAACATGGGGACATCCTCCCCATGTTGAGGGCATGTGGCCTGGTACGGTTCAGGAGGGAGGGGGGCCGCTCTCTCGTCCCCCCCTCATCCCCTGCGGCCGGCCAGGTTGCGTGCTCGGATAAGGGTCTGGTATGGATTTTTGGGGGGACTCCACGCCTTTTTTTTTTTTTTCATTTGCAGCGGGGTTCCCCTTAATATCCATTCCAGACCTAAAGGGCCTGGTAATTGAATTTGGGGGAACCCCCACGCTTTTTTTTTTTTTTTTTTTTTTATCAATGACTTTTCTATGTATTGATAAAAGCCGACAATTCATTAATAGCCGCGAGTGAGTTTTAAATGACTTTTTTTCCTTCAAAAATGACATTTTATGCAGGGACACTTCTAAGCACGGGAAACATGCGCCACTTTACATGCATATCATACACACCTCCCAGGTATGAAATTTAAAGGAATATTTCACTTTTATTTTTTCATTTTAAGCATTATTAAAATCACTGCTCCCGTAAAAACGTCTATTTTTTAAACCTTTTTTTGCATTGATACATGTCCCCTGGGGCAGGACCCGGGTCCCCAAACACTTTTTAGGACAATAAATTGCATATTAGCCTTTATAATTAGCACTTTCGATTTCAAACGTTCGAGTCCATTGTATTTAATAGGGTTCTAAAGTTCACACGAACATTCTGTCTGTTCGCAGGTTCTGGTGCGAACCGAACAGGGGGGTGTTCGGCTCATCCCTGGTTCTTGAGCTTTTGGGTGCACACCCTAATGCAATAGGCTGCGCACGCCTATGATGCCTTTATACCTGTTTAGGAATTTCCTGTATGCGTATAAATGAGTACAATCGCATGTATTGTGAATAAGGTCTTAGGTGAGGAAACTTTTCAGTGTCTTGTTCTTTAGCCAATTTTTAACCCATCGTTTTCCATAATGTCAGTGACAGTCATTTTAAATATATTATCTGCTGCTACTAGTTTTTGTTATGAAATCTTTTTACTCCTGTTAGTGACAATGGGTGACTTGTACATTACTGCACACATGCACCAGGTCAGAGCTGCATGACTAATTGTAATTAGTCAATACCATTTGAGAACTATTATCACCATTTTGAAGTCCATAAAAGACTAGATAATCTCTAGAAATGCTTAAAATAAGCAGCATCAGCTGTAATCATTGGACCATCTATAGTAGTCAGCCTTAGCCACTGTTTTGGGCTACAGGTACAAAATATATTTTCCTGCTTGCTGTATGTGCTTCCAAAATGCTGAGCCCTGAAATTACCAAAATGTTTTTGACTTTAACAAATACAAGTACCGGTAAATGCATTGGAGTTGATTTACTAAGGGCAAATAGGTTGTTCGCTTCGCAAGGGAATTTTCCCCAAAGCTTAATGAATGTGTTGATACTGTTGAAATTACACTTTGCAAAGAATACCCAATCATGTGCAAGGAAAATAAAACAGTATTTTTTCTTGCACATAATGATTGAAGTCGGCAGAGCTTCATCTCGTTCACTAAGCTCTGGGGGGAATTTCCTTGCAACTTTCTTTGCAAAATGAACATTCTGTTTTCCTTTAGTAAATCAACCCCATAGTTTTCACTATACTTCAGCTATTCCATATCAGCTGTGACAATACTGACATTTAAATAGGAATACACTTGTACTTGGTACAGTTATTAGCAGATATAAGTAAAGAATTATGTTCAGGAAGATATAGCATTATAAATGTTATATTTCTCACTTGGGTCTCCAGTTAGGTGGAATGTGCTTATATTAATATAACCCTATCATGAATATTAAGAAAAATCTTCTCAGTCTGTCATTCAGTTTTACCAAGAAACCTGCAAGCACAAAAAAGCCCAGCTGACGTTGGTGACTTTACTAAAATATTAAGCCATTAACCCAAAGCAAGTACAGTATACTGCAAATTACAACAATGTACGTGTTTATGCCTAATGAACCATAGATGATGAACATTAGAGGATCAGCATAACAGCTACACAATTTATATCATCATAAGGAGGTCAGCAATGGCAGCCTATATTTTCTGATGACGGGGCCCTTTAATTGTTTTCTCTGTTATCAATCACCTTAACGAAAAAAACAAAATCCAATGGTAAGGTCTAATTTCATTTAGAATCTAATTCTAGAATCATCACTTACCGAAAGCACTCCTTGAGGTGGTCCAGAAGAGTTTTATGATACCTGATAACTTTTTTATACTTTGCAGAGAAAGCATTTTCGGAGTATATGGGCCTGGTCACCGTGTAGTAACTTCTTATGTTCTCAGTCATCGCTTCCAAATAATTCCTTCCGTGTGGAATCTTGATCATGGTTCATTTCTAGGTAGCTGATGACTGAATGGAAAGGAGGTCCCATTACGTCCAGAAAGTATCAGATGTCACTCGCTACTGATTCACAATAATAAAAGTACCTTTCTCAGTTAGTCATACAATGCATACTTAATGGATCATGCTGATTTTTTTTTTGTATGTTCTATAAATATTATTAAGCAATTTATGTTATTAGGTAGAAGAATTTTGCTTAAATAAGGAGCTTTGAAATACTGATTTTTAAGGTTCGGGCATTTTATAGCAACTAGTTAAAGTCCATCTTTCATTAATAAGACTACAGTACAATAACTAATAAAACCTAAAATCTGATTGGCTTATGAGAGATTGGTTTTGGTTAGGTTTAGCCATTAAAGAGCCAGGCATAAAAATAAAACTTACATCAAGCATTGAGCTCTTAATGAGCTCTTAATCATTGAGCTCTTAATCAAAAAGGCAGCTATATTGTGAATAGATAATCCAATCAATTTACTATATTATGAGAGTTCTGTAATCCACTACAGACTGACAGACTGAACGTGTACTTGCTGAAGTATTTGCTGTGTACCTGCCTACCTCTGATTATTGGCTGTGATTTATTGTTACTGACTTTTTTTTTTTTTATACGTTTTTCGGAATGTGATAGACATCAGGAGCCTGCAGTGAATAAAATTGCTTTATATTGAAAAACAATAAATTATCAAGATCAAGAGTCAAAGTATTCCTCAGGTCAGGTTGATTCACTAAAGGTGGACATTGGCACATTTTTATATAAAATTGGATGTCCGCAACTACTGTGTAACAGGATGTAATGTCAAGAAATAGCAAAAAACAGGGCAGTCTCAAAGTGACCACTGGGATGGTGGGGAAAAAACATAAAAACATAACGCCAGTACACGCTCCTGGTAATACACATAAATACTGTCTGTAATTAGGATATGTGCAAGGGGCTGATGGCAGGATGGATTCCAGAGCCCAATTACACCAAAGACCAGGTGTCCAGTAAAAAAGTCAAAGTTTATTCCGCATAAAGGACACAACTGGGTGTTGTGCAGTATTACAAGCTATACTCGGTGGTGGAAGCTGGATATTGTGGATTTTGTATACATGGAGAAGGAAGGTCCCAACACTGTGGTGCTCCCAAGGAGAAAGGAGGTAAAACGATAAGATGGCTTAATTTAAATGATGTGCTGTTCCTTGCCTAAATGACAGCTACAAAGTGTCTGCTCTTGTGTATGGTGTTCCACACTAAGAATTCTGTTAGTATGTCAATGTGACGATAGAAGTCATGGCCAACTTTGAAAAGATACAGTAAAGTGTAGAAAATATAATTCTTGTGTGGACATTCCTTTATTCTTAAATATTAAGGCCTATAGCCAGGGTTGTCGTGGGTGGGCCTATGGCCAAGAGTTGACACAAGATCATGAAGGGATCCAGCTACCAGCAGGTGGGTAATTGCCCTATTCAAGAAGAGGCAGGGTGGGGACTTGCAAGGTTTTGGAGCCAATACACAAGCAATAGCGGTCCCCCTTACAGGCTGTTTTTTACATTAGTGAGCTGGCGGGATGCCAAGATTATAATCTTTATAAAAAGTAAAGAGAAAAGAAGGTGTAATTTCAGTGCCTCTGTTTTGAACTTTGAAGAACAATTTATCCGCAATACCTATAGCTTGAAAGGGGAATGATGTCTTGTATTGACATGCTTTTACTGCCTGTTTAGATACTTTCTTTTTTTTTAACTGCCCTTTTAGATACTTTAGTTGTATACTTTGGGTACAGATTCCTCTTAGCATTTGTTGTTCAGCAAGAAACTCAGTTGAAATTATTGTTAATTTATTATTTTATTATAGGTTATTCCATAAACTAAAATGTTTAGTTACACACATATTAGGACACAGTGCCACTAACTATTATTTTATGTGTAGCACCCTCTAGTTAGGTAGGTGCTTGAGGTTCAATTGTTCTATATTGCAGAGTAGAGTAGAGTAGAGTAGTAGAAACATGTAGGCAGGTCCAGCTGTTGGCTAGGCCTGTTTGTTTTCATTCTGGGCTGGGAGCGGCTCAAAGAAGGGCTTGGTGACTCACAGGTAGCATCACTGAGACCTCCCTCTTCGTTCCAGAAGATTCTGGAAAGAGAGAAGGAGAGGCAGAGCTGCCAGGGGTATTTTGAGGAGCCTTGACCAATCCCCACTTTGGATTGGCAGGGGGCAGGCCTCCTGAAATACCCAGGGTCAGTCAGCCCAGCTGGGGAGGAGTTGTCGGGTGGAAGAGATGAAGTGAGAGAGTGTGGAGGCTGTCAGGGCCTACAGCCCCCCCCCAGAGCTCCCCAGTCTGGGGGGTAGGGTAACCTTGGGCCTGGGCTCGAGTGCAGCCAGGAGGAGAGAAGAGATCCTGATACAGAGGCACATGAGAGAGAAAGGAGAGGACAGCGGGAGAGAGCACTGCTGAGAGACTCCGGGGAGGACAACTGGTCGCAGCCAGGAGGGTTGGTGAGTAAGGTACAGTCGGGAGGACTGGGGAGGCACACCTGAGACAACTGGGAGTTTGCAGTTTGAGAGTGGACTGTGGAAAAAGAGGCAGTGGAAAGAGGCAGCTGCAGTCAATAGGGATGCAGCCTGAGATCAGTAGCCGAGTTGAGGACAGTTAGCACTGGAACTGTTTCTACATCATAGGGGCCCAGGGGTCCTGCCCACAAAAGGCAATTCACTGAGGCCTAGTTGAGTTAGTGTCAGGCCTAACCCTTTGGTGCTAGCTGGTCCGGGAATCTGCAGCAAGTGAAGTGCTGGAGGAGTAATGGTCTGCAGCAAGTGAAGTGCTGGAGGAGTGAAGAGAAAGAGGTCTTAAGCAAGAGTTGTGCTGGAGAGAAGACTGGAGTGTATATACAGAAGTGTATATAGACATCCCAAGCAAGTTGCACTGAATCTTTCTGGGCATCCCATAATTTCCCATTCCAATCCAAGTTCAATCCCCTCAATAGAAAACAAAAAAACAAAGCTTATGGACTGTTCTATGTCTCTGAGTGCCTGAAAGATGGATGCCGGGCTGGGCAGGGTAACAGGTGAACCACAATATTCAGCAACCCCTACGGGGGCATGGCTACATATGCAATCCCACAGACTTTGTCCAACAGCAAAACCAACCATTAAGGGTTCTGATGTAAGCAACAAACTTTTTGAATAAATCCTATGTCTAATGCAAGCTAATTTAACCAGTCATCTGTAAAAATAAATGTTTATTAAAAAAAAAATCTTTGGAGACGGATTGGCAAGAATATGAATTCTTCGGAAAATCGGAATGAATTTTTTTTTATAAAAAAAAAATCTTAGGAGACAGAACCACAAAAGCACTATTATCAATAATAACAGCTATAGGAATAGAGTGGTTTTTTTTTAAAGGACATACAGGAATGTAATTATAAATAAAAAGTCCATAGCTATTCGCCCAGTGAATGTCCATGTACATTTGTTCTGTGTGAAAATATCCTGATAACATTCGTTTTTTGCCCAACATAAATGTTTTGCTAAATTGCTACGCAAATATTTTTAAATTCACCTCTTATTTTTTATTTAATTTTTTATTTAAAAAAATAAAGGTCGACCTTAAAAAAAATATGTATCTGAGTGTGCAACGCGACAGCAAAGCATCATCATGAACATGAGACAGGGAAAGATCATTTTCTTTAAAAGCTTTGTTTTGTAGAAATACGAAAGAACGAGGTCCATAGACATTTCCTAATTATCAGAATGAATTCAGAAAAGAAAAATGACTTGACAAAAGATGATTCACAGCTCCCTCTTCTGGAATCATTAGGTTCAGCACAAAGGAATAAAAAAAATCTGACTGGTATGGGCAGCAAAATGATAATCTCAGACATTTTATACTTTTCTATTATTTGTATTCTAAGAAAAGATAACAGACAAAGAAAAACTGACACAATCAGATGAAAATCAGACTATCTATCTGTTAGCAAAGGCAAGACAGCCTAATACAAGTGGCATTCAGTTTAAGCATTTCCTTTTACTCCACGGTGGAGCATTGGACAACCGTAAAAGCCTCTTCACCACACTTGCATGGTTAGGTCTCTCTTGGTCTTGGGGGTTCCAGTTACGTTCTTGCCTTGTAGAGTTTTCCAGAGGTTGAGCGGTATCCAACACCGCTTTATTTGTTTTTTCTGAAAGTTGGTTGGCCAACGCTCAAAATTTACCAAAAATGAACACATCTGGCCATCAGATGCTAACAATCCATCTGATGATGATTTTTTCACTAGTGCTCTATGTCTCATACACATAAAGTAAAACAGATCTGATACTGTGCTTGAAGATGCTCAGCTTTGTTCTTCTATTGATCTGGTCCAGGGATGAGCCGAACACCCCCCTGTTCGGTTCGCACCAGAACCTGCGAACAGACAAAATGTTCGTGTCAACTTTAGAACCCTATTAAATACAATGGACTCGAACGTTCGAAATCTAAAGTGTTAATTATAAAGGCTAATATGCAAGTTATTGTCCTAAAAAGTGTTTGGGGACCGGGGTCCTGCCCCAGGGGACATGTATCAATGCAAAAAGAAGTTTTAAAATCGGCCGTTTTTTCGGGAGCAGTGATTTTAATAATGCTTAAAATGAAAAAATAAAAGTGAAATATTCCTTTAAATTTCGTACCTGGGGGGTGTGTATGATATGCATGTGAAGTGGCGCATGTTTCCCGTGCTTAGAACTGTCCCTGCAAAAAATGTCATTTTTGAAAGAAAAAAATGCATTTAAAACTGACTCGCGGCTATTAATGAATTGTCGGCTCCCGGCAATACATTCAAAAGTCATTGATAAAAAAAAAAAAAAAAGCGTGGGGGTTCCCCAGAATTCAATTACCAGGCCCTTCAGGTCTGGAATGGATATTAAGGGGAACCCTGCCGCAAATTTTAAAAAAAATTGACGTGGGGTTCCCCCAAATATCCATTCCAGGCCCTTCAGATCTGGCATGGATTTTAAGGGGAACTCCACCCCAAATTTAAAAAAAAAATGGCGTGGAGTCCCCCAAAAAATCCAAACCAGACCCCTTATCCGAGCACGCAACCTGGCCAGCCGCAGGGGAAAAGGGGGGGATGAGAGAGCGCCCCCCCCCTCCCTCCTGAACCGTACCAGGCCACATGCCCTCAACATGGGGAGGATGTCCCCATGTTGATGGGGACAAGGGCCTCATCCCCACAACCCTTGCCCGGTGGTTGTGGGGGTCTGCGGGCGGGGGGCTTATCGGAATCTGGAAGACCCCTTTAACAAAGGGGACCCCCAGATCCCGGCCCCCCCTATGTGAATTGGTAAGGGGTACATTGTACCCCTACCATTTCACGAAGAAAGCGTAAAAAAATGTTTAAAAAAAACACACAAACACCTTGAAAAAGTCCTTTATTAAAAAAAAAAAAAAAAAAACATTCCAGCGGTGAAATCCAGTGTCCCGCGGCGATCCCGATGTCCAGCGCTGTCTTTCATTGGTTGTGCCTGAGCAGACCTGATGGGGAACTCCCTCTCAGTATTTTAAATGTATAGACCCGCCCCTTCTAAATTTCCCCATCAGGTCCGCTCAGCGGACCAGATGCGGAACATGAGAAGGGGCGGGTCTATACATGTATTACCAAAGTGAGAGCAGTTCCTCATCAGGTCCGCCCCCTCGGTATGTTGGACCCGCCTACGTCATTGGCTTGAGCGGGGAACTTCCTTCACTTTTCCCCTGCGGCCGGCCAGGTTGCGTGCTCGGATAAGGGGTCTGGTATGGATTTTTAGGGGGACTCCACGCCATTTTTTTTTAAATTTGGGGTGGAGTTCCCCTTAAAATCCATGCCAGATCTGAAGGGCCTGGAATGGATATTTGGGGGAACCCCACGTTAATTTTTTTTTAAATTTGCGGCGGGGTTCCCCTTAATATCCATTCCAGACCTGAAGGGCCTGGTAATTGAATTCTGGGGAACCCCCACGCTTTTTTTTTTTTTTTTTTATCAATGACTTTTGTATGTATTGCCGGGAGCCGACAATTCATTAATAGCCGCGAGTCAGTTTTAAATGCATTTTTTTCTTTCAAAAATGACATTTTTTGCAGGGACAGTTCTAAGCACGGGAAACATGCGCCACTTTACATGCATATCATACACACCCCCCAGGTATGAAATTTAAAGGAATATTTCACTTTTATTTTTTCATTTTAAGCATTATTAAAATCACTGCTCCCGAAAAAACGGCCGTTTTTAAAACTTCTTTTTGCATTGATACATGTCCCCTGGGGCAGGACCCGGGTCCCCAAACACTTTTTAGGACAATAACTTGCATATAAGCCTTTATAATTAGCACTTTAGATTTCTCCCATAGATTTTTCGAATTTGCCGCGAACACCCCAATTTGTTCGCTGTTCGGCGAACGGGCGAACAGGCAATGTTCGAGTCGAACATGAGTTCGACTCGAACTCGAAGCTCATCCCTAATCTGGTCTATTGAGGCTGCTTTTACCAACATTGCCTTCTAAAATTGTTAGTTGTCTGGCTGTCATTATGACCCTCTTGCTTCAATGCTTTGAATGACTGATCTTGAACAAGTGGTCAGATAAGGATGGCTGGCTTTTATCTGACTTACCTTAACTGCATACTTCAGGTTAGTAACTAAAAGTAATAAAGCTTTGGGGACAGCATGAGACCTGGGTATTACCATTTTCATAACGAAGTCAACAGCAGCGGTCCCCATAATCTTATGTAGCACCCTCTACCTAGGTAGGTGCTAGAGTATGTTTCTGGCAAGTGTAGGTAAAATTAAGGCAGGCCTAGCTGGAAGCGTAACCTGTTTGTTTTGGCTTGTGTGGGCTGGGAGTGGCTCAGAGTAGCAGCTATGACTCACAGACAGCATCACCTCACTGTTACCTCCCTCTTTCTTGTAGCGTATTCTAGAACAGGAGGAGGGGAAGAGAGGTGGAGCTGTCTGGGTTGTCTCAGGGAGCCCTGACCAATCCCTAACTAGGAGTGGCAGGGGGTAGGCTGCCTTGAAATACTAGGTCAGCCCAGCTGGGGAGGAGTTGTCAGGTGGAAGAACTGAGGATGGAGTACTAGGCTGTCAGGGCCTTTGAGGGAGCTCCCCAGTCTGGGGGGGGGGGGCACCTTGGGCCTGGGACTCGGGTGCAGGACAGAGTCCTTCAAGAACTCATGAAGGATCCGAACATGAGGCACAGGAGGAGTCAGAGAGGCTAGCAGGAGCTAGTATTGCTGGTCAAGTCTTCAGGAGGGAACCACCGGTTGCAGCCAGGAGGATTCAATCATATGTGAAATAAGACTCTGCTGCTGCTGCTGCTACCATCAGCAGAGTTCTAAAGTGTTATTCTCACTGATATTTATCAACGAATCATAGGATTTAATCTACTCTATCCCTGTGGATAATACCTCAATGAACTATCTGCATGTTAACACTGGAATCGTATTTTGGATTACAGACCCAGCCTGTTGCCTTACTACCACTGCTAGAGTCTCATGTTAGCCATATACATGCCCTAGTTTATTAGCCAGTCCCAGTAGGTATATGTGTGCGAGTGGTGTGCTTGGTTGTGGTGGCCACCTGTCCTCTTTAGACTAGTGTCTAATTTTATTAGTGCCGTGGAGATACTGGTACCTTTTTGTAATTAAATGTAGTTTTTATATGTGGATAATCAATGAATAAACTTGCAGTCTTTATCCGTATTCCTCTCTGAATAATTCCTTTTTGAAATTCTCTGTTTCTCCCCTCTTTTTTTGATATGCTGCAATAATTTAGAGGAATTTACGTAGTAGGATCTGTTATTTAATAGGCCACTACTAAAAGCGGATATCTGGATTAGGTAGTGTGACCCCTGCAGGATTGCATCCATCACCTACCTCTAAGACTGCTCTGGATGAGTCACTGAGACCTACCTTTCTGTGATTTGTTTTTTGTTTGCAGCCAGGAGGGCTGGTGAGTGACAAGTGCAGTCAGGAGAGGCATGCCAGAGAGGACTAAGAGGAAACAGTCAGAGCTGGGTGTGGAGCCAGTAGAGAGGATTGCAATATCATAGGCAGTGAAGTCGGGCAGCTGCAGCCAGGATTGGTTTCTATGCAGAGCTAAACCAGATTTTGCACGCTCCAGTTTTAATAAATTGCCCCCATTTTTTATGGAGACTCCACTCCAAGACACTGAGGTTGTAAGTTTAAATTGTGATGTCCTTACAATCTCATGAATACAATATACATTTATCTTCTCCTCACAAAATTTCTTTACTTTGTGTCCCTCGGTGATAGTTTGTTAGTCATTGGTACCCCATACCTGGCATATCCCAGTGTATGCCATATACTTGTGTAGCGGGGTCCTCAAATAGATGGGATACACCTGGGCAATAGTGTGACCCAGGTGTATAATTGTGTTAGGATTCAGACCCCTTTTTATCTCGTGGAGGATTGGAGGATGTAATATTCTCCTTTGCCTGTGGGTGGCGAGGTACCCACAGGCTTCAGGTAGAATCATCTTCGCAGTGCTCCCTGTTTTGTCCCTTCCCGGAGATGGTATGGCTGGGGCGGGGAACCCGCCGGGCCGTTGAAGGGAGGAGATAAAAGGGGGAGACGCCCTTACCACGCGGTCGTGGTCGTCGTCGTCGTCGTCGGGCAGAGGAGGAGGTCCTCGGAGGAGGAGGGCTGCGGTCCGCACCCAGGGCCCTTAGGCCTGGGTGCGGGAGATCCAGGAGTCTGGTCCAGGTGCCCATGGCCTGGTCCGGAGTCATGTTGGCGTCCATCCCAGGCACCTTTAGCCTGGGGTGAGGTACTATCGAGGAGGCCTGGGGCCCAGTACCTTCGACTGGGTCCCGCTAGGGTGGACTGTCCGAGGGTCCCTGAGCGGAGGGACTCGTACCTGAGGTGAGGAGGCCGGGGAGGTTACCCACTGAAGACCCGGAGCAGCACCAACCCGGTGACGGTGGGCCTCTGGGAACTCTCTTGGGAGGACACATCCCCTGATAGGGGCCACAGCGTATCGAAGAGGGCTCCATTGCTGTTCATAGGGGTTGCTAGAAGAGACCCTATCTTTAGAACTTAAACTTTAGGAAGTGCCTCGATCTGCTCATCCCACCGTTGGAAAGGTTATAGGTCCCAACCAGTCTGCTGCAATAAGAACTGTTTATCGTGCTTTGCTATTGGAGTGCCAAATAAACGAGTGTTGGACCTTTCTTCGGTGTGTGAACTCCAGTTACTGGAAGCAAAGGGGAGGCGGGTGAGCTTGTGGTTACAGACTCAGTGCATTCACAGAACACACCGGCCCGAGGAAACATCAGGAAGTGGCCTTCACCTCCCTACTACAATGGGGAGGACATGGGCCGTGGCGCATCTCACTCTCACAACCCCTAGACATGAGTTGGTGTGTAAAACGGATAAAGAAGAAGAGAGGGTGAGGCCGCTACACTTGTATTTGACTTTTGCACCCAGTGTTCACCCCCACCCCCATCTTGATTTCTTTATTGTATAAATAAAGCATGATATAATTGACCTTCAAAGCAACAAGCAACTTTCAAAGCAAAAACCTTTCCAAACCCATTCCAATAAAAACACCAACATCCCTTTGGTTTTTGAAGGGCGGCTCTCAAGCCCAGTGGCGGCTGGTGCTCAAAATTTTTTGGGGGGCGCAAACAAGCTGAAAAATTCTGAAAATAACTGTAAAAAAACCCCATCAATTGCAGCCACTGTGCCATCAAATGTAGCCACTGTGCCATCAAATGCAGCCACTGTGCCATCAAATGCAGCCACTGTGCCCATCAAATGCAGCCACTGTGCCCATCAAATGCAGCCACTATGCTCCATCAAATGCAGCCACTGTGCCCCATCAAATGCAGCCACTGTGCCCCATCAAATGTATCCTCACTGTGACCCCCCCCCCACCCGCTCGCTGTCTGATCGACACTTACCACATCTTGGTGGCAGGTCAGCCAGCGGGTGACGGCAGTGAGCTGTGGGACGGGCAGCGGGTCAGGCGACGGCTCCTGTGTCCTCCATGATTCCAGTGCGTCTCTTCTTCCCTTCTGCTAGGCGTCCAATAGGATCGCCTGTGCCTTCAGCCAATCAGGCGACGGTTATTAGACCCACGCTTCCTGATTGGCGGAGAGGCAGTTTAGTGTTTGGAAAGCGAATATTCATTTGCTTTTCTAACACACCTGGGTGGGCTCCAAGCGCAATGCTCTCCGAGTACACCTTTTTTGAAGCCTATTAGAGCCTATGGCTCTAATCAGTTGCTTCAAAAAACACCCCCTCGCAGGGGCGGATCCAGAGTCTTTTCTCGGAGGGGCACTGACAAAAAATATGTTTTTTTGGTGGGAAATTTATCTGGGGAAATGGCTGGTGTCGGCGCCTCAATCATCCCGGCACCATGGTTGTTATGGTGTCAGGATGATTGAAGCGCATTATTTCTATTATTACATTGTAATATAAAATTAAATAGTTCAATGCAGAATCAGTGGGAGTCCCCAGTGTGTCACTTGCCACCGTCGCCTGCAATTAGTGGGAGCCCTGAGCGTGTCACTTGCCACACGTTGCGGATTGTCATTTGCCACGTCACCTGCCACATCTTGTGGATTGTCACTTGCCACACCTTGTGGATTGTCACTTCCCACATCACCTGCCACACCTTGCTGATTGTCACTAGCCACACCTTGCGGATTATCACTTGCCACGTCACCTGCCACACCTTGCTGATTGTCACTTGCCTGCCACCAGATGCAGATTGTCATTTGCCACGTCACCTGACACAATTTGCGGATTGTCACTTGCCACATCACCTGCCACACCTTGCTGATTGTCATTTGCCATGTCACCTGCCACAATTTGCGGATTGTCACTTGCCACGTCGCCTGCCACACCTTGCGGATTGTCACTAACTTGCCTGCTAAGGTGTAGTTTTTGTTGTCTCTTGCTGTGTCCCAGACTCCTAGAGTCAGGCAGCAGAGAGATAATGTAATCTCTCTGCTGCCTGCACAGTGAGGGCGGAAGTCAATGCAGGAATGCAGGGCAGGCACGGGGAGGTGAGAGATGATCTTATCTCTCTGCTCCCCCGCTCCCGGCTAGCTGATTGGCCAGCTGCCACACTGAGCCTGCTCTCTCACTCTCACCTGCGCTGCCAACACACTGAGAAGCACGGTCTTCCCACGAACCGCGCCGCCCGCCCGCAAACCGCGCTGTAAGCGGAGCCGCCCGCTTTCTTACCCGTCTGTGGAGCCGCACGCTATCGCACCTGCCCGCAGAGCGGCCCGACGTGACTCACTGACGTCACTCGTTGCTAGACGCCAAGCGGCCCAGACGTTAGCAACGAGTGCAGGGAAGAGGCTCCACCCATCTCCTCCTCTGCTTCTGGTATTGTGTCAGTGCGCCGCGTAACTACATTAGACGAGTCTCTCTCTCGGCGCCGCTGATCGGCTGATGTGAGAAACTGAGAGAGAGACTCAGAGAGGCAGCGGCAGCCGCAGAACAAGTATTGTATATACTCGGGTATAAGCCGACCCGACTATAAGCCGAGGCACCTAATTTTACCCCAAAAAACTGGGAAAACTTATTGACTCGAGTATAAGCCTAGGGTGTCCATCTGCATGCCTCACTGTGCCTCACTGTGCCCATGCCTCACTGTGCCCATGCTTCACTGTGCCCTTGACTAGACTGGTGTTTAACATAGGAGTCTATGGAAGGAGTGCCCGGTTTTAAAAATCGGTTCTCCCCAGCCGTAAGTCTCCCAGACACCATACTTTGCCCACTTGTAGAGGAGACATGGGGCTACATGTGTGCTAAGTTTGGGGTTCAGGGGACCTACGGCTGGCCGGTACCGGGTCCGCAAAGTCACCAGAGAAATGACCGTTTAACATTGAAGTCTATGGAAGGGGTGCCTGGCTTTAAAAAATCGGTGCTCCTCGGCCGAAGGTCCCCCAGACACCAAACTTTGTACACTTGTAGAGGAGACAAGGGGCTACATGTGTGCCACGTTTGGGGTTCAGGGGCTGGTACCAGGTCCCCAAAGTCCGGGAGATCAGGCGCAAAAAAAAACAAACAGAGCAAGCAAGTGAGTGTGACAGATGGTCTCGAGCTCGGGGGGGCAATTGCCCTGTTGCCCCCCCCCCTGGATCCGCCCCTGCCCCCTCGCTGCTGTAATTCAGGCGCCCGGTGTCCAAATAGGGGCCAGACGCCTGAATAAGGGGTGGCCATGGCGGCCATGGATAGATTCATGCTATGCATGAATCTATCCATTCTACATATAGGGGGGTGGTGGGATAGAGGGGGCAGCGCCGGTGTGCCCTTAATGGATGGGCTGCCATTGCTCAATTATCTAGTTACATGCAGATGAAATAAGGAAACAGGAAAACAGGAATTTGCTTTTCATATGACTGAATAATGGAAGTAAACATTCATACAAGTTATATTCAAACAGCTCCTTTAGTAAATCAGCCGCAATGTATATACTGAACATTTAGACATCTTGATTTTAGGAAAGGTCGTGTTGTCATGTATCTGTTCTCTATATGATAGCATTACATTTTATATTTACAAAACCTCAATAAAAATAAATACATATACTTTAAATGGTTAAAAAAGAACAAATTCTATATATTGCTGAGATGTGTTATATTTAAAAGCAACAGTTTCTTCTTTTTGAAAAAGGTATATTTAAAAAAAATCTAATAATTCATTTTATAATGTTGTCAAATAAACTGCATTTACAGGCGAAACATTTTGTTTGTGTTAATTTTTCCCCTAACAGCCTTCAGTCATGGTAAAGTCTTAATTTTCTTCACATCCTCTTCCTGTGTGTAGAATGTCAAGTTTTGGGTCAGCCATTCAATGAAAAGTACCATACAGAATTCACCTTCTTAGAATTTAGTTTCATTTGGCACCTGAAAAGCAAACACTACTATAAGATACAGAACTGTAACTATGATAATGACATTATATATACTAAAAAAACTACAATAAACAGAGCAGCATCAATTCTTATTTTCTGGGGTCCCCCGCTGGTGCTCCAGGCCCCTCCTCTTTGGTGTGTGCCCCCAGCGAAAGCCACTTTTCCTGGGTGCATCAGTGCATGCTCGCTCCAGACTGGGTGCGACTCGGCCCACGCCCCCCACTCCCTCATCACAGAATTTGATTGACAGCAGCAGGAGCCAATGGCGAGAGCCGCTGCTCACGTGCACATTGCTGGATTGGATCGGGCTCAGGTAAGAATAAGGGGGGGGGCTTCTGCAGCACAGAATTTTTTTTTTCCTTAATGCATAGAATGCAATTTAAAAAACCTTGAGGCTTTAGAACCACTTTAAAGTGAACCTCTGGGAACAGAAAGATTGCAGTGATAAATTATCTTAAAGCGGTAGTAAACCGCGACTGCTTAAAAAAACAAAAAACAAAACACCTGTAATGCCCTGTACACACGATCGGATTTTCGATGGAATAAAATCCGATGGAATTTTCCTTCGGAATTCCAATGAAGCTGACTTTCATCAGTCTTGCCTACACACCATCAGACAAAATTCCGACCGTCCAAAACGCTGTGACATAAAATACTCAGACGAGCCGAGAAAAATGAAGATCAATGCTTCTGAGCATGCATCGACTTGATTCTGAGCATGCGTGGGTTTTTTCTCCATGGGAGTTCCACACAGACGATCAGAATTTCCTATCGTTTTGTTTTTTCCATCGGAAAAATTAAAAAAATGTTCTATTTTTTAACACCGATGGGAAAAAGTCAGATGGGGCTCACACACGATCGGTTTTTCCGATGAAAAAAGTCCATCGGACTTTTTTCATCGGAAAAACCGACCGTGTGTACAGGGCATAAGGCAATTGCATAATGTGCTAATATGCTTCGCATACTAGCACATTATGAAATACTTATCTTGCAGTGAAGCCTTCCAGCGGCACACTGTCACTGCTGAGAGGACTGACATTTTCCTCTGGTCTTTCTTCCAGGTTCGTACGCTCTGGCTATGTTATTGGCTGGGGCAATAACATCACTCCTGTGCATGTGTGCAGGAGCCCTCGGTTGCGTGCGGACCCCAAGGCATGCCGGACCTTCAGAGTGCATGCACCGGAGACGTAACTGGCTGCATCCATGGTGAAGATCTCCTAAACAGTGCACGTTTAGGAGATATTTATTTTACCTACAGGTAAGTCTTGTTATAGGCCTACCTGTAAGTAAAAATCACCAAGCGGGCTTTACTACCACTTTAAAGTTGTGGGCCCCAGGACTGTAGTTTTGTATCTAAGCTTTACTTCCTAGTAAGTCCTGGATCTGGAATAAACATGCAGACTTTTTAGACAATATTTGCTGCATGCTTATATCAGAAAAGTGACTCAGTAAGTAGCAAAGTCAGGATCAGGGTGAAACCGTCACAAGCTGAATTTTTAAAGCATGTCAGGAACGACAGCATACATATTTCTACCCTCACAGCACAATTGGTCACTGAATGGAATGACCTATTCTTTAAATCTGAAAATTTTGGAAGCATGGTATCCCTGCAAATTTTTGGACTTAGAGGGGGAACAAGAAAAAGTCACATGCTGACCTTCTGAAGGGTTAGACCACTTTTCTGTCCCAACAAAACAAAGACAGTGGAGTAAAGACTGAGTGAGGGAGTAGTATACTTTACATAAAGAGGCTGATTATTGGCTGATCAGGTAAAATAAAAAAATCCAGTTAAGAACATAATTGGACTATACACGAAACACCATAATTATCTACTGTGATACTCAAAGTGCACCTGTGCCTAGACTATGGACATTAAACTCTTTACATCTTCTTAAGTTCACAATACTTAAAGGGATAATTCACCTTTACCATAAAACTGCTTATGCAAGTAAGGGGTTTCTGTAGCTAAAACACTGTGCAGCTTTGACTAAGTTGAATAATAACCGTGCTATAGGTGTAGACAATTTATGAACCTGCCAAAGCCTGCCTGAGGACCTAAAGCTGTTTGGAAAGATTCAAGTTCAGAGACAGGAAGGGGACAGGTATCCCTGCAGGGAAGATTTCGCCAGAATCCAGCTGTTCGCACTACATGGGACATTCTTCATAACAGGTAGGTAATGTGACTAAAGCTGTAGGGATTTTATAAAAAATTTAAACTTCAGCTTTAATGAACGCTTATGTATGAATATCATGACAACTTACATTAAAGACTTCACTGTAGGTGTTTCCATTTGCTAATCCATTCGCAAAGAAAGGGGTAACATTTTCCTGTGTTAAAGACACAAAATTATGAAAATAAGACATCTAATGGTATAACATCTAGGAGTTCATGAAGGAAGTCATTGACCTGGAACAAGCGTGCAGCCAGCTTAGTCTGAAAAGTCTAAACTCCTGATTTGAATACCTGATCCAAGCTAAGCCTTTGATACTGAACTTTTAAAGAACAAGTCAGTAATGGCAGGTTCAATTTAAGGGCCCCTTTAGATCAATGTGTGTATAAAGAGGTTCTTCTTTCCTAGAGTTAGAGCCCATTCACACAGGGGCAACTTTGGATCTGACTTCAAATCGGCCCAGGTTGCCCCTAGTCGCCTCAAGTCGCGCTGCATGAGAAAATCAATGTAAGTGAATGGAGCCGTCTTAATGCACACTACTGCAGTCGCTCCGACTTCAAAAAAGGTTCCTGTACTACTTCATTCCGACTTCTAGGCAACTGCTAGGTGACCTGTACCCATTGATTTACATGGAAGTCGCTCAGAAGTCTGATCCCCTGTCTTAACAGGAGCAACTTTCCAGGAAGAGAACATACATTTCTCAGGCAAACCTCTCCCTCCCCCCTCCCTCCCACAGAGCTGATTCTTGTTTGATTGGCCACTGGAATGTCTCCTGTCCTGCAGGCAACTTGAAGTTGCCTTGTAAGTAGCTCCAGGTCGCGCTGTAATTCATACTCAAGTCGTGTCCAAGTTGCCTGCCAAAGTCGCGCTGGAAGTCGTGTTGCCCCTGTGTGAATGGAGTCTTAGGCAAGTCTGTTGTCATGCATTAACATATGTATCTTTTGAGCATTGACATGCATTATTGATGTTTGTAAACACATTTTGACGTGTGTTTCCAATGAGTTTTCAAATTTAGGATTTGGAGTGGAAAGAGTTAACAGCCATCGAGCGAAGCTTGTTAATATCTGTTGCCGATGCATCAAAATGCATGTTTTACGTATTTTGATGTGTTGCCATTTACATCTATGGGCCCCCAATACACTAAAACACAGAATAAATGGTCACATCTCCAGGCAGGACTAGGAAATCAAAGTACTGCGAAAGTGCAATCCATCTCATTGAAGGAGTGTATTGTAATGAAATGGAATTTTGAGCTCCCGGCCTTGCCTGGAAGGCACAGTGACATCACCTCTGGATTCCAGGGTAGAGGAAAGTTTTTTTGTTGGGGTGCAGGAGCTGGGCAATAGAGTGGATATTCTATTTGCCATGGAAGGTTCACTTTATTGGTATTTTGTTGCACAATCTTGGTTCTGCAATGTAACATCCTTGACTTCACTACAAGTGACAGACTTTCCCTTGCTGACAGAACCAAATTCAGAAGCATCATTTCAAGAGCCAACAGACCTGATCTTTCCCAACTATACCAGTTAGACGCATTAAAGTGGAACTTTCGTCAAAAATTATACTCTTGGGGGTCTATTTATAAAACATTTATTGGATGAATATCACACACAGTCATGCAAACTGGATGGATTATCCCCATATTTTCCACAATTGAATCATTTCTTTGATTGTCAGCTTCACCAAGTACCCAAAATGGAGTATAGTTTTCTGAACCACCTAAATGAGAAAATATACATATTGTCCACTAGATGGAGCTGAAAATAATAGGATTGATAGACTCATATAAATCATCTATTACAGAAAAGTATGGGGAAATTTTGTCCCGCCTGCCGGAATATGTGTGACATTTTTCTAAAACGTGTTTTATAAATAGACCCTTAAGGGTTTGTTATAGCCCCATTTATATATGCACAGTTAACCCCCCCCCCCCCCCCCGAAGTCATTGTAATAGCACATGCCCATTTGACAACTTTTTGTTCTGGGTCACACACATGGGCATAGCTTGGGGTTACAAGGGTCACAATAGTGATTCCACCCATGTTCCAAATTAGGTTGGGGGTCAGCAACCCATTGATCATGGCCAGGTGACTGGTGGATTGTGCCCTTGGTTTTGCCGGCCTTTCATCTGCATAGCATCCAACACAGTGCAGTCAGTGCTATACAAGCAGTAAGACCATATCTGTATTGCAGCTGAGCTAACACTGGCTGTGGAGGGAGCAGAGAGCAGCTGCATAAACCAATACCCCCTTTGTAGTGCTGGCTGCAGTCCCAGGCAGAGTGATAGTAACTGCACACCGCCTCTTATGCCCACTAGTAGGATTTGGAGAGAAGAAAGGCTCTGAAAGTGGATGCTCCTCTCTCCTGTAATAAGTATTTCAGGTCAGTGTGCCTTACACAAGCAATACTGAACTGGGCATAATACTATGGCAAGCAACTATTATGGGGGCTCAGGACAGTAAAGGCTTGTTTACATTTGTGGTTTGGGGAGCAGTAAAACCCCATAGTTGAGCCATGTTTTACCCCCCCCCCCGCACAACCACACCCCCTTTAACTGCAGTGGCTAGGGGTGTACACATGTCGCAGCAAGAATTATACGCCCTTTCATGCTTGGAGGATGTAGTGCCCGCCAAGCATGACTGATTCAAGTGAATGCCCTTCTGTAACCTTGAACATTACAGCAAACAAGGGGTTAAAGCAAGGGAAAGAAGGGGAAAGCCCCTGGAAGTCACACATCTAAGGTGTCCTAGAGAGATGAATAGAGTGGCAACCTCAGCCTGGACTCCGACCAGGCCACGCCCCAATGCATTTCACCCCACCCCCGGAGCTTAGTCATAATAAGCACCGGGTGGTGGGTGAAACCCTCTGGGGCGTGGCCTTGTCGGAGTCCAGGCTGAGGTTGTCACTCTATTCATCTGGGGGAGTTGCCTTAACCCTGAAATGCCACTGTCCCTTCTTTGTGCTTATTAAAAAAACATAGTGAAAGCACAAAAGGTAAAAGCTACTTATCACCAAAGCTCATCTCCACAAAAAGAGCAATTTGATTTAGTCGGATACAATGCACAATACAGCAACCGACAGGTATATCTGTTGAGAGATTATGTTGAAAACTAAGTTCAGTATACTGATCGGACTTTGACAACAACGGTCCGACGGACGTGTTTTATCGGACAATCCGACCGTCTGTATGCTCCATCGGACAATTTTTGACGGTTTTTCAATGGACAAATGTTCGCTGTGAATGCTCTCAAAAACTTTCCGACAACAAATGTCCGATGGAGGATCATCCTATTGTGTGTACATCGGACTAGAATCCAAAGTACAAACACGCATGCTCAGAACCAATGTTAAACATCAGCCAACAATAGCAGAAGTTGCCCAAAGGGTGGCAGTAAAGAGCTGAAAAAACACGTGATTTGGTGAATGTTGGCTGAAAATGTTCTGCCATGTGTATGCAGAACAAGTTCACGGCCAACGCCCTTCGGACCAAAATTCACGGAAAAGTCAGATGGAAGTCCGATCGTGTGTATGAGGCTTAAGGCTCAATGCATGCTAGCGTTTTTTTAAGCTTTTAAGCATTTATTTCTGCTTCTAGAAGCTAATAGTGTTATCCTATGTGTCCATGCATGCGATTTTATGCTGGAAGCATTTTTTAAGCTTCAGCGCTTAGGAGCAGAAAAAAAATAGTTTTTCTAGAGTTTTTGGGAGCATTTTCCCGGCAGAAAAAAAACACTAAATGCTCTAAATGCACTAAATTGACATATAAACATTTGCATTTGGTGCAAAATAACATTTCCTATAAGCCTCTTAAAGTTGCAAGACATTTTCAATTTCCAATAGTCCACATATTGTGCCACCACTGGAGTTATGGTTTAAAGCGGAGGTTCACCGGAATTTTTTTTTTAAAAGCCAACAGCTACAAATACTGCAGCTGCTGACTTTTAAAAAATGGCAAACTTACCTGTCCAGGTCGCCCGCGACGTCGGCAGCCGAGGCCGAGCTACCGCTCGGCTCTCGGCTTCCCCCATCGCCATCCTCGGTGAGGGAATCGGGAAGTGAAGCGCTGTGGCTTCACTGCCCGGTTCCCTACGGCGTATGCGCGAGTTGTGCTGCGCCGTCCTCACTGGTCCCCGCTGTGTTCTAGGAGCCGTGTGTTTCCCAGAACTCAACGGGGGGGGGGGGTGACGTGAAGGGGCGGGACTCCCACGGGAGACTATACCCGGAAGTGGTGCAAATAATTGTTTTATACAGGTATCTGCACCCCCTCCCCCCTGAAAGGTGCCAAATGTGACACCGGAGGGGGGGAGGGTTCCGAAAAGTGGAGGTTCACTTTTGGGTGAACCTCCGTTTTAATTGTGTCAATATACTATATTATCTGGCTTATCACATTTTTTCAGCTAAAAGACAATCAATTTCAATTATACGGTGATAAAGCACTTGGGTTACCTTGCTGGTCTGATGTGTTAAAGCATGCTTAATGCATTTCTTTTCAAGCACATATAGGACAGCATCATGGACAGTGAGAAAAAACATTGATGTTTTAATGTCATCATCAAAGAATGAGCTACGTTTTAACTTCTCCATTACAGAATCTAAGGGATGAAAAATAAATCATTGGTTACAATTCAAGTGAAATGGACATGGCAGTTATATTTTTTAAATTCATTTTGCAGGGTTTTAAATTATGAGCTCTTTGCTTTATCGTCTGGTCTGTGTATTTAATATGTTATTATTTTACATTATATGTATATTTTGAGAAAGGCTGGGCAAAAGATTGGTTTTACGTGAATGACTGCTGGCAAGATATCCATGACCATGGCAACAAACAGATAGGGCCAACTGTAAATGTAGCATCGCTTGTCCCCTTTCACAGAAAGGGATGCTTTAAAACCCCATTTGGTATAGGTTTAAAGAGTATAGTGTGTAATAGTGTAATCTATTAGGGGCGTCACTAGGGTTGGTGTCACCTGGTGCGGTAAACCATGGTGTCACCCCTTCCCCAGGCATGGTACAGGAGACAGTCACAGGCTGCAGGCATGGTACAGGAGACAGTCACAGACTGCAGGCATGGTACAGCATGGTATGGTACAGGAGACAGCTACAGACTGAAGGCATGGTACAGGAGACAGTCACAGAATGCAGGCATGGTACAGCATGGTATGGTACAGGAAACAGCTACATACTGAAGGCATGGTACAGGAGACAGCTACAGACTAAAGGAATGGTACAGGAGGCAGGCATGGTACAGGAGACAGTCACAGACTGCAGGCATGTTTTTTTACATTTTTGTTATGCTGGCAATGGTATTGTATTCCCGGCAATTTAAATTACATTTTTCTTTAGAAATATCAGTTTTGCTGCAGCAGGTTCCATACACGGTGCAGATGCACCACTTTACAGGGAGACTAAGGGGACTCCCCTAGTGACTACCGTTTTTATGGCCAATAAGCCTTCAAAATGGGGACTTTTGATTTTTCAAATTTGGAGTCCCATAGACTTTAATGGGGTTTGGGGTTCGGCTCCAAAGCTAGTAAATCGATTAAGAAAATTGTATAATGTATGGCCAGCTTTGTTAGTGGCAAGTTTCAGTGGCACATGTTGGAGCTTTTCATATCCAAAACCAATCAAGATTCAATAAATAAAAGTTTGGGAGACTGCTGCACGTGTGTTAATGTTCATCTAGATATTTTTTTTATTGTGCAGATAGATTGGCTTTAACAGGCTGCCATATAAAAAATGTTGCCCTGAAATATAGTTAACCAAATTCTGCCTTGTGCTGGATGTTTGATTTGAGCAGCTAGACCAATAAGACTGGTTGCTGTGTTGTATAATACAAAATGGTTGATAAGACCATTAGCCACAGAGTGTTACACTTGAAATTATTAGTCGATGAACAATTAAAAAAGTTATAAAAGAAAAGGAAATAATTTTTAGCAGAAGAGGGTAGGCTGGGTGTTAAATGAAGTATGATTCTCCTATGTGCTGTAATTTTGTGAACCCAAAGGCTTATAGTACCTCCTTCTAGGCTCAGACACCTGCTGATGACTAGGTATATTGGAGGTTGCTGGAATGGAAAAATTAGCAATGGGGAGATGCAAGTATCAGTAGGGGAAAGAGAGACTTTACACTTTTATTTAATAGAGAACTATAGCCTTTATGTTTAATTTTAAGTACATTTAGATTTTAAATATACCAGGGGCAGATGTCCTCTCCCAGAATGACAGGGCATGTGGATGGGTCAGGCAGCGAGTATGAGGTCCTATGGATGCACAGAGCAATGTAAATATTTGTCAGCATACCGTGGATATTCTGATAGAGTCCAATTTTTTTTTGTTAAAGAGAGATCACCTCATAGCAAAGAACTGCAATGATTCAGAGCCGTGCAGAACCCCGTCATCGGGCATGTGATGGATGCAGGCGCACAGGCAGTAGCTGCATCCTCCAGTCACTTAGCAATGGCTGTAAACACTAGTGTAAATGCCAGAAATAGACAAGAGTGATGTCTCTCTCCCTTTGCTAGATGAAGGGAATATATCTTTTTCTCCCCTCTGCCTTTAGCGCTTTACTCTCTTCCTCTAGATATGTGGACTGCAAGGACTGTTGTATATGATGCTTTTTTCTGGAACATAAATGCCTGCCTATCGGAAAATCTGATCGTCTGTAGCAATTCCGACGCGCAAAATTCGGACACATGCTCGGAAACAATTAGACGCATGCTCGGAAGCATTAAACTTAATTTTCTAGGCTCGTCGTAGTGTTGTACGTCACTGCGTTCTTGACGGTCGAAAGTTCAGAGAACTTTTGTATGACCATGTGTATGCAAGCCAAGCTTGAGCGGAGTTCTGTCGGAAAAACCATCCAAGGTTTTTCCGACGGGAAATCCGATCGTGTGTACGCAGCATAAGCCTATTACCTATTTTGTCTTTCCCTTTCCTTTATAATATGAGCTCACCACATCCTGCTGCTAAGGATCTGAAGCATGTGGAAAGGTAGAGGAGATTCCATGAGAGTGCTATGATATAAAAGAGTGATCTTATCCAATGGATATATACCGTGTATATGCTCGAGTATAAGCCGACCCGAATAAAAGCTGAGGCACCTAATTTTACCACAAAAAAATGGGAAAACTTATTGATTCGAGTATAAGCCTAGGGTGTCCATCTGCATATCTCACTGTGCCTCACTTTGCCTCACTGTGTCCATGTCCATGCCTCACTGTGCACATGCCTCACTGTGCCCGTGCCTCACTGTGCCCATGCCTCACTGTGCCTTACTGTGCCCATGCCTCACTGTGTCGATGCCTCACTGTGTCCATGCCTCACTGTGCCCAATCTCCCAACCTGATCTCCTGCGCTGTGTGACTAGACTGACGTTTAACATGGGAGTCTATGGAAGGGGTGCCCGGCTTTGAAAAATTGGTGCTCCCCAGTCGTCGGTCCCCCTGGACAAAAAACTTTTCACACTTGTAGACGAAGAGTGGGGCTACACGTGTGCCAAGTTTTGGGTGCGGGGGACCTAGGGCCGGCCGGTACCGGTCCCCAAAATCACCAGAGTAATTACCGTTTAACATGGGAGTCTATGGAAGGGGTGCCCGGCTTTGATAAATCGGTGCTCCCCGGCCGTAGGTCCCCCGGACAACAAACTTTGAACACTTTTAGAGTAAGAGGGCTACATGTGTGCCAAGTTTGGCCGGGATCAGGTGCACAAAGATGAAGATGAAAACAGACTCGAGTATAAGCCGAGGGGGGCATTTTTAGCACAAAATAATGTGCTGAAGAACTCGGCTTATACTCGAGTATATACGGTATATCGTTCTTTTTTAAAAGGAAAAGCCCTAAGAGCAATTGTTTTAAGAAGCATGTTCCTGGCACCAATCTTTATCTTCTGATTCTCAGAGACATGGTTCCTAAAGTTCGTATCAATCTCATTGTGCTTGGGGTCTGCATTTGACTTGTTCTGTTGCTGCCCTGCCAGGCAAGTTAGTTTGTGCCAATTGTCTTAAGAAATTGGCCAGAGACAAAGAAGCAGAATCCAAGGAAGTAAAATCTTACATTCAGTAATCAAAGATAGCATGCAGTAATTTGAAGTGTGAGTGGCAATATTATTGGAGGCCACCAGCTTCTCCTGATCCAAAACCTGTTCCATCCACCACTGGAGCTGGGGAATCAGCCAGTTCCCCCCTGTCCCAAAGCACCTTGACCCCATATTGATGGGGACAAGGGCCTCTTCCTCACAACCTTTGGCAGTGTCTGTGGGGGCGGGGGGCTTACGTTAATCTGGAAGCCCCCATATCCCAGCCCACCCCATTGTTAATGAGTATGGGGTACACTTTGCACCTACTCATTTACCCCCAAAAATTCAAAAATAAATAAAAATACAGAGACAGTTTTTGACAAGTCCTTTATTTAAAAAAAAAAAGTACCCCAACGTAAATCCAGCATCAATTCAGTCCCGAAAAAAAAGAGTTCCTCACTCGTCTCTTGCCACCAAGCACCTGACATCTCCGGTTCCCACCGACGGTGAATAAAGAAAGGGGCAAGGTCACCCCAGTGGGCACTGGGAACCGGAGCTGTCAGTTGGTGGGTGCCTAGCGATGCTTAGTAAACAAGGGCCCCCCTTTCCTTAACAGCCAGCTATTCTTCACAATGAATTTGAATGGATTTGATATTTTTGATTCTAATTTGATTAAATATTTAAAATCTATTGGAAAAAATGTAAATTCCGTAAAAAATGTATATATGAAACTAAACCAAAAGTGCAGCGAAAATTAATTAGTAACTTAACGAATCGAAAGGAAACTAATTTTTTCGTTCTGCACATACCTATTACCTGATACTTACCATAATTTACCTTTCCTGGTTTATTCTCATGCCAGCATAGGTTTCACTCCCTGGTGCCCTATTCTTTCCTGGTATGGAACACTAGTCTAGGGGAACACGCTCTCTTTTGTAGTGAGAAGGTGGTCCTGTGGTGTCAAGGGGACAGCGTTGACCTGCAGTTTGCTGACATGAGGATAAGCCAGGAAAGGAAAATACATTAGGTAGCAAGTAACATATTTCCATAATCGGAGAGGGATTGTGTATTGCATAACAATAAACTCTTTACATACTCTAATGACAAACCCCCCCACAATACTATTAGTATCCAGACACCATCCCATGATCTTTAATTAGGGAATATGCCTAAGGTCAGCATTATTTATCTCACTAACAAGAAAGATTAACATAACAATTGTAATAGTTAATGCTGTTATGTGGCCTGCTGGTTCTGACAGATTTTAATCTTAAACCCAGTTAAATACATTTTTAATTTAGATGAAATTCTAACTACTGTATTGTGCAACTAATTGTAACTACAGTAGATACAGTGTATTTACTTACTATCCACAGCAACAATGTATGGGTCCACTTCAACCTTGATAAATTCTTTTAAAATCTGTAAAATTGCAAAATTTGCACTGAAATTAGTTATGATGACATATATGACTACATTTACCATCTGTGAAAGAGATTTCTATTAGTAAGGTTTTGAACAAAGAACATTTATTATACAGGCCATGTAGAACTAGATCTATCTTACCCTATTCTGTACCTGGGGATGGTGGGTCAAGAAGATGTGGTACTGTTCCATATAAATTAGTATATTTATTTTTTTTGCGCTATTTCTGAGATGTTTTCTTCAGTCATAGTATCTTTTTTATAACTAAGATGCAATTCTGCAGCTCTTTGTACACATTGTGGCAAATTTTCAACAGGTGAAATGAGAAATGTACATTTTCCCAACTCCTATATGTTTTGCTGGCCTTTTTTTATTTTTAGATGATTTTCACATTTACTGATTAAAAACTAATCTTCATGTTATTTATCAACAAGAGATGTGTAATTCCCTGAAAAATGCTGCAATTCTGGAGTTATTTTGTATAGTATACATAGCTATTTAAAATTATACAATATAGTAAAATATGTTGATAAATAAATACACTGAAAATATCCCCATGTCTTCACTTCTTGGTTGATCGATTGATTAAAAAAAAATACTGAAAACAGTGCAATCACATTTAGCGAAAGCAGGTGGGAAGCGGTTAACAATCAATTGATGAAGAGTCCTATGTTAAGCTGGTAATCACATTCAAAGGAAACAGTAATGTGCAACATTTTTCAAATTAAACAAAATGCTAGAATGAGCTAGAATGTTGATGTTTAATAAATTATTACAAAAACTTTGATCAATATCTACCAAGCTTTTGGCGTTCCTGTTGTTGGTACAAAGGTTTTTTACAAACTCTAGTAAATATTCCCACTATATTGCATTTTTTTCTGAATTTGATGTGATTGTAAAGGGGTAATGTAATTCTCTAGAACAATCTAACCTCTATATAAATGTAAATAAAACAGCTACTTTATTAATGGAATATACTCTGACCCGTCGCTATGGAGGTGCAACCAACATCACCACAATATTATTTTATATACACTGGAGTTAATTTACTAAGTAGAGCTGTTCACTTTGCAAAGTGTACTAAACTTAGTGAAGCAATGAAGCTGTGTTCATTTTACATACTTAATCATTTTCAAGGGAAAATAAAAAAACAGATTTTTTTTTTTTTTGCACATGGCTGGATGATTGTGGAGAAAACAGTGTCACCTTATTTACTAAGCATGAACGTTCACTTTGCAAAGTGAACAGTTTCTACACTGTTAGTAAGTTAACATGTTTGCGTACATCATTGGGGTGAAGGCGGTTCACTTTGAAAAGAGTATATTAACTTTGCAAAGTGAAGGTTAATCTGCATGTGCTATGAATACTGAGCCACGTGCTAGAGAAATTAAAAAACAGATTTTTTTTTAGTAGTACTTAAACAATTGCTGGAAATTAACAAACATTCACTTTTTTAATTAGTGAACTTTCAATTTGCTAAATGAACAGTTTATATTCTTTTAATAAATCAACCCCCATGATCAGCTTTTATATGTACTTTCTATACTTACTTTTATGGTTCTTGAATAATTACAGTGTCTACAGTATATTTGGTTTATACTGTATAACTCAATAGTTGCCCCTTTGATTGTATATCAGCAAGGTTTAGTTAACTTCAAATGCCAGAAGGTGGAATTTCTGCCAATACATATTTTAGCTGTAACAATGAAAAAAAAAACACTTCTTAAATACTTACCCCTTTCAGTGCTTTCATTCCAGACATATCAATAAAAGATACTGCTCCAAAATCAAGTATCAAACTATGAACATCGATTCTGGGAACCATGATGTGATTTGGTAGCTCAGAATTCCAGTCAATGACAATAGGCAGATCATCTGTGTTTATTGGTTTGTCCAGCTCTTCAATCCTGTTATTGTCAATGTCAAGTTCATCTTCATCATCAGACTCTTTATAATCATAAGATGTGCAGACCACACCTCTCTGTAGAAAATTTTATGTAATATATTATTTCTATTCTGAAAATACTTTTGTTCAAATTAAGTGCACAGCACCTTCAGAACCATACTGTACACAGGCCAAACCTCTCTTAAACAGTCTAGAGCACAGGTTCTCAACTAGTCAACATCCTCCCCTGTGGTAACTTCTGCTTTTACAGTCACTTGATCATAAACGCTTTAGTAAATTACAAATAATTTGTGAAATAAATATCAGTGTGCATTCTTGCTGTTTAGAAACATAATGAGTCTTTTTGAAAGCTGAAGTCCTGACTTTTTTCCCCTGCTGACCTCCATGTTATTACAGGGGATGATATTGGCATGGAAGTAAGCAGAAGGAACCAGTGAGAGCTGTGGGGCCCAGCTTATTAACACTACCAGGATTGTAGGTTTCCCAGCAAACGTTGGGTATAAATTATCATGAACATGAGTTCAGTGAGGTGAACAGCGTAAAAGGTAGGTTTTGCAGGTATGTACTCCTTTGTATACCTGGGCAAAATAAACAAAAAAAACATATTCAATTCATGTGTGCATTTCCTTAAATTTTGTTTCTTTAATAATTCTGCCAGCACTGAAACACTGAAAAATACCTGTTGACCCTGCTAGAAATCCTAGCATACTAGATCAGATCCTACTGATGTAGGCATGTCCCCTAGAAATACATCACCCAAAAGCCCTTCCTTTCCATACACACAATATTAAGACAAGCTCTTGGAAGGCAAGGCCACAGCAAATCTTGTAAGAAATAAATTAATGTACGAGTGCGGAAAGTGACAGAAAAGGGCCAGGATAGAAGGAATTATGTACTCCATCAGGGAAGAACTCAGACAGTGCAGACAACACAGGTTTGGATTTTAGCTATTAACATGAAGAAAGCATGCCAGTGAGCTCATTGAAATCCTAGTAAGGTCAATGGGTAATTTTCAGTAATTGCAGTGTTTTTAAAGAGGCAAACATATGAGTGCATGTTTAACCAAGATGTACCAAATATAAATGTGGTACTTTTTTCTAGATATATTCTTTAACCACTTTAATACCCAGCCATAGTAATATGACGCCCACAGATGGGATCTCCCATCCTGGGTGGGCGTCATATGACGTCCTGGGTTTGAGGGGGGATATCTGAATGGTGCCTGCAGCTAGAGGCATCATTCAGATATCCTTTTGTTGTGCCGGCGATTCTGTGCACCATAAGAACGATCATAGCGGCGGCGCTTGATCGTTCTTATAGGTGGCGGGAAAGGACATCCCAACCCTCCCGCCGCCATCCGGTGCTTCTCCGGGCTCTCCCGTGCCATCGGGGAGCCGGAGAGAATTGTCCAGCGCCGGTGGTGGGTCACGTGACAAGCATAGAGATGACTGGTGACCAGATGTTCACCAGTCATCTTTATGACCGCCGGAGGCCCGGGCGCGATGTGATGATGTCACGCCCGGGTCCCCAGATGTAAAAAGCCGCCATTGCGGCTAGTAAAAATGAGATCAGTGAAATTTTTTTCATGATCTCATGCTTTCCAGCCTGGAGGAGAGATGTGGGGTCTTATTGACCCCGCATCTCTCAATAAAGAGGACCTGTCACACACATTCCTATTACAAGGGATGTTTACATTCCTTGTAATAGGAATAAAAGTGATCAAAAAAAATAAAGTAAAATAAGTGTAAAAATAAAAAAAAATAAGTAAAAAAAGAAATAAATAATAATAATAAAAAAATATTAAAACGCCCCTGTCCCCCGGTAGCTCGCGATCAGAAGCGAACGCACATGTAAGTCCCGCCCACATATGTAAACGCCGTTCAAACCACATATGTGAGGTATCGCTGCGTGCGTTAGAGCGCGTGCAACAATTCTAGCACTAGATCTCCTCTGTAACTCTAACCTGGTAACCTGTAAAAAAAATTAAATCGTTGCCTATGGAGATTTTTAAGTACCGAAGTTTGGCGCCATTCCATGAGTGTGCGCAATTTTAAAGCATGACATGTTAGGTATCTATTTACTCTGCAAAACATCATCTTTCATATTTTCTTAAAAAATTGGGCTAACTTTACTGTTTTGTTATTTTTTAATTCGTGAAACCATTTTTTTCCCCAAAAAAGGCGTTTGAAAAATTATTGCGCAAATACCGTGCAAGAAAAAAAGTTGCAATAACCGTAATTTTATTCCCTAGGGTGTCTGCTAAAAAAACATATATATATAATGTTTGGGGGTTCTGAGTAATTTTCTAGCAAAAGAATGATGATTTGTACATGTAGGAGAGAAGTGCCAGAATAGGTCCGCTATGGAAGTGGTAAAAAAAGCCCTGTATTGAAGTGGTTAAAGCGGTAGTAGAGTGGAGAAACAAAAAAAATAAAAAAATTTACTCTGCAGGGCAATGTTATAGTGTGCTTGTATGCATTGCAGACACTGGCCGCTTGAACAGAGGCAGCTCTAGGTTTTGTGAGGCCTTGAGCAAAACTTGGACATGGGGCGCCACTCACGCCCATAATGGGAAAAATTATTAAAGTGATAAAAATTAACTGTATTAGTAGGGTACAGTATAGGGGGAGGGTAAGTGGACAGTACACAGGGCAGGAGGGTACAGTACAGGGGGAGGGTAAGTGGATACAGTACAGGGGGTAGGTAAGTGGACACAGTACTCCCCTTCTACCTTCCCTATGAGAGTTTTTAGCTCTCTTGTGGCACTTTGTAGGGGTTAAGGAAGGACCCAGAGGCAGAGCATCTTATTACTGCTGCTTGTGTGGGTGGGATGTGTACTGCACCAATCACATGGGATTAAGTACAGTACACATCCCACCCACACGTGCAGCAGCAATAGTAAGATGCTCTGCCTATGTAAGATGCTTAGAGTTCTTTCTTAGCCCCTGAAATAAATGGGTGTGGGGGATGGGGCTGGGAACCATGGGGTAGGGGAGAAGGAGGAGGGTGGAGAAAGAAAGAAAGAAAGAGACAGAAAGATGGAAGGAAAGAAAGAAAGAAAGAAAGAAAGATGGAAGGACAGAAAGAAAGAAAGAAAGAAAGAAAGAAAGAAAGAAAGAAAGAAAGAAAGAAAGAAAGAAAGAAAGAAAGAAGGAAAGAAAGATGGAGGGATAGAAAGAAAAAAAGATGGAAGGACAGAAAAAAGACAGAAAGACAGACGGAAAGAAAGAAAGATGGAAGGAAAGAAAGAAGGACAGAAAGAAAGAGAAAGAAAGATGGAAGGGCAGAAAGAAAGAAAGATGGAAGGACAGAAAAAAAAGAAAGAAAGAAAGAAAGAAAAAGAAAGAAAGATGGAAGGACAGAAAAAAAAAGAAAGAAAGAAAGATGGAAGGACAGAAAAAAAAGAAACAAAAGAAAGATGGAAGGACAGAAGAAAGAAAGACAGAAAGATGGAAGCAAAGAAAGACAGAAAGATAGAAGGAAAGAAAGACAGAAATATGGAAGGAAAGAAAGACAGAAATAAAGAAAGACAGAAATGAAGAAGGATGGAAGGAAAGAAAGACAGAAATGAAGAAAGATGGAAGGAAATAAAGACAGAAAGATGGAAAGAGAAAGAGAGAAGGGAAGGAAGGGTACCCCTACATCAGTGTACAGTGTACTCACTGGGAGGCAGGAGGGACTGGATGGATGGATGGATGGATGGATCAGACTTCTTTCCTTTCCGTTTGCTGGGCTTGAGCTTGAATCTTCCCGCCCACATCTCCTTCCTTAGGCAGCAGAACAGTGTCTGTCGGGGAAAGTGGGCGGGGAAGAACATGAGGAGAGGAGGGGGAGGAGTAGAAGAAGCGTTCTCCTCTATCTGGCTCTGGCTGTGCGGGAAGCAGGGGGAGGGGGAAGTGTCAGAGCTGGGCGTCTCTCTCTGACTGTGATCTGGAGCTCTCAGTGAGCTCCGATCACCCGGTGATCTGTCTCACTCGCAGCCTGTTTTTTCTGCAGCAGTGAGCAGAATCAGCGCTGTGCTGGTGGCGGGATCACTGCTGCTATAAGATGCGACTCTATAATAAGGTAAACTAGACGGGCAGGCCCTTTTGTTTAGCAAGGCCTAAGGCAATTGCCTAATTTATCTAATTAGAGAGCCGCCTCTGCGCTTGAATGGCCGAGCCACGATTATGTCACTCCCGTGTATGCATGCGAGAGTCACAACCACAGCACAGAGCTCTGAAGGGACGGGACGTGTATGCCGTGCCTTCAGAGTGCATGCGCTGCTACTCACTGGAATATCTCCTAAACGGTGCATGTTTAGTAGATATTCATTTTACCTACAGGTAAGCTTTATTATAATTTTACCTGTAGGTAAAAATACTAGAAAACAGAGCTTACTACCACTTTAAGTTTCTAGTGTTAGGACTCAAAGCACCTAAAAGGTTTTTTTACCTTAATGCAGAAAATGCATTAAGGTAAAAAACCTTTAGCATTTATAAACATTTAGCTCCAGGCTCCTGTGAAAAAAAATTAAAAGTCAGCAGCTACAAAAACTGTAGCTGCTGGCTTTTAATAAACAGCCAATCACCTGTCCCACAATCCAGCGATGGGCTCACCCCAGTCATTCTGACATGTCATCTTCTGTCTTTGGCACCAGCATTTTAAGTGTAGGTACACAGCTGTGACTGCTTGCTACTTTACAGCCAGGTGCCTACTGTGCATTGTGAATGGTCCCGTAGTCTTCTTCACATGTCCCAGAAAACTACTGGGAGGGAGAGGGGGAGGAGAACTTCCACTTCTGATCACCTAGGTGATCAGAGTGAAGTGGGAGCAGTTACCTGTCAAAATTGGACCCCCCCCCTCCCAAAAGTGCCATGTCTAAAAGAGCAGGGGGTAGAAGGCTTTAAAGCGGAGCTTCCCCTGTTGGTTGGACCTCCCTTTAAGAGCATCGATTTATACAGAAATACCAGTATGCAGGGATGAGGTTCGGATTGGACTGAGTTTAGAGGAGAACCCAAACCATTTAGAGTATGTGGTCTCCGCAAAGAAATGCAGAAATTCGCTCACCCACAATAATCTGTAATGATAATGCACTGCAGGGATCTTTGACCTTTGGTCAGCTGCCTTAGAATGACCAGTAATAGGGTTTATTTATTATATACCAACCCCCTCACTATAAAAAGGGGCACAGAAAATAGTGTCAGTGCATTGGAAGAAACTGTTGGGTAAGGCTACGGAAAGCTGTAAAACTGCATAGAGATAAATTCAAGATCAACTACTTTAAATCTTAATTATAGCTCTTTGGGCAATCAAACCATTGACCCCTTTGCTGTCTTTTTTCTTATCATAGATGACTTTTTTGATTTTATTTTTTGGTTGATTTGAGGTCAGCAGTCAATTTTAGCATGCTGTTCCATCCATATCAAACACTTTTCCATTTGTAGCACACAGACCCTTTTCTCCTGCCTATCTTCACTCTGCAGAGATAAAGTCACACAGTGCCACATGCCCGTATCCTCCTGGTTTAAGAGGTTGAGCGGTGTTCTTACAATTTTGGGTCCTGCAGCGAGTTACCTCCTTCCGTTGGTTCTCGTCCCTAGAGTGTAGGGAAAAGTCTATCTTTCTCCTTTAAAAAGGCCAATGTCCAGACAGTATCAACTCCAACAAAAGAGTTTATTTTTCCTTTGCTTAGTATCAACAGGGGAAATAGAAAGAGAGAAAGAAGTTGGATAGGGAGGTAGGTTCAGGCACACAACACCTATCCTTACGTGTCGCCACTAGATCCCGAGTGGGCCTTGTTCACCCGGATAGTCCCCTCTCACAGTTCTAGCAGCCAGAGTGATACACGAACAATTGCTTCAGATCTTTGGTCCCCTCCAAGGACAAATTCAGGAGATTCTCTGCCACAGAATCCTTTGGTTCCCGAATCTAGAACTTTCTTTAAGCACCTGTAATTAGTAGAGACTGTAGATGCCAGCGGGCACATTACAGGAGCTGTAGTACAAATCCCAGAATTCTTCCCTCTGATAGGCAACCAGGCTTCTCCTGATTTCCTCTCTTTCAGAGTGGGTCACCCTCCCGCGGGTACCCTGGGAATCCGACGATTTGATGTTTGTAGACCCAGTTGGAGGTACTGGGCCTACCTGGAGCTCTGCAGCCCCGGGCTAAAGGTGCCTGAGACTCTCCGGCTGGTTCACGCTCCCCTGGCGAGCAGGGCCAAAGGGCGCAACTTCGTCACCAGGGGTCCCCCCTGGAATCGCCCCCTGGAATCCCCCATTCCAAAGGCGTCTGCCCCTTATGTATCCCCCCCGGCATGCACAGCAGGTAGACCACTTCCATTGTATGGCCACCGAGAAGGGACACCCAATCGCACAATGCCACCTGTGGTTCAACCCTAGACCTGGATGACAGCATCACCTACAGGTCAAAAAGGGAACTATACGCCAGGCAACACCTTAGCAGAGCAGAGTCCAACCTAATAAATCAACAGCCTGAGCCAACTACAGCTCAGGCTACCCTTAAATTTAAGGTATAGCGACCCCCAATTTAGGGGTCTGCTACACATTTAAAAGTCTTTTGTTTTAGATGTGCAGTATTTCAGGTTTTTTTTTATTTATTTTTTTATTTTGGTATATTGTTTTTTTTTCAACGTTGGTAGGGCATTTATTTAAGGTTAACCATTTCCTTCAAAAAGGGAAGCTTTTATTTTTGTTCAAACTTTGTTTATTCAAGTCAGTCACAGATAAACAAACATGGTATGACATATGTCCAACAGTGACCAATATTTCCATACAACAATGACAAAAGAAGGAGAAACGTGCGTAACATCGCAAATTGTTTGAAGGTTAGGCATAGATGTAGAGTCCAGGGGACAGGAACCCCAGTCCTCCAGCTATGTCCGGCGAAGGCTTCAGCTACCGACAGTACAGTGGGCAATCAGGCCCCCTGACTATTGGATCCGTCACCTAGGCCGTGCGGAGCCCCCCACTGGGGAAAAAAGTAATCCGGGGTCAGACCAAGAGCACCCCCGCCCGGGCCCCGCACCGGAAAAGGGGGGCAAACAAGGCCTCCTGATAACCTCCCCCGGCACCGTGCCTGGCCACAGGCCACACCCAGACCCCCCCGGAGTCCCCAGCGGGGGGCACAGCCCCGACTGCGTCCGCTATGAGATGGATATGCTGACCAACAACCTTCGTTCCCACATATTATCAAAACCAACATAAGTTGCCTGTTATCAGGTCTGTAACGTCTGAACCTTCTGGTGGCAACAATTATTTAGAAAAGGAGCAGAGAGAAGACAAGAAGAGGGGGGCAGCGAGAGAACATAGAAAGGAGGGGTAGAAGAGATGGGAAGGATGGGGGGGAGAGACAGGATCTCACCTTGAGTATATAAGGATCTCATTCGGCCTGCTCCGGATAGCCCGCCGCCAGGTGGCCTCCTCCGCCTGTAAGAGGTGGACGGACAATGCACGTAGCCTATGCTCCCATTCGGGTGTAGGTGCTCGCGAGTATCACCCAGGCTGGTCTCGGTGGACCAATGTTGGGTCTGCCAACTGCAGCAGGGACACATCCAGGCTCGAAGGCACATGGGCAAAGACAGAAAAATGATCCGTCCAAGGCAACCATATAGCAGTATGTTTGTCCGAAGTGCCCCTACAAGTTGCAACCCACTCCTCTGCTTTCTTGTATCTCATTTACCTTGCATGTCCACTCTTCCCTGCTCGGTACACGTGCCATCTTCCAGTATATAGGAAGCAGCCGTTTGGCAGCGTTTAATAAGTGGGGCAGCGCGCTCTTTTTGTAGTGGCTAATTGGCATAGGAGGGACATGCAAGAGGAAATGGACCGGGGAAAAGGGGACATCCAACCCAAGGATTTCTCTTACCTGGTCCCTAATGTCTCGCCAGTAGGCCTCTATCCGGGGGCATTCCCACCACAGGTGCAGCAGGGTACCCCGGCCTCCGCACCCCTGTCAGCACACGTCAGAGACGTTTGGGTATATCTGTGCTAGGTCTGTGGGGACCCTATACCAGCGAGCCAATAGTTTATAATTGGTCTCCTGCATTTTAAAATCTGCGGAGCTGGAGTGAGTAAGCTGGTATAGGTGTGTTAGTTGAGACCCAGTGAATTCCTTCCCTAGGTCTCTTTCCCAGGCACGTATACATATAGGCTTGGGGGTCGAGGCAGAGGACCCTAGCAGCAGGTAAAGCTCTGAAATCATGTGTGGGATTGGCTCCTCCGCTACAAACAGATCTTCAAAGTGCGTAAGCAATGAAGTGTCTCTAATGGAGCTACCATGTACCGCAAAAAAGTGGTGTTACTGTCTATATTTCCAGAAATTTAACTGCGGTCTCCCCGGCCTGAGCTTCAAAGATTCAAAGGGCATTCGTTTACCGGCTCTCATCAATTTACCACAACTGGCATTCTTGTCCTCCACCCAAGTTCCGAAAAAGGGAAGCTTTGATTTAATTGCTTTGAAGGTTTCTTAATTTAAATTTTATGTTGATAGGGACATTATAACTTTGGAGTGGTCAAAGTGTACCATTTACTTGTTCCTGATCATCTTTTCTTGGCGCTGTCTTTTGTTCTCAGCACTCTAATTCATCATTTGAAGGAAAATGAAAACTACGTGGAAAATAGTAGGGTTGATTTACTAAAACTGGAGAGTGCAAAATCTTGTGCAGCTAGTAATTGTGGTGGGACGCATCATTAGGCAGTGGGTTATAATGACTGATGAATTTACATCAGCCGAGACCAATTATACCTTTTTTTGTATTATTATGGAACTTTTTCAAGATGTCTTCAAATGTGTTAATTTACTTTTAACTTTTTTGCAGGAATGAGTAATAAATAAGGTGTTTTAACAAATCTACTAAAGTACAAATTTTCCTGGGAGGAGGCAGATATCTGAGGGTCAGATTCCTATAAGTCCACTGACAAACTGAGACCTGGGTAAAGCTTGGAGCACCGAGTAAGGGGTGACGGCGTACCGTTGTACTTATCCAAAAAGTAATGTGCACGTAAATGAAAGGAATGGCTCCCCCCCCAACCAGCCCATGTGACATGAAAGCAAGTAGAGGCTTCAGTCCACATGCCTCTGCCAAACCATGCCCCCTGACGCATCTCGCCCTGCCCACCAGGGCCCAGATGGGGGGTGGGATATGTTGGAGGGCGTGGTTTGGAGGAGACATGTGGACTGAGGCCACTCCCTGCTTTCATGTCACGCGTGCTGGTTGGGAGAGCAGCGTTCTTTCTATTCACGTCCACCCACAAACTCCCACATCCCTTTGGCTGCCCTCCCTTTCCTGGCCTCTCAGGCTATATGCCTAGATAAGGGTCTAATTAGAATACTAAGGGAAACCCATGCCATTATTTTCAGTCTTAAGAGCCTACATCATACTGTTCCATAACAGCATGTGCAATCTTAAAGCATCCCTAAAGGAAGTTACTTTATGTAAAGGATATGTGTTTTTCAATGTGAGTCCCTAGTGAATTTAGTGGGGTTTGGCACTAAGTATGGGTCTTTATTATCTTTGGATCTTGCATTAATCCTCCCATGAAATGAACATGGGCCCATTTACTAATTTCTGTCAAGATGTCTTTGCATTTGGATAAATAGCTGCTTACCGGGGTGACTTGTAGCTCTCCTTTTTTTACAAGCTTCTTGATTTTTCCCAGCGCCTTATTTCGCTTACGAAGTACCCACAGTGGATTAAAGCCAGCCTGAGGACAATAAGAAACTTTAGTGTAAACAGTATAGACAGAATATTAGTAAGAAAATTAGATCAAACCAAAAGAAAAAACTTACTGCAGCGATGAGTTTCTCTTTGAAGAATTCACTATTGGCAAAGAAAACAGGCGATGGGCATCTGAAAATCTTAATTCCTTTAGGCTCACAAATCTGGCACAAAAAAATAAAACTGAATTAAGCTTAGGCCCAGCTAAACTTTAATTTGAAATCAAATTCCGGGTGCAACAAAACAGAAGGTGTTATGAGAACTAACATCAAACTGTAGAGCTTGAAATAACACCGCCACTCGCTTTTCTTCTTTTAAGGGCTTTCCTTGCCCATTTTCTTTAAAAAGAGAGTTCCAGAAAAACAAAAAACATTTGTTCCCTCACAGGGGTATTGAGCATTCCCTTTCCATCAAAAAACAAACGACATTCAGTCCATCTGGCTTGAACTTGCAGCACTGATGCTCTGGCCTTACACTCCAGGCCTTTGTCTGTCTTCTACAGACTGTTCGCTCACCAACTCTGTTCACACAGCTAGCAGCCTCATGCTGCTCTTTGCTTCCACCTTTCTCCTAGGTGGAGCCCTCCTGACTGCTGGGCAACGACCTCCTGTCTGCCAGGGTGGAGCCCAGAACCATGGTCAGGTCACTTCTAATAGTCCAGCACACACCTGACCAATTAGTGTGCTGGTGGTTCTTAAAATCTGGACCCAGGATTGGAGCTTTCATCCCACCTGGATAACTTTGACATTTCTAGTTACAAACACACAGGGGGAGATTTACTAAATCTGGTGCAGTTGCGCATGGAGGCCAATCAGCTTCTAACTTCAGTTTGTTCAATTAATCTATGACAATAAAACCTGGAAGCTGATTGGTTTCTATGCAGAGCTGCACCAGATTTTGCACACCCCAGTTGTAGTAAATAAACTCCATAATATTTAGTTATAATTGTGCCAAGACTTACGTCATAAAAGTCTTTCCTATTTTTGTAGATGTCAGTATTTTCAATATTGGCTAATACTGTAAATGTGGGGCTGCAAAATAAAAAAGGTTTTATTATGTATTGGATACAACATTGTCAATGTCTTATGACAAGCATGAGCAAAGAAGTCAGAAAAAGCTAAATATATGTTGATCGATTTAAAGCGGAAAAAAAAACCCCTATCATTTTTAGCCAAGGAAGCCATCTTAGCCTCTGTTTGACCTTTATCTGCCATGGTGCTGCACATGATCAGTTATGACTCCAGCCACTTGATGGTTTGACAATTTGGTTGAGGGAACAAGCAAATGTGACAGTTACATTCCCAGTATGTGCCAGGAATGTAATAGTTTTTTTGAAACTGTTAAATCTATGGGTTTAGTTCTGCTTGAAATATCTCTGATTTTGATTGCTGCTGTAAAGTGTGAACACAGCAGGGTTTGCTCTCCTAAGGGCTCAGTATGTATATACACAGGATTTTATTGGCAGACCAAATAAAACATAACCTTTCTCATTTGCTAAAATGATACTTCAAGAGCTCCAAAAAGCACAAAAGATGAAAGAAAAAATGTCCTTTTCATTTAGACCAGACCTGGCAAATTGTGGCCCCAGAGCAACAGCTGGCCCGTTTGGCGGTTCCTAGCTGGCCCTCGATGCTTCACTATCAACATTCCTCTCTGAGCCTGTCATGCTGAGGCACACTGAATGGTTTAGGTTCTCCTCTAAACTATGTATATATGAACAGTTGAAAGAACTGGAAGGATAGAGCCTTAGGATCTGTTCAATACACAGGGGAGGCTCAGTTCTGGTGGGAAAGCATTGCCTAGGAGAAGTCCAGTTGCTCTCCCACCACTCTTCTGCCTAAACAAATTCTTCCTGTGTTAGCACCTGCATGCTGCAAACCCCAGGAGCCATACTGCTATTCTTCACTCCCAGTTGGAATATACAGAAATTCCTGCTGTACTGATCTGTTTGTTTCTATATGTTTACATACTTATGGACCTTCTCAGGTCCAAAATCAATAGTGCGCAGAATTGAGTTTGGTCCTCCACAACACTCTCGGTTTCTCAGGTGGCCCCTGGCAAAAATAAATTGCCCACCCCGATTTAAACAGTACAGTAGTTAGTGTGGTGAATGGTTTATGATAAAGTAGGTTAAAGCCCTTTTCACACGAGCTGTGTCCATCCGATCAGCTGGGGATCCATGAACAGATCCCTTGCTGAATCTGAGCCAAACAGTATGGATGTCACTTTTGTGACATCCGTGTCCATTCAATTTCTTCTGCCTGGATCCTAATGGACCCTTGCTAAGTCTATGGAAAGGCTGATGCAAATGGTAGTGCATTTGCTTACATCCCACTACCTCTAAACCATCACGTTTAACTCCAAAAAAAAAATGGAAAAAGACAGACTTTTTCAAGTGTGTTTTTTTAAACCTATATCGGCTAAGAGGTAACTGGATATAAAAATACACATATCCATTTACTTCTGCCTTACATAAAGCTTTTGTTCAGATCTGCCAAAAAAACTGACAGGCAGATCTGAACTGAATGACCGTATGAAAGAATCCCAAGATAACTGCCTACCTGAATATAAATTTCTGCATTATCAGGCATCATTTTATACATTAATGATGCAAACTCTGATTGCTCTTTGTAAGACATATAAAGATATTTCTTTTTATCTAGCATTAAAAAAAAAAAAGACAAATTCACTTACAATTGCACACGGAACACCACGGTCAGAAGTTCAATTCCCACGCCAACGGCAAGCCCAAGGTCCAGACCAAGAATTATAGATGCTAGGAATGTCAATATCCACACAAGCTGTCAGGATAACACACACTTTTTATGTGAAGAAGCAAGGAGTAGTGAAATACCAGGCTAACAAGTAGTATGTATGTTTCTATATGTAAATATACAGTATGTTTAGTAAGCTATATAGAGTATCTATAGGTATCTATCGTATCATTTCTGAGAGCCTTTATTCAAAGCTCTATATAAAATAAATATAACATGCTTGATATTTAGATAGTAACCATATAAATCCAATGCAAAGAAGAAAAAATAATTAAATAAAAAATATTATAAAAAAAAGATCTACTTACACAGTCATATTTGTCTCTTTTAAACAATACAGGAAGTTCATTGAATTTCATCAGCATCCCCTTTAAATTTACCAGGATAACGCCAGCCAAAACTGACTATAAAACAAAAAGTACAACAAAGTTTTTATTTGTAAGGATATTGACTGAGGCATTTTAACAAGAAGAAAACTGAACTCTGGGGGAAAGAAAATTAAGAATAAGTTACCACTGATGATGTGTGTCCCATGTGGGACTGCTGCTACATTCTCTAAAACTGCTAATTTTATTACTCCCATACACCACAGTATGTGCTGAACCTTACAGCTTTGGCTGGAATACAGTTCTCCATCTGGCATTCTGTGATTAGAGGAGGAGAGGATGAACATCACAAGAGAAAGAGACCCCCTATGAGGTCTTTACTTTACTATCAGCGCTTGCTTTAGTGTGAGGAAGTCATGAAATTAGCAATTTTAGGGAACACAGCAGCCACATATGGGGCACACATCATTAGTGGTAACGTATTCTTACATTGCAAATGTCCAAAAATAAATTTTCTCCTACAGTTCAAACCATTCACACTATTCTCCCAAAGAAGTATCAATGTCATGTTGCTATGCCAGTAACAGGACATAAGCCCACACTCTGTAGTCCATTTTATAAAGAGGCCAGTTAACACATTATTATGTTTATAGGGTATGTGAGAAAATACTTTGAATCCACAGGAAGCACATACAGTACATGAAAGGAACATGTAAAGCTGGCTATACTGTGATCAATATTTGGCCGGACCAGTACAGTCCATCTGAATTTTGATCAGTGTATGGGCTCCCCCAGGTGACAGAAGTAAATTTTTGCCGAAGGGCAATGTTGAGAATTTTTCCATTAATCAGTGCCTGCAGAAAATCAGTAAGTGCCACTGTCAGAATGCAATGTGTGGATTGAGGAATATACTGGCCCCCTGGGTGAATGAAAAAAATAATTATTAGTGTTTAGTCAGCTTTATACTGTTCAAGGCATTATACTCCTGAAGACATCATTACGACGAAACGTACGTTGGGGCGGGGTTACAGGAAGTGGCATTGTTCCGCAGGAGACACCTGGAAGTGGTGTGATACCTGCAACGATTGGGGATATAAACCGAACTCGCACTAGCTATAGTGGAGCCAACTTGTAACATTTAAAAGCTGTTAAACCTGGGTGCATGGCGGAATGCACAGATAAATGTGAGCATATTAGCTAGAGGTTTGATCATTGTTGTAATAAGTAGTAGTAGTTTTAATAAAATTGTTTTACATTGATGAATCCCTTCTCCCCTCTAATTTTATGGTAACTCTGGTGACACTGTGAGAAAGAAGTGGGACAGCCCTGGATGTTGAAACCCCTTGGGGATAAAAGCATATACAGACCTATTGCAGGGGGTCATGGTTGTCTGGTGAGTTCCTCAGAGGGGTGGTGGTACACAGTGGTGGAGTGGAGTGAAACACTGAAGAATCACTATAAAGAGCACTTTATATATATTGGAGAAATTTATTACACGAAAGAGGACATTTGAATGTAGCACTTAAATGGACACTCATATTGTTGCACTTTAATAGACATTTACATTGACAGTAATAAACTTTATTTACTTATTAATTAATTTTTTTTAGAAGCGTTGTGTATTAAGAGTATTAGAATTTAAAGTGGTATTAAAGGTTCAGCTTTAAAAAACAAAAACAAACACAAACATGTTATACTTACCTGCTCTGTGTAATGGTTTTGCACAGAGCAGCCCTGATCCTCTTCTTCTTGGGTCCCCGGCTGGCACTCTTGGCTCCTCCCCCTTGACCAGTGCCAATAGCAAGCCTCTTGTTATGGGGTACTGGTGTGTGTTCACCCCCAAGCCCTGCTCTATATGTCCATAAGACACATAGAGCCCTGGCTCAGCCCCGCCCCTCACTTTCTCATCATTGGCTCACTGGATGTGATTGACAACAGTTGGAGCCAATGGCTCCCGCTGATGTCTCAGCCAATGAGGAGAGGGAGTCCCGTGACAGTCGAGGCTCTTGTGTACATCCCTGGATCAAGAGGGGGCTCAGGTGAGTATTAGGGGGCTGTGGGGGGAGCAGCACACAGAAGGTTTTTTTACCTTCATGCACAGAATGCATAAAGGAAAAAAAAAAAAAACGCATCCTTTACAACCACTTTAAGCACATAGTGTGTTTCATACAGCAGCTGGGATTTTTAGAATCACCAAGCACGGGTGTTGCTGGTTTCATACTGTTACAAAAGTACGGAAGCACATTATTCCATACATACATCTGTCTAAATATATACTAGCTTTGCCACAGATCAAGTTTTAAAGCAAATAAAGGCCAAGATTGTTTTATTTCTATAGTCAGAGATAATATATTTTATGAGTCTATTCCAATCATCCCAATAGAAAGGGCTATTTCATCATCTAGCACCAGTTGTTTGTGAATCTTCCCATTTACAGTGAAGTAAACTGCTAGATTTGAAGCACAATTAAAACATATAAATACACCAATAAATTACCTTTGGCAGAGGTTCTAGAAGGTATCCAACAGCCAATGTCACTATTAATACAAGTATACCAGAAATGATGCCAGCGACCTGGGAAATGTTAATAGGAAAGAATAACAAATCGATTTCACAACACTCATTCAAGTTTTCAGTATTAGTTTTCCATTAGCTATAGTGTAGAAAACGGATTGTTTTGAAGTGATTATCAATGACCTAAAGGCTTTCTAGCAACAGATCTGGCTATTTTTTTGTGGTGTTGTCCTTTTGGGAAGACTTCCCTTCACTTTCTGTCGTGGAATTACACCAAAGAGACTAATTGACTGCAGGACCTTTCACAATGTTGTGTGGCAACACATGTTATATGTGTTGATGCAATGCAACACTCCTTGCCGGTGGACATGCATTGCAGAAAAACACCACACATACATTGGGGTGTGCTACTAAAATGCTACATGCATTTTTTTGGTTTGATTTGTTGCATAGTTAATAGGTTCTAAAGGAGCTGAGAATCCTTACTTATTAAATTGCTTAAATTTAGGTAATTTATTGCATTAATGTGTAATCGTATAAAAAGCAAATTCCAGTTCACTTATTTCATCTGAACTTTATTGAATATTCAAAGTGAACAGAGATTTACTTTTCACATGATTGAATAACTGAAGTGAATATGTGTACAGTGAAACTGATCTACTAAAGGAGGTGAGAATGTTCACACAATACATTTTCTGAATATGCATTTTAGTTATTAAATCATGTGAAAAGCAAATTCCTGCATACTTCTTAAAGTCAGAGGAAATCTTTACAAAGTGAGAGGAATAGACAGTTGTCACTGAAAAGATGTCCCTATTTACCTTCTCTTCTTTTTTGGTGTAAAATGTTGGTTAGACATATACTGTACTTTAAGCATTAATTTATATTTTTAACCTTGATAGACCGTATTGAAGATTCAAATATTCCATGTTATTCAAAACTGGTTAACAGATAATACTTATTATACCTTAGAAGAATAATATATATGATTGTTCAGCTTGACTTGACTTGTTCAGCTCAGGGCTTTCAAAAAGTAATTATCAATTATCAAGAAAAAAGAGAAAAGAAGAACAAAAATGCTTTGTACAACATTAAATATATGTCACTTGAGGGGATGCACTTCAGAGCTCCACCAATTAATTAATATTTTTCAATTTATATTTATATTTCACAACACTTTCATTATATATTATTATTTATATTAATTGCAGAATACATGTCAGGACTGCTTATGCTTATGGATTTCACATATATACATATTTTTCATAATTTATGTTTTTTATATTTTTAGAAACAAATAAGCTAATATATATATATATATATATATATATATATATATATACACACTGTATATCTATGTATAGCCTTCTTATAACAATCAGTCTGGTGAGTGAAAAGATAATACTGTAATCACATGATCATTTAGTACCTGGGTTTTGCCTCCAGTGCTTTCTTGTACAGAAGATCTTGATAAAGATGTACTTGCAGCAAATCCTTTAAATGACCCACATAAAATATTACTCAACCCAAACGCAATTAATTCCTGTAATAGAAATGGTGATATTTTATTTTGTTATAATCATTTATTATTCATATTTCATGCTCACTCATGCAGTTCCAGGCACTCACTTTAAAGATACACATTTCATATGTAACCTGTTTAATAGCTTTTAGTATGCGCAGTTTCCCTAAGGACTCCACATTTTGCACCTAAAGCAAACCTGTTCCCAGGTCATGCACACCAAAATATAATAAATGACCAATAAAAGCACATTAAAATTAGCCCTCATCCATCTCTGTACCTATAAGCATTGTGAGAAAATTCACAGGCAGTGGGTTTTTCTATGACAGCAGATCTTAACAGGCTGCCAGCCTTCTATTGTAAACAACCAGCAGGTGTTTCTAAGCTGATAGAAACACAATCTATTTTGTGATCTTTGAGTCTTTTGGAGAGTACTTAACATTCAAAGCAGCTAGAGATGTCAGAGATGGTTATTTTACTGCTTGCTATGACTTTATAAATAGTTTGATGTCCATACCGAGGTAACAGATGCACATATTTACATATTCCTATCTCCCAATGTGAAACTTGAGAAAGAGGGACACTTCTCAATGGAGAAGACAAGGAGTGCACATAGCACACCACAACAACAATGTGCATAAGGGGAGGAACGACGTGCTGACGTCACCGCGTTCACGCAGGTCCCGGAGTGACTGGTTGCAGATTTGAGCCGGCTGGCTTGTTTTTATGCTTGAAACTATCTGCTTAATTGCAAGTGTACTATGACTTTTTTTTTTTTATAATAAAACACTCAAAACTGTTTTGCTATGGAAGCTTTTATTTCTTCTTGGGGATCCTGTGCAATTGTCCCCTTTGTGAGGAATGGAAACTTGTAAAGACGCTGTTTCTGTGTCCTTCAAAGGCCCTGGCTGGGTATTGAGCCGAAAGCGCTTGTGATCTCCCGTAATAGAAGATCATAGGGAGTCGGTAAGCTGCAGTGAAATTAGAGGTGGAAGTTATTCTTTTACACATCACGTTTCTTTGGGTGTACTGTTATACATGTCACGCTGATGTCACTTCATTGGATGGACTTTATAAATTGCTATTATTCACTCAGAATGTTTGATCACTAGCGCAACTTATTTTTTTAAAGTCATTCTCATTTATGTAGTGACCTAGGCTCAAATTGGACAGGTTAAATAGAGACCGAGTTTGCAAACTGTATACACTGTACACAATCTGCAATCCTTGTACCCACAAAATACTCCCCAATTACTTTGCTTTGAGTGAAAGTTTCCCTAGCATAAACCTAAAGAATCAATAAAAAATGAAATAAATAAAACCAAATGAAAACAAAGAACTAAGACTTTGTCTAAGCTTAACTTAACCGCTTCCGGACCAGCCACCACAGTTATATTGCGGCAGGCTGGCCCCCCTGCACGAGCTGTTGTAGCTGTACGTCGGCTCTTTAAGACGCCTCTGGCGGTGCTCACGCATGCCCAAAGCATGTCCCCGTAGCCGATGCAAGTGCCTGGCGGTCACGATGACCGCCGGGCACCCGCGATTGCTCGTTACAGAATGAGAACGGGGATGTGTGTAAACACACAAATCCCGGTTCTCTCAGGGGCGAGGAGACTGATCGTGTGTTCATACAATGTATGAACACCGATCAATCTCTTCCCCTAGTCAGTCCCATCCTCCCTACAGTTAGATCACACATTAGGGAAAACATTTAACCCCTTGATCACCCCCTAGTGTTAACCCCTTCCCTGCCAGTGTCATTTATACAGTAATCAGTGCATTTTTATAGCAGTAATCGCTGTATAAATGACAATGGTCCCAAAAATGTGTCAAAAGTGTCCGATTTGTCCGCTGCAATATCGCAGTCCCGATAAAAATTGCTGATCCCCTAAATTACTAGTAAAAAAAAAAATAATAGTAAAAATGCTATAAATCAACCCCATATTTTGTAGATGCTATAACTTTTGCACAAACCAATAAATATACGCTTATTGCAATTTTTATTACCAAAAATATGTAGAAGAATACATATCGGCCTAAACTGAGGAAAGTTAGCTTTTTAAAAAAAATGGGGATATTTATTATAGCAAAAGGACAAAATATTGTGTTTTTTTCAAAATTGTCGCTCTTTTTTGTTTATAGCGCAAAAAATAAAAATCGCAGAGGTGATCAAATACCACCAAAAGAAAGCTCTATTTGTGGGAAAAAAGGACGTCAATTTTGTTTGGGTACAACGTCGCACGACCACGCAATTGTCAGTTAAAGTGACGCAGTGCCGAATCGCAAAAAATGGCCCGGTCATTCAGCTGCCAATTCTTCCGGGGCTGAAGTGGTAAAGTGGAATGTCACTTTCTCAATCAACATTGACTATTTCATATCCTTATGCTGTTAGTATTAGTAAATAGTATTAGTAAATCATTTTTTCAGGGCAGATGGATTCCAGGAAGTAAATGCTACAGTACATGAATCATCTGCCCTTACTCAAGATGGCCATAGCTAGAAATGCTAGGGGGATGTTTTTTAAAGTGATTTCACAACAAAATAAAGCATGGAGACATGGATGGATGGGTAAGTTTGCTTTGAATATTAAAAATTAATTAAATAGTATTTTTTGTTTGTGGTGCTCAGATGCAGTGTAGTTCCAAATTAAAGAAAGAACTTAAAATTGTTGCAAACTACAAAGCAACTAGCAACTGCTGAGACAATAAACACGTTAGTTAGGAGTCAGGACTATATAAGATTCTACATAGAATATAGAGTGGACATTGTGCAGCAGCCATGTATGTACCATAGGACCGTTTACATTGCTGCATGGTGGATGGAAAACATTTCCCAATTTCAGTTCTGGGAAAAATAGGCCTGTGGTTAGAAGGAGAAAAATGCCTTTGGGTCAGTGGTCCCAAAAAATTCTCTGAAATCAGTGGAAGGAAAAAATGCCCCATTGTTGATGGTCAGGGGAAGTAAAGGAGGGGTAAAAATACCCAGAGTTAGTGGTCAGCGGAAGGAGAAGAACACCCACAGTCAGTATACAGTGGCAGGGAAAAATATCCAAAGTCGGTGGTCAGTGGAATAAAAATGTCAAACATTGATGGTTGGTGGGGAAAAAAAATCCTGGCAAAAGTGTATGTGGGATAAAGAATGCCCTGGAAGGGGAGAGATGGCATTGAAATCAGTGGAGCATGGTGGGGGTGTGGATAGTAACATTGGTGTTCACTAGGGGGATCAATAAATAGTAAATAAATACCAGTATATAATATATATCCATATGTATTCATGAGTGTGATAGGACTGCTTTAATCTGACAAATAAATGTTGGGCTCCAACATTTCTTACCTGATTTCCATTAATGTTATAGTTATGCTTGATAGCATAAACCTTAGCAACAGAAAAGGCCACAGCAAATCCAACGATAGCAATAGAGAAAGAATTGGCAATGCAAGCTTGAAAAACAGCTAGACTTGGTGCTACAGGTGTTTGATAGCTGTGAAGAGAAGTGACCATTGTTAGCATACCATTGTACTTCTAAGGCCTCATGCACACTGGACATTTTTACAGCTGCTCTTAAGGGTGTCTGGCTTTTTTTTCTGCCTGTAAACTCCCCTGTATGTTAGCCTATGTGTCCATCTACACAGGCTTTTAGCAGCATTTAGTGGCAGGTGAGTTTAGAGGAAATAAAAACCCACTGCCAGTGCCTCCAGGAGCAGCAGAGGTTGGGCAGAAAAAATGCTTGACTCTTGTAAACACGTGTAAATGCATCTAAACACACATTAATGCTAGGTGGTTTTAGCACTTGAGCGTTAATTCATTTCTAGGGCCAGAATAAATTATTTATTCTCCCAAGCGCTTGGCGACTGTAAAAGTATTTCAGGTGAGTTTCTTTCAAAGTAAATTAGGAAATTACAGCTTGAACAATATTGGAAATTTTGGGCAACTGCTTCAGTTGGCCATTGGGCTACGTATCAAGTCTGTCAGATAGGCAGTCCAAGGCCACTTTAAAGAGTTTGTCCAGCAGATTGACAATGTTGTTGATACTTGCAAAGCAGCAGCTTAGTGCCACCATCCTTCAACAGGAACTGCTATTACTAGCAGGATCTCCAGTTAAAAAGCTTTCCAACAGTTTAGCATGAAACAATTTGCTTATAAAAACTGTGAGATATGATGCCAGGCATACTGAAAAAGAAATGTAGGGTTTACAGGTACGTACATTTTTCTCTAATAGATTAGCCTAGTATAGTCATATAAGACATAACAGTCTGTTTCTGAATAGAAGTTTTTCTTGAAAGTGAAGATGAAGTAACAAAAAAAATCTGAACAGCTGCTAGCACCGCATAACAGGTACCCCCACTTCCCTGCACAAGAACATTTACCTTTTTAGCACTCCCTGTTCCCACAAACTGGGACCTTTTAGAATGCAAACACTGACCTTCAGTGATTGAGAGCCCTATACTGTCCCCCTGCTGCCTCTTTGCCATCGCTATTGCCCAGAAAAGCTGCCCATCACAATGATTGGCTAACAATGGGGCTTGTGAGGTTGGAGAGACTGGGGTCAGGCTTACAAATAAGAAGTTGGAAGTGCTGAAAAGGAAAAGTCTTCAGGGAGTTCTAAAGCTGTGGTGTCAGTGGTGGTTCAAGTAGTTTCATTTTAAATTCAATTATACTTCAAACTTTTATTATTTTTAAAAATTACTCTTTAAAGCCCTGGTGCCCAACCTATAGCTGCATGGGGCTCTTTGGTATATGATGCACGACCCTTGGACCTCAACAGCCTGTAGTGGGAACATTAATTAAGGTAATAGCATTGATCTCTACTAGCCTCATGTAACATGTTCCCAGTTTCGTATTGTCTTCTGCAGCATATCCCCAGCCATATTACCAAAAGTATTGGGATGCCTGCCTTTACACGCACATGAACTTTAATGGCATCCTAGTCTTAGTCCATAGGGTTCAATACTGAGTTGGCCCACCCTTTGCAGCTACAGTATAACAGCTTCAACTCTTCTGGGAAGGCTGTCCGCAAGGTTTAGGAGTGTGTCTATGGGAATGTTAGACCATTCTTTCCAAAGCGCATTTGTGAGGTCAGGCACTGATATGGACAAAAAGGCCTGGCTGGCAGTCTCATCCCAATTCATCCCAAAGGTGTTCCATCAGGTTGAGGTCAGGACTCTGTGCAAACCAGTCAAGTTTCTCCACCCCAAACTCGCTCATCCATGTCTTTATGGACCTTGCTTTGTGCACTGGTCCAAATCATTTGGTGGAGGGGGGATTATGGTGTGGGGTAGTTTTTCAGGGGTTGGGCTTGGCCCCTTAGTTCCAGTGAAGGGAACTCTTAAGGCATCAGCATACCAAGACATTTTGAAAAATGTCATGCTCCCAACTTTGTGGGAACAGTTTGGGGATGGCCCCTTCCTGTTCCAACATGACTGCGGACCAGTACACAGACAAGGTCCATAAAGACATGGATGAGCGAGTTTGGGGTGGAGGAACTTGACTGGCCTGCGTGTAAGCAGAATCATACAAAGCCCACACTGCAACTATATGTGACACAAGAAATTTTAATGTTACTACGTTAAAGTTAGAACAAATCAACATATTTTTCCAGGGTTGCTGGAATCAATCTGAGAAAGCCATACTAAACATCCTTTTCACAGCCACAAACGTCTGCTCTTCCTCTGAGTTTCATATGGGCTATGTCCATGGATGTGCCTGTTAGATACAACTGCTGAAGGAGTGTGCTATGTTTATGTGTTTGACAGATTTCTGGGGCATTACAATAGGTATATGATATATAAAACAATCAGCGCACATAAAGTAAATACAAACGACTTGCAAGCTGAACACCACAAAAGAAAATCACAAATCCTCAAGCATAAATGCAAAATAGTGAGAAGGTGCAGCGCAATAAATAAGAGTCCATAAACTGGGCTGAGATGCAATGTAAATGAACACCCGGTGATAGATGTAGTCTTCAACTGAAAAATCAAAGTGACAGGTCCTCCACCATAAGGTATAAATACTCTTACCAGGTGTGTTGGACCCCTGAACGAACAAAGGTCAAAACAGCAAGTTCCCTCAAATGGGGGTGAAGATGATAATCCAATCCAGCGAGATGACAGACAGGAATCACAGGTGTATGGGACCCCTGAACAGAGGTCAATCCGACAAGTATCCTCAATAAGGATCAGCCAATCCAGTGGGGTGACAGACAGGGATCAATCATGTGGATGCAAGGGGATAGAAGGAAACAATCTCAGTGCAGACTGTATTAACCACTTAACGACCGCTCACTGTATATATACACGTCGGCACAATGGCACCGACAGGCACAATCACGTAGAGCATACGTGATTGCCTTTGTACAGTTGGGGGGTCCAATCGGACCCCCCTTCTGTACAGTGAGCGGTCAGAATTCGTCTGGGAGTGATCCGACATGAGGGGACGGCCGTTCGATTCCGGCCACCCCCCCGCGATCGCTCCCGGCGAATGGAAATGCCCCCTCTGTCTGTGTAATGTACACACAGGCAGAGGAAGCAGGAGGAAGTGATGTCATCTCTTGTGCGGCGCTCACATATACCGAGCGCCGTACAAGAGAAGACATCAAGGTTAGTGCACAAACACTACACTAACACCAGCACACATAGGCACATAAATCGCCCCCCCAGGCCCCCCCAGATCACCCCCCAGCCCCCAGTCACAGTGTCACTGATTGCAGTGACCATTTATTTACTGATCACTGCAATCAGTGACATTTGTGACTGTAAAAGTGTCACTACAGTTTAGTTTTAGGTCCAGTGTAGCCCCCTAACCCCCCCTAATAAAGGTTTAACCCCTTGATCACCCCCCAGATAACCCTTTCACCCCCTAGCACCGCCGTCGCTAAGCGATCATTTTTCTGATCGCTGTCTTAGCGTCGGTGATGCAGATCGGTAGCCAGTAATTTTTTTTAGGTTCGCCGCAGGTTTTTATAGCGTCAGGTACCCCCATAAATTATCTAATAAAGGTTTAACCCCCTTGATCACCCCCCAGGTAACCCTTTCACCCCCTATCACCACTGTCACCAAGCGATCAATTTTCTGATCGCTGTCTTAGCGTCGGTGATGCAGATCGGTAGCCAGTAATTTTTTTTAGGTTCGCCGCAGGTTTTTATAGCGTCAGGTACCCCCATAAATTATCTAATAAAGGTTTAACCCCCTTGATCGCCCCCCAGGTAACCCTTTCACCCCCTATCACCACTGTCGCTAAGCGATCATTTTTCTGATCGCTGTCTTAGCGTCGGTGATGCAGATCAGTAGCCAGTATATTTTTTTAGGTTCGCCACAGGTTTTTATAGCGTCAGGTACCCCCATAAATTATCTAATAAAGGTTTAACCCCCTTGATCGCCCCCCAGGTAACCCTTTCACCCCCTATCACCACTGTCGCTAAGCGATCATTTTTCTGATCGCTATCTTAGCGTCGGTGATGCAGATCGGTAGCCAGTATTTTTTTTTAGGTTCGCCGCAGGTTTATATAGCGTCAGGTACCCCCATAAATTATCTAAAAAAGGTTTAACCCCCTTGATCGCCCCCCAGGTAACCCTTTCACCCCCTATCACCACTGTTGCTAAGCGATCATTTTTCTGATCGCTGTCTTAGCGTCGGTGATGCAGATCGGTAGCCAGTAATTTTTTTTAAGTTCGCCGCAGGTTTTTATAGCGTCAGGTACCCCCATATATTATCTAATGAAGGTTTTAACCCCCTAATTGCCCCTAGTTAACCCTTTCACCAGTGATCATCATATAAGTGTTACGGGTGACGCTGGTTAGTTAGTTTGCCTTTTATAGTGTCAGGGCACCCGCCGTATATAACCCAATAAAGGTTTAACCCCCTGATCACCCGGCGGGTGATATCAATTAGGTTTTAGCGTCAGAGAGGGTCTGCGTCACACCCCAGGCAGCGTCAGGTTAGTGCCAGTAACGCTAACACCCACGCGTGAAGCATACACCTCCCTTAGTGGTATAGTATCTGAACAGATCAATATCTGATCTGATCAGATCTATACTAGCGTCCCCAGCAGTTTAGGGTTCCCAAAAACGCAGTGTTAGCGGGATCAGCCCAGATACCTGCTAGCACCTGCGTTTTGCCCCTCCGTCCAGCCCAGGCCACCCAAGTGCAGTATCGATCGATCACTGTCACTTACAAAACACAACACACATAACTGCAGCGTTCGCAGAGACAGGCCTGATCCCTGCGACTCCAGTGCTGTAGGAGGTGATTTCACCACCACAGTTAAAAAAAAAAAAGCAAATATGCCGAAGCATTGGGGCAGCAGGGGCGGAGGAGTGATTTTGCTCCTAATGCCGCGTACATACGGTCGAAATTCCGACGGAGGCTTGCCCGTGGAAAAGTCCGACCATGTGTGTGCAGCATAACTTTTTTGCGGGAGGATGCCCCCATGCTTCGGCATATATAAATTGTGCATGTATGCCCATCATTAGAAGTGGGTGGATGAAGGGCGGTATTCTAATGGTGGGCATACCCACCGATCAATCTCTTTTTTCATTCAGCCAACTGGCTGCATGAAAAAAAAAGATTACAATACATGTCCAACAAGGACCAGCAACGTACTGGTATGTTGCTGGACTTTGAATGGTTATACCAGATTGATGCCTGCGGGTTTAGGTATCATCTTGGTATCATTCTTTTCAGCCAGCGGCCCGGCTTTCATGTAAAAGCAATCCTAGTGGCTAATTAGCCTCTGGACTGCTTTTACAAGCAGTGGGAGGGAATGTCCCCCCCCCGGATATAAAAAGCGCCATTGGGAAATTGGGAAAGCATTTTATCACACCGATCTTGGTGTGGTCAGATGCTTTGAGGGCAGAGGAAAGATCTAGGGTCTAGACCCCAGTTTTTCCAAAAAAAGAGTACCTGTCACTACCTATTGCTATCATAGAGGATATTTACATTCCCTGAGATAACAATAAAAATAAAAAAAAATATGGAAGGAACAATTTAAAAAAAAAAAAAAAGCAAAATTAGTAAAAAAAAAAAAAAAAAAAAAAAAAGCACCCCTGTCCTGCCCTGCTCTTGCCCAATGGCGAACGCAAGCGTCGGTCTGGCGTCATATGTAAACAGCAATTGCACCATGCATGTGAGGTATCACGGTGAAGGTCAGATCGAGGGCAGTAATTTTAGCAGTAGACCTCCTCTGTAAATCTAATGGGGTAACCTGTAAAGGCTTTTAAAGGCTTTTAAAAATGTATGTAGTTTGTCGCCAATGCGCGTTTGTGCGAAATTTTAAAGCATGTCGTGTTTGGTATCTATGTACTCGGCCTAAGATCATCTTTTTTATTTCATCAAACATTTGGGCAATATAGTGTGTTTTAGTGCATTAAAATTAAAAAAAGTGTATTTTTTCCCCAAAAAATGCGTTTGAAAAATCGCTGCGCAAATACTGTGTAGAAAAAAAAATGCAACACCCACCATTTTATTCTGTAGGGCCTTTGCTTTGGAAATATATATAATGTTTGGGGGTTCAACATAATTTTCTTGCAAAAAAAAATATGTTTTCATGTAAACAAAAAGTGTCAAAAAGGGCTTTGTCTTCAAGTGGTTAGAAGAGTGGATGTAAGCTTCCTAATGTTGTGTATAAAATGCCAGAACAGTTCAAAATGACCCCATTTTGGAAAGTAGACACCCCAAGCTATATACTGAGAGGCATGTCGAGTCCATGGAATATTTTATATGTTGACACAAGTTGCGGAAAAAAGACAATTTTTTTTTTTTTTTGCACAAAGTTGTCACTAAATGATATATTGCTCAAACATGCCATGGGCATATGTGGAATTACACCCCAAAATACATTCTGTTGCTTCTCCTGAGTACGGGGATACCACATGTGTGAGACTTTTTGGGAGCCTAGCCGCGTACCGGACCCCAAAATCCAATCACCGCCTTCAGGCTTTCTAAGGGTGTAAATTTTTGATTTCACTTCTCACTGCCTATCACAGTTTCGGAGGCCATGGAATGCCCAGATGGCACAAACCCCCCCCCCCAAATGACCCCATTTTGGAAAGTAGACACCCCAAGCTATTTGCTGAGAGGTATTGTGAGTATTTTGCAGATCTCGCTTTTTGTCACAAAGTTTTGAAAATTGAAAAAAAAAAAGAAAAAAAAAATGTCTTTCTTAATTTTCAAAAACAAATGAGAGCTGTAAAATACTCACCATGCCTCTCAGCAAACATCTTGGGGTGTCTACTTTCCAAAATGGGGTCATTTGGGGGGGTTTTGTGCTATTTTGGCATTTTATGGCCTTCGAAACTGTGATAGGTAGTGAGGAGTCAAATCAAAAATTTGTGCCTAGAAATCCTGAAGGCGGTGCTTGGTTTTCGGGGTCCCGTACGCGGCTAGGCTCCTAAAAAGTCCCACACATGTGGTATCCCCGTACTCAGGAGAAGCAGCAAAATGTATTTTGGGGTGCAATCCCACATATAACCATGGCATGTGTGAGCAATATATCATTTAGTGACAACTTTTTGTAATTTTCTTTTTTTTTTTGTCATTATTCAATCACTTGGGACAAAAAAAAAAAATATTCAATGGGCTCAACAGGCCTCTCAGCAATTTCCTTGGGGTGTCTACTTTCTAAAATGGGGTCATTTGGGAGGGTTTTGTGCTATTTTGGCATTTTATGGCCTTCGAAACTGTGATAGGTAGTGAGGAGTGAAATCAAAAATTTGCGCCCTTAGAAATCCTGAAGGCGGTGCTTGGTTTCCGGGGTCCCATACGTGGCTAGGCTCCTAAAAAGTCCCACACATGTGGTATCCCGTACTCAGGAGAAGCAGCAGAATGTATTTTGGGGTGCAATTCCACATATAACCATGGCATGTGTGAGCAATATATCATTAAGTGACAACTTTTTGTAATTTTTTTTTTTTTGTCATTATTCAATCACTTGGGACAAAAAAAAAATATTCAATGGGCTCAACATGCCTCTCAGCAAATTCCTTGGGGTGTCTACTTTCCAAAATGGGGTCATTTGGGGGGGGGGGGGTTTGTACTGCCCTGCCATTTTAGCACCTCAAGAATTGAGATAGGCAGTCATAAATTTAAAGCTGTGTAAATTCCAGAAAATGTACCCTAGTTTTTAAACGCTATAACTTTTGCGCAAACCAATAAATATACGCTTATTGACATTTTTTTTACTAAAGACATGTGGCTGAATACATTTTGGCCTAAATGTATGACTAAAATTGAGTTTATTTGATTTTTCTTATAACAAAAAGTAGAAAATATCATTTTTTTTCAAAATTTTCGGTCTTTTTCCGTTTATTTCGCAAAAAATAAAAATCGCAGAGGCAATCAAATACCATTAAAAGAAAGCTCTATTTGTGGGAAGAAAAGGACGCAAATTTTGTTTGGGTACAACATTGCATGTCCGCAAAATTCTGAAATCACCTTTGGTCCTTTAGCTACCAAATGGTCCGGGGCTTAAGTGGTTAAGATCCTGCTTTATTCCAAATACAGAAAGCTTAAAACAGCAGGCTGTGATGAGCACAATATCCTCATGGGTATAACAGCAGTGTGTTTATTAAAACAGCGGTATGTGAACCGCGAACAGGTTCAAATGGATCATGGGTGACGACCAAATGACAGTAGCTCTTCCCCCGTACGCACATTACGTCCAAGCGGACTTTGTCAGCAGTGGGTGGAGCTACCGCGTCACCCGGCATCATTATATATACCAGCCCAGTTGTCAAGGAGCGCGTCACAGATGCAGGGAAAGCCGCGACCGGATCCGGAAGCTAAGCTTAACCATATTACACTTGTGGACGCCTTCTCCCATGGGGACACCAGTGGGCTAAATGCAATGCAATAAAAACATCAAATATAAAATTACTAAAATTATATATATATATATATAAAACATATAGTCAGATTAATGCAGAATGATATACAATCTAAACTAATAAAATGACTCTGCAAAGTAAAAACACTATTTAAAATACAAAAAATGGACGAAACACCCGCAATCCTCTGAATATCAAAAAACAATAAGAAAAAACTGGAATAGATAAAACTAACACATAAAGGAAGGTAAAATGGGGAAATAAAAAAAGCCTTATTTGTCTGAAATAAAACAATTGAGGTTGAAGTCGATGTTCAACCCTCTCGGAACCAGAACCCGCATCTCATGGATCCAGAAGGATTCACGCCGACTAAGTTGACAAATAAAATTCCTCCCTCTCCAGTGCTGGTTGACCCCTTTGAGGCCCCAAAATTTAAGACATTTGGGGCCTCTGTTATGAAAGTATCTGAAATGCTTGGACACATGGTGAGTCCTCAAGCATTTCTTGATGTTATTAACGTGCTCGGCGATGCGGATGCCAAGAGGTCTAGATGTCCTCCCGACATACTGTAGCCCGCAATCGCACTCGAGTACGTACACAACACCAGTAGTATTGCAGGTGATAAGATTTTTAATAGGGTATGTCCTACCAGTGGTAGGGGCCACAAAATCCTTTGTTCTCTTAATATTATGTTTGCATTGCCTGCAGGGAGGACATTTTCCACATGCATAGAAACCAGTTAAAAATGAGAATATCCTGCTTTCTTTCACAATGGGCGGGTCTATTACGCTTGGAGCTATAACATCTCTCAGGGTAGGTGCCCTCTTGTAAATAAACCCAGGACGTGGAGGTAAAATAGTGCCTAAAATGCTATCTTTCTTCAGGATATCCCAATGTTTCATTACGATCTTTTCAAATTTCTTGTGTTGGATGTTATAATCAAGAATGATTTTAAATTCTGATCCGTCTTTCTGTTTATTTTTATTGGTCTTAGAATCAGATACCAAAATTGCTCTATCCATATTCCCAATATTATGGATTTCACTGGTAATGGCTTCTTTTTGATAACCTTTTTGGAAAAAACATTCAGCTAATATGTTTGGCTGTGCAAAGAAATCAACCTCAAGAGAACAATTACGTCTAAGGCGTATAAATTGGCCTCTGGGTATATTGCACAGCCAAGACTGGTGGTGGCAGCTATCTAGGGGTATATACCCATTCCTGTCTGGTTTAAAAAAAAAATGTTGTTTTAAAAGACAACCCATCCCTAAAAATTTGCAAATCGAGGAATGTCATGCAGGAAGCATCAGCATTCCAAGATAATCTGATATTCTTAGTATTCCCATTCAATTTAGACATGAACATTTGTAAGCTGGTCATGTTGCCCTCCGAGATAATGATTACATCATCAATATATAAAAACAGTGAAAATATCTGCGCTATCCGTGAAAGAGAAGTGAGTAGCAGCTGACACAGTCTGTTGATAGCAAACACAAATAATAAAGTCCAAAAATGTAGCGCTACAGTGAAATAACAAAAAGTCCAAAAATTGAAGAGCAATCAATATTGGATGGATGTAGAAATGATGTGAAACCACCACCAAGCTTCAGTGTGCAATAAAAGGAAAATAAGGCACACCACACCAACGTGCTCACAATCTGCTTACCAGAAAGTGGAAAATAACGAGCAATGTAATCAAATGATGCAGAGGGTCAAACGTTGAGAGAAGAACACTCCAAATCAGGTGGATCAATCATAGGGTGGCCGATGCAAGCACGCTGAGAGCCGCGGAATTGTTTTATATGCCTTGATGTTACCTGCTATTTGTAAGTAGACTACAATAAATGCTTATGTTTTTTACCTTATGGGCTTCACTATGCTGCCTTTTTTCTTCTCATTGGGTAAAACTTCTGGTTGAGATTTGCATAGCATCCACGTCCATCTTCTGAGCTCTGGAAGTTGCCTTGACACTAGTGATGTTGGTCTTCCCTATGATTGATCCACCTGATTTGGAGTGTTCTTCTCTCAACGTTTGACCCTCTGCATCATTTGATTACATTGCTCGTTATTTTCCACTTTCTGGTAAGCAGATTGTGAGCACGTTGGTGTGGTGTGCCTTATTTTTCTTTTATTGCACACTGAAGCTTGGTGGCGGTTTCACATCATTTCTACATCCATCCAATATTGATTGCTCTTCAATTTTTGGACTTTTTGTTATTTCACTGTAGCGCTACATTTTTGGACTTTACATCATCAATATACCTGAAATAACATTTCAGTTGTGTGGGCCTGTTGTTAAAAATGGTCTCTTCTTCCCATAATGCCATGAACAAATTTGCTACGCTTGGTGCAAAGCGAGCACCCATGGCAACCGCAAGTATTTGCAAGAAAAATTTGTGGTCATACCAAAAATAGTTCTTGGCTAAGCAAAAATCTAGTGCATCCAACAGAAAATGCTTATGTGGGGCAGGGAGATCAGATCCATCAAGGGCCCATTTGACCGACTGGATGGCATCCTGGTGACCAATAATAGTGTATAATGAACCGACGTCTGCTGTGACTAAGATGCTATTGTCACCAGCAGGCGTGGATTCGATAATTTGGATGGCATGCTTGGTATCCTTCAGATAAGCTTTAGTGGTGGAAACTAATGGCTTAAGGAAAAAATCAATGTATTGACCCAATCGTGCAGTGACTGAGTCGATCCCATTGACAATTGGTCTTCCAGGGGGTTCCTCAGCATTTTTGTGCACTTTGGGTAGAAAATAAATGATGGGCCGTCTACATGCACTGAGATCTAAATAAAGAGATTCTTTCTTATTTAAAACACCACTGGCTTTACCTCGTTGTATGAGGGCCTGTTACTCACTTTTGTAAGTAAAAACCGGATCATTATCCAAAACTTGGTAAGTAGAACGGTCAGATAATAATCTGTCCATTTCTTCTTTGTAAAAAGTCTTACTCATAACTCCAAGTCCACCGCCTTTATCGGCCGGACGGACCACGACATTTTTATTCTTCTCCAAAGTGGCAATACCAAGTTTGAGATAATGTTGATTTCCTCACTTTCTTTATCTTCATTGACTCCAGATCACTGGAGACCATGTTCTTAAAGACTTCTATATGTCTGTGGTCATTTTTGGGCGGGTTGAAAACAGATTTGTTAGCTAGATTGGAGTGAACCCCTTGTGGGACCATGCGGACAGGGGCTGGGAAGGGTTCCCCTGGTTTGGAAAGAAAATGGTGTTTAATGTTCAAGGTCCCGACAAACTTCTGTAAGCTAATGTAAGTTTGAAACTTGTTAAAGTTCCGGACTGGGGCAAACTTTAGTCCTTTATCAAGGACTTTCAATTCGTCCTCAGAAAGATCAGAGCCACTAATGTTATTAATACCAGTCCCTATTATAGTCTTTTCCTTTTGAATTCTTCTTCCGGCTCTTCTTCCTCTCTTTCTCTTCGTTTGCCACCCTGTTTGTTCCCTGTGGGTGTCTGCCCCCATGGATCCTGCCAATGTGATTGACGCGGCCCTGAAAAACCTTCACCCTGTGTTGTATCATCCTGAAATAGTGGTGTAAATCGATTCTGAACAGGTATTGGAGCCCTGTCATAATAAGGTTCATTACCCCTGGGATAGTCATTACCCCTCCTGTATTGGCCATGACCACCATGATGAGAATTATCTCGATAAGGGGGACCGCCCCTAGCTGGTCGGGAAGAGCCCCCATGGTCCCACCAATACCCCTTTTCATGTGCAGGTGGATAAGTGGGAGTGTGCCCTCTTCCCCTCCCTCCTCGGGTAGGATTGCCTCTACCCCTATTGTTAGGACGACCCCAGCCTCTGTTGGGAGGACCCCTAACTGCGGGAGCTCCTGAATTGACAGGGGTAGATAAAGTAGGAATAAGGGGAGTCCGGCTGGGAGGTATATTATTAGGCACTGGTTCTGTGTTCAGAGCCTTGGATTGCCATTTAAATATCTCTCCTCTTGAAAAATCCCCGGAGTCCCTAATATATTTAGTTTTCTTTTTTTCTTGTATGTCCTTATCCCATTTAATCATTTTATTTTTAAGTTCACCAGACAATTTGGGAAAGTCTGGTGAATCTTGAAAAGATACTATTTTATTTCCTTTGGTCGTCACCCGCGATCCATTTGAACCTTTTTGCGGTTCACATACCACTGTTTTAATAAACACGCTGCTGTTATGCCCATAAGGATATTGTGCCCATCACAGCCTGCTGTTTTAAGCTTTCTGTATTTGGAATAAAGCACGATCTTAATACAGTCTGCACTGAGATTGTTTCCTTCTATCCCCTTGCATCAACATGATGATCCCTGTCTGTCATCCCGCTGGATTGGCTGATTCTTATTGAGGATACTTGTCGGATTGACCTCTGTTCAGGAGTCCCATACACCTGTGATTCCTGTCTGTCATCTCCCTGGATTGGATTATCCTCTTCACCACCATTGAGGGAACTTGCTGTTTTGACCTTTGTTCATTCAGGGGTCCAACACACCTGGTAAGAGTATTTATTCCTTATGGTGGAGGACCTGTCACTTTGATTTTTCAGTTGAAGACTACATCTATCACCGGATGTTCATCTACATTGCATCTCAGCCCAGTTTATGGACTCTTATTTATTGCGCTGCACCTTCTCACTATTTTACATTACAATAGGGACACTTTTTTAAATGTAAACATTTTATATTTTAAATGTTTTTTAAAAATAATAAGACTCTTACCCTTTTTGTATGGTTCCTACAATAGTAACATTGTACTTGACTTTAAAATCAAATGCATAGGACACACCAGCAGCAATAATTGTCTACAAGTACAAGAAACAGAATAAAATTAATTTAAAAATAAAAATGTTTTAAAAAGTGAATATTAGAATTATATTTAGAAAACCAAATAAACTGAAGTTTATATTTCCATGCATATCATTTTTGCTGTACATGACTGTCTAGCCAAAGGGGTTGTGAATGTGTTTTAATTGTGTAATAATTATGTATTTTTTTTTCAATACAAGTTTTATCTCTATGGGAATTACCACAAGGAAAATTTTCCTGGCTGTGTAATATACACCATATTATAGCAAATTTAAACTCAAGAATATAAATGTTACATATTGCAGTCTACCAGTTCGTAGATGTGGTTGCTGAATTAGTCTTCTTTTTTCAGACTTGTTCCCTTAATTTTACCTTGGTGATCCTGCCAAAAAATGTACTTTCTGTACAAGGATGACAACACTCATTTACTGTACTGTATCTATGGAGGAACTTTTTTGTCACCCTAGACTGCTCTCTCCTTATTTGGAACACAGAACCCGCCTCTCCCTCATCTCCATAATATAAGGTGATGTTTTTTGTTGTTCACAGAGGTGAACTGGACAGGGCTGATAAGACCGCTAGAGATAATACTTTAGAGTGCACAGGATGGCATTGGATTTCTGGCACAATCAATATGTATTTGTTTTTTTGCACTGTTGATTATCTATAACAAAATTCTTTGATATGGTATACTTATTAGATCGAAAGTGAAAAAAAAAAGTAAGTTCATTGTTAGAATTTACCAGTCTTTAACTTTCTAGTATCTGCACTGCTTCTTTATGAGATATTTATTATATATTTGGTACTGATAAATTGGACTTACCATAATGATCTCTATAGGGATTGGCACGGGTAATTTTGACTTGTAACGGGCATTAAGTTCTTTCACAATATAAACACAAACCATTATTATGATTGCTATGACAAGATCAGCAATATTGGTTTTTGTGATTTGAGAAAAGATACTCTCCAATGCCTACAAAGTCCAACAGATAAAAGAGTTAATGATCTAAAAAAGAACACAGACTAGATGTAAGAATGTCAAATAATATATACAGGTACACTATTAATATAGAAAGCCTTTGGAATTATATAAAACATATAAGGGTGTGAATTACTACTCAAAGAGCATTAGAATAATCTGTTCTTATCAGCTGATCTACAATAACAATTAATTGGTTTTCATATCATTAACCCTGTTTTCCCCATCTTTTTAGATTAAAAATAATGAACATTATATTGTACTACCTTCCCTTCCAGCAGGTAACATTACCTGTTATACAACAAGTGACCAGGAAGTGCTCTAAATTCTTTAGGCACTAGTTCAACACAATTATATTGAAGCTGGCACATTAGGAGTAAGGATAAGTTTTAATTTTCCCAAAATATATGAGAAAAATCAGAATATTTTAGCAAAACAAATGTCTTTTGGTGAAATGTATTGAACCCAATGAGCCAATGAGGTGTATTTTGTTGGTTGTTAAAAGTGCAATTGGCTTTAAATAGCTCCTGATTGTTAGGAAATTGTTTTTAACTATCCTGGATCTGTCCTTTTAGTAAAACATATTTCTCATGTTGTATTTGTTTTCTTACAGTATACACGGTGCTTGCCGCTTCTCTGAAAAGTGATCCAGGGTTTTACAGGCATTTAACAGGTGGCTTGGGGGCAATATGTCATCTGCATGCATTACATGCACTCGAATGGGTCACAATTGGCAGTGGATCCACCTACTAAACCCGAGAGGTGGTATCCTATTCACTGAGCTATGTTACCTCGCAACTCTACAATTGGGGGGGTTAAAACTGTTGCTCAACCTCCTGCTTTTACTACCCCTTGGACACCCATATAAGCAAGGCCAAAGAAAGCAAAGAGAGGGAAAAAGTTGAATAAAAGTTTTAAAGTGACATTAAACAAATAACAATGAAATGCACAAAAACAGTCATGCAAAGAAAAGATAAGAGCTCATTTACTATAGGTAAATAGGATGTTTACTTTGCAAGGGAATGTTCCCTTAGCTTAGTGAATTTGGTGAAAATTCACTTTACAGAGTCAATTAACTAAAAGTAAAATTAAGAAAAATATTTTTATTTACATGTGATTGAATGATAGAAGTCAGCAGATCTTCACCTCATTCACTAATCTAAGGAAAAATGCCCTTATAACGTGAAGAGCATAAGGTCTATTTATAAATCTTTTTACACAAGATCCACACAACTTTTACCAAGAATTCACATATTTTTCCAATTAAATCTAGTTAGAAAAATGTGTAAATCTTGAGTAAAATACGTATGAAACTTGCGTAAAAAATGTATAAATAGCCTCCTGTCAGGTCACCTGTGGCCAGGTGACAGATGCACACCGTAGGGGGACAGGAGTGCACCGCAAGGTAGTGAACCCTATGGCTGACTGCTGCGGATAGGAAACTGGGTGGTTGTGGAAAGCGGGACCAGAGGAGCACAACCGGGATCCTATGGGAAGCTAGAGCCAAGATTCCCCAGGGCGCAGAGTCTAAGACCCAGCAGGTCTTCTCCAGAGCCTCTAGTGGTGAGGATGTTATGCTGCAGGCTGGGTCCAGGTCGCGGCCCCTAGAGTCTCCTAGCTCACGCCCCGTAGGATAAGGGGACAAGAGGGGAAGCAGCAGCACGAGATATAAGAGTAACGAATAACAAGCTGAAAGTCAAGGGCCACAAGCAGACAAGGATAACGAAAGACAAGCCGAAGGTCAAGGGTCACGAGCAGACAGGGATAGTCGGGAACAAGCCAATAACGTAACAGAGAGACAGACGTAGCACACGGCAGGCAGGAACCCAAACACACAATGCCTAACAAACACGTTGATCAGCAAAGCAGGCTTGCAGTGCACAGGTTAATATAGTGTTCTGTGATAGGGCCTGGGGTGGAGTCAGGCTGGGAGGAGATTATAAAGGAAGCCAGGTGAAAGGGTTCTGGCCTCTAAGATGAACACATGGGAAGGAAGGTAAGCTGACAGACAAAAACTACTGCATATCCATGACAGTACCCTCCCTCTTATGGGCCCTCCCCCGCCTGGGCCCAGGCTTAAAGGGAAATCTCTGATGAAACCTCCTCAACAGATGAGGTGCAGCGACATCAGATGCAGCGATCCAAGACGCCTCCTCAGGACCAAAACCTCTCCAATGCACAAGGTACTGAAGAATGCCTCTGCAGAGCCGAGAATCCAGAACTTGTCTAACCTCGTACTTAAGATTATCCTCAGAGACCGAAAACGAGGTAGGGAGATGACAAGAAGATCTATTGAGGACCAAAGGCTCTCTAGGAATAAGCAAGGGCATGAGAGGATCAACAGGAATCTGAGGAGGGTCCCCTAGACCCTTAAAGGGGAACTGGTCATCTTGCACAGGACCATCAGACTGGGCAGATGTCAGTGGAACCCTGAAGTCAGGTTGGTTAGAAGGTGACATGTCGCCGGAGTCAAGCTGAATAGCTGAAGGACAAGCAGAATGTCCTGAACAAGAAAAAGTAGGAGGCTCACTGGGCATGGGCTGGACTGCCATAACTAGTACAGAGGCAGAGTGAATAGCTGAGTCAGGTGTAGCGACTACCTGAATCGCATCGCAAGACGTAGCGACTGCAGGACTTGTAGACAAGCTAGCCTGGCTGTGCGTCCAAGGGTGGTTAGGGACAGAGAAATGTAAATGGTTATGCAACCTGGAATGAATGACCGGCTCAGGTTCACATGGGGCAACCTTGGGTAGGCAGGACGAGGAACAGGAGGGACCCCAAGCCAGGATCTGTCCAGTAGTCCAGTCCACATGAGGAGAATGGAGCTGTAACCATGGGAGACCCAAAATTATAGGCGTTGAGGCCTTGGGTAAGATAAGGAAGGCTATCCACTCCTGGTGGAGTGTCCCTACCGACATCTTAACAGGGAGGGTCTGGAAGCGGATAGGTCCCCCTGGGAGAACAGTACCATCAATCGCCAAGACCACCAATGGCGTGGTGAGGGGCAAAAGAGTAAGTCTCATGGTTGATGCGATTTCCCAGTCCATGAAATTACCAGCGGCTCCAGAATCCAGATATGTTGAGACCGAATGAGAAGAAGCACCAACATGAAGGAACACAGAAAGCAGAAGACGAGAAGGGGAAGGTGATATTTCTGGGTCCAATACTCCACTTTCCAGATAAGGTGGACCCGAACGTTTTTCTGGACAAAGAGAGCAAGTGTCACGAAAATGACCTTTGCCCCCACAGTAAAGACACAGACCAAGAGTTCTGCGCCTAGCACGTTCCTCGGGGGATAGCCTGGTCCGACCCAGCTGCATGGGTTCCTCAGCTGGTAGGAGATGCTCTACGGGTCGAAGAGAGGGGAGCTCAGGCTGACTAAGAACCAAGGAGTGCTGGCGTTGCTTTTTTAAGGTCCTCTCCTGAAAGCGAATATCGATCTGGTTACACAAGGAGATAACGCCGGCCAGATCAGTGGGGATGGTTCTTCCTGCTAATTCATCCTTCACTCTATCAGACAGGCCATGCAAAAAGGTTGCGACTAAGGCCTCATTGTTCCAGCTCAACTCAGCCGACAGTATGCGGAAATGAAGGGCATACTGTCCCACAGAAGCAGACTCTTGGCGGAGACGTAAAAGGGCGCTGGCCGCTGAAGAGACACGAGCCGGTTCTTTGAGGATATTCCGAAAAAGTTTCAAGAAGCCAGACAGGCTACAAACCACTGGATCATTCAGTTCCCACAGAGGGGCTGCCCAGGCTAAAGCTTCACCAGAGAGGAGGGAAATGATATAGGCTACCTTAGCCCGATCAGACAGGACGTTTTGGGGCTGGAGATCAAAATGAATCGTGCATTGGCTAAGGAACCCCCTGCAAGCCTTGGAGTCCCCAGAGAAACGGGACGGAGCTGGCCGTTGTAGTGAGTGTGTGGCTGCGGCTGGTGCAATAGGTGCAGCCGCTGGTTGTATTTGAGGTTGCGGATTCAGGGTTCCCAGGGAGGCCTGAAGCTGCTCGAAGCGAGAAGCCAGATCCTGGAGGAATCGCATCACCTGAGTCTGATTCGATTCCTGGGTTTCAAGTCTGCAAGCTATGCCCTGCAATGGATCATCCGCGGGGAGCGGGATGTCAGCCGGGTTCATGGCTGATCAAACTGTCAGGTCACCTATGGCCAGGTGACAGATGCACACCGTAGGGGGACAGGAGTGCACCGCAAGGTAGTGAACCCTATGGCTGACTGCTGCGGATAGGAAACTGGGTGGTTGTGGAAAGCGGGACCAGAGGAGCACAACCGGGATCCTATGGGAAGCTAGAGCCAAGATTCCCCAGGGCGCAGAGTCTAAGACCCAGCAGGTCTTCTCCAGAGCCTCTAGTGGTGAGGATGTTATGCTGCAGGCTGGGTCCAGGTCGCGGCCCCTAGAGTCTCCTAGCTCACGCCCCGTAGGATAAGGGGACAAGAGGGGAAGCAGCAGCACGAGATATAAGAGTAACGAATAACAAGCTGAAAGTCAAGGGCCACAAGCAGACAAGGATAACGAAAGACAAGCCGAAGGTCAAGGGTCACGAGCAGACAGGGATAGTCGGGGACAAGCCAATAACGTAACAGAGAGACAGACGTAGCACACGGCAGGCAGGAACCCAAACACACAATGCCTAACAAACACGTTGATCAGCAAAGCAGGCTTGCAGTGCACAGGTTAATATAGTGTTCTGTGATAGGGCCTGGGGTGGAGTCAGGCTGGGAGGAGATTATAAAGGAAGCCAGGTGAAAGGGTTCTGGCCTCTAGGATGAACACATGGGAAGGAAGGTAAGCTGACAGACAAAAACTACTGCATATCCATGACACCTCCCAAGTAAAATAAGTTAAGCTCCCCTTCCTTAATTCACCCTCAAAATAAGGAAAATTTGTAATTTTGCAGCTAATTTAATTTTGCCCAAATTACTCTACTCATCCCTAGCCAGGAGGATGCCTACTTTGCAAGCTGTTGATGGGCACTGTGAATGCTGAAAGCTATGTATTTATGACAGGCCATAGATGGTGTGCACACCTGCAATACCTCTGTGAACCAAATATTAAAAATATTAATAATCAAAATAACAATTAATAAATTAAAATAAAAGCAAAAAAACTATGTGTTGCTGCTCACATTATTGAGTGAACCACTCACTGTATAGCACCAGATGTAACAATTTTGAGATGAGAAGCGCTACACATCTAAAGCTGAGTTGTGATATAATATACTGCATATACAAAATTGTCACAACTCAGCTTTAGATGGGTAGTGCTTGGTCATCTCAAATTGTTACATAGAGATGGTTATATATACTTCTCTGAAGCTGGATTCACACTCGTGCTTTGCATTTTTGAGCTCCGGAGTCTTTGCCAAGTTCGCAATCAGTCGTTCAGGGGTTCTTTTGCGTTTTAGCTGTGGATTTGCTGACCTGGGAGAGGAGAGGGAAGTGTACATTGGCTGACCGCCATCTTGCCGCTGTTATCATGAGGGGGAAATCCACGCCAAATTTTAAATAAAAAACCAGCATGGGTTCCCCTCCAAGAGCATACCAGGCCCTTAGGTCTGGTATGGATTTTAAGGGGAACCCCCTACGCCGAAAAAACGGCGTGGTTCCCCCCCCAAAATTCATACCAGACCCTTATCCGAGCATGCAGCCTGGCCGGTCAGAAAAGGGGGTGGGGACGAACAAGCGCCCCCCCTCCTGAACCGTACCAGGCCGCATGCCCCCCCACCCCAAAGCACCCTGCCCCCATGTTGATGGGGACAAGGGCCTCTTCCCGACAACCCTGGCCGTTGGTTGTCGGAGTCTGCGCGCGGGGGGCTTATCAGAATCCGGGAGCCCCCTTTAATTCCTGGGGAATGATGGGACTGTGACGTCATACGGGGGGCGGTGTCACCGGGTGGCACCACCCGGTGACCACGCCCCATGCCTATATAAGTCGTTGCGCTCCGCGCACGCGGCATTATAGCGGCAGAGAGCGATGAGGCAACATCGGGAGGAGAAAAGAGGGAAGAAGACGATGATGAAGACCGGGCCCCCGCTAGCAAAAGAGCTGGAAGAAGATAGTGGAGGCGCCCGGCAGAAGGCAGAAGGAACCGGAGAGCGTGGAGAAGGCACCGGAGAGCGGGAGAAGAACCAGAGAGCGCGGAGACGACACCGGAGAGCAGAAGAAGATACCCCCGAAGTCGGAAGAGACCCCCGAAGTTGGAAGAAGACCCCCGAAGTCGGAAGAAGACCCCGGAGCTGCCTAATAAATTACTTTAAAAACCTGTAGTGTAATGTTTTTATTGACATTTTTTTTCCACCAGGTGAATGGGTAGGGGTACGATGTACCCCATACTCATTTACATGGGGTGGGGGGCCGGGATCTGGGGGTCCCCCATTTAAAGGGGGCTCCCGGATTCCGATAAGCTCCCCGCCCGCAGACCCCGACAACCAACGACCAGGGTTGTCGGGAAGAGGCCCTTATCCCCATCACTATGGGGGCAGGGTGCTTTGGGGTGGGGGGGCCGCAGAGCGTCCCCCCTGCCCCAAAGCACCCACACCCCCATGTTGAGGGCATGCGGCCTGGTACGGTTCAGGAGGGGGGAGTGCTCGCTCGTCCCCACCCCCTTTCCTGACCGGCCGGGCTGCGTGCTGGCATAAGGGTCTGGTATGGATTTTGGGGGGACCCCTACGCCTGGATACGTCAAAAGAACTTTGGAATAGCAGAAACCATTCTGCCAACTAAAAAAACAGGTGTAGGGGGTTCCCCTTAAAATCCATACCAGACCTAAGGGCCTGGTATGCTCTTGGAGGGGAACCCATGCCGTTTTTTTATTTAAAATTTAGCGTGGAGTTCCCCCTCATGATTCATACGTACTGTGTTCAGAACGCAACACATCTGCGAATCAGATGCATTCCCATAGAACATAATGGACAGACAATTCGCACCGCAATGCCTAGAAAACGCAATGGGCAATGCGCAGTGTGAATGCATCGCACATATGTGAACCAGCCTCATTGAAATCAATGTATTTTAAAATGTTATGCGAATTGGATGTGGTGTAAGCCGCAACCAATTCGCATAGGTGTGAACCCGGCCTAAAAAAAAATTCACTTTCGTAAAAAAATGACCTTTTTGCAGGTAAAAAAAATATATATTTTTTATTCTTTATTCATTTTTTTTTCTTAGGAGCCTGCAGACCAGTGCAATGCTAGGCTCCTACAGACTCAGAGTACAGTCGATTGGTAGATCCACTTCTATACAACCACAGTGCCCATACATGGATTGAAATTTGGTTGGTTCAGCAGGGACTGGCAGAATTTCAACCCATGTATGACCAGCTTTACAGTGCATGTGTTTTTTGTTTGGGAAATCCCATTAATTTCAATATCAAACATTAAATGCAATAACAATTTTTAAACTACATTCGTCAAGACATCATGTACTGAGAATTTTATGCACATTTTTTTAAAATCTACTAGTTTATGGCTAGTTTAATGCACATGTTATCTATTAAACAGACCATTGGGTTTTAAATGTAGACATTTATTGCACTTACATAAGAAGAACTATTGATCCTATGTGAACAGGTGATTATTGTTGTTTTTATGGACCCATGACACTATTAGCATCTTAGTACACATGATAGAGAATGCAATGCTATGTAGCCACATAAGTATCTACTTTTAAGCATCGAATAGTAGTCCGTCAACTAAGAGGATAGCACCTGCACGTTCAGCAGTTCACTAATTAACCCACCCATTAGCGTGGGTTAGTGTGGCAGAGTAATAGAAAACTGTTTGTGGAAGCAGCCATTTTGATTAATTAACTGCACTGTACACTTTTCTGCTACTGAGAAGGTGTCAAAACTACTTAGCAGAGGCAGCACAGATCAAAGCCTAACTCATGCCACCCCAGGAGGACATCATATGACAAAACGCGTAGGGAAGGGGGTCAGCACGCTGACGCCAACACGTTGTCCAGGATTGTACTCGCAGCTCGCATACGAACCACAGCAAATAAAGATTATTTGGATATATATCTATGATTAAAGTCCCTAGTGTCGAGTTTAACACTTGGAATGTGTGATTTTAACTTTTAATGTTTTAAATTAACATTTTTATAAGAGGTATCACACTATTGGAGTTTCCTTCTTCCTTCCCTCATACATATGGATATCATGGCATGATTTACTGGAGATTACCTGGTGTGCTTGCTAACAAATACCTGGGATTCAAACATTGATTGCAAAAAGGCGCAGCTGCTGGTTTATAATTTGACCAGCTATTGGATCTGGTGAGTCAGTTTGGTACGGCTGGTGGAGGATCACACTCGGGTGCTACTGTCACAGTTTTATCAGCACACAAGTTTTACTGCATGACAAGTTTTACTGCATGACACTGTCGCGGATTGATGTTTGAAGAACTATCTTTTTATATAACGTTATTGACTAGTTTCACATTTATTGGTTGACATTTTTTGCTCACACATTTGACTTTTTTTACACATTTTTTTTTTTTTGGATTCATATGTGGTTTATCCACAAACACTTTGCACTTTAATGATTTGTATATATATCAATTGTCTCAGTTTTTTTTTATTATTTCATTTTAGAAGTCTTAGCGCTTTATTGCACTTTGTTCTTACTTAGCAGAGGCAGCACAGATCAAAGCCTAACTCCAGGCAATTTTTTTTTCATTACCCTCTTGGAGAAGGGGGAAGGTCAAGGGCTCTTTCACACGGGGCGGATCCATGAAGATCCGCCCCGTAAAGCTCCGCTTGCTCAGCGGGGATCGCTTCGTTGATCCCCGCTGAGCCGGCGGATGACTGGGCGGTCCCCGCACACTGTGCAGGGACCGCCCTGTCAGAGCGCCGCTCTCCCCTATGGGGGATCGGATGACGACAGACCGTAGAGTCCGTTGTCATCCGATCCGCAGAAGGAAGGAAAAATAGGGTTTTCCTCCGTCACACTTTTGCGGATCGGAGCGGGTCGGATGTCAGCGGGCATGTCACCGCTGACATCCGTGGCTCCATAGGAGGACATGGAGCATCCGTTCAGGTCCGCCTAAAAAACTGACAGGCGGACCTGAACGGACCCTCTGTGTGAAAGGGGCCTTAAGCCTTAGGTCTTTTCTACCCTATGTGCCCTACTGAGGTGATTTCCCCTTACCTTCTTTTAGAACCACATGTATAGAAGAGGACTTTCACAAAAACATTGTGAACATCTATCATTATAAACATACAATACCAGCCATACTTACATAAAAATTAGACAGTGGTCCACTAAATGAAGGAATTTTAACTCCGAAAACATATTTTAGTTGTGACACCACAACTTCAACTGCCGCAGCAGTTGTGAAACCGTTAATTAAGGGCTCCGACAAATATATGACTATAAAGCCAATTCGTAGAAGTCCTAAAGCCAACTGCAAAAAAATATATAACAATAATAGCATCGTAAGTTCATTCAACTAAAACAGAAATGTAAAATGGCAAAAATCAAAAAACGTAGAATATGTTTTTTTTTCTGTTACTAACAACTAATAACAATTAGATGTTTGGTCCAATAGATTTTTGTAAGTTGCAAGCTTAAAACATACATTTCACTTCAATATTACTTTGTGTTCTTTCTTTGTTCATACATATGTTAACTCTTTATTGCCCAGGCATTATTTTTTTATTATGGAGCTTGACATGGAGTGACATTAAACTCTGGTTTAAAAGAAAAAAATGGATTCAATATGTATTCCCTACTTAGAAAATACCTTCTATTGTTCTTAGTCCTCAGTCTCCTCTAAATGTGGAAATTCCTTTTTTTTGTCCCTTTTTTTTTTTGCTGCTACAATCTTAGCTCCCTGGTGACTACGTTCATTATTTATGGTCTACTGTATTTAGGAACATTTTAGCCACCACCCTCTTATGCCCACTCATGAGATGGACTATGAACCATAGGATTGTAGAGTGCATAGAGCAGTTCACACAATCACAACTAATCTGCAATACATGTTCCAAGCAAAGGAGGGGGGGCATGTTCAGGAGCTCATGGAGGATGGTACAAGGAGGAGACACTAAGAAATTATTTTATGGAAAAAAGATTACATGGCCTTTAAATAGAGGATATGTACTGTTTATTCTTGGAGAATAAGAATATTTTTTAAGAAAATCCTTTGGTTTTTGGCACTGTTAAAATAGTACTGTATGTCACTTGACAACCCTACGGAAGGAGTCGTTTAGTGGCTCTGAAACATCACTGTGTTGTTTTAACGTGAAAAATAAAGAAGCTGATATATTACACACAGATGTATCAATAATGAACTCCAGTCACCTGTACCTTCACAAAAGACATTTTCACCAAATAAAATGTGTCCTTTGTGGACCTCTATATATGTTGCTTAAACAGTAATTTCACAGTCAAATAATAAAAAATAAAAAAACTTCACTATATGTTTGTTGTATATGTGGGTATGTGTTCCCATTCGCAAAGCATACCTAAAATCAGCTTTTAAAAAACAAAACATTTCCTAATTTTTAGATGTTTCCTAGGAGAAAGTGTCAAGGCAGACTGCAAGCATTTCCCAGTAATTTTGCCATGAGGTGCCATGTTGAACTTCCAGTGACCAGTATGAGAGATTGAGAGCGATAACACCAAATTTAACACACCTGCTCCCCATTCACACCTGAGACCTTGTAACACTAACGAGTCACATGACAGCGGGGAGGGAAAATGGCTAATTGGGCACAATTTGGACATTTTCACTTAGGGGTGTACTCACTTTTGTTGCCAGCGGTTTAGACATTAATGGATGTGTGTTGAGTTATGTACACTGTTATACAAGCTGTACACTCACTACATTGTAGCAAAGTGTAATTTCTTCAGTGTTGTCACATTCAAAAATATAAAAAAATAAAATATTTACAAAAATGTGAAGGATGTAGTCACTTTTGTGAGATACTGTATATACATATTTTTTTATTATTATTATTTTTTTTGCTATATACACATTTATTTGCTTTAATTTAAATGTATATGTATTTTTTGTACGATTTATTGTTACAGCTCAGTATATAGGAGTGATATCACTTTTATTGTTTAAAGGGGTTTTAAAGGTTTGTTTTTTATTTTCTAAATAGGTTCCTTTAAGCTAGTGCATTGTTGGTTCACTTACCTTTTCCTTCGATTTCCCTTCTAAATGCTTTTTTTCTTTGTTTTCTTTGTCTGAATTTCTCACTTCCTGTTCCTCCTCAGTAAGCTGTTCTGGCTGACTAACTTCCAGCCAGATGATGGGGCAAGCTTACTGAGGAGAAACAGGAAGTGAGAAAAACTTTTAGAAGGGAAATCGAAGGAAAAGGTAAGTGAACCAACAATGCACTAGCTTAAAGGAATCTATTTAGAAAATAAAAAATTAACCTTTACGACCCCTTTAACCTGTTGAGAGCCGGGCCATAGACGAATGACGGCCTCAATATGGCTCTTGAAATCCGGGAGGCCATCAGTAGACGTCCTCGGCTCTTCCGGCCACTGGGGGGCGCGCGAGCACCGCCGGCGGCGCACGCGCCTGGCGCGTCACTGACATGCCGATGCGCGTGCCTGGCGGCCGTGATGTCCGCCAGGCACCTGCGATCGTCCGGTACACAAATAAGGATGTGGATCTCTGTGTGTAAACACAGAGATCCACGTCCTGTCAGGGAGAGGAGACCGATGCTGTGTCCCTTGTACATAGGGACAACCATCGGTCACCTCCCCCAGTCAGTCCCCTCCCCCCACAGTAGTAATCACTCCCAGGTTACACATTTAACCCCTTCCTCGCCCCCTAGTGTTAACTCCTTCCCTGCCAGTGTTATTTTTACAGTAACCAGTGCATTTTTATAGCACTGATCGCTGTAAAAATGACAATGGTCCCAAAATGGTGTCAAAAGTGTCCGATGTGTCCGCCATAATGTCGCAGTCACAATAAAAATCGCTGATCGCCGCCATTACTAGTAAAAAAAAAAATATTAATAAAAATGCTATAAAACTGTGCCCTATTTTGTAGACGCGATAACTTTTGCTTATTGCGATTTTTTTGACCAAAAATATGTAGAAGAATACGTATCGATCTAAACTGAGAAAAAAAAATATTAAATATTGTGAGGGGGCTAGCTCGGCAGCGGGTATGTGTGACCCCCGGGATGGGCTCCCCACCCAAAACAGGCCCAGCAGACGGAGGTTGTGGTTTTCAAAATCAAAAAGGTGCGGTTTATTTTCTATTTACAGTGACAAAAAAACACAGCAAGGCAAAAAATAACATAAACAAAATAAATCCTGGTCAACTTGACCTCTGACTAAACTTACAGGTTTCCTAACTAACGACTGGGATCAGCCTAGTGCTGTCCTAGTCCCTGGTTTTAAATGTCCAAGCAAAATATAGCCACACAGGCTTTCTCTCACCGCACAGGGGTTCACTCTCCCTAGACAGTCCACACAGGTCTGCTTCCAGGCATGAGCTAACATCTAATGAATCTGGGCTTTCTTATAGAGGCCTAAATGAGCTGACAAGCTTCAGCTGGCCTCATCAACTCCCTGTCTGCACGACGCCCAGCCCTCTCCCTAGAGGTATGAGTCATCCATGAGCCCACTAGTCTCAGCTGGGCTTATACAACTCTCCACCTAGCTGTATAAGTCAGCGTAAAGCCTGAATCTGGGCGAAACATATCTACCCCCCTGGATGCAACCAGGTGACTTTACCTTCCTGCTGTCACAATATTGTGTTTTTTTCAAAATTAAATTCTAAATTTTTTTTCAAAATTGTCGCTCTATTTTTGTTTATAGCGCAAAAAAAAAAAAACGCAGAGGTGGTCAAATACCACCAAAAGAAAGCTCTATTTGTGGGAAAAAGGACGTCAATTTTGTTTGGGAGCCACGTCGCATGACTGCGCAATTGTCATTCAAAGCGTGACAGCGCTGAAAGCTGAAAATTGGCCTGGGCAGGAAGGGGGTTTAAGTGCCCAGTAAGCAAGTGGTTAATTACATACTTATCATTACTCTTTTTACTCTCACTATTTGTTACAGCACTCTACTTAAGTTCAAAAATGAAGATGATAATATGGGATATTGAAAACGTCTACATATGACGAAACGCGGCTGGGTGGGCGTGCAGTGACATTACCGCGTCGATTTGAAGGAGGAAGGGCTCCTATAGTGCCGGCCGGCATTTTCCACACGCTGTTTTTAACCTACGATTTTGTAAGTACATTACCACTTTTAATAAATTACCTCAGGGCTTGACAAATTTGCTTGGAATCTAGGAGCCAGCTAAAAAAGTTAGGAGCCAGGAACGCGCACCGTACCGCCGAGCTTGCGCGCAGAATTAAACGCATACATGAGTAGCGCCCGCATATGAAAGCGGTGTTAAAACCACACGTGAGGTATCGCCGCGATTGGTAGATCGAGAGCAATAATTCTAGCCCTAGACCTCCTCTGTAACTCAAAACATGCAACATGTAGAATTTTTTAAACGTCGCCTATGGAGATTTAAAGGGTAAAAGTTTGCCGCCATTCCACGAGCGGATGCAATTTTTAAGCGTGACATGTTGAGTATCAATTTACTCAGCGTAACATTATCTTTCACAATATAAAAAAAATAAATTGGGCTAACTTTACTGTTGTCTTATTTTTTAATAAAAAAAAAAAGTGTATTTTTCCCCAAAAAGTGCGCTTGTAAGACCGCTGCGCAAATACGGTGTGACAGAAAGTTTTGCAATGACCGCCATTTTATTCTCTAGGGTGTTAGAATAAAAAATATATATAATGTTTGGGGGTTGTAATTAGAGGGAAGGAGATGGGGCAGTGGAAACAGACAGGGGAAGCTCCATTAGCATTGCTGGTTGTATGTCATACCAACGGCCACCACAAGATGGCGCCTGATCACAGAAGGAAGCATAGGCCTACATACAGAGAAGCATAGGCCTGCAGAAGGCCGCAAAGCCGCGGCCTCAATTACCGGCCGGCCGATCGCGCGGGGGGGGGGTTCACGGAGACACAGGATACCCCAGCTGTGCTGCCCCAGGCGCCAGGTCACTAATTCTAGTCGCAATGGCGACCTGGCGCCCGGGGATTGTCGAGCCCTGAATTACCTTATGCAAAGGAATTACGCTATGATCCTCTTTCTTCTTGTATGCCATATGATATCACGGACTGCATGACCTATGAAAGAGCCTAGCATCCGGAACTACCTCTGAGAAGCATCCCCTGAGTTTTCCTAAGATGATATTAAAGGCTGCGGCTGGGCTATAGCCAAATGCTGATTTGAGCTTGCCCTCTGGTAAGCGGCTTTCCATATGGTGGTGGGCGTTCACTCATATGTGGATTCACACAGTGGCGTAGCGTAGGTTGTCAGCGCCCGAGGCAAGGCAAGTAATTTGCGCCCCCTAACCTGCGGACTTTTAGCTCTCCCCGAGTCCTGTCCCTTCCCACAATAGTACTGACCAGCCTGATTCTTACACTCTGACCACTACACTAACCTACCTGATTCCTATACTGACCACTATACTACACTGACCTCTATACTGACCACTACACCGACCACTACACTGACCTACCTGAATCCTATACGGACCACTATACTACACTGACCGCTATACTACACTGACCACTATACTGACCACTATACTATACTGACCACTACACTACACTGACCACTATACTGACCACTACACTACACTGACCACTATACTAACCACTATACTAACCACTACACTACACTGACCACTATACTGACCGCTATGCTACACTGACCACTATACTGACCATTATACTATACTGACCACTACACTACACTGACCACTATACTGACCACTATACTAACCACTACACTGACCACTATACTGACCACTATACTGACCACTACACTACACTGCCCACTATACTGCCCACTATACTAACCAATATACTACACTGACCACTATACTATACTGACCACTACACTACACTAGACTGACCACTACACTAGACTGACCACTATACTGACCACTACACTACGCTGACCACTATACTGACCACTACACTATACTGACCACTACACTATACTGACCACTACACTGACCACTATACTATACTGACCACTATACTATACTGACCAATACACTATACTGACTACTACACTATGTTGACCACTATACTGACCACTATACTGACCACTCCACTACACTGACCACTATACTATACTGACCACTATACTATACTGACCACTCCACTACACTGACCACTATACTATACTGACCACTATACTATACTGACCACTACACTATAATGACCACTATACTGACCACTACACTACACTGACCACTATACTGACCACTCCACTATACTGACCACTATACTATACTGACCACTATACTGACCACTACACTACACTGACCACTATACTGACCACTACACTACACTGACCACTATACTGACCACTACACTACACTGACCACTATACTATACTGACCACTATACTATACTGACCACTACACTATACTGACCACTACACTATACTGACCACTATACTATACTGACCACCACACTATACTGACCACTACACTACACTGACCACTACACTACACTATACTGACCACTACACTATACTGACCACTACACTACACTGACTACTATACTGACCACTACGCTACACTATACTGACCACTACACTACACTGACCACTACACTACACTATACTGACCACTACACTACACTGACCACTAGGGATGAGCTTCGTGTTCGAGTCGAACATACGTTCGACTCGAACATCGGCTGTTCGATCGTTCGACGAAGATCGAACGATTTGGGCCGTTCGCGCCAAATTCGAGTGACGCGAACGGCCCACAATGCACTACGCCATCGCAGTGTCATCCAGGCGCTGTGATTGGCCAAGCATGCACTGTGATCCCGCATGCTTGGCCAATCACAGCGCCGGCAGCGAGGAGAGCAATGATTGGCCACAGGCAGGATGCCTGTGGCCAATTATTGCTGAGGGTGTTTAGTACACGCCCCACACTATAAAAGGCCGCCAGCACGGCGGCCTAGTGTAGTGTGTTCCGGAGCAGGGATAGAGCAGCATAGGCAGGGACAGTGACTTTTATTTCTTTCTTGCTTAACCTGGATTCCTTTAGTTTAGGGAAAGAGAAGGATAGGTAGGGAGAGTGTCAGTGTGTTTTGTGCTTGTGCTATATTGTGCTTAAAAAAAACATTTTTTCTAGGGACAGAAAACTGTAGGTAGGGAGAGTGTCAGTTTCTTTCACTGTCAAAGTCCTTGTTTCCAGGGACCTGGAAGGACAGTGAGTGAATTCTCCTTGTGCTAAATTGTGCTTAAAAAAAACATTTTTTCTAGGGACAGAAAACTGTAGGTAGGGAGAGTGTCAGTTTCTTTCACTGTCAAAGTCCTTGTTTCCAGGGACCTGGAAGGACAGTGAGTGAATTCTCCTTGTGCTAAATTGTGCTTAAAAAAAACATTTTTTCTAGGGACAGAAAACTGTAGGTAGGGAGAGTGTCAGTTTCTTTCACTGTGAAAGTCCTTGTTTCCAGGGACCTGGAAGGACAGTGAGTGAATTCTCCTTGTGCTAAATTGTGCTTAAAAAAAACATTTTTTCTAGGGACAGAAAACTGTAGGTAGGGAGAGTGTCAGTTTCTTTCACTGTGAAAGTCCTTGTTTCCAGGGACCTGGAAGGACAGTGAGTGAATTCTCCTTGTGCTAAATTGTGCTTAAAAAAAACATTTTTTCTAGGGACAGAAAACTGTAGGTAGGGAGAGTGTCAGTTTCTTTCACTGTCAAAGTCCTTGTTTCCAGGGACCTGGAAGGACAGTGAGTGAATTCTCCTTGTGCTAAATAAAACATTTTTTCTAGGGACAGAAAACTGTAGGTAGGGAGAGTGTCAGTTTCTTTCACTGTGCAAGTCCTTGTTTCTAGGGACCTGGAAGGACAGTGAGTGAATTCTCCTTGTGCTAAATTGTGCTTAAAAAAAACATTTTTTCTAGGGACAGAAAACTGTAGGTAGGGAGAGTGTCAGTTTCTTTCACTGCCAAAGTCCTTGTTTCCAGGGACCTGGAAGGACAGTGAGTGAATTCTCCTTGTGCTAAATTGTGCTTAAAAAAAAACATTTTTTCTAGGGACAGAAAACTGTAGGTAGGGAGAGTGTCAGTTTCTTTCACTGTGAAAGTCCTTGTTTCCAGGGACCTGGAAGGACAGTGAGTGAATTCTCCTTGTGCTAAATTGTGCTTAAAAAAAACATTTTTTCTAGGGACAGAAAACTGTAGGTAGGGAGAGTGTCAGTTTCTTTCACTGTGAAAGTCCTTGTTTCCAGGGACCTGGAAGGACAGTGAGTGAATTCTCCTTGTGCTAAATTGTGCTTAAAAAAAACATTTTTTCTAGGGACAGAAAACTGTAGGTAGGGAGAGTGTCAGTTTCTTTCACTGTCAAAGTCCTTGTTTCCAGGGACCTGGAAGGACAGTGAGTGAATTCTCCTTGTGCTAAATTGTGCTTAAAAAAAAACATTTTTTCTAGGGACAGAAAACTGTAGGTAGGGAGAGTGTCAGTTTCTTTCACTGTGAAAGTCCTTGTTTCCAGGGACCTGGAAGGACAGTGAGTGAATTCTCCTTGTGCTAAATTGTGCTTAAAAAAGACATTTTTTCTAGGGACAGAAAACTGTAGGTAGGGAGAGTGTCAGTTTCTTTCACTGTCAAAGTCCTTGTTTCCAGGGACCTGGAAGGACAGTGAGTGAATTCTCCTTGTGCTAAATTGTGCTTAAAAAAAACATTTTTTCTAGGGACAGAAAACTGTAGGTAGGGAGAGTGTCAGTTTCTTTCACTGTGAAAGTCCTTGTTTCCAGGGACCTGGAAGGACAGTGAGTGAATTCTCCTTGTGCTAAATTGTGCTTAAAAAAAACATTTTTTCTAGGGACAGAAAACTGTAGGTAGGGAGAGTGTCAGTTTCTTTCACTGTCAAAGTCCTTGTTTCCAGGGACCTGGAAGGACAGTGAGTGAATTCTCCTTGTGCTAAATTGTGCTTAAAAAAAACATTTTTTCTAGGGACAGAAAACTGTAGGTAGGGAGAGTGTCAGTTTCTTTCACTGTCAAAGTCCTTGTTTCCAGGGACCTGGAAGGACAGTGAGTGAATTCTCCTTGTGCTAAATTGTGCTTAAAAAAAACATTTTTTCTAGGGACAGAAAACTGTAGGTAGGGAGAGTGTCAGTTTCTTTCACTGTGAAAGTCCTTGTTTCCAGGGACCTGGAAGGACAGTGAGTGAATTCTCCTTGTGCTAAATTGTGCTTAAAAAAAACATTTTTTCTAGGGACAGAAAACTGTAGGTAGGGAGAGTGTCAGTTTCTTTCACTGTCAAAGTCCTTGTTTCCAGGGACCTGGAAGGACAGTGAGTGAATTCTCCTTGTGCTAAATTGTGCTTAAAAAAAACATTTTTTCTAGGGACAGAAAACTGTAGGTAGGGAGAGTGTCAGTTTCTTTCACTGTGAAAGTCCTTGTTTCCAGGGACCTGGAAGGACAATGAGTGAATTCTCCTTGTGCTAAATTGTGCTTAAAAAAAACATTTTTTCTAGGGACAGAAAACTGTAGGTAGGGAGAGTGTCAGTTTCTTTCACTGTCAAAGTCCTTGTTTCCAGGGACCTGGAAGGACAGTGAGTGAATTCTCCTTGTGCTAAATTGTGCTTAAAAAAAACATTTTTTCTAGGGACAGAAAACTGTAGGTAGGGAGAGTGTCAGTTTCTTTCACTGTGAAAGTCCTTGTTTCCAGGGACCTGGAAGGACAGTGAGTGAATTCTCCTTGTGCTAAATTGTGCTTAAAAAAAACATTTTTTCTAGGGACAGAAAACTGTAGGTAGGGAGAGTGTCAGTTTCTTTCACTGTCAAAGTCCTTGTTTCCAGGGACCTGGAAGGACAGTGAGTGAATTCTCCTTGTGCTAAATTGTGCTTAAAAAAAACATTTTTTCTAGGGACAGAAAACTGTAGGTAGGGAGAGTGTCAGTTTCTTTCACTGTCAAAGTCCTTGTTTCCAGGGACCTGGAAGGACAGTGAGTGAATTCTCCTTGTGCTAAATTGTGCTTAAAAAAAACATTTTTTCTAGGGACAGAAAACTGTAGGTAGGGAGAGTGTCAGTTTCTTTCACTGTCAAAGTCCTTGTTTCCAGGGACCTGGAAGGACAGTGAGTGAATTCTCCTTGTGCTAAATTGTGCTTAAAAAAAACATTTTTTCTAGG